>JAGPOW010000261.1:17511601-17522645 GCA_030014935.1 Caiman crocodilus
CACTGGTGGTATTTATCTCCACCCCTTTCTGGGGCCACCCCTCACCAGGGCATTCTCATCCCTTTGCTCAGGACTCCACATCACCCCCTTCACTCAGGGCTATCCCCATCACTGTGGATTTCCATCCCCCTCACTGGGGCTCCACACCACCCCCTCACTTGGGCTACAGGGCTTTGCTCCCCAGTGGGCTCAGGTGGCCATAACTGTGCCTGGCCCCACTTTCCTTCCTTGGGGTCTGATGCCCCACAGGGATCAGGTAGCCATAGCTATGCCTGGCCCCAACTGCCTCCAGAGTCACACAATCCACCTGAAGGTGAGGGCTAGGGTTAAGGCACCCCTACCTGACTTTTACCAGGGTGGTAACTGGCCTGGGATTTCCTGGGGGCTCCTGTGCCACTGAAAGCCCCACCAGGCCACCTACACCCATCAGGGTGCAGATTTAAGTCATGCCCAGGACCAGGAGCCTCCAGTCCATCCCTTACAGCACCCCCTTACCTCCAAGTCATTATGGAGCCTCACAAGCAGGCATTGTTGCTACCTTCTAAGCCAGCAGGGAACTGAGCTGTTTATATAGGCAGCCATGGGTCTAAAATGGCTGCCTGGCTGCTTGGCTCTGGGTCTTAAAGTGGCAGACACCAGCAGTACCCTGCCACACACTTCCCCTCTTAAAATGGTAACCAGGGGAGGTTTCCCTTGCTGCTCATCCAAAGTAGGCTCCCCTTGGAGCCTGTGAGAGCTCCACCATGTACCACCCCCCTTGGAATGAGATCTGGGGGGCCTCACTTGGCTGCCTTCCCTGCTGGGCTCTACCCCAGCCTACAGCAGCCCCAGCCACGTGGCAAGCACCCCAAAGGTGCTTTCCACTGGAAATTCTGTAGCAGCCCTGATTGGCTGTTCTTTTCCATGCAGTGGGGATCTTTGGAAGGAGGCCAGTGATAGAGAGGAATTCCTCTAGGTGGGATTGAAATCTGACAGGAATCAGGAGCTACTGGTTTATCTCCAGAAGCAGCCCAGATGCTAGGGGTGTGCAAAGCAGGCTGCATTCAATTTGGATTCAGATTCAGCCCAATTTGAGGGACAGTGACTTGATTTGTTGATTTGGATCACTGTCCCAATTCAATTCAGCCTAATTCAAATCTTAAGATTCAATGCTGACTCAGAAAATCAGCAATTCAGCCATAGACACAGCTTTAAATGTTTTTTGTACATACCTCGAGGTACCAGTGTGGCTCGTGAATGCTGAGATGGTGGCGCGGATGGAGCGTGGAGTTCCAGAAGCGTGTGGGGGGAGGCGCTCACGTGCTTGGTGGTGGACCACTCCCCTGTACCCTACCAGCTCAGCAATTGGCCATGGGGGGACCCTGGCTGCCCCCCCAGACCCAGGAGACACCAGTTGCTGAGCTAGGGGACGAGGGGGAGGTCCCCCATGCACTCTGCAGTCCTCTTCTGGTCCACTTTCAGGTCCACTGCCAAGCACACTAAGGACCAACCCATCCACCGTGCTCCAGTGGGATGCTCCACCTGCCTCACCATCTCAGCGTTCACTAGCCACGTGGTACCTCGAGGTATGTAGAAAAAGCATTTAGAGCTGTGTCAATGTCCAAATCATTGAATCTCTCCAAATCGATTCGGAGAGTTCTGATTCAATTCAGAGATATTAAAGGGTCTCATGATTCAGTTTGGATTTGGAGATTCGGCTGCTGAATCAGGCCGAATCTCCATTGAATTGAATCAGCGACTGAAGCTTCGCACAGCCCTACAAGATTCTGTTATTTTCTGTGCCATGATAAAAATTTGCAGTGCGTGTGCTTCAAGGAAGGACTTACATGCCCTTCCAGGAAGCTCTGTGCAGCAGCACATAGGAATTAATCCAATGCAGGATCCAGCAGGGCATCTGCAATGTCCTTGTGCATCCTATACAACCATGATTACTGGAAAGAATTAGTACTGACATGGGCAGGAGAATGAAAGGTTTTTAAGTAGGATCAGAAGTCCGTGAGACATTTCCAAGACGAGAACATCCCTTTTGTTAAAGTGAACAGTCCCATCCTGATTCTTTTTCTCCTCCTCAGCTGTACTCCAAACTGGATTTGTTCTGAAATAAAGCAGTTGGATCCTGTGAAACATCAACAGTGTCAGCTTTCAAGTGTGCTCTGTACTCCAAGCACAACAAGAAAACTGCAGCGAGTTCAAGAGCTTGCAATTATGTATTGAGCCAAAAAGGGGCTTGGAAAGTGGAGATTAATCTCTAGCAAAGGGCTCTCTTACCATGACTGGGATCTGTCACAAAAGGAGCTATTTTTAGCAGGAACTGAATTACATCTATTCTTAGCAGCTTCACTGGAAATTCTTGCTCTTTTCCTTTTATCTTCTGAAGGTTTTTAGTTTTCTCCCCCCTGATGCCTTCCAACAAAGATATTAGAAATGCATCACTGTTTCCAGGGGGAAAACATTTGTTGGGTTATGCTGACAAGGTTTTATTTTATTCCTCTCATCTTATTTTTGGAGAATTTCAAAATGGCCACAGAGTAAATTCAAGGACTTGTCCAAATATCTATATAAATCTAGAGTCCATAGTTTCTGAAATTAATGTAGCCAAGGCTTTTCTTAGAAAATGATTATTGGTGAATTCAGTTTGTTTAATTTTTTTAATATACAGGTTTCCCTTGCCAACTGTTGGGGTTAGGTTCCTGAAAGTTCCCGTGGTTGGCAAAACTGTGCTTGGCAAGACAAAAGTCTTATGGGAAAAATGGCAGGTGGCAAGCTGATGAGCAACCACGGAAAACCACGGGTACTCAAAACTGTATACCATGGTAGCCACAATGGCATAGAGAATTTTAAGCATGGATATTCAAAACCATGGTTGGCAAAATCATGGTGGGTGAGGGAAACCTGTACAATGATCCCAAAATGTCAGTAACTGAGCTATGGACCTGATTGTGGAAGAAGCTGCATAGTTGTAAGTGCAAAGCAGATCCCTGCACTCAAGAGGTTACAATCTAACTGGAAAGGGTAGACAATGGGGAAGTGGAAGCAGATGAGACATGAATTGCCTCTACTCATATAGGATGTTAACGCCAGGAAGAATACCTAGGACTCCCACAACATTGGCCATTGTTTCTTCCATTTAGCCTTTTCTGTCTCATTTCAGTTTTTTTTCCAATCTGGATCCAAGTAGATAGGGAAAAAAGTGTCGTGCCCAGAAATGGGCAGTTTATCCTTTGGGAAAGGTTAGATTTCAGTCTTCTAAAGGAAGCTGAAGCATGTTCTCCTCAGTCTCTGAATCATTTTGTCAAAATGGTACTTCAGGTGATGTTTTTTCAGACTTCTAAAATGTATTTTAGACATGGGACACATTTCTTTCCTGAATTAAGGTCTGCTTGCCCCCAGACAGGGGTGAGGTTGTCAGATAATTGTTTATGGCACTATAATTCACGGTACCTTCAGTTCCATCCAGCCTATAGAGCTTTAATTTGTACTAGTTGACAGTAGTTTTCACCAGTTGACAATAGTTTTCACCAGCACATGCTAGGGCATGATGGTTGTTAGCTACAGTCCATTCAATTACCAACACCTCCCCACATTGGGGATAGCAGTATGTAGTGGAATAGGAGTCAATGATAACAGCTTTATCTCTGCAAGAATGCTCCCTTCACACCCAATATTTTCTTTCTTAGCTCTGTCCAGCTAAATCCTGTTTATTATGAAATCTGTCTTTGGAGAGCAGGCATGTGAAACATAGAGCCTATAAACCTTTCCAAGACATATAGAATAAATGATTGGATGGGCTGGTATAAAGCCTTTATTGTTCACTGGTATCTCGGCCTACACAAAGAAGAGATGAGATTGGTAGAAAAATAGTTTTTCTTGTTCAAGTTTTGAAGAATTGAAAATAGGCAAGGCTACAAAAAATCTTACTGAAAAATAGTTGACAGTGTAGTTTTCTAGTTAGCAACATAAACAAATCCAAATTACATTTCTTAAATTCTCATTTCTGTTTCCCTCCTTATCATTAAACCTGGTGGCTTTTATTCTCTTTTCTGTAGCAGAAATATATAATCCTCAGTTCAATTAGAGTTTAGATGAAAACATGTATTTTCTATTTTTTTATCAGATCTCAGAGGCAGAACAGTAAAACTGATCGTGTTTCTTTTTTTGCCATTGCATTCCTATTAAAGTAATTCCTGTGGAGGAGAACATGATGGTAAATCACATTTGACCATTTTCCAGCAAGGGATAATTAGCTAACAAAACAAAATAGTTAGGTAAAAATGATACTATGCTTCTCTTATATCATCAGGCATCCATCAGTGCTTTATTTCTTCTCACGCTGATGCCATACAGCGATGGCATAAATTGGCATAATATCAGCTAAGGATCCAGCCCACAGCGTGAAAGAGGAAAGCAGCTGGAGATTGGAGCTATGTTTTCCAGAGGAGGTAAATAATCATTTGGCATTTTAATGTGTTTAAAACTGAACAAGATTTTCACATCCTCAGAGTCACAGGTGATTTTAGCAAAGAATCTCTCTAGGCTACTTCTAAGTACAATGCTTCCTACCTACTTAGTGGCAGCATATGCTTTCTGATAATTTCTTAGCTTTTATTTTTATAGCTGTACAAAAATCCACTGGCCTCTAATAATCCATCCATGAAGATAGGAGAAATAATGTTGAAGTCACTATGTAGTTCAACAATTAGCCCATAACTATAGCATCTTGGTCTTGTCAGATCTCCCTGGCTTTTTGTCTTAGTATATCACTGAAAATACCCTTCCCTGCCTCAGTAAAATCTGGTGCTCCAAAGCAGGTGAGAAAAAGGAAGACGTATTCTTCATGCTGAATTATGGTGGGACTGTAAGTAGGATACAGCTAAGTGAGGCTCCTGCCCTGTGGCCTGATTACCTAGGCTAGCTGAGCCTAAACTAGGACCAGCTGAACCCTAGCTCCTTTCCACCTGGGTCTGCTTTTAAGTAAATCCTCCAGCACCTGAACCTTGCTGCACAATTTGCTGGTCTCTAATCCCTGAGCAGCTCCTGTGCTGGTAATTCCTCTGGCTTTTACCCTGGCATCCCTATCCTGGTCAGTCCCCTGGCTTGGTATTTAGATCCTGACCCTTGGCTTCTGACTCCCACACCTGCAACCCCTGCGTGCACTTCTGGCTCTACCCACTAGGCTGGATGCTCCAGTGGACCATGACAGGGACCAATCTATCAATATCCTGTTAGACACAGTCTACTGCTGGAGAAAAATGGCCATATTTGCTTAGTCAAAAACTTAATTTCTATGGAAGAAAACAAATTCAACCTAAGACAATAGGCACATTTCCTTGCCTATGTTTGCTAAATGCTGCTACCTCTCATTTCTATACTCCTCCTGGATAAGTGGCCATGAAAAAAGCCCTCATCTCCCTTGGTTTGTATAGCACCTACTACATTGGACCTCTGACTCTGATTGGGCCTTTTGGGCTTTCGACATGGCTTGAATTTCATTGAATTTCATTTAAGAAAAGCATTCAGTCTATCAGAAAATGTTGGTTTCTTTATACATTCATTGAAATGAAGTTTCCAGACCATGTTTTTTACTTCCAGGATAAGACCTTGCTGGGATGAGATGACCTACATCTCTCAAAAGGTAAGAGTCCGTTCTCTTACAGGTTGGCAGACCTCCTACATAAATTTTTAAACTAGCTTCATCGGGGGACAGGGATGCTGAGGTCAGGATGAGATCAGGTAGGACAAGCCATAAACTGCATGCAGCAAATGACCAGGTAAGTACTAAGGGGCCCACTCAAAATCAGGACAGGGGAATACTAAGGGCACTGATCGGGGGACTTAAGTGTCTCTATACTAATGTTAGAAGTATGGGAAACAAGCAGGAGGAACGTGCACTCCTGCTTGCAAACAAAGACCTTGACCTGGTTGGTCTAACAGAAACCTGGTGGGACCCTACCCATGACTGAGCAGTGGGCATTGAAGACTACAGGCTATACAGGCAGGATAGATTGGGGAAAAAGGGGAGAGGGGCTTTGCTCTATATGTTAAGGAACATTATACATCCTCTGTAATAAAGATGAGGTCAGAAAATGGGCAAATCTAAGTCCTATGGGTCAGATTACAAGGGGTAGGGTTGAAAGGGACTTGGTAGTGGAGGTTTACTACAGACCCCTACACCAGGGGGAAGAGTTAGACCTAGAATTCTCAAAACAGGTCGCAAAGGCAGCATGCTCAAAAGACCTAGTTGTCACGGGTGACTTAAATTACCAGGACATCTGCAGGGAGGAGCTGTCGGCCAGGTCTGCCCATTCACGTAGGTTCTTAACCTGCATACAGGCTCTGCATCTAATACAGGAGGTATGCAGTCCCATTTGGGGAGATGCCTTACTTGACTTGGTGCTGGCCTCAGGGGAGGACTTGGTGGGGAAGCTACAGATACAAGGTAACCTGGGGAATAGGAACCACCAATTGATAGGATTCACTATCCAGCATAAAGTGGGAAAGACAAATAGTAGGGCATTAGTGCTAGATTTCTGGAAGGCCGACGTCAACGAGCTTAGTAGACTGAGGGGTAATCACATATGTGAGATGGGGGTCCAAGAAGGGTGGGAGTTCCTCAAGGGACTGATCCTACAGGCACAGAGGGACACCATCCCAGTACACACAAAGGGAGGCAAAAGAGCCAGACAACCTTCTTGGCTGAGCAGGGAAATCCAGGGGAGCCTTCAGAGGAAAAAAGAGGCCTGCAGGCTATGGAAGCAGGGGGCAGCCACCAAGGAGGAGTATACCTATTTGGCTCGCATTTGCAGGGAAGCAGTGAGAAAGGCCAAAGCAGATACAGAACTCAAGTTGGCAACAACAATTAAGGATAACAAGAAGTCATTCTTTAAGTACATAGGGAGCAGGCAGAAGACACAGGGTAACATAGGGCTGCTACAGAATGGATTAGGGAAACTCATAACTGATAGGATGGAAAGCTGAACTCTTAAATAATTTCTTTGCTTCTGTTTTCCTGGACACAGATACAAATGCACCTCCCAATGAGTCTTTAGCCTGGAGTAAGAGTCGTCCCAATCCACCAACGGTTAGCACTGACTTAGTGAAGGGGCATTTGGAAGGGTTGGATGTATTTAAGTCGGCAGGCCCCAGCAATCTTCACCTAAGGGTACTAAAGGAATTGGCCAATGACATAGCAGAACCACTAGCACAGCTGTTTGAGTGCTTGTGGCACTTGGGACAGGCCCCAGAGGACTGGAAAAGGGCCGATGTGGTCCCTATCTTCAAGAAGGGGAGGAAGGAGCTTCCAGGTAATTATAGGCCAGTTAGCCTCACCTTTATTCTCGGTAAGATCTTAGACAAAATCATAAAGGATCACATTTGCATGGGGCCAGTGGGTAACACAATGGTGAGGGGCAACCTGGATGGGTTTATAGCAGGAAGATCCTGCCTAACTAACTTGGTATCTTTTTATGACCAGGTCACAAAGCACTCGGATGCAGGGGAGGAAGTAGATATTATTTACCTGGATGTTAAAAAGGTTTTTGACACAGTGTCATACCCAATTTTTATGAGTAAACTGAGTAGCTATGATGTGGATTTTTTCTTAAAAAAAAACAAGCTGGCTTATGGGATGCACCCAGAGAGTGGTGGTGGATGGAGTGGTTTCTCCCTGGAGAGATGTGGGCAGTGGTTTCCTCCAAGGCTCTATCCTTGGACCAGTAACTGTTTAATTTCTTCATCAGCGATTTGGATGAAGGTGTGGAAAGCTCCTTGTCCAAATTCGCAGATGACACTAAACTATGGAGCATAGTAAACACACTGGAGGGCAGGGAACGAATTCAGGCAGATTTGGACAGACTGGGGAAGTGGGCAGATCAAAATACGATGCAATTCAACAAGGATAAATGCAAGGTGTTGCACCTGGGGAGAAAAAAATCTCCAACACACCTATAGACTGGGGGGACCATTCTGAACAGCACAACAGTGGAAAGAGATCTTGGAGTCCTGGTTGATGCAAAAATGACATGCGTTGCCAGTGTTATGAGGCAATAAGCAAGGCTAAACACACTCTTTCTTGCATCAGCAGGAGCATCATGAGCAGGTCTAGGGAAGTGATGATTCTCCTCTATGCGGCATTGGTGAGGCCGCAGATGCAGCATTGCATTCAGTTTTGGGTGCCGCACTTCAAGAGGGATGTGGATAACCTTGAGAGGGTTCAGAGAAGGGCTACTTTTATGGTTGAGGGCCTGCAGGTAAGATCCTATGATGACAGACTGAGGGATCTCAATCTCTTCAGCCTCTGCAAGAGAAGACTGAGAGGCGATCTTGTGGCTGCCTACAAACCCATTATGGGGGGCCAGCAGGGAAAAGCGGACACTTTGCCAGGGCACCCCTCGGGGTTACCAGAAATAATGGCCACACACTGAAGAAGAACAGATTTAGACTGGACACAAGAAAGAAATTCTTTATGGTAAGGGTCACAAAAATCTGGAATGGGCTCCCAAGGAGGGTGGTGCTTTCCCCTACCCTGGAGATGTTCAAGAGGAGATTAGACAGGCATCTGGCTGGGGTTACCTAACCCCAGCTCTCTTTCCTGCCTGGAGCAGGGGGTCAGACCTGATGATCTACCAGGTCCCTTCTGACTCTAGAAATCTACGAAATCTATTAAAAGTATGTTATAGTAGATGCTTGACTTTTAATATATGGTTTGGATATTTTTTTGGTTCCAAGATGGCAACCTCACCCACCCCCCCAAAAAATGGGTACTGCTGGGGGCAGGCAGAGGGACTTTGGGGGCAAAGGTCAGGGTTTAGGGGGCAGGACTTTTGGTCCCAAGATGGTATCAGGGGGTGGGGCACCTGTCAAGGGGTGGGGCTACCCTTGTGGCCCCTGGCAGCTCACTAAAACTAATTAAGCGGCTCTCCAGCCGACCCATAGTATATAGGATACTGAAGGATAAGTGTATGTGTTCTGCAGTTTCCTGTAGCTAGTTTATATTGTTCCTTCCTTTTCTACAATCTTGTTAAGCCTTCATGGTGGGATATGCAAATAAATTCATTTTTTTCTTGCCTGCCACCTCTAGGACCTGCTGCACTCATTTATAAGGGAATTAATAAAGGAAGGAAAGATCCTATCCTGGAAATCACACTATGACAAGTCCATTGATAAGAAGGGACTTGTATCTCTGCTCAGCTATGAAAAGCTACAAAGCTGAAGTAGCGGTGAAGACAATGTTACCTCCTGTAATAATCCAATTAAACAAAGCTGCTGCTGGGGAGAAGGCAGCTTCAATACATAGCTTTTGAGATTCACATTTAAAATCAACATAAACAGTTCATGTGATCCATAGGTAATACTTCATATGCATGATGTTTAATGTGATGATTTTTAGCTGTGGACTATGACAGCTGAGGTCCCTGAATGGCATGCCAGACCTACTGGCAGGAAACCAAGATTTCTATCAGAAATCTACCTGTGCTTCACCAGGATTTCATCAGACCCGATGCATTTCTGTGAAACATTTCAATTTGGAAGGGTTAAATTTTCTGCCAGAAACCCATTTCCTCAGAAAAATTTCTAATTAGTTCTAATTACTAAATGTAATGGAGTTATTTGCACTGCAGATGGTTTACTGAGTTGTCTTTTTCTTGATTCTTTTATCTGCCCACGCTCTGAAGTGTGTAGGCATCCACCAGGTCCTGCCATTTATTCTGGTCTTGTGCTGTCTGCTCAGGCTTTTGAGTGTCATATTGATGGACTGGGCTTCTTTCTTTATTGCTCTATGTAATTTTCTCTAATGCCCATGTTATAAGTTGACAGCAATCATATCAGTGGCAGTCTTCAAATGTGTCCTAAATTTGTCCGTTGTTGTCTTCTTGCCATGTTTACTGTGTTCAGTTGGTTTGCTCTACTTAGAATTTGTGATGTAATAAGAAACTTCAGTCTGACTTGATCTTCCTATCGATTCCTGCTGTAGATTTTCATGACTCTGCTATATAAAAAAGAACAGACATAATGCCAGTGCTGAAAATTCTTATTTTTGTGCCTGTGCTGATCACATTGCTTTTCCAAATCTTTTCAAGTTAATGAAGGTCTTCATCTCTCTTCTAAAGGTAAGAGTCTATTCTCTTACAGGTTGGATGGTCTCCTCTGAAGGGCTTTAAACTTGGTTCATCAAGGGACAGGGAAGCAGAGGATTCTTGTGAGCAGTGAGCCACGAGCAATGCACCAGATCAGCCCAGGTAAGCATAAAGGTAAGCACTAACGGGCCTGAGACATCAGGACAGGGGGGCACCAAGGGCACCCATCGTGGTGGGGGTGGTTAAATATCTCTATACTAATGCTAGGAGCAGGGGAATAAGCAGGAGGAACTTGGACTCCTGCTTGCAAGCAACAACTTTCACCTGGTTGGACTAACTGAAACCTGGTGGGACTCTACTCATGATTGGGCAGGAGGCATTGAGGGTTGCAGGTTGTACAGCTGGGATAAAGTAGGGAAAAAAGGGTGGGGGATGTTGTTATCTATGTTAAGGAACAATACCCATCCTCTGTAATCAAGATGGGATCAGAGAAGGGCCAAACCGAGGTACTGTGGGTCAGGATACACTGGGGTTGGGGGGAAAAGGGACTTGGTAGTGGCGGGTCTATTATGGACCACCACACCAGAAGGATGAGCTAGACCTGGAATTGTCCAGACAGCTCTCAGAGGCAGTCCGGTCAAGAGATACGGTTGTCATGGGTGATCTAAACTACCCTGACATCTGCTGGGAAGAGCAGTCAACCAAATCGAACCACTCACGTAGGTTTGTAACCTGTATACAAGACCTCCACCTAACGCAGGAGGTATACAATCCCCCTAGAGAAAATGCCTTGCTGGACTTGGTGTTAGCTACAGGGAATGACCTGGTGGGGAATCTGCAGGTACAAGGTAACCTAGGGGATAGTGACCCTCGATTGAATTCACTATGCGGCAAAGGGTGGGTAAACTAACCAGCAGGGCTGAAGTGCTAGACTTCAGAAAGGCTAACTTCAGTGTGCTCAGGAGAATAGT
>JAGPOW010000261.1:17522745-17534686 GCA_030014935.1 Caiman crocodilus
TTGAATTCACTATGCGGCAAAGGGTGGGTAAACTAACCAGCAGGGCTGAAGTGCTAGACTTCAGAAAGGCTAACTTCAGTGTGCTCAGGAGAATAGTTATTAAGGCATTAAAGCCCAAGAGCATTGGTGAAATGGGGGTCCAGGAAGGGTGTTTTTTCCTTAAGGGAGTGATCCTACAGGCACAGAAGGAGACAATCACATTGCACATAAAAGGAAGAAAGGGGCCAAGAAGGCCTCTTGGCTAAACAGGGAAGTCCAAGAAAGCTTAAGGGCAAAGAAAGAAGTATACATACTGTGGAAACAGGGGTTAGCTATGAAGGAGGAGAATGCCTCCCTGGCTCATGCTTGCAGGGAATCAGCTAGGAAAGCCAGAGCAGCATTATGTCCCAGGATGGTGACAAAATTTAAGAACAACAAAAAGTCCTTCTTCAGGTATATAGGGAGCAAAAGGAAGGTGCAAGGTAGCATAGGACCCCTACAGGACAAACTAGGACAATTGGTGACAGAGAGGTAGGACAAAGTTGAGCTCTTCAGTGAGTTCTTTGCATCTGTATTCCTAGACACAGACCAAGACAAATCTCCCAATTGGATCATAGATAGACACAGGAGGGACACCAGCCCGACAACTGTTAGCACAGACTTAGTGACGGGGCACTTGGAGGGGCTGGATGTGTTCAAATCAGCAAGCCCGGATGAACTTCATCCAAGGGTGCTGGAGGAATTGGTCAGTGTCGTAGCAGAGACGCTGGCACAGCTATTTGAGCACTCATGGTGCACCAGTCAGGTCCCAGAGGACTGGAAAGGGGCCAATGTGGTCCCTATTTTCAAGAAGGGGAGGAAGAAGGAAATGGGAAACTACAGGCCAGTTAGCCTCACCTCTAGCCTGCCTGACTAACCTTGTTTCTTTTTATGACCAGGTCACAAAGCGCGTAGATGTAGGAGTCGAGGTAGATGTCATCTACCTAGATGTTAAGAAGGCCTTTATATGGTATCTCATTCTGTTCTTTTAAATAAACTTACAGGCTGTGATGTAGATGATTAGATTACATGGTCAGGTGGGTGCCAAATTGTCTTAGGGGCTGCACCCAGAGAGTGGTGGTGGATGGTCGATATCGACCTGGCAAGATGTAGGTAGTGGACAGTGTTCCCTCTAAGCTGCATGCGTGCACAACCGCACACAAGTAAAAGACTTTCCTCACATCAACTTTTTAAGGCCAGGCACCCATCGGGATAGGAGCTGGGCTGTGGCGTGGGACACTTAATGAAGGTAAGCTCCTCCCTGACGTGAAGCGAGGCTCCCCTGCACTCTTTCCTGCCCGGGGAGGGGTTTGGACTCAATGACCTACTGAGGTCCCTTCTGACCCTAATATCTATAAATCTATAGATTGTTTGCTGTTTAACATCTATCACGATATCTTCATCAATAGCATCTTGCTGACTATACATAAAAGATGTTCTTCTTCTAATGTATCGCTGTTCATTATGATAATTCAGGGACATTAGTAACCATATATATTGTCTTCCACATACTGATTAACAAACCAGCTTGTTTTGCTGTGAGTGATGTTGGTGGGTTATTTCTTCCATTGAGACATAGCTTGAACTGAGCAGGACAATGTCATCAACAAAATCTTGGTTATCCTTTGTCTGTGCAGTTCCTCATTTGTCTTATGTTTTTACTTCCCAATACCTGAGCCAATGATCTATATGCCAATTCTCACTGCAATTCAGTGCTGACTCCATTTTCTGGATGCATCTACACATGCACTTTAATGTGCAGTAGCCTATTTTACTGCACATTAAAATGCTTTAAAAAAGTGAATATGTTAATGCACAATAAAATAAGCTACTGTGCATTGTGTCACTAAAAAAGCATATGCTTTTGCTAGTGTGCATTAGGACAGCCTAATGCACATTTATTTAGTACCCTACATTGGAGGTACTAAATTTAATTCACATTAAAAGTGCCTTAATGCATGTATAGACATGCCCCCTATGCTATAATGTAGGTCTTTAATGATTCTAGTTATTTTTGCTGGGATTCCATATTACATGTAATATAATATAATATTCATTGGTGGTAACTTGGAAAATTGGTAGAATCCAAGAAATATTCAATGTGATATACACAAGTCTCATAATAGTTTGATGAACTATTTTCACTTCTAGCTGCAAAAGAATAGTTCACTATTTTTGATCTAATAGCTATAATCATAATCCTAATGTGTTGGATTAAAAGATGTATGCATGCCATTGTTCTTAATGATCCTTATGCAATAACTTCTGAAGCAACTACGGTGAAAGGCTTGATGATAGGCTTGTTCTTATCAGGCTCCTAAAGATGGAGATAGAGGGGTGGGGGAGAGAGGGAGTGCAAGCACACAATGTAGCCATTATGTATGCATGATTTTAAATGCTATTAGATTTGTCACTATCAAGAGTTACATTTTCATAAAAATGATTCTTTATAAAATAATTCTTTATAAAATCAATAGTTCCTGCATTTATCGAACTTAATTGGAAAACACCTAATTACTTCAATGAGACAAGATCAGGTGCCTTATAAACATACGCAAGCTTGGCTCAATCTATAGTTATTACTAAAATATTCATAATTTTCCACTCTGTCCTCCCCGGATCCCTTCTAGTACAAAGTATTTCATTAGGGTTGCAAGGTAGATTTACAGCATATTGCAGCATACCAGCATTGATACCTTCTCTGAGAGAAGGAATTTTATGTAACATGCAAAGCTTACTTTTCAGGGTTTTTTAATTAGTTTAGTAAAGGCAATTGTTTACAACATTAGCATTTGATTGTTATTTGAATTGAGATAATCCTTAAGACTTCAAATTCAACACTTTGGGCACTTGTACATATGCAGTGAGGCTGCTTTGATGTGCTGTAATTATAGCACTTTGGAACAGACTTGATTAATCGAGTCTCCTGGAGTGTGGTAATTGCTGTGCTCCAGCAAACTCCATCATGTGTATCAGTATCCCCACACTGAAAAGTGGCAGTGGGGGTGCTTTAATGAAAGTTCACTCAATGAGCCATTTTCCAGCCTAGGCATGATGATACATGTGGAGCCACTCTAATTAAAACGTCCTGTCCCCCCTGCCACTCCTGTGGTTTCATTAGTTCACTTAATCTAATATCAAATGCCAGAGATCAGTATTTTGTGACTGTTTTGCTATAGATATTTTTTCCTTTTTTTTTTTCTTAATAGACTCATGGGGAAAAAAATCAAATGTCAAAGTGCCAAGATCCTGCTAGTGTTGTCAATACAGCATGTAAGTACTGACTGAGATTTTATAGCTTGTATTACCCAAGAGGTTTCACTGGTTGACCCTAGTGGCTTCTTTGGGTCTTAAAATCTGTAGAAATAATAGTTACTCCTTAGATTAACCATTATTTAATTATTGGGGGCTGGAGCACATGACTTCTGAGGAGAGCCTGAGGGAGCTGGGCTTATTTAGTCTGCAGAAGAGAAGACTGAGGGGGATTTGATATTAGCCTTTAACTATCTGAAGGGTGGTTACAAAGAGGATGGCGCTGGACTGTTCTTAGTGGTGGTAGATGACAGAACAAGGAGCAATGGGCTCAAGTTGCAGCAAAGGTGGTTTAGGTTAGATATTAGGAAAAACTTTCTCACTTGGAGGGTGGTGAAGCACTGGAACAAATTACCTAGAGAGGCTGTGGAATCTCCATCCTCAGAAGTTTTTAAGGCCCAGCTTGACAAAGCCCTGCCTGAAATGATCTAGTTGGGGCTGGTCCTACTTTGAGCAGGAAGTTGGACTAGATGACCTCCTGAGGTCCCTTCCAACCCTAATTTTCTATGATTGTATGATTTAAAACAAAGCATTTGCCAGCTGGGAGCTATATAGATATTAGGAACAGAAAAGTACCCTACCTTATACATACAGTGAATAATATTACAGAAACTACCCTACTTCCATTGTTTACTCGCCTAGAACCACAGCTGGATATGCACGTAGTGTACCTGACCACTAGTAATGGCAAAATAGTCAGTGACAAACTTTGTGGACTCAATAAATTGTGTCCCACAGCATGGGTGTCCTTACAGCTCTTGTGCACGAGGGAAAGATGGTTCCCTAAAGGGCTGGCCCAAGGCTTTGGACTTCTTGCTTGCAGGGGTGAAGAATGGTGAAAGACTTCAGCAGTGTCTGGTCTAAGAACCAGGTCCTTCCACTGGCATAAATCAATGTAGCTCTGTTATTTTATATCAGGGGAGCTGTAAACTCCCTTCTTCAAACTTACATTCCAGCTAAGCAACAGGACAGGCTAGCTATGTGAGTATTAAGAAGGAGAAAGCAATGACACAGGACTCTTCCATCTAGGAAGAGGATTATAGAAGAACCCTATGGGCATCCTCTCGTCTCCTTAGCTCGAGCTCTGGGAGGTGCTGGGCTGACCAGCCATAATCTTCTAAATATGTTATGAATTTCTGTGTGTGTTTTCTTGCTGTCAGACCAGTTTATGACGTAGCCAAAATGCAGCACATTTGTAAATATTCCTCCTGACCACGTCCTGATACCATATGGATAGATGTGATCTCAGGACCTGACTAGAGCAGAAGCTGCTATTTTTCCACTTGATGCATTGTACCCCCTGACTGATGGTTGGAGAGTGACAGCAGGTTAGTTAATGGACAGTGGTTCCCTTTAGTTGCCTCTCTCCTGAGAAAACAACATAGCTGGGCTAGCCATTTCTATGATGAACGCAGCCCATGGCTTGTATTCTTTGTGCACTATTTTGTAGGCACACGCACAGCAGGGCTGGCATCAGCATGTTCTGCAGTAGATTGTTATCCACTGTGTTGTTCAAAAAGCTAGGAAGTGTCAGCACTTTTGGATACCATGTTCTCTGTTTGTAATATAGACAGAGGTAGAGCAAATTCCAGTACAGAAAAGACAGCAGTGTTGAATGGTGGAGCCATGCTGTCAGGTTTTGTGATTTTTATCACAGATCTCTATTTGGTATTATTTTTTTTGAAGCCACAGCTCCTGGAATCAAGTAATTGCATACAAATCTCAGTTTTTGTTTTAAAAAGGAAGTATGTGTCTAGCTGCCTTGGTTGCATGGAAAGTTGTACTTGTATATCTAATTTAAAGGCACAATCAGTGGAAGGTAAAGTAAAAGGCCCCCAAATTATTCATTTATTTAAAAAAAAATCCTGTTTTTAAGCCAGTCTCATGATTTTTCAAGCCTGACTCGTGATTTTGGCAGACTGGTTACTTCCTTTTGAAGTACAGAAGCCCCCCATAGTTACTACTAAATCGGGATGCTGGATCAGTTGGTGCATGTAAACTCTCCTCCAGATTCTCTAGGGAAATGAATTCCATTTCCTTGGTTTATATTCCCTTATCCTATGTGAAAAGCATTAGAAAATAAATGGATAGGGAAAAAACAGCTGAGACAGTTTGGTTTAAGGTACTACACAGGAGGGTTTAATCAGGATTATAGTGATTCAGTTAGAAAGCTAGACAGAGAATATTTATTCAGAGCAGAGGAAGCTGAAAAACCTCTGATAAGTATCTGGAGTGATCCTGATTATTATTCTCAGCCTGGCTTATGCTGGAATGAGAATAAAAGAGTCTATCTATCTGGATGTGCCAATTCCTAAGACAAACTACAAACTGTGTGTAAAGAGAAAGAGTAAAAGGTAAAGAGAAAAGAGAAAAGTGACTGACTGTCTAATCCTCTCCAGAAACAACAACAGCATCTAAGCTGAGAGTGCCCATGTAGTAGGCAAATCACCAGCCTGAGTTTTATCCTGGGTAAGATGTGTCTTGCTGAAGACCTGGGAGCAGCAAGCATTGGAGTGGAGTAAAAAATAAAGGCCCAGTAGCAAAAGAGAAACATGAGTTGGGGGACAGCTACATGAAAAAGAAGACTTGTGAGTGGGTAGAAACTGGACAGAGGGGAGGTGAGGAAGAGTGAGCGGGACAAGTGACCAGATCTCTGGGCTTGCCAGATGACCGTTCCCTCTCTCCTGTCAGCCATCACTGGACGGACCAAGAGCAGGAGCTAGTTGGAAGCTAGGGAAGTGCCACCTTCCACGTGTGAGTTGGGTGTGAGAGATGGTTTGGGGAAGGGTTGTGCATTCCCTCATGCATGAAAGCAGGGCCAAGAAAAAGGGTGAATTCTTTTCTGTACTGAGAAGCAGAAATTGCCAGGGACAGCCAGGGACCTGACCACCAGTGCCAGGGAGACAGGTAAGGGAAATGCACACTGTTAATAGACACAGTTAAGGCAGCCCTTGCTTTTTAGGGGTTGAACTTTTGAAAACAGACTCCCGTAGTTTTTTAATCATGGGGGGGGGGGGAGCGTTGTATATTTGCATTCCTGTGTGTACCTCCGCTGTTCATAACTGCATGTGCACGTGGGTAAGAACCACAGGATTAACTGGGTACGTGTTTGTGGCTGCTGCACGTGTGCATGCAGTCCACCAAATCGGGCAGACCAAAACCTGGATTCTACAGTCTGATTCAGGCTGACTCTAACACTTGCACAGGGTCTCGTTCAAGTCTGAGGTATGTCTAAGAGATCAGATCGGCAGATCAGCGCATAATCACTCACCCACTGAACGCTTAATATGGAAATTAGAATGGCAATAGATTTAGGAGGGCTGTTGTTAATTTGATTTTATATGCAATTTCACACATCATTGATCATGCACCAGAGAAACATAGGTAGGTGAATGCATTTTATAAACAGAAGAGACAGTGGCATTTAAAAAATAACAATGTTAATCCCCGGTGTGTTCACCGGTATTGATTAATTTTGTTAAAGAACATAAAGGGCCAAGTGAAATCGGATGAGAAACATGCCCCCAAATGAAGTGGCAGGCTTCCCAGGGGGCAGGCAGACCAAATGGAATATTAAGGGTTGTTGATCAGCTGAAACGTATTGAAGAACAGGGTTTGGAAAAATCACTGTTTTCTCAGGCTTTCCCGTAATCCAAATTAACCACAATCTTACAGTAATGAGCAAGTTTACTCCAAGACAAAATGTACTTTCTACAAAAACTTAAAATCATAGACCACTTTCCCAGCAACACCCTCCTAGCCACCGTGGGCGTTACCAGCCTGTATACCAACATCGCACACCAGGATGGCATTCAAGATAGCTACAAGAATAAGACTGCAACTCAGAGTACAGACCCAAAGATATTACCAAATTTAAACACTTCATGTTCATACATTACAACTTCACTTTCAATAGCCAACACTTCCTTCAGACCATGGGCACAGCTAGGACACCAAAATAGCCCCATAGTATGCCAACCTTGTCATGAGCCACCTGGAAGGACTGCACCATCAAATCCTTGCTATACTTAAGATATATCAATGACATCTTCATCATTTGGACTGAAAACCTGCAATCTCTGATTGATTTCCATCATAAATTCAACATGCAGGACCTCTCCATGGGCCTTTGTACATGCCACATGTTGCCACAAAATTGGCCATTAAAGAAGCTTGAATGCCTTTTTGCACCACTTTAATGGTGTTGCTGTTTACACACTTGGCGGCGTATTGCGCTTTAATGGCATTGCTGCATACATTGTCGGTGGTCTAA
Organism: Caiman crocodilus; assembly: GCA_030014935.1. Lineage (NCBI taxonomy): Eukaryota > Metazoa > Chordata > Crocodylia > Alligatoridae > Caiman > Caiman crocodilus. Next base: position 17,530,349 of record JAGPOW010000261.1, read on the forward strand.
TGCACTTTAAATGACTTTGGTGCACAGCAAGATAAAACACCTCTGAGGTGTTTTAGTTTGCTACCCTAACAAATTGCAACAGCCGTGGAAGGAAGCATTGGGCCCTGCGCAGTTCAGGGGCTGTGGGATTCAGTGGCAACCCGTGCAGACAGTCTCCACCGAAGGAAAAAAAAAAGCAGCGAGCTTGAAGTATTTTTTTTTCTCTCCTTGGCATGTGCCTGAGCTGCAGGGGAGCTGGTGCTTCCTTCTGCAGCTGTGGTGTTCCCTAGGACCGCCCAAACCAGGTGCCAGTGGACAGGTACTGTCTGGGGGGTGCTGCCGCCACCAAGGAGGGATGCACTGGCCTCCTTGCAGCTCAGGGGCTGCTTGGCCCACCGGCAGCTTGCCCCACCACCTCTGGCCCCTGGACAGGCAGGTAAGGATCAGGCCCCCACCCTTGTGTATATGCCACAGTGGTTTTGTTTGTTTTAATTCTCCCTAAATTGCAAGGCAGTAGTAGGGCCACAAGGCAGCATGGCTGAGTGCTTCCAGTGCAGCAGGGGTGGGAGGGAGTGGGGCTGGGGCTGCAGCTAGGGGAGGGGCAGGCACTGCACAGCCAGCAGGGTGCGGGACTGAGACATGAGCGGCTCATCCGGGAGGCACAGCTCCTGCTGCTACCCGCGCCCCGGGAGCATGGGGGGTATGTGCCCCACGTTCTGCACAGAGTAGGGGAGGCTGACAGTGTAGGCTGAGACCAGGGCTCTACCAGGCTGTTCCTAGTGGCGGGGGGTGGGCAAGGAAGACCCCAGCACAGCCTCCACCCTAGCTTGCAGTGGCACCCTGCCCTGCCCCGCACAGATCCGGGGGCATACCCCCCACCATGCCTCCCAGGATGCATGTAGCGGGGGGAGCTGCCACCCCCTCGCTGCATCCCCCAGAAAGTGACGGTAACTTGGGGTGGGGTGGGGTGGGGACAGCATGGGGATCCCGGGGGCTCCATTCCTTCCGGCTCGGTGGCACAACTGAGGTGGGTACTGCTCTGGCCCCCAATTCCAGGTCCTTGGAGTTGGGCAGGGCCGATTCAGGGAGGCAACTGGGGCTGGGGGTGCCGGCACTGGGCAATGACCCTGGGCGTGGGGGAAGTGGTGCCTGCATTGGCACAGTGGGCCCTGGCCCCAACCCCAATCCCTCTGCCTATGCCTGCCAACATATCTCCCTTCTAGATAATTCTAGGTAAGTCTTCACACTGTAGTCACAATACCCTTAAACAGATGGTAGAAATTTTGCAGTCTAGATCTATTTGACTATCAGTCTATTGCTAGTATGTGAGCAACTCAGAAGCTGTATATAGTTTTGGGGATCCCTGAAGATTTTGCCGTGTTATGAAACAAATTCTCTCTCTAGAGACGCACAGTCTGTCCCGAACTGCAAGCATTTAGTAAGAAAGCCAGCAGCATACTGTAAACAAAACCAGCCTGGTTTCTATCTAGCTTTAGATCTGGCTTTTTCTTCTTTTCAACTTTTTCTCTATTGTGCAGCACCCAGAGACATGTAGTAACTGAAAAAATGTAACTGCGGGCAAACATTTCATTGTGCCCATGATGAGAATTGGTATCAGACATGAGCATCGTAAAACTACAGAAATGCAATTGCTTTGCTCGTGATTGTATGTTTGTGGGGCAGGGTTAGCAGAGCGCACTTCCATTCACACACAATCTGTCTAGATATTAATGAGGCATGTGCGAAATAAGAGGTAAAAAACAGAGGTGGACCTGAACTGTGAGGCTCAGATCCAGACCAGAAAGCCTGTCCAACACTAGGGCTGGTTAGATCTCCTTTACAAGCCTGGAGTCTGTGAGCACTGTGCCATTACGAGGATCTGGCAGTGGCTGGTTTGTAGGTGTGAAAAGGTGCTTTGGCATGACTAGTGCCATCTTTCTATCTGTGAATGAACACCATGAGCAAAACTGCAAGTGAAATACGCTCAGAGGCAACTAGGCACAAAGCTAATGTAAGCAACTGTGGTAGGCAACACAAAATGTAAATAGCTGCAGCCTGGAGGAAAACAAGATAGAATAGAAAAGCAAAAAACCGAGACAGTTGCCATTTGCAAAACAAATCCAAGGATCGCTCACTAGGGGAAAAGTGAGTTCAGAAAGAAATAGCGTAAAGGTGGCAAAGAGTGACAGATTGATGAAGAAATCACCATGAGGGCCACGTCTACACAAGACGCTGACTGAGCAGTTGTTACTGTGCAGGCATTTAATACTTGCATACACTTGCAAGTACTAAATGACTGGGTAGTAACTGGCATTACTGCACAGTAGCATCCCTGACTGGCTTCTTGGTGACACTGACTGTGCAGTAGCTTGTTACTCCTGTGCAGTAGCATCATGTCACACTTCATGCCACGCAACACTACTGCACAGTAGTAATGAGCTACTGCACAGTCAGTGTCTTGTGTAAATGTGGTCTGTGAAAGGTAATTGGTGAAGACCTTTAGCATGATTATATACAGGCTGAAAAAGGAATAAACATCTAGGGAAACAACTTCAGTTTGGGGAACTGAACTATCATCAAGCCAGAGGAGATCACATCAGTCAACAATGCAACCCCCAGTACCATGATGACGCCTGATCAGCTGAGTTGTCATACGTTGTTAAGAAGGTTGCATAAGAATATCTTTACAGACCGTTTGGCGTTTTGCTTGAGTAGCAGTATTGCTTATGTGTTCAGTAAAGTTGGATTTGGGACTGGGATGGGACCACTGGTCATTTCATTCCCTTCGTGCAACCCCTCGATCAGAAATTGAGCACAACAAGTTGAAACTGTTATGCGGTGCTGATGAGCTGGAACGGATTCTGGCTTTAAGTGAGGATGGAACAGCGCAGGGTCTTCTTGTTAGTCTTCTGAATGGGGTACAAGGCAGCAGCAGTCAGTCTAGCCAGGAAAAGAGTATGGTTAATAGAGCAAAGAAGTAGAGTTTGGAAACAGTTGGACATTCAACACAGAGGGACTCTAATGCTGGGTTTCCAGACAAAAAAAATCTTTGCTTACCCCTCTAATCACCTTTTGGCCAGGGGCATTATCCCAGCCTCAGAGTTATTTCAGTGAACTGAAACAGTCACTAGGGAAACTCCCAGACATCACTGGGAAGTACGTACCTAAATACCTGTGAGCATCCGATGACCTGATTTTCATAGGTGTCAAGTCTACATCCTCAGTTGCACTCAGCTTGAGCAACAGATGTCCATTAACTCTGAGCATTCAGACTCAATTAACCTTTCTCTGCCTGCCCTGCTGGACCTGAAGGTAATAATGCTTACCCAACTTGGCACTCCAGGTACTTTGATCTCCAGGAGCCAGAAATGCAAAGTGATCACGTTGTCATCTCTGGAAGGATACAGGGTGTTGAATGTTGCTGTTGTATGTGTTGTGTCTTATGGTGAAAGGATTTGAAGTGGTGATTTTGGGGATCCACTGGGCAAATGATTAACTGGGAATACAGGACACTTACCTTGAAGGCTGGGAGGCCCCTTCCCTGCCTGTGGTTCTATGGGCGCAACTGGTAAGTGACTTGCCCACATTTTCATGGTAATTTATTGCAAAGGCCAAGTGAATAAATTCCCAGCCCTACCCCATAACCACTCATCCATCCTTCCTCACATTATATGATCACAGAATACAATGCTAGTGGAGGAGAATGTGGAGGCAGAAAGGGAAACAGTTCAAATGCTGGGAGCATAAGCACCCAACTCCTCAGAGCCAACGGATGGGTCACTTTCAGAGTACAAAGTCCTGTGAGACTTATAAATAACATAAAACCATTATACACTTAAGCAGCAGCCAGCCCGATCACTGGAATCATCTCAAGTCGCATGGATTAAACGATACAGAAGGAAAGGCAGTATGTCCTCAGCTGGAATGTGTGCCTGAGAGAATGATCCACATGGGTTTTGAGACTGGTACTAGCAGGCTAATTCAGCCTGTCTAACCTTTCCACTAAATCTATACCAGAAAAGAATTAATCATTTTTCTGGGAGGTAGACAGGTAGCAGCTGCTGCCCAGATGTCCATTACATGATCAAAATGTAATTGATGGAGGCGCTTTTTTCTTGAAGAAATCTTTCTCAGTATTTTTTTCCAGGTAACAAATCCAGAATCAAAATCTTTTGCATGTTTAGACTGACCAAAAAGCCCAGTCAGTCTGATTCCTCTCTGGTCTCCAAAAACTCTCCGGCTCATGAAGACTATTGTTTTGCCAGGTGTGTGAATGCATTTCCCTGTAAGAATGCATGAACCCTGGTCTAATAGGAGGAGAAAGCCTCCCGTTTAGAAATGAGGCACATCTCATTAATC
>JAGPOW010000261.1:17561437-17573478 GCA_030014935.1 Caiman crocodilus
GACAGATTGGACAAGTGGGCAGAAAACAACAGAATGCAGTTCAACAAGGAGAAATGCAAAGTGCTGCACCTAGGGAGGAAAAATGTCCAGCACACCTACCGCTTAGGGAATGACCCGCTGGGTGGCATGGAAGTGGAAAGGGATCTTGGAGTCGTAGTGGAAGAAAACCATTCCATTCGAAAATTTTCAACCCATTCCAGCACGGTTATTCTCATCCATATCCTCACTCCTTGCTAGCTTTCTGCCATTTATTCCTTTGCTAGGATACTGGTTTAGGGAGGCTGTTTGGAGATGTTATTTTATGGGCAGACTGTTTTGTAGCATTCCCTAAAGTAACTCAGATAGCTTTTCTCCAGATAGCTATCCCATCAGCAGTTAGAACAACCAGTAGGGCATACATTATCGCCCTCCTTTATATTTCAGAGCAAGATTAAGTTTTATTTGCTATTAGCGCAGCTTCTTGAGGAAATGGCCATATTCTACACTATAAAAGACTGAGTTTCCTTCTGTGTGTGTGCTATAGAAAAGTAGACTCTGGTATTAGAAAGTTGTAGTGCAGATCCAGCAATGACCTTACCTTCATACTCAGGTGACAAATATTTTCCTTAACATTCATTTTTATGCAAATGAAGTGTCTCATTAGTCCCTGCCACTGGCTCTGCTAAAGTCTCTCCTTAATAATGGTATGACACAAGTAGGCCTAAAGTGCCTGATGCATCACAGCGGAGGACAACAAATTAAATAAGGAACAGAATTGACTCAGTGACTTGGAGAAGCTTTCTCCAAGCAGATGTAGAGGAAACATGGATATTGGCAATTAAGCTATGTGTTCCAGAAGGTAGAAAGGGATGTATAGCAGGGTTGTGTAAAACGGGCTGTATCTGACTCAGATTCGGATTTAGCCCAAATTGGGGGACAGCGATTTGATTTGTTGATTCGGATCACTGTCCCAATTCAATCTGGCTGAATCTGAATCTGAAGATTCGATGCCGATTCGGAGAATCAGCAATTTGGCCGTAGGCACAGCTTTATATGTTTTTTCTAGGCACCTTGAGGTACCAGGTGCGGCTTGTGAACACTGTGACGCTGGGGCAGATGGAGCATCCCACAGGAGTGCGGGGGACCCCCCCCGTGTGCTTGGTGGTGGGCCCAGAAGTGGACCGGAACTCCCCACCCACCCATGCCCCCTGGCTCAGCGATTGGCCACAGGGGGACCCTGGATGCCTGCCCAGACCCAGGAGGCACTAGTCACCAAGCTGGGGGAAGAATGGGGGTCCCCCATGTGGTCCCCAGTAGACCTGGAAGTGGACCAGAAGTGCTTCTGGTCCACTTCCAGGTCTGCTGCTGAGCATGCTGGGGATCCCCCCACCTCCATGCTCCCATGAGACGCTCCATCTACCCCACCATCTTAGCATTCACGAGCCACTGGGTACTTTGAGGTATGCAGGAAAAGCATTTTAAGCTGTGTCTATGTCTGAATTGTCGAATCTTTCTGAATCTCCCTGGATCAATTCAGAGAGTTCCGATTTGACTCAGAGAGATTAAAGGATCTCCTGATTTGATTCAGGTTCAAAGATTTGGCCACTGAATCAGGCCAAATCTCCACTGAATCAAATCAGCGACCGAAGCTTTGCACAGCCTTAATGTATAGTAATTTTGCCCTGTGTGTGTGAGAGGGAGCAGGAACAAGGGACGTATATGGATTTCAAACATTTGGAAAATTCCATTGTGTGCAGCACGGGGAGCGGTCAGGCAGTAGCTTCTTCCTTCCTTGCCCTGAATCCTGAGCAAGACTGCATGCCACGAGACCTCAAACCCACACCTCTGACCCTAAGCCAATTCAACTGGGTTTTTAAATCCACTAAGTCACCTCACGTCTCCAGCTTGGCCTTCTAATTCATAATTTCCTCTGTGAATAAGAGCTTCTTCTCAGCACAAACTCAGCTTGGGCAGGACTGAATTCAATTTTATCTCAGCCTTACGAAGTAGAGAGCACTCATGAAATGAAGCAATTGAATCTTCTCCCGTGTTTCCCAGGAGAAAAACATCATCTTTGTGAGGCCTGTAGGCAAAACAAATAAGTATAATACAGTACATTTCCTCCATGTTACTCAGAACACTTCACCAATATTAATGAGTTTGCCTTAAGCATGCAAATGAGATCAACAGTGCAGTTGGGAAAGTAAAGAACCGAGGGTGGATCTACATGTGCGCTTTAAAGCATAGTAGCCTATTTTACTGCATATTAAAGTGTCATGTAAACAACCATGCAATTACACTAATGCACAGTAAAATAGGTTACTGTGCATTAAGCATCACTTAAAAACCATGCGCATTCATTACTGCACATTAAGGCAGCCTAATTCACATTTCTTTAGTACCTCACATTGGAGGCACTAAATTTAATATGCTATAGAAAGCACATTAATGCACAGGTAGATGCATCCAGAGAGAGCAATATCAATGTTTTAGTGGCCACAGGGTGCATCTATATAACATGTTTACTGCAGAGTTGCCTTATTAGCTCCACAATAAATGTCTCAGCATTTACATGGGCAGTGCTATTAGAAAGGAGAAAACTAATGAACTCTGCTGCAGGTTAGTACTTGTAAACACAAGTACTAGCCTACAGCAGAGTACTTACTCCCCAGCAATGACCATTTAGACACTGGTGGGACTGGCTGAGGCACAGGGATGCTTCAGTGTGGGAGCTGCTGCCATCTATTCCCACACTGAAACTCCCTTGGGCCCCCGCCAGTAGGGGTATGAGAAGTGGGCCCTATTTGATTTGGATTTGGCCCCAGTTGGGGACAGTGATTTGTTTAGTTGATTTGGATCGCTGTCCGTGATTCGATTTGGCCGAATCCAAAGATCCAAGAAGATTTGATGCTGATTCAGAAAATCAGTGACTTGGCCACAGACACAACTTTAAATGTTTTTTCTACATACCTCAAGGTACCAGTGTGGCTTGTGAATGCTGCAGTGCTGGGGCAGATGGAGCATCCCGCAGGAGCATGGAGGGGCCCCCCATGTGCTCGGTGGTGAACCCGGAAGTGGACCGGAAGTGCTTCCAGTTCACTTCCCGGTCCACTGGGGAGCATGCTAGGTACCCCCCTCCCACACCTCCATGGCTCAGTGATTGGCCACAGGGGGAGCCTGGGGAACCCCCCAGGCCCAGGAGACACCAGTCACCAAGCTGGGGGAATTAGAGGGACCCCCCCCAGCATGCTTTCCACTGGACCTGGAAGTGGACCAGAAGTGCTTCTGCCAAAATGACCCAAATCTGCAGTCATGTTTAGAAAATGTTGCTTTTGTTGCCTTTTCCTGTGTCCATAATCTGTGACAGAAAAGACCAGAATCTGTTAGCCTTTGCTCCCCCTTAATGGATATAACCAAAATACTATATGTTCTTGAGACACTTAAGTTACTTCTAAATCCCCCAAGTTCCCCTGCAGTACTGTTGTTTGAGCCATCTAGATGTGCCTTGAAAGGTAATTTTGATTTGATTTGATTAGATAGGGGAAAAGGATGTTACCATTTTCTCCCCAAGGGAAAATGACCCAGAAATAATTTTCAAAAGTGAAAGAGGTTACATCTAATGAATAAAACCATAGAATAGGATACATCTAGCTTTATTAATTTCTGTGAAGACAGGTTCTGATTTAATCACCCAGAAAAGATTAAATTAAACCAAAGGGCAAAATCATGCTTATTCATAAATCAAGAGATTCCTGTGTGTACGGTACAAGCAATTGACAAAGTGCAGACGCATTCTGGAGACAACGACTTTGTGGAAGCTTCTTAAAAAATGTTTTTGAATGCTGAGGGTTTTGTTCACTCTGCATGAAGAGTCATATACTTTTCTGTTCCTTGGACAGGACAAAAATAAAGAGGCAAGGAGAAAGTAAAGTGAACTGCAAGGGTGAAGTTCCTTTGGTCTTTATAGCTACTTTATGATATATGAAGACTAGCTTGGATAATTCTTTCCAAATTCTTTCCACTTAATTTTTTTATGTGAGGATAATTCTCTCCTCACTTTCTTCTCTTTTCTAGGAGACTGGGTCCTGGGCCTCTTGAAATCAATGGCATTTTTCCACTGAGAGTTGCAAACAGCTTTCACCCTATGTTAGATATTCAGGAGAAAGTGAATACTAATTCTTTATGAGGCTCCAGGTACATCATGGTGCAGAAACCTCATTGGAAGGGAAAGCCCTGGACTTGTCTACCCAACCCCATGCTGAGCCTAGAAGTGACACCAAGAAGTACACCAACCGTATGCACCAAGGCGCAGGCACTGCTGGGTTAACACAGCCCTGAACGCACACCCGGAGCCAGGTTGTCTGTCTTGCTGTGCTTCTTAGCATACATTCAAGACTACTCAAAGCAGGGTATTACCAGGTGTTGGTACTCCCTGAGCAAAAGAGAATGGGATGTGCTTCTCAACAGCACTCCCATGCTTGCTGTGTAGACATGCCCCACGTGACCATTGCTTTAGAGGATCTTCAGAGACCTCCAGTGCTTCTGGCCAAGACAGACACATTAAGATCTGATCCCAAGTTTCAGGCATCATAAAAAATAACCTGTAACAACTATAACTATAATTAAATATGTTTGAAGCCATTTTTTTCCCTTAAGAAAAGAGTCTGTATTCATGAAGGTGCTGGGAAATGTGTCAGTGTTAAGAAGAAGTCATTTTAGCTCTCTTCGTTAATTTTAAATGTCTCTGCTTTAATGTATTTGTATACAAAAACACGAAAGGAGAAATAAAACAAAAGGCAGAACATTATTTTTAGGCTTTCTGTAGCTTAGAAAAGCCTGAAGATAATTGGCAAAAATTTTCTCTCTACCAAGTTTCTCCATAGAAAGACATTTCTTTTAAGTGAGCTGCAGCCTGCTTAGCCAGAGTGTCTCATGACTGACCTTTTGACAGTCTCCCTCATTCTGACAATGCTTGTTATGAAACCAGGGTGTTTATACAGGGTCGTGTTTGTTCTAGATGAACTGACTGGGGAACATCAGAATTAGAGCCATGTTTATTATCTAACTGTCAGTGAGATAGTCTAGAGTACAGATACATTGGTTATCCTGGACAGATGGGACACTTCCAGGCCCTGTCTGCTGACAGCAAGTGGCAGAGAGATGGATTGAACCATGTCCTGGATTGCCCAGAATATCAATTATGATTATTTATAGAAAACGGATGCATGAAAAGACGTGCCATTATGCAGCAAGTGCCAGCCCTGGTCGCATTGATGAATTCATAGCTTGCATAGTTGGGCTGTGCCCCTGATTTCCATACAAATTCATGAGGGAGCATACAGATTGAGTATTTATATATCCAGGTACCTGAGTTACATGCAGTCCGGGGCTGTTAGAAATGCACTGTTACTGCCCTTGTGGGAGGTCTTCAGTTCACATAACAATACATAGACCTGTGTATTTTCCTGACAGATTTACTTGCTGCAACACTGCTCTCTATAGTGAAACCCGAAACATCAATCAGACTTCCTCACAAGAGAAGCTGGGGTATTATTGTAGCCATGAGGAATCAGGAAATAAGAAGCAAAGGTGGGTTTTTTATATCTTTTATCGAACCAACTAAAGAAGGTCGCTTTGTGCCCTCAGACTTGTAAAAAATCTCTCCCAATTATACAGTTGAGCTGATAAATGATATCACCCACAAAACCTTGCCTCTCACTTAGAAGAGATTCATAGTCCATTTCTTACCCCTTCCTCTAAAGTGTCTGGTAATGGTCACTGGTTAGAGACACAGGGGTCACATCTACACGTGCTATTAATTCAAAGTATGCTTACTGTGCAGTAAAAATACTGTGTAGTAAGCCTACCTGGGAAGCACATCTACACATGCTCCCTCTTGGGAGCAGATTTGCTCCCACCCTGCAATGCCCTTCTGTGCTGGGGAGCACGGGACCAACAGACAGACAGCTGTCTTCTGGCCCCATATACAAAAAGGAAGGTCCTGGTGTGCACAGGGTAGGAGAGCTGCTGCTGCAGAGCTCTCCCGCCCTGTGCACATGGAGACAAGCCCTGTGCCCAGCAGGGTTTACCTGCACAGCCCGGGGCTGGCTGTGACCTGTGGGCAGGCTGCTTCCCACCCTGGCTCTGCAATTGGAACAGGGGCTGGGAGACTGCTCCCTGCCTGCGGGAGCTGCCTGCTGCCGGACCCCAGGCTGGGATAATGTCCCTTTGCCCCAGCAGCAGCCAGCTTCTGGCCCTGGCTCTGTTCTGCGCTTAAAGTACGTAAGCCCGTCATTTTGTGCCAATGACAGGGCTAAAGCTGCTACTCAGCTGCCATCTTGAATTGAGATCAGTGATATCAAAAGGTGTAGTTTTCTGCCAGTTGGCATTTGCAAGGCTGCCTAAGGGATGAAACTGTTGAACTACTCAGGCTGAAATTTCAATTTGAGGTCTGAATCCTTCATGCAGGATTCCCAGATTAGGTGTTACCCTGCTTATTTTATAGGCATTCACAATACGTCTAACCCAGCTCGCTTGGTAGCCCAAGTGGCACATAAGCTGGAGGCAGATATCCAATATCTGAAGGGAGAGCAAAGTGAGATGCAGAAAGGACATGGGTCCCTGGGAAACATAAGGAGACGTATGAAAGAGCCGAAGGGAGAGACACATACACGTGGTTTCAGCAACTGAGGCATAAGCTATTTAAGTGGATCATGGAAGAAAGTTCCTAAACTAAGTGGATGGAGGAGATTATCAGTTTGAGTTAATTACTTTTGAAGATGTGGGCACAAGTGATTTACCTGGTTCTTATCTTCTACCTGAAAAGTCCTTCGTAGTTTCATAGTTTCATAGTCGGTAGGATCAGAAGGGACCTGAGCAGGTCATCAAGTCTGAACCCCTGCTGTGGGCAGGAAAGAGCACTGGGGTCAAACGACTCCAGATAGGTGATGATCTGGGGCATTGATGACTTGGAGATCAATCTCAGCTAATGAAATGACACTGAGGAACGTCTTCAGCATCACTGAATTGATGGCAACCAGGAGACAGATCAGCTTTTGCGAGGAGCTTCCATGTCTGAATGGCAATAGATTTGTAATACATAAAGTGCCAGTAGATGGAGCTCAACAATATGTAACACAAGTTTTGGGTTGCATAGCAACTTTTTTGAGTGCCCTGAAAATGGCTTCCTTCAGCCACCATTAGCAAAACTTTAATATGTGCCCAATGCCCAGAAACAAGGAAGATTTAAATTTGCTTTCATATGACTGTCTGTGACTGTCACTATAGAACATATGCTCCATTTGAAACCCTGGGGACATAAGAAAGTCAACATGTTTTCACACTGGAGCATTTAATAGCTCATTTCAGCCAAGCTCCAAGATTACAAGGCACAATGTGAAAGAGGGAAATCATTGGGCATGCTCAGATTTGCTGCTCACATTAACACTGGTGTGAACACCTGAAGGAGGGGGTGGTTGAGAGAAATAGTTGAACCCCTGTTTCTCAGAGGAGGAATTAATGTGCGTTCACCTGCTATTTCAGTTCTTTTCATATGTGGCAAACTCCCAGGCTGGTAGTTTTACACTAGTTTTACACAAGACATTACATAAGAATATAAGAGATGCCATACCGGGTCTGACCGCCATCTAACCTAGCATTTGCTCTTCCCAGGGGCAAAGAGTGAATGCTTAGGGAAGAGTATGCAGGGTCTCTGAAGGGAAGGGCTCTACAGGGGTGAGAAGACGGCTCTGCAGAACTGACACTTTTCCCCTACCACTCAGAGCCCAGAAACCAAAGGGAGGACTAAAGCTTCATTGTCCCTGGAGCACTTCTCAGGGAGCTCAAAGCACTGTCACTGTCACTCTTCCTCTTTTACACATTGGGACACTAGGCACAGAGGTGAAATGCTGCACTCAGGGTCACATAGGAAGCCAGTGACACAGCTAGGAACAGAACCCAAATCCCCTGAGTCCTAGCCTAGCTCTCTGTCCGATAGAGGACACTGACTCCCCCACCCTTCGGTGCTTAGCAGTGCTCCATCCTTGCTTATGAGCTTTGCACCCAGTAATTATTTCCTACAGTAGGGACTGTGTATTACCTGCCAAATCACTTGTTCAGAAGTATGGGTGAGAAATGAGTGGGAAATTATGGGGCATGTAAATGGATCAGATAGTAAAATGTGTGCAATGTTGCTTTCTCAGCTTCCTTTCCTTTCTCTCAAGATGCTTTGTCTCTCCCTCCTTCCTCCGTGGGCACTGGGTAGCACTTCATTGATTTGCATGTGGTTACCTTTAAGAAAAAAATTGACAGTTTTATTACAGTTTCAAAGCGTTAGGCTTCTCTTGCTAAAGAACAGAAGGTTGCAACCTCCAAGTAAAGGAATTCCTAGCACTTTTAACTAAAAGAAATGAAAATCTAGAAGATTACAACACTGCTGACAGGATCTTCTCAACAACATATCCCCAGAGGTTGCTGCATACTGAAAGTACAAGTTTTTGGGTCCAATTCTTCTCTAATGCGAATCTGATCTTTCCGGTTTGTTTAATAATTTCTGGTACAGTGTACATTACATCACATTACGTAATATAAAATAGGTCAGTGCAAGGCAGTTATTAAATTAGACATTGACGCACAGTGAATTATGACTATGCCTAAGAAAGGGGCTTTGTGTTGTTATACTGAAGAAATCACTCTTGTCCTTTGTGTTGATGCCCTAATTACTGTCGTTGATGCATGATTTATGAAAGACTTAGATAGCTAACTAAAGGCAAAACCTCCTTGCTCTACAAAGCTTTTTAATATGAAAATGAATGATACACTGAATCTAATTTGCCCACACACACAGGTTTTACATGAACTAAGGAAAGGTTGAATTTGAATGCTCTAATTTTCTATTCAGTTTACTATTCAGTTATAATTTATAGTTTATACACATGCTTGTGGGGGCAAGAGGGGGCACTTTAATTAGAGGGGCTCCGAGATGCTCTCTAATTAAAGCACCCAGAGCATCACGTGTATCAGTGTCCCTGTACTGAAAAATGGTGGCAAAGGCGCTTCAACAAAAGCTCAATGAACAAGCTTTAGTTAATGCACCCCCAATATCATTTTTCAGCACGGGGACCCTAATACACACGATGCTGGAATCAGCTGGAGTGCTGTAACTACCTTACTCCAGCAGACTCGATTGATCAAGTCTTGATTAATTGCAGCTGCTCCAGTGCACTGTAATTACAGAGCGTCAGACCAGCCTCGCTGCACCTGGATGGGCGGCCAGTGTTTTCAGTGTTTTAAACACGCACATGATTTCTGTTCCTTTCATGGCCAGTAGGGGAGCTCTCCTGTGGCTGCTTAACTGAACTTTTCCATTGCTGCCTGCCCAAAAGTGTGCAACTGGTATTGATATTACACAGCCAAAAAGAGTTTCAAATGCTGTCCTGGAGCTTTGCTTGTTCAGTAATGCAGCCCCTTCCTTCTACTCTCAGAGGTGTGTCCTGTGCCTAGCGCCAAGGCAGAGGAACTGGCTTTGACACTGAGGCTCTCTAGAGGGACCAGGGCAGGAGATAAACACCAGATGGGAAGAGCAGCACCCATATTCCAGACCCTTTATACCACTTTCTGTTCATGAGAGCATTCCCTCTGTCACAGGCAGCATGCATACAACCATAGGCTGTTTTCCAAGGATTCCTTCCCTTTCCTGAAAATTAGGAAGGAGGACTGGAGTAAGGCATGGCATAGTGGGGCTGGACTTCAGTACAGATCAGAGAAGCGATTCTAGAAAGTGTAGGGAGGCTTCTGTAAACACAAGCGTCCTCCACAAGTCTACTTACACCAAGAGCCCCAGAGCGGGTGGAAGATTTTATGAAGCCTGGCTCTAAAAGTATTTATTATTTGTCTTCCCACTGTGCCTAGAGTCCCAGTCATGGATCAGAGCCCAGGGTGCCTAACACTGGCAAGGAAACAGCTCCGGTTCCAAAGAGCTTGTTGTCTAAGTCTAGGGCAAAAGGTGGATAAAGACAAAGAGACCTGGGAGTACAAACAGATAACGAGACAGCATTGGATGATAGAGAGTGGTCTCAGCACCCCGACGTTTTATGTAAAGTGGCTTGTAGGCATCAAGACAAGGAGGACAAGGGAGGTGGCTTTTTGCAGGTGTTTATGGGCAACGTCTCCCAAGCATGAAAGAATCCCAGAGGTGGGTGATAGGCCTGGCATCATGAGCTAATCAAGGACAAGAATCAATGTCTTGCTGCTGAATGAAAGATGATAGACTGGGAATAGGCACTCCAGGGCAGACAAGTAGCCCAAAAGGTACTTCTACTGCTATCCTACCCCTCAAAGACCCTCTGCACATAGGTGTTTGTGGGCCTAGATGCAACAAAGCTGGGATCTTTTCCATGTGCCACTTCCAGGGCAAGGGAACCAGAGTGGTTTTATAGTATTTTAGACTTTGTGTTTATAATGGCTGGAACTAGGCCAGGATTTGTCCCTCATCAAAGGGACCACAGTATTAAGGTGGGCCCTATTTCCACTGTACAAAACCCTCCCTGAGGCTACAGAAGCTGCGAACAAAGGGATTTTCACTTGGCTCTGTCAGCATTGTACATTCCTCAGAAGCACCAAATGCTTGATGTGGTTATTGATTCAGACCTCCAGCAGTTATTGGCTCCAAAGTGCTAAGTTTGTAAGAGCAAATGACAGCCATAGTATCAGGGAAGCTGGCACCCCTGCAGCGGCACACTTTAGAGTAGTGGCTCTCAGCTTTTTTAGAGTCAAGGCACACTTCCATAACAGTTGTGAATTTAGCAGCCCCTCAGTGGAGAACCGCTGTTGTACTGCCCACCCCAGAGGGTCTCAGCTGGAACCCAAGGGTCTCAAGCAGGTGTTCCTGCCTGCATTACATTTACTACAGATCTGCTCATGCCATCTAAAAAAGGTATAGTAGAGATAGAAAACATACAGAGAAAGGCAACTAGCAGCACACAATGGCTTCCATGTGAGATTGAAAAGGCTAGGACTTTTTACCTTGGAAAAGAGACGAGTGGTAAGGGATATGATGGAGACCTATAAATCATTAATGGTGAAGGAGACATCAATAGGGAACTGTTATTTACAGGGCTTGTCATACAAAAGCTAGGGGTTACTCAATTAAATGATCAGGCAACAGACTTAAACAAAAGGAAGCACTTGGTTGCACAATGCATAATTAACTTGTGGAACTCACTGCTGAGGCATGTTACAGAGGGCAAAAGTATAACCCGATTCGAAAAAATATTAGGCAAATTAGGGAATAGATGCACTGGGAGCTATTAAATGTGATGTATCAGAGATGTAACCTCAGGCTCAAGATATCCCAAAATCTGTGACTGCTGGGAACTGGGAAGATATGATAGAGAAGATACGATATGAGTAATAAGACTGAATGTTAAAAGTGGTGCCCAAGGCCAGGTCCAGACAAGTATGCACGTGAGGTATGCAGTGCCGCAGACACATCTGCCACACAACACATACACTGCACATACAGATGTTCCCCATGCTGCTAATTTGTAGCACAGGGCAGTTTTTTGACACTGAAGGATCCTAGTGTCAAAAAAAATGATGCTTGAAAAAAGTGGGGTGGCACACATGGAGGCAGCATGCACTGCCTGAAACCAGAGCCTGACTGGCCTGAGGCATACTCCAGCTGCCAGCAAGGCTCCCTGCTGCTGGATCACCAGGGTTAGCGCCCTAGGAGGACCCCAGGCAAGACTGCTGGGGTAAGCCCAGGTGCTGGCCCCATCCTCCCCTACCCCAGCCAGGGCAATTTGCCATGCACCAGAGCATGGATGCACAGGCATTCTCTGGCGACAAGTAGCAGTGGCACATATTTGTCCTGGGGGAAAAGCACATGTGTGCTTGTCTGGACATCCCCCAAGAGTCCAAAGCACACAATCTATCCAGGATGTACCTTGGTTTGGCCCTCCTCTAATGCCATCTAGATTATAGAGGATGTATATTGTTCCTTAACATAGAGAGTAACACCCACTCCCCCCTTCTTCCCCACTCTATCCCATCTGTACAACCTG
>JAGPOW010000261.1:17580030-17599906 GCA_030014935.1 Caiman crocodilus
CCCTGGCAGCTGGGGGGACACAGCAGCACTGGCAGTGGCGACGGGAGTGTGGCATCAGTAAGCGGGAAGCTCCTGCAGATGCTGCTGGCAGTTTTGGTGGTGCCTTTTCATAGGGGGTGCACCACCACACTCAGGGGGTGCACATGCACCCAGATGCACCCCCTATGCCTTGCCAATGTTCTGGATAACTTCTCCCTGTAGTCCTGCCATTCATCAGCCCCTAGAAAGCCCCAAGCAGGCTGAGGAAGAGGGCTGTGCATAGACAAAAGGAGAGGCATAGGTGCATGACACTTTAAAGGGGGCTAAATGCTTTTGCACCGCTTTAATGGTGTCAATGTTTGCATGCCTTGGCAGCATATTGCGCATTAATTCCAGCTGCTGTAGGAAACTTGATGGTGTAATGCTCCTTTAATGACTGGGGGCACAGCAAACTTAAACTCCTTCAAGGAGGTTTAGTTTCCTGCCCCTACAGCAGTGGAGCAAAGCACCAGGCTCCGTGCAGCTCCACAGCTCTGCAGGAAGCCCTGCAGGCAGCCTGGCAGCAGCCTGGGAAAGCAGGCTCCACCCAAGAAAAGCGGCGAGCCTGATCTTTTTTTTCTCCCCCTGGAGCCTGCCTGCCTGAGCTACTCAGGGCCTCGGAGTGCTTCCCTCCATGGGTGCGGTGCCCCCTGGGACCGTGCGAGCTGGGTACCTGCGGCGGGTGCTGCCTGTGGCGGGGAGGTTACAGCTGCCATGGATGGAAGCATCAGCTCCCCCCCGCACAGCCTAGGGACCGCTCTGCCCGCCTGCAGCTCGCCCCCCCTGCCCCACTGGAGAGGCAGGTAAGTGTGTGTGTGGGTATGTGCATGACGCAGGGGTTTAATCAGCCCTGGATTGAAGTGGTGTTTTTTAAAATTCACCGCTTCAATTTAGGGCCCCCGTTTCATCTACATGAGATTACCTATGACTTGACAACTGAAAATGACTCTTCACAAAAGTGAACACCTGCTATTTCTTACATCCTGATTAAGAAAAGAGACCTTTTCCCCCAGTGGTGACAGATGTTGGATCACTTAAGTGTGCTAATAGAAATCTATACATGAATTAAGCTCTCTTAGATCGGAAGAAAAGACTTAAACTAAAAAAAGATGATGACATGATGAGATGCAAGGAAAAGGAAGTGGCTGCTATAAGAGCTCTTTGGAGGTCCTAAGAACACTTGCAAAAGCCAGTGAAGATTTGCATGGGGTGTTTTCTGCCTCATTTATCATCTATAGGAACATGTGGCAATTTAACCATGACATACTTTGTTTTGGATCCCAGGTTTTAGAGGAAGGCTGTAGTGATCATACAGCTGGCTCTGACAAGGCACCCTGCAGTGAAATGAGAAAAAGCAGATACAAGAGCAAAATGGAGATATATCGTAGTGGAGTTGGGTGTAATTGAATTTAAAAAAGGTGGTGCATCTCAATGGCTTAGAAAGAACCTTTTGTGAAAGGCCTATCCAGAGGAAAAAATGGGTAATCAGAGAGGTCTCACAGCTGTCTCTTCATTAAAATGAATTTTACTGGTGCTTAAGAAGTTATTTTCAAAGCCTATCTTATGAGTTTAAAAAGATGGATTGGATGGCTGAAGTGACTAGTAATAATACTGTTTGGGGCTCTATGATACTGGCTTATATTGGACCTGGGCTATGTCTTTGTATCTTAACACATTTCCTAGCCCTGTAATTATTCACACATACAGGCAGTTCCTTTTATCTGTGTAGAAACCCAGTCTTTTAATTGGATTTGTTGGACATCTTGTCCCTCCAGGCAAATTCCAGAGCAGGAACAAAGCCTTAGCTGGCAGAGACTGACAGCCTGCATGAAATGAGCTGGTGGGTAATTGTTCCTGTTCCCAAGAGACAGGGACACATGACACTGCCACTGACATGCAGTTAGCTGGACTGAACAACAGGATGGTTTCTTAGCCCTAGAAATGGTCTCTCCAGATCAGTTGAGGCATCCTGTTGAATGAACAAGCGGATAACGCTGCTAATCATGCTAACACTCCTAAGTTGAAAATAAAGGAGCCCTTTTCTGAGTACTGAAGTTTCACTCTGTCTTCTTATATAGAAAGGCCTGTAGACCAGTCATAGTCAGTTCCTTCTGACATGCTGTTCTGAGGAACAGCATGTGGGTGCAAAAGCACCTGCCATGTTTGTGGGGCAGTGGTCCAAGAGTTACTGCGAAACTGTTCTTCATGCTGCACTGGTTAGGTATATGCTAGTTGCCATGTGTTCCTGAGACTCACTTCTTGTGTGTTTAGTTGTACTTATCTGCTGTGAGACAGATGTATTGTCCTAAGTCAGATTAATAAAGATTCTTCTTCCAATAAGCTAAATCATTGACAAGAGACCTATAGTTATTTAATGAACTGTGGCCCACTTGACAAAAATATTGGAAAGGTATTGATCTGACCACTAAGGGTATTTGCAGATGTTATATTTAGATTGATCTAGCTAGGATTAGGTTGATCCAAGTGCTGATCTTTGCAGATGTTCAAGGATGTCAAATTGGGTAAGAAGTGCCTGGTCTGATCTAAATTAGCTCACCTGAGGAGGTGAACTCAATTAGATCGGGATAGGGCTAACCCGATCTAGTGAATGTCCGCACATATTTGAAGCACCTTCCTGAGGCTGGGTAAGTCCTAGGACTATGCTCCTCCTACCCAGCCTAACCCTGACTGGGCTATTTTTACCCCCTGTCCACCCCGCACCCACACAACCTCCCCTGGAGACCCACCAACCTCTCCTGCAGACCCGCCAGTGTCCCTTGATCCAGCCAAAACCCCTGGCTTTTTCTTGCCGGCACCTCCCTTCACCCTCAGTTACTTACCCTGGGTTCCCAGCACAGCTCCCTTAAAGTAAGCCATGTGATCATAGGTTAGGCGTGGTGAATATCCGCAGGTACCTAAAACTGTGAGCAACACAGTCTGCAGTGATATAACTTGACTACCTTCAGTGAAGTCAGACCTGATATACATCAGCATGAGATCAGAATATCATCTGTAGTAAGGGTGAATGGAAGTTTTCCTCTGCTAATTTAAAAGCAGCACTTTGCATGGTAATGTTTTCAAATAATGGTGCTAGTATTATAGGTTCCATAATACCAAGTTGTTCTCTACATACTCTATACTCATACTGTATACTCTGCATACTCTAAATGAGGCCATTTTGTTTATCTTTCCTGTCACCAAGTAGAAATAATGACCACAGTTAGACCATTTTAGTATTACATTGTAAACCATAATGGAGCAAGCGCATAACGCAGTCAGTGTGTGATCCATACAAAATCTTCATGCTGCTACCTGAACACAGTATGGTTTTTAACTCATCTGCCTTGGAGCATTGAGGTTGAAAGGAAACAGAAGAACATAGGGCTAGATCTCAAATAGATGCAAGTGCCATTTTAGGGGCCTATGTCCATCATTTAGGCTCTTCAAGGATCCTCAAACCCCGCTGCTCCACCTGCCTCCTAACCCTGGAGGCACTGACAGTCCCTGAGGACTAAAGCTGTCACCAGTAAAGTATCCTGGGGACTTACATTTCTGCCTCTCAACATATATACAACCAGACATGTCCTGGCAGCACTCAACTGCTAGGCACCTATATGCCTGCAGGATTCCCAGCTGCCTCTGCTCACCTGATCTGCTATTTTCAGAATCCACCTATCACCATCTGAAGAGCCACAGGAGTGGCTGGCGAGGATGTCGTAAAATGACCAGTACCAGCCCGGGCTAGACCAATGGCCCATCTGACCAAGTATTCATAGATTGTAAGGGGCTGGAAGGGACCTTGCAAGATCATCAGGTCCAGCCCCCCTGCACTGGGCAGAAAAGACAACTGGGGTCAGGTGACCCAAGCGAGGTGACCATCCAGCCCCCATTTGAAGATTTCCAGGGTAGGTGATTGCACCACCTCTGCAGGGAGCTTATTCCACAGTCTGGACACCCTGACTGTGAAGAAGTTTTTCCTAGAGTTGAGCCTGAAATGGTCTTCCAGGAGTTTGTGAGCATTGCTCCTGGTTTTCCCTACAGGTGCCCTGGTGAGCCCTCGATGTATTCCCCTGATGTAGCAATAACCTGCTACAAAGTCCCCTCACAGCCTTCTCTTTTTTAGGATGAAGAGGCCCAGCTCCCTCAGCCGTTCCTCGTATGGCTTGCCTTGCAAGTCTTTGATCATATGGGTGGCTCTTCTCTGGACTCTCAAGCTTTTCCACATCCTTCTTGTAGTGCGGTGCCCAGAACTGGATACAGCGCTCCAGCTGGGGTCTTACCAATGCTGAGTAAAGCAGAAGAATAATTTCCTTGGTCTTACTTAAGATGCATCGGTTGATGCATGCCAGAGTACTGTGCGCCCTGCCGGCTGCAGCATCGCAAGGATGGCTCATGTTCTATGGTCTATTATTGTCCCCAAATCCCTTTCAGTTGTGGTGCTAGTCAAATTGGCACCAGCAAGCATGTAAGTATGTGTACTTAACTTCTCCCTGGTTAATGTTGTTTTACTATTATGTTGCTGATCCATTAGAGAACATACTTGTTTAAAGTCACGCAATGCTCAGTTATAATGTTGTTTGGCTGCCGCCTGCTAGTAAGTAACTAGTGTGACGTAATTGGATTCACTAAACACTGTTTAATTTAAAGCCTCATTTTTCAAGAATGTAACTACGACGTTAAGCAAGGAGTAGCTGTATGTGGGGGATTGTTTGTCCCCAGATGGAGCACCTTACACTTCTCAATGTTGAACTTCAGCTGGTTCCGATCTGCCCAACTTGCCAGCCTGTACCAGGAAATCCTGGTAGCAACTTTTGGCCCTGTGCTGCAAATTTGCAGCATGGAGCACATTTTACTGTTTGCCATGTGCAGTTTGCAGTGCCACAAAGAGACTTATGGCCCCACAAGCCGAACATACCTACATATCAGGATGTGCCCTCTGAGCATAATGAAATTCACAAGGTACAACTGTGAATCAATTCTGTGATCTCCCTCCTTGGAGCTAGAACTATACCTGATTATTATTTTATTTTTTATTTCATGCATTGGTTTTTGGATAGCTGATTCTACTGTATCAACAGAGCTACTATAATGTAATTGGTACTAACACAGCTACTGTAATGTAATTGATACAGACAGTTTGCAGTCCTTCTGCCTAACCTTTACCAATAACCCAGAGAAGATGGATGGATTGTTTATATAGCAGCTTTGTGAGAGAGAATTATGCATCTGATGTACAGTATCGATCCAATTCAAAAAATAAGCACAAAGAGTCTCAACCTATGTCAGGATAGCTTGCATTGCACTTAGCTTTAGTTATAACCTGCAAATCAGAGCCCCTGCTGAATCTTTCAGGGCAGTTTTGCTTGCTCATCCATCCCATGAAATCTGGGTCTAACCGTTCCACTTGTTTAATTTGGTAGGGAGACAGAACCATTAGATTTAAGGGGAGCTTTGCCACTGCTTCCTAAGGTGAAGAATGAAGCCCTGAGTCACAGAGAATTGTAATAAAGCATGAACGCAGACCAGAACGTGAAGACTGGCCTGCCACAGGGCTATGGTAATTACAGGGGCAGAGGTTTGTTAGGCCTCTACAGTGCCAGGGGTCTATGATTCGATTGCACCTGAAAGGGTTAATCCCTCAGAGTACTGGCCTGTGACCTAGCCCCACCCTGAGGCCCACTACTGTTAATGAAGACAAGCACCAAAGTAAGAGTTAATAAGCAAATCTGTATTATAAGCCAAAGGTATCAACAATCATAACAATATGAATGAATCAACAACCATTGAACAGAACACTATATACAAATATGTACAGAGAGCAATACCTGCCTGTCACCAGCCGTGGCAGCCGAAAGCAGTGACAGGCTGCAGGGCCTACAGTCAGGTCCCTTTCTAGCTATTTCTATCCTTTCCTCCACAAGTGAGGTGCTCAGAGACCTCTGAGGAGAAAGGTGATACTTTACCCTTCCTATGGTGGGGAATAAAGGTGAGTATCTCTGGGGGAATTCAGGTGTATCTTGGTTGACGTGTCATTTTCCCTGTGCACACCACTCAGCACCCGCATTCCCAATCTTGCCCCGCCTCTCACACACAGGCACCACTCGCTTCTACCACATCCCAGCAGATTCAAAACCATACAACTCTCTCAGGCTCTCAGCCATGATGCCCAATGCATACAGACACCCAGGCATACAGCCCGTCATGCCCCATCAGTCACATCTACCTGCACAGACACAGCTCCCACTGCCTCTCAACGCATGCGCTCCCCACCACAGGCACGCATGCAAGCGTTGAGGCAACAATCCAAACCTATTTTATGGTGGCCGCCTCATGTCACCTGTCAATCATGCCAGTGGTCCAATCACAACTCATTCATCCCAATCAATTGATAATGTTACTTTCTTGGACCAATCACATTAATTATTACTACAAACTTATTAACATAATTTTCCCACTCTGTTGTTATATAACAGGGTTTCAACTGAGCATGCCTCAGTTTCCTACGTAGGTTATGGCGTCATCAAGGTCAGAAGTGTAGATGATCCAGAGATGTCTAACCTCTAGCCATCCTACACATGCATAATCAATATTATGACTAAGCCAGGACTCATACTGTTTACAAATGAGATTGCAAAACCCCAGATGTGGCTTCTATTTTCTGAATGCCAGCTGTCCATCACATCTCAAAGCCATGCAAGAGTGCCCCTACTGCTGTTCTGTTTCTATTATACGCATGGGAGCACCTCAGTATGACTTCATTGCTTCATTTTAAGGTTTTGTGAAGGTCAGGGGGGTACTCATGGGACGCTGTTGGGGTGATAGTGTAGGCACACCCTAATAACTCTTAGCCCCTCCTGTGCAGGCTGGGTGAGGGATACTTTGGACACTGGTTCTCCCTAGGGCCAACACATTCTCAGCTCGGTTAAATCCTTTACTGAGTCTATCTTTAGTAACACTAATTAGCAGGCACTGAAAGAGCACTTGATATACACTGTCTCTGCTGATTTTCCTTCTATTTTAAGATGATGGCAACATCCTCAGGGCTGAGAGGCTGTGCTTTAAAAGGCAGTGTTAAGGCTGCTGAAGGAAAAAATGAAGATCACCCTTGTAAATTCCTCCTCAGAGAAACTGATGAATGATTTGCTCTTATTCAGGAAGAACAATGGTACATTTTACCTGACTGAATATGCCTCGTTTTGATGAGGCCTCCTTTCCCGCCATTTATTGCAAATCAATTTATTTACTGAAAAATAAAATTATAATCAGGTGTAGCTCTAGCTTCCAGAAGTGGATGGGAGATCACAGAATCAATTCACAGTTCTATGCTGTGAAGTTCATTACACTGAGAGAGTGCTGCAAATTTGCAGCAACATTGTTCCCCCTCATATCCAATAGGAAGTTGCAATTAGCAAGCTATTGGAGAAGATCTATGCCAATCCAAGCTTGCCACTATGATGATCTCCTAAATCTACCTGCTGCATGTCTACCACCATGACACCCACTGTGGTCCAGACTGGACCACATGGGAGGGACCCTCTGGTATGAGGAACGGAGGTCAACATCACCGTATCCAAACAAGTTCCTTATTACAGATCCTCCAGTCCGCCCACCTGACAGCCATGCTCTCAGTGGGTCTTGCCGAATAGGTTTCAGACAACACAAGGTCTGGAAGTGGCCAACCTCCACCACCGGGGTCTTCACAACAACCCAGACTGTAGCTGTGGCAAAACATACACCTAGTCGCGTATTGTTGATAACTGCCTGCTGGCTAAGTTCAGCAGTGGACTACAGGAACCGCACATGGCCACTGAGGACACTATCTGATGGCTCGGCGACTGTGCACAGGCTCACAGACTGATCAAGCCAAAAAACTAAAATACAGCATGCCTGCTCTCCTGTGGTACGCGGCAGCTAAACTACAGTAAATAGCCTTCATTTAAAAGCATTCTGTGAAGCAATTAAAGCTTCTTTATGGAACGAGGTGGCTAAAACAATATAGTCGAAGCACAGGCCTATGACAGCCCCAAATGAAGTCACAGGATTTTGAATGACATGGGCCCCCAAAGGCTTTGCTGGGAATTGTTCACAGAAGTAACCGACCCTATTACTAATTTTACTTCCTACCAGAAACAGAAGTTACAAGGTCCCTTTTGATCTTAATGGGTACCTTTAGTGTTAACAGTACCTTTTGACACCTGAAGCTGCAAACTGGGTCTGGATGAGATTTCAAAATCATGTGGGCACTTACCTTCAGAAGTGTTTTTGGAAAACTCCCACTGAACAGCCATCCAAGCCCAGAGGCACCAAGAAGCACCCTTTAAAATATGACCTAAGCAGATGATAAAAAACTACGGGAATTTGGTAAGCTCGCCAACTCCCACTTCCATATACAAATATCATTCCCGAGCTACCGCCCTGTTCACTGAGCCATCCTTCATACTCAGTTACAGCTATCCCTGCCTCACTTGAAAGGATACAACCTTTAACAGGCTAGTGCTAATGCAACCATGTTTGGTGTATGGAACTGGTAGCGAGCAGGGGCTCCCAGCACTGGTACTACTGGGCTGTCTCTCAGTCATAGCCTTCGCCTTTATCGTATCAATGTAACGCTCGCACACACCTGTGCTGTGTATGGCAGAGTGTGTGCCTTTGGTTGCTGTATATTGTGGGGTTTTTTGCATTTATCTTTTTTCCCCTTTCCTTTTCTCCTCTGGCCTGTTGCTGGAGAGAAAACGTGAGTTCTAGCCATGTGGGCAAGACGGCCCCTGTTGATCTGGCCACGTGCTCTGCATGTGGAAAGCTGAAGCCTGTATCTGGGCAAGATATGTAAAATCCTCTGGCTTCATTTGCCAGAGGGAGAAAAGACTTTTCTCTCTCTCTCTCTCTCTTCTCTCTCTCTCTCTCTCTCTCTCTCTCTCTCTCTCTCACACACACACACAGGAGCAAAGATCAATGCTCTGCTACTTCTCCAGGAACAATGGAGCCCCTTGCAATGCAGAAGGACTTGTGCTATCGAGCAGCTCTCTGCAGCACAGTGAACCCAAGGAGCTGCACATAGGACTCTCCAGTGTGGGCCCCCCTCTCCAGCCCATTGCCGAAGGGTTGGTATAGGGGCATCCCCTGAACTACCCACAGGGGAGCCCCAAGTCCCAGACTGCCTGGGCATGGCTGAAACCTCCCCAAGAGGGTGCCAGCTATAGAATTTGCCTTGCAATTAATAGTGTTTTAAAATTATATGTAGTGTTGTCTTTGTGGGGGAGGGTTGTGTTTATTTTCTGTAATACATCAGGGTTTGCGTGTTTATACTGCTTGCAAGAAGGGGGGTTTGTTTATATGGGATGTCCCAGCAAATTTAGTATTCCAGATTTCTGGGTGGGAGCTTGAGCCACTGGTACAGTTTATTTGGTACCCTGAAATGTGATCCTGACCCTTATTGCTGCTGAATGATGCCTGGCAGAAGGCTTACATTAATAAAGTGCCTATTACCTTGGCTATACAGTACCTCTGCTGGATCCACAAATAACATATTGGCATGAACGGAATTGCAAGGGTATTTGCAAGCCACCCAAGGGGAGGGAAGGGAAGAAGGCTGTGGTCACTCACGGTCTTACGCTAATTCTGTATACTCATGGCAGTACATGAAATAGCACACAAAAGAAAAGATAGAGAGAAAATACGGTTGCCAGAACAGACAAAGTTATATGGTTAAATGTGATAGCTTTGGCATACCTCATACGTGTTGCCAGAACAAGAGTTTGGGCTGATTTCCTGAGCACCTGTAGCCCGGACAGAAGTCAGTAAGAGCTTAGCACATCTGGAACCACTTCAGACCACTTGCTTCCATAGATTTATTGCCTACTTCAAGGCACCGGAGTTCGATCGTTTTGGCCTACATCTGTTTAGGGGTCAGAAAGATTGTTCTATTGACACACCAGGGAAGAGACACTGAGAAATCTGTATCCAAGGGACCTTTAGAAAGTGCTCTCCTAAGGGAAGAGGGTGTAGTAGAGACTGTCTAGAATTTTACTTACTGAAGGAACGTTATCTTCTACGAATTCTTCCATTTTCAGTTGAAATAATCTGATTTATAAGTATAATATAATATACTTAAAATACGTACTTTAAATATGGTTGTACTCAGATGTTACATCACATCTCTCTGCCAAAAACAGGTCAGCTGTCCTAGGTAAGATGAGATTCTGAGGTTATTATATTTCAAGCTCTGCTGTTTCAGCTGCCAGGGTGAGGAAATGGGCTCCATAGTATAAGGCTGCTGAGCCACAGCCTGTTTCCCCCTTATTGCTGGTACTGGGGGAGAGAGAAAGGGGCAGCATAGATGCGTGGGGGGTTCCTTTAGACTGAGAATTGCTGGAGCCCCTTTGTGGTTCCATTTTAGGGAATAGCACAAAGAACGATGTAGACGAAATACAGGACCCCAGAATCAAAGCAGCACATGGAGAGGTGCCCAGTACAGGGTGTATGCAAGCATTTGGTGTATGGAAAGCAGGCTTTGGGTGTACAGACGGTTTAATAGGCATCATATTTCAAATCGCTTATGTGCCAGAAGCAGGCATTTCTCTCTCTGGGATGAGCTATGGATAGCTGCACCTGCTGCAGCAGTGATGGTCGCTTTAAAAAGCCAGGAAGCATATTGCAGCATACACATGGGGAAGCTGTTTCAGGTAGGCCAAAGCAAGTGGAATTATTATCATCAGTTTCCCTATATGTCATGCAAGACCAGAGTCCCATGAGGCATCACTGGCTTCATGGTTCAAGGGTCATTTAGGCTGATGCAGGGCACGGCATGGACATATCAGCTTTTCCAGGCATTTGCAAAAGTAAGATCAGAATGTATTGAATTAATTATGGCAGTAATGGATTACCTCAGCCATTCACCAGAGCAGCAGTGCACAGCTGTTCAATCATTCTTGTGTAATTAATTTACACTTTCCTTTGATTAATCCAAGACAGTTGCACATGAAGAGCTTGTGCAATCCCATGCTTATGAGCTGGAATCCAATCATTTCCTTCTCTCTTTTGGCTCTGTAAGCAGAAAGGGTCAAATGATGTAACCAGCCCAACTCCACTAGACCTGCACAGGGGTGTATGTGAGCAGACTAGAGCTGGAATGATGGGTCCCAGGTTGCTCAGAGGCAAAAGGGCTTCAGAGGGAAGTAGACTGGGGAATGCAATTTAAGGTTTAACAAAGCAAGTCAGTACATGCTGAGCATGGAGCCTTCCAGTTGATTCTTCCCATAGTAATGATGTCTCATTTTAATGGGGGTTAAAACTGAAATCGGGAGCTCCCGGCTGATACCTGGCATGGAAATATAGGGCTGGATGGAACGCGATCGTACCCGGGCAGAGGGACATGCAAGAAGCCCTTTCCGCTTCTCTGGTTTTGTTGCACACAACAGCATTCCTGAGCCCACTGAGGAGTGTGGGATAGCTCCTGCTCTCCTGTGGAAAGGATGCTGAAACAGGGGTAAGGAGGGAGCCAGGGTCGCAGAAACCCCATTTCTCAATGGCTCATCCTGGCTCAATGCTGTCCCTTACACTGGAATGTGATCTAAAAGCCACTGGAAGAGACCCAAATCATGCCGTGAATTCCCCTCATACTGCATGAGCCCCTTGCAGTCTATAGCCTAGCACTCAGTTTGTTTTTCAACTTCCTTGTGCCAGTACTTTAATAGCAAAAGCCTTCAGAACAGGAACTGCCTGAATATAACCTACAAAGGAAAACTACTGCACCATCAGCAGATAGCTATCTATCTATCTATCTATCTATCTATCTATCTATCTGTTATAAACAAGTTTTGCAGGAAGATTTCTTGCATCTGTTACAGACCCTGAGGGGTGAGGCAGAAATAATACAGCACTTTTAACTGCATTTTTTATACATCCAAAAACATGGAAAGAAATCAAACAAGCCAGTCACTTGACTTCCTTTCTTGGGCACCAGAAGGACCAGACAGACACCTAAGTAGGAAACCACTGTAGTGTTGCAAAGAAAAGACAGCTGTGCCATGCTGGGGCACACTTGTGTGCAATGAATGTATGGAATTGTGCCGTGTCGTTGCTTTGCTACCAACAAAAACACCCACACTTGCACAAAGACAACAGTTTTCAGAGGGCTGTGTAGTTCTTCAGCTGCAGCAGTTAAGTGGTGAGTATTTGTTACTGCTAGTGCTCATTTGCAGCTGCTGCGAAGAAAGGAACAAGTCATTATTACCTCTAATTGTATATTTTCAAAATAGTAAAGCGATGCCCAAGTCTAGCATAACAGAGTAAGCCTCAAAAAGCAAAAACAGAAGAGCCAGGGCCTGGTCCAACGCTTACTGAAAACGAGTACCAAAACCCGCAACCCCCGAAACTGCACAGAAGTCGGCAAGGGAAGCTCTCACTTTTATATAGGGGTGCTGGGGATTAGGTTCACAAGACAGTGGGTTAAGGAGAGGGGGACAGACACAGGTAAATAAACATTAACAGTAAGGTTCATACACTTAGGATCTGGGTAACAGGAAGCAAACAGTGACACTGCAGTGAAATCACCCAGGAACAAGTAACTGATAGAAAATGCACACACACACATGCACGCATGCAGGCACACACACGTGCGCATGCGCGCACACACATGCATGCACACACGCATGCACGCACACACGTGCACGCACGCGCGCGCGCGCGCACACGCGCACACACACACACCTTAAGCCTCCCACAGCTTCAGAGGGCACGAAACCAGTCTGTGGCCCCAGCATAAAATGCTTAATTGCTGCTTGCTCAGGCTCTGCATCTGAACCTTGCTGCTGCAGCTTAGTCCTAGCTCCGCCACTCCTTGTGGCTCTCTGGCCACATGCCACCTTCACGGCCACCTGGCCACACGCTGATGCTGCTCCTTCTGCTTCCTCCTGCCCCTGCTGCCTTCTGGGAGTTGCAGTGCACATTACACTTCCTTCCTCCAGGCCCCTGGGGGCTTCTGAGCACCGACCTACTGAATTCAGGGCAGCTTCCCCACCATTTCACACGTCCAAGCACGGCACTGGAAACCATTATCATGGCAGGGCACAGCAAAACACCTCCCCTCCATGCCTCTGATGGGCTGAGGGGCCCCAGAAGTCCCACCCCTCCCTGGAGATTGACAGATGATCTGAATTGTAGGGTTGGTAGGGTTCTCCATAGGTCATCTAGTTCAACCCCCTCCCTGAGTCGGGATCACCCCCATCCAAACCATCCTATACAAATCTGTAATCTAACCTCTCAGTACCCCTTCCGCCCTCCAGCTCACTGGCTGTTTTTTGCAGGGGACCTGCAATTTCTGCAAAAATTGTGACTTTGGTAGGTCCCTACATTCGGGCGTTGTAGGTCATGTTGCAACATTACAGTACACAACATTCACCATCACTATATATTACAAATGGAAAGGCTCCCACTTTCTGCAGAGGACTCAGAAGGAAGTCAACAGAACAAAGCAGTATGAATGTGTGAGTTGTATATTATTTCTGCCGACAGGCCAAGTACAGGAGCTAAACATGAGATGAAAGAGAGGAACTTCTTTTGCTAACTTGATGAAAATCTGAGACTTGGGTGATGTACTGTGCCAGTTTTTGCCTTCCTCTGAGGTGAGTGGCATGGCCCTTTACCCATATACTAACTTCTTACAGAAGCAGGATGTTGGCTGTTGTGGTCCCCCTGCTGTGACTGTGGCAGGTAATGTTGTGTTATGTCCTGTGTAGTTAGGGTTAGCTAATTATACTAAGGTTAGATTATGGATTTGTATGGTTTGGATAGGGGTGGTCCTGACTCAGGCAGGTGGTTGGACTAGATGACCTATGGAGAGCCCTATTAGCCTTATGCTTCTATGATATGTGAAAATCAAGCTAGTCACACTGAGTAACCTGTGCTGTAAGGGACTGAGTGGTCATTTAAAAACACTTTTTAGATTTAACCAACAACACTCCCTAATAATACATCTTTACTATTGCCGTAGGAAACAGAAGACCTTGTTCTGATATTTTCCCTTCAGCAATTGCTTTAGACGCCTCAACAATTTTTTTAAACAATTATTGCAAACTTTTTTCTTAAAAAACAACCCAACTGACAGCTTAGAGGATTCAGCATAACTATGGGGAAACATCAGGATGGAAATAAAAGTAGGTTCTGTTAGCTTTTTCTTTTTTCCAAATGGGGTGTTCTTTGACCCTGCAAGCCTTTCATTAGTCAGAATAAAAAACAGAACAAGTCAAGTGAGAGCATTTTGCTCGCTGCTGCCGTTAAAATTATCATGCAGATCAAGGCTGGCTTCCTTCATAGGAAACAATCCTGCACAAAACACCTAGCTAAAGCATTAAATTACTCATGCCTCAGTTACTCTTCTTCTTTCAAAGCACTGCTGTTATATTTCACAGTCTTTAATGCATGACTACCCAGTTCCACAGCTTTTTGCTTTACACCAGAATACCTCCTCAATGTGTTTTTTTAAAGAATGAAAAATAACTTGGTTGTGGAGGCTTCATACCTCAGAGGGCTGAAATCTGTAGTTTTCCATTCTTATAGCTTGAGATGAATATAGCTTTCATGGAAGAGGTCTTGGTCTTCCTTTTCCACAAAGTGACAAAGTCACCGCCAAGGGCAAATCTGTTGGGGGGAGTGGCACTGACACACTCCCCTTTCCATCCTCTCCACGCTCAGAGACATGTTCCCTTCCCTCTTCTCCCCTTTCCTCCCTCGCCTCATGCTGCTGATCTCTCCACCTGCCGCAGAATAGGGGTGGTGGAGGAGCTCCCGAGCTGTCCTGTCCTCTACAGCTGGGCTCTGCACAAAGCTGGGCTCAGCCAGGGCAGCAGCAGTAGCAAGGTCCATCCTCCCTGCCTAGTCCCTGCAGGTGCTCCCTGCCCTCCTGGGATCAGGCGCAAGGGAAAGGAACTCACCCACTGCTACCATTATCTCTATGTGAGCCTGGAGTGGGGCAGGAGTAGCTCTGTAACCCCCCACCCTTGCCCTCTGGTCAGCTGGGGAGAATGGCAGCAACAGGCAGGGCCCCCGCCGCGGCGCGCTGCTGTGGCCTCGCCGCTCTCTCACTCCCGGCAGCTCCCACCCCACCCCCCCCCGCGGGGGCGCGCGCGGCGCGGGGCGGGGGGGGGGGGGGGGCCCCCCCCCCCACACAGCCACCTCTGCAGTGCAGACTGCTGCTCCTGCACCCTCCTTACTAAATCACCTCCAACAGCATTAACAGAAGTCTACTGCCTCCTGAGCATGAGCAGACTTGTGGGCTCATCTTCTCCTGTGCTGTTCCCACCATGGTTTGTCTTACACACGAGCATACTTAGTTTCCCTCATGTAATGTCACAACTACTCAGATTTATCTTTGAGCTGTTCTTTGGTGTTTGCAAACCAGTGTAAAAGCAGATTTAGGCATGTATTTTATTTGAGACTGTTAGAAAAGCTCATTATTTGCTGTTGGCTGACTCCATTGTGGTATGAACAAGTGAGGTGTCATTTATATTTACTGAAGGCTTCCTACTAAGGACCTTGACGTAGCTGTATCATCAAGACTTGTACTTGTCTATATTAAAAGGAGGGCATCTGTAACAGAGTCTGGACCAGTGCTCAGTTCTGTCTTCCATCCCTGCTTCTTGATCGGAGGAACTGATTTTACTTGCAAGCTGAGACTGTTGCTGGAATAGGGCCTGAAAAGAGTTCTAGCAAGAAGTTTGGGAAATGCCAGATCAAGGATCCCTATTTGCTACATAAATACCTTCCTAATTAAAGCTTTAAAATATTTCTTAAGGACCTGCAACCCAGATGGCAGCAATCCCAACAATTAAAAAAACCCTGATTTTTCAATCTGGCACTGAGCATACCTGGCATTTTTCACACATTCCATCAGACCCTCCATTGGAGCATGACTGAAAGCAGTCTTGAATTTATTGGAAAATGACTTGGCTACAAAGTCATTCTCCTTTGCACTTTCTGTCCCCATTATTTCCTTATGCCATTCTCCATAGTTCAAGAGGAGAGATGGAAGAATCTTGCCAGTGCCCTTTAGTTTGACAGTGGGGAGTCAAATGATCTCAAGCTAAAAGGGAGATTTGAACCTGGGTTTCATAGATGTTAGGGTCGGAAGGGACCTCAATAGATCATCAAGTCCAACCCGCTGCGTAGACAGAAAAGAGTGCCGGGTCTAGATGACCCCAGCTACATGCCTATCTAACCTCCATATAATGGGTCTCCCATTATAAATGCCTAAGCCACTAGTACCACTTACTCAATGTTATAGACGACACCCAAGTCCAGCATTTCATTGGGGGTTTTCTGCCAAAAATGTCTGAAATAGGAAATGTTTCGTTTCAGGCCAAATACAACATTTCAATTATCCTGATACGGATTTTTTTTTCAAGTTTTCATTTTAAGGAGAATAAAGAAAACCCATTTCAGGTCAATCCAAACCAACATTTTGTTTTGATTTTTTTTGGTTTTGGTGTGGGAGCTGAACAACTGGTTACTTTGCACACCTTCCCGGTATCTCATAATGCAACACACCCCGCCATCTTTACTAGATGCGGTTCAAGCTCAGAAGTGAGTAACACGGATGTTTCAAAAGCTAAGGTATAGTCTCACTAGCACATCAGGTTTTCCTAGTAAGCCATGTGCAATGGGAAAAAAGATGTATTGGGACTGAAAGCAAGGAAAGGACTCAAGTACCAGAGATGCCATGGGTAGCTGCAGTCAGAGACTGACACTTAATTTGGCTATAATGGATGCATTTAATTTTCTTCAGTCTTGAAACTATTATATCCTTGCTAGTAGTGATTCCCACAGCTGAGTTTCCCTCAAACGGTATTAGGGGCTAGGAGCCAATTACCTATAACTCCATCCTCTTTCCTGCACTTCAACACAGCAACATTTATCTTTTTCCATTAGAGCCAACCCTTTAGCGCTATTATATGTATCACCCTCCATGGAGATGTTAACAACAGCTCCAAGACATCTTCAAAGTGAGTACATGAAACATGTTTAACGCATACACATAAAAACCCAGGGGAAAAATAATACACAACATGAGCAAGAATGACATGAAAACCCCAATGTTTCCCATAGGCAAGGCTCTTAGTCAGAATCAGCTAAAATAAATATTTACAGTTTCTCACCTCACTAAGCTTTGCTCCTTGTCTCTTTAAAAGAGATCAATTTAAGGCAATCAGCTAAAGGATACAACATAATTTCCATAGGCTCTGTAACATCTAAGACAGCAGGCCCTGAAATTTTCTACTAGCAGCTCCATTTCTGGGGTCAGACCCCACTTGCAGTTGCAAACCTGTCTTCTACAACTGAATTTCCATTACTTACAATCCCGCTCCTAAATACTGCAACCCTCAGTTTGGGAACTGCTGCTTGGGATGCAATATGGACTCTCCTCACCTCTCTCCCATTAGGTCCATGGATCACATTGTGATGGAACATACGTTAAAACAGTAGGGCTGCGTGAAGCTCCGGTCCCTGATCTAATTTGGCAGAGATTCGACCCGATTCGGTGGCCAAGTCTCTAAATCTGAATCAAATCAGAGGACCCTTTAATCTCTCTGAATCGAATCGGAACCCTCCGAATCAATTTGGAGAGATTTGGAAAGATTCAGCGATTCGGACATAGACACAGATTTAAATGTTTTTTCTACGTAACTCTAGGCTCGTGAATGCTGTGATGCTGGTGTGAATGCAGTGTCCCACAGGAGCGTTGGGGGGGGGAGGGCTCCCCATCATGCTCGGCAGCAGGCCTGGGAGTGAACCAGAAGCAGTTCCAGTCCACTTCTGTGTCCGCCAAGGAGTACCCTGGGGGCCCCCCATGCTCCCCTGGCTTGGCGACTGGTGCCCCTTGGGGTGGCACCCAGGGTCCCCCTGCAGCCAATCACTGAGCCAGAAGGGGCTTCCAGTCCACTTCCGGGTTCACTGCTGGGCCCCTGTGGGACCCTCCATGCACCCCAGCATCACAGCGTTCCCAAGCTGCGCTGGTGCCTTGAGGTATGTAGAAAAAACTTCTAAAGCTGTGGCTAGGTCCAAATCACTGATTCTCTGAATCAGCATCGAATCAATGAACCAAGACACTGTCCCCAGTTCAGGTCGAGTACAAATCTGAATAGAATAGGGCCCACTTTGCACACCCCTATAAAACAGCCTTTACCTGTATCCAAATGTAGACTAGGAAGAGGAGCCCAGTCCTCCCAGCAGACCCATCTCCAACTCCTGTGTTAATCTGCTGCTGAGTCCTCAGGACTGACCTGAGCACTTATATTTATAGCCTGTTCTCACTTGCACTCTGATTGGTTCAGCTGGCAGGTGGTAAACATGTGACACTGCAAAGGTGTTTATCACTATTGGAAGTTTCCCAGGTAGCCCAGCTACTGAGTATATTTTATGTATACCCTTCCCGTGGATGTTTCTGTGCTCATCTGGTTGGGTCACCTTGCCCCTCTGTTCTTTGTATAGAAACTGAGAGTTCAAGATAAAATCCCAGTTTTCTCCCCTCTGATTTTCTCCCTTTCTTTAGATTTATAAAAGGCCAAACTGCTGGTTCCCGTGCCATAAAATATCCTTCATATCTAGGCCCAAATCCTATTTCACCTCCCAGGGGCCTGCTTTCCTGTGCTGCGTGCCCATTATATTCCATAACTATGTGATATACGATACATAAACAGTTGATGGTAAATGCAAGAACAAGCCTGACTGTATCCCAGTGGTTAGGACACTTAGCTGGGAAGAAGGGTTCAGGCTATAGTCCTTGCTGGGAGGATGTCTACTCCTGGCTCAGGATGGTGGGTGTGGTGGTCATGCTCCACCTCCCCGTTTAGTTCCCCTAATCTCTGTTGGCCCATTGCTCTGCTGGGACATGCAGACCATGGGGTTGCTCCCTAGACACCTGCTACCTCTGAGTAAATAAAGTTCCTCTCACAGCTGTATTCCCAGCCCTCTCCTCTGCCCAGCATTAGCTCAGCTCTGCTGGTGACAGGCATGGATCTCAGGACCTCTTTCAGACCTCTCCCTGCTGTCTGTGCCACTCATCTTTTATTCTCTTCCAGAGAGGAACTGGCTCTCCTCTTCCCAGGACCAGTCCATTTCCACACAATAATTACAACATCCCCACCTCCTAGAAAACCTCATCTCACACTTAAACCTCTGCTTCTCACAAAAACCTGACTCCCCATAAAATTCTCCCACAACTAAAGGTCTCCTGACTTTCCAGCCCTCCATGCATTTGAAATTAATGTCATCTCCAAAGGCTTCTCTCACCATGGCCAGGCCCAACTTTACATCCTGTCTCTGTCTCCTTGTTCTGCAGCCCCAGGGATAAGGAAGGAATTGGGAAGCAGAAGCGTTCTTATGAGGATGGCAGGGAAGGGCTTCTCTCTGTCTTCTCCCAGTAGTGCCTTCTACCTGGGCTCAGGGGATGGGAGCCTGG
Source organism: Caiman crocodilus (assembly GCA_030014935.1). Taxonomy (NCBI): domain Eukaryota; kingdom Metazoa; phylum Chordata; order Crocodylia; family Alligatoridae; genus Caiman; species Caiman crocodilus. The sequence goes on from JAGPOW010000261.1 coordinate 17,599,502, forward strand.
TATCAGGCCTAGAGGCAGCAGAGGTGGTGGGCTAGCATGCTCTTGAATGGGAGGGAGAGTTCTAAAGTAATCCAAAGCAGCAGGGGAAGAAGGTAGGACGCATAGAGATAACTGCGGGAGGCACTAAAATCTATATGCTATAGTCCTCAAAGACTTCCAGAGGCAATCAAGCACTAGCTTGCCCCACTGGCTGTAGTCAGCTCCTATGTGCGAGGTTTTGTTGAGTCCTACCTGCCTTCATGACCTCTACATCTGGTGTATTTTCCTTCTCCAGCTGCTGACTGCAGTTTCTCACCAGCAATGAGCTGCTTCTCAGGCTGTCCCTTACTCAGCCACCCTCACATAGCCAGTTTCCAGTCTGCAGTCTCCTGCAGCCTCTATCTTTCTACCCATCTTGGTTCCTTC
>JAGPOW010000261.1:17605643-17626805 GCA_030014935.1 Caiman crocodilus
TATTCACCAAGGCACCCCTGGGGGTTACAAGAAATAATGGCCACAAGCTAGCAGAGAGCAGATTTAGGCTGGACATTAGGAAGAACTTCTTCACAGTTAAGAGTGGCCAAGGTCTGGAACGGGCTCCCAAGGGAGGTGGTGCTCTTCCCTCCCCTGGGGGTCTTCAAGAGGAGGTTGGATATGCATCTGGCTGGGGTCATCTAGACCCAGCACTCTTTCCTGCCTATGCAGGGGCTCGGACTCAATGATCTGTTGAGGTCTCTTCCGACCCTAACATCTATGAATCTATGAAACAGTACTTTACCTATGGAGGCAGAATCCAAGGTACCCAAACCAAGGGGAGATTCCAGAGAGCAAGTTATAGGCTGAAATCAGGTTCAGAGTCAGAAACCAAATGACCAAATCCAAGGGGGAATTTCAGGGGCAGAGTCCCGGTCACAGGCTGAATCAGGGTTCTGGAGTCAGACTGAGTTACCAAGACTGAGGGGAATTTCCAAACAGCCAGTGGAGCAGGGTCAGAAGTCAGAAACCCAAGAGTGCAGGATCCAAGAAGGCTTACCACAGCAGCCCTTCAGGCAAACTGCTGCCTGGCCTCCAGCCAGCCTTCAGAGGTGGAACTAAATGGGGGTGCTGCTTTCCTCAGCAGCCATTTGAGAGACCTTAACAACGGTTCATCAGCTAGGGTGGGGTTTCTGGTTAGCCTCTGACACCAATCCTGCAAGGTGATGCAAGTTCATCAAGTTATTAAGGGCTAGGCTGTGATGTTAGGCACGGCTGAGAGCATGGAGTTGTACCCAAGATGTCCTTCCCCCACAAGCAGCCCCTGGAGGCACTATGTCTCAAGGATGTTCCTATTACCATTTTGCCCCTGCTTGCTCTGTGTTTTGACTAGTAACTTGCTGCTAGGTATTTCTACATCTTGCTGGATCAGCTGTTCTAGCAAACAAGGCCCTGGTCTAGGGTGGCCATCATAGAAGACATTCCAGTTTTCTGCTACTCTGTCCTCTACTGATACGAAACACAATGCCTTTATGTCCTTGACATAACCCGACATAAAGGCATCAGGTTTCGAATCAATAGAGGACAAAGGACAACTGGACAGTCCTCTATGATGGCTACGCAACCCTGATCCTAGGAGAGCCAATGATCCTGAGCCTAGCAAGTGGTTAGGACGTGCATTTCAGATGCAGGAGTTTGAAGTTCAAGGTTTCATCTGAGGCAGGAACAGGGACCTAAACGTCAGTCTCCTAAATCCTGGTCAAGTGGCCCAGGCCTTGAGGTCATGATGAAGTCCAGAACTAGGAGTATGTCTCCTGCTCTTCTCTTTGAAAGATGCTAGTTCATCTTTATGACAGGAAGATAATTCCCTTCTCAGCTCTAGTCGAGAATCTCCCCCTTCCCAGCCTCCACTTGCCCAGCGGAGCTGTGCAGGGGATACCAGTTGTGCAATGCATGCTTACTGCTACGTACTCAGCACTCGGTAGCTCTGCTGAAGATGCAACTGAACATCTCAGGGTGGAGATGGGTACATACAAGACACTTGACATCTGATAGGATCAGGGTTGTCGGCCAATTCTGAAACAGAAGGTTATATTTGGAGGATCAGGAATGTTGTCTTTATGACTGTTATAACATGGCAGAAATTACTCTGTTATGAGCATTTTTATTAAAATAATTTTATTTACTCTTAACAATATCAGCATTATTAAATCATTGATCCTGGACATAGCAAAGTTTACTGGAAGAAACAGAATTTGCACATCAGGCTAACACAGAACTATGTACACAAGGGAATAAAACAGCTGAGTTAGACGTGCATCACAAGCGTGTGCAAGCCTGTACTGTATGTGAGGAAGCGCTGGTCTAGCGAGGTGTAGAATGTCCTCAGCACCAACTCAGTTCACTTGATGTTGACGACAGTCAGCACCTTGCAGCATCACCTTATTCTGTACCCATACAACTTCAACAAGGCCCATGCTCTGAAGCTTTCTTGGCATAAATACATTATCCAGGGGAGTGCAAAGATCTTGAAGGCCAGGTCTATTATATAGTTAACCAGATATCAGCCCAATGGAAATCATATAACGGTTAAAAGAAGCCTATTCATAGAGTTTAAGGTTTAGGAGGAAACTTTGTATCATCTAGTCCAGTGGTGTACAACCTTTTGGCCCAGCAGGCTGGATGAGTGGCATGGGGTCAGTCCACAGGCCTGGATTAGGTTCTGCCCCACCCCTGGCCTGCACACCGGGGGGCTCTGTGCTGCCCTGATGGGCCCTGTGTTGTCCCAATCAGCCCTGCATGCCCCATGTAGTATGCAGGGCCAACACATCCAACTTGCAGGGCTCTCTCCAGGTCTGGAGGTTTGCATTCCCCGACTACTGAATTTGCAAACCTGTGGTGAGCCTGGTAATCCAGATGTGGGCTAGATATGGCCCAGGGACCAGGGGTTGAGCACCCCTGTTCTAGTCTGACCTAGCATGACACAGGCCACGGAGCATTCTGTAGTTTGGACCAGGATGAGAGTTTTGCCACTGACTAAAATGGAGCCAGGTTTTCACCCTTTGCCTTTAACTGCTCTGTGACTTGCTCCTGCCTGCATCCTGCCCTTTTTCCCTTCCCATACTCCTGCAGTTCACCTAGCAGTGTGCTGTATCTCCACTCCATGAGCTTTCCAGCAGTTTTCAAACTGCATCTAAAAACTGCTCTTGCCTTCTTTGTCTACTTCTCATTCCCTCTCTCTCCCTTCTGTTATTTATATGCATGTGATAGTCTGTGCCTTTGCAGCATAATCATTTTCTTTTAAATTTGTAATTCTCTTTTAGGTTTCTGCCCTGAATGAGAGAACTCAGCCTTTGATTTCTTTCGCAAACAATTTCTCTTTTAAAAAATCATTTACATTACCATAAAAGCCATAAAATACTCTAAAATCGACAGTTATAAAATGATGCAAAGACCAAACAAGGCAACTTTTCTTGTTTTCATGTGGACAAATATTTCTCTCTTGATGCTTGATCATGTAGAGGCTTGTTACAATAAATCTCTGCATCATATTCAAGAATATGAAGATATTCTTATATTTAATCTTGGGCACAGAATCAAAGCTTTGATGGCCAATAAACCGATGGCAGTGCCTTAATGATAATGTGCATTAGGGTTGGTTAGGAATGAGAAGAACTCTCCAAGGTAGTTCCAAGGGCTAAAGTGAATGGCTGCATTTTATCTTTACAGGGAGCAAAGTGTGTTTCAGCCTCATTAATTCTGCAGCCAGGTTTTTAGTTTTAATTGCAGTACTTGCATGTGATTAGTTACAACGGGAGATGTAATCGCCTAAGATCCCACAACAATCCTGCGACTGATTGCACCAGGCAGCGTGTAGATGAAAAGCACCAGGAAGATGATCAGAATAAGCAGAATGAGCCCAATGATGATATACTTCTTGTAGTTTCGCCAGATGAGATGATACAAGCACTTGAAAGGATTTACAAACCAGGAGAAGGATGTGTCAGGTCGGCTGAAGGAAAGGAAAAGAAAAACAAACCCTCGGTAAGGACAAATCCAACTGTTTCCAAACATTGTTATGTTTTAAAATTAATGCCATGTTAAAATATCCTTTTCCAAAACAAGACCATTTAATCCCTGGGAACATATTAATTTGGGGTAGCCAACTTGTGGCCACATATATGCCCTAAGTGCCATGGGCAGCCTGTATGTGTAGCATGCAACAAATTGGGGAGGAGACATGATCACAGCAGCAGGTACAGCAGGAAGCAGAAAGCAAAGAAACAGGTTGGGTGGGGAGCACAGGGCAGGACGCAGAAAGCAGAGCAGCAGATTGAGAAGAGGAAGGGGACCTTAGTAGCACTCTGGGAGGGTTTGGGGCTCATTTGTGGGACACCTGCCGAAAAGGTTGGCCCCCACTGCATTAATTGCTCCTAATATCCAGTAAACTTCAGAGTATTCTCTGGATTACTCAGCATACCATCAGCTACCAACTACCAAAGCCAGACACACCATACACCACTGCACAGTGACACATGTTCTTCACCATTCATAGCTATGCAAATTAAGATAAGATGTATGATCCTAACTGATGTGTTAACCCACAGCAAGTTTTAAATGTGAAATTGAGGTGCCACAGGGTCTGATCCAAAGCTTAGAGAAATTCCTGTTAGCTTCAGTGAAATAGGATCAGAGTTTTAACACATAGCCAATGCCATTAAAAACAATCTGCTTCCCGGGCTATAATTTTTTAAGTACATATAACCTTTGGAAATCAGTTCAGGCATAGTGGTGGGATTATGCCATCCACAGAAATGCAGTTTTAAATGTAGTCTTGGGATGGTTCTTTGCATGATTTCAAAAGGAAGGAAGGAGCACTAGAAGGAGCATTCCCCTATACACAGGATAACAATATTTTCCATCCCCAAAAATTCTGAGTGCAAGGATGTTTTGTCCTGCCCCTGCCTCTACTACACCAGGCAGAAGAGGCAGGATCACAGCTATGACCTTCTTCAAACGATCCAGCAGTACTGGTGGATCCAAGGAGAATAAGAATTTGAAGCCAAAGGGATGGTGTACAGCAGCCAGCTCCTCATAGCATGAGGAAATCTTTGCAAAAGGTTTTTAATGCATTGTGCATCATCCATACAGTTTAAAATGCCCCAGAAGGCTCTGTGACTCTCTGACTGAATTGGACCAGAGCCTGTCAGCTGTGTATAATGGGGCTATTCCCAGAGTAAAAAGCTCTTCAACATAATGAAACGTGGCAGAATTGGGTGCTTGGAGATTTTTAGTTGATTATCATGTTACAAAGTATGTCACATGCTTGTGCAGATGTTACAATCAGGGGAATAAAATTAAAAAGGATACATCATGAACAGTGGTATTTAAGAAAAAAGCTGCAAAGGGCCTGTAAGTAACTCATGGGCACCTTGAGAATATGGTATGTACCACAATTCAATGGAAGATACCAGCCTGCTAGAGGGTTAGAAACCCTAAATGCTCCAGTGATCATCGTTTTGGTCTCAAGGGTGAAATCTGTAATTAATGTGAACCTGACTAAAAACTATTATCACACATAGCAGCATTGATTGAGCCACAACCTCAGTCCACTACAACATATTCACAGCCTGCTCCCAGCTCATTTGGTGAACATGTCTCTACTCACTTGGGTTTCTCCAGAGGTTCAGGCTCCTTCCGAGCTTTGCCAACGGGGTTCTTCTTAGCTTCCTCTTCAGTCACTAAGTGGAACTCCGCTTCCACCTTGCCCTAGAATATTGATTAAATATTTAATCCGGGGCTATTAACCAATAACCAGCTACTGACCAATTAGCACATGTGAGCTATTCACCCAGAAGAGATAAGAAGAAGTTTCAATCTGTTGATTGAATCACGGTGTGAGGGTTGTGGAGAATCCCCCTCTTACAGTTTAGGAGTCCAGTTTGGTTGTATGATCTGTTAACTATCTCCATGTTTTAGGGCCACTTTTTTCTGCCTTGCACTACTTGTGCTAAGGGGCAAGGGGTGGCATTGGTACATGTGTTTAGATTGGTCCTTAAAGACGGTCAGGATCTCAGAAGATCTGGCCTGGGGCAGAAGAAAGATGTAACTGCACCCTACACAAAACAGGTTCTTTCAACTTCTGCGCCAGGGTCTAAGGTGTGAAGGAAGCAAATCCAAAGAGGCACTGGTGCAGCGCCCTTATTTACCCACATGTAGGGTGGGTAGATCCCAAAGAAGTTTGAGGCAGGTCTGTAGAGGAACAAAGGGACTAGCTTAGGCTGAAGGAAGCTGGCCAGAAGAGGGAGAAAGAGAGACTCCTCAATTTGGAGAAGTATTCATGGGCTGCTGGAGGGAGGATAGGACCAAATCCCAAAGAACGCTCCAAAACAGTGAGGAGACTTGGGCAGGGAAAGGCATCTGAGTAGTTCATTGTTGTTACCTAAATCTGTCTGTATCTCTTGTGCTTTCTAAAGCACAGAGTAGCTGAGGTAGAAATCTCTTTTGCAAAGCTTGTGCTTGTTTACTGCACCTAGCCCATGTCCTTGAAGTGGTGAACTGTACAATGAAGTGCTGGCAAAGCTGGGATTCTGGGAAAGGTTGAGCTTGTACAACTTAAGCACACTGGCAAGGGGCACTGGTCCCTGTGCTTAAGAAATTGGGCTGCAAGCTCTTGGCTCTCAGAAAGGGTTTCCAAAATGGGAAACGTCATCCTAGGAGCGTGCGTAGAAGCTCAGAGCCAGAGGAAGTGCCTGGAGTCTGCTCCCAGAAAGGAAATGTTGACAGTAGAGCGGTCCAGTGTATGGGGCCCAAACACATCACCCTGTGTGTCTAGAAGGGGGAGCCTGACCCAGACAATGACAAATGGATATCTCTATTCATTAAAGATCCTTCCAGTTTCGAGAAATGGCCCATAAGACCACAGTTGCAAGTAGGATCCCTAGTTGGACTAGATGATCTCTTGAGGTCCCTTCCAGCTTTACTTTCCTATGAAACTATTACAATCATAACATTTGAGTAGCACTTTGATTCTCATTTTCTCTTCATAGTAATCACAATAGAACTAAAATTGGAGAGCTCACTCATAAAATAGTAATGCAGAGGAAAGATCAGGGGTTTGGGACTGTCTAGTAAAATGACACTACTTGAATTATTCATGTGCTTTTTAGCAACAAATGTAATTGTAGTCATAGACATAACAGATTCTAACATGGCAGTCAGTCCTGGAAGATCGCTACAAAAACAAACCTTTTAATAATTGTGTGTACCAACTGGGCTAAAGTGCTATATTACAGCTATCGCTCATCTGATGCCTGACACAAAACACCTGGATCTTTAATGGAAAGTCTTTCCATTGCATCTCAGTTGCTGCTAAAATCCAAACCAGCTGTTTGCTGTTCAAAATGGAATTGACTTTTGCATGTTAATAGGCAATACAGCTGCTAAGCTTTCAACTATTTCTTGTTTAAGCAATGTATCATCCCAAGCCTACAGTCGATATGTAAATCCTTCATCATCTCCCAGACTGATCTACTATGCAGTTCTTCTGGAGCTCTTCCCTGATAGTCATGTATCTCTTTATTTCACATGCATGCAAATAAATCTTGAGATAAGCTCTCCATGGATCTGGCTGAAAAGAACACTGTACAAAATAACTCAAGGTACTTCCAAGCAACTTTCAGCTTGTTAACAGAGCTCTGATAGTAATAATTCTTCACACTTAGCAGGATCCATCTGAAGAAATCAAAATGCTTTGTGCGCAGTAACAAAGTAAGCTGCATCATGGACATGGGTATATACCTGGAAACTGCTCAGCCAGGACCGTCTGAGTTTGGACAGGTATTATCCTGGGTATTGTCAGGAAAATAGCTATTTCCTCACTGAATCAGTTTTTTAAATTTTCCCTGCTGACTCTAACAAGTATAATTTACCGTACCATCTCAGTTCACAGCTTTACGTTTTATAATTCAATTTATGGTCAGCTTTGAAAAGTCAGAATTTCCCACTCTGCAGCACATGGCTTTATGTCTTAATCCTTATGCTGACAAATTCCATACTTTTTACACATCTCTGTAGTATATTTGTTTTCAAGGATTATAATTCAGGATAGAATTTAAGCCTAAATACAGGCAGGTTCACAAAATACCATAATAAGGGAAATGAAGGATTTGTTGTTGTTGTTATTTTCATTCCCTTTAACGAGCTATGAAAATACATAATGATCTATGAAATAAGCAAGACCCGACTGGTGAAAAACATGACAGATACATGCCAGTAGACTGTATCAACTGCATTACTCAGTGTACCAAGTCCAGTCTAACAGCAAAGTAATAAATTATTAATATTAATACACTAGGAATGAAAACCCTTGCAAGACATTAATGACACAGAATCATTCCTTATCAAAATGTATCCATCTAGGTGTTTATATGCTCCTCATAATCCCCACTGTGAACTTAACTAGGCCAAGGGAAAAACTTTAAAGCTTTTATGGTGAACCTGGTAATAGTAAGAATAAAAAGAGTGCATAGGTCAGATTGGAGAGGTTGGACACATACTGTGATAGAAGAAAAGCAGCCAAAGAATTAATCCATGTTGCTCAGTTGCAAATACTTTCAGAGCCTTTGTTTTCAAAAGAATAAATATATTATTGAAATGTCTGACTTCCACATGAATGACAAGACACTACGCAAATTATTAGTACTGCCTGGCCTGCCACAGGCTTCACAAGCAATTTAGTATACTGGGTGGCAATAGAGTTAAAGGAAAATAAATCACTAGAGTCACATCTACAGAGCAAGTAAAGCTGTCTCCAAGCTATTGTAGATATGACCCTCATCTGTTCACTGTATTAAGCATGTCTCTTGACAGCCTTCACAGTAAATCCAGTCCTGAAGCCATAAAAGCATCCTTGGGAGACAGACCTACGGAGCAAACAAGAGCTTTCCTGTCTATCTGTTTTCTCAAGGACAGCCTCTTTCCACTGTTTATGAGAGCTCATCCTGTACATCTCTGATTTAGTTAGTCTATGGGTGCATCTACACATAGCTCTACAGTGACATTATTACTGAGCCTTTTGGAAGTACTAAAGCACAGTGCAGTAACCACTTGTAGTGCGCCATACGCATGGCTCATGGTTATTTTTACCAGCTATTTGCTAGGGGTGTGAAGCAGGCAGTATTCAGTTTGGATTCGACCCAATTTGCAGGACAGTGATTCAATTTGCTGATTTGGATCACTGTCCCAACTCAATTTGGCTGAATCTGAATCTGAAGATTTGCTTCAATTCAGCCATAGACACAGCTTTATACATTTTTTCTATGTATCTCGAGGTACATCTTGTGTGTATCTCGAGGTATGTATCTTGTGGCTCATGAACACTGAGATGGTGGGATGAATGGAGCGTCCCGCAGGAGCACAGGGGAGTCCCTTGCACACTTGGCGGTGAACATGCCCCCCCACTCCCAGCGACCACCTGATCTAGTCCAACTCTCTGCTGAAGGCAGGATCATCCCTGACTAAGCCATCCCTGCTAAGTGTCTGTCTCGCCTGCTCCTGCAAATTTCCAGGAATATACCACTTTTTCTGACGGAAAAGGGAGAATATCCAGAGACTTCCTGAAACTCCCTGGAAACTTCACTATGGCTATTAGTGTTAAGCAATATTACAATGGAGGCCAGCAGTAGGAAACACAAAGCTAGATGGATACCTGGGACATATGATCTCAGCTCATTTGAAAACATTTTTGCCCTGCTGAAGCCCTCACCATAAATGAAATTTGACAATAAGCTCATTTAGCATGCTTAACATGCCATATAGGTTTGCATACCCTGGAGTTATAGTTATATCCTTCTGAGGACTCCTGAAATCTAATGAGTTCAACAGCCCTTTGATGTTTCAGGGAATCTGTCATTTCCCCTTGCGATTGCATACACTCCCATCGTGCCACTGCATCAGGGAAATACTGGCCTTAAAACATGCTGGAAAATGTAAAGCATACTTTGTATGCTCCTGTTAGGTTGTATTCTGTGATACATCTCTTGCAAAAGTAAGAGTAGACTCTTAGGTAATGTTTAATGACATCTGCTACTCAGCTGAGGTTAAGCGCTGTACTAATGAAGCTACACTACTTCTGATGCTTGTGCTACCTTGTTCAAAAACTGCCTCAGGTCTCTCTCCATGACACTGTATTGTGTCGTGAAGACAAACCCTAAGGACCAGACTCTTGGGCTGCTTAAATCACAAGATAAAGGGGGACTTAATGCTACCTGAATGACACAGATGGCATTTCCCCCAGGTCAGGGGAAAATGAGATGACTTAAAGTTAGCTTGATGCATCTGCTTCACTCCACTCTATCTTTCCACTGCCTCAGCAGTTCTGGCATGTGAGACGAGAGCGGGCAAAGTCATAGAAGAGTGTACTCGGGTGACCCAGGGCAGCATGCCCAGAAAACCGTTCTAATCGGTGTGAATTAGAGCAGCCCCGGGGATGTGCAACATATGGCATAATGTTGCTTTTCAGTTGCCCAGCATCTTTTTTTCATATTTGTGAGGCACCTCCCACCAGAGTGTCTGTACACGAAACAACGCTCCACAACCTTAGCTCATTCTTCTAAATCGAAAGGGCTCTGCTTACAGTGAGCTCCCCAGCTTTGATGAAAGGCCACCAGCCTCTGACACGCTTTTGCTGAAATATGGAGATCGTGTTTTCTTCACTTTTTGCTGTCACCATGCTTAAGTCACAGCCCTTGGCTGACTTGGCTGCCCGAGGAAATCCATTCAGGTTCATTTCAAGGGAGCCTGGGGAAAAAAAAACCCACGGCATCATGCAGAGACAAACCAGATGTAAAGATAATCAAACAACCACTTTCAGTGAAGACAAGCACAGCAGCTTGAACAAGATAGTAAACCAGTCTAGTCTGAAACTATCTTTGCACCATTTATCATCTGCTTGTATGGCCCCTATCTGAGTACATAATCATTCGAGCACATGGCTTACATTTAAATACAGTGATCAGATGCTTTCTAGACCTAGCTTGACAAATACCCCAATACTACCTCACATACAGTTCAAAGTAGTAGTTCTCAAAAATGTTTGTGAAATAGTGGTGTGAAGAGCCTAGAAAGGAGACCGAACAGGACCCTGCCCTTCACAATATCCTGTATGGTCCTCACTGGGGAGGAAGGACAAGAAGACTTGTCTCTACCAAACTTCTAAAAAACATTATCAGAGCTTGGATATACTGATCTGCCATTGCATATACCAGCATAATGAAATCCTTCATGAAAAAAGTCAGAGAGATGTGGAATATGTGTTATTGATCTGCCTAGTGTTTATTTCAGTTTCTACCTTTCTGTCTAGCTATATTGTAAAATCAATGAAAATGGAGCCATGAACAGGAAGGCAGCAAACGTCAGTTCCAAAGGAGATTTGCAGAGAAAAAAGGATAACTCACTGTGACAGGATCCAGCAAAGATAAAATGCCCTGTTTAAATCTCTGTCAATAGCACAAAAAGCCAAAATGTTCAAAGGTGGCTAGGGAAATGCATTGAGTTTTTGGGTGCTTAACCTAAGGCACCTTGAAAAAGCCAAATTTTCAGAGCTGGTCCTCAGCACTTTTGAATGTGATAGCTCAGACTCTATTGCATCTCTAAGGCTGGAAACAGGCATTGCCTTTGTGCTGCCATAAACATTTTAAAGACAACACAAAGGCCAAGTAAACAGATGTTCAGAACAAGGCTGCAGGTGAAAGCCTAGCCCTACGGGAGTAAATTAGAGCTTTCCCACTGACTTCCTGAGCCTAAAATTCATCCCAGGTCTTTATTTATTTGAAGCACCACATTTTAGATGCTCAAAAATGAGCAATATTGAAACAACTTCTTGTTCTTTTCAGGACACACTGCAGCACTCACCTTCTAACATTAGTATTTCTTAATCCTGACCTCACACAGAACAGTGTAAATATGTAGATGGGACAGTGATACATAGATAACATAAACAGGGAAGAGAAAGGAGGAGGAAAGCAAGCATGATCTAGCTGATCTTTTAAGGTTTGAAGACTGTAAAGCCTAATGAAAAGAACATTCAGTGACCTAATCAATCTGATTAAAAGATTTGTTGGGATGAATATGATGAAATGTTTCCAAACAGGGAAGGTAGGTGATAATTTTTAAAGGGATGTGTTGGAAAGCCAGTAATGAGAAATTGTACACTGAAAAAGATAAAATGCTCAAGACTATATTCCTGAAAGATAAGTGAGAAGTCCATCATTGTTGGGGTGATTGACCGGAAAAGGCTGTTTTCACATGTAATTTCTAGGATTTTTTATAAACAAGGTTACAGAAAATTGCCTAGACTTAAGATCATATTAAATAATGGTTGATGTTACTGAAAAATGTGATTATAATTTCATCACTGGGGTTGAAAAGGGCAACTATTAAACAAGTGCCATAAACAAGCCACAACAGGCCTATCCTTTCGTGGGCCAAAACCATGAACTTAGAGTTAAATGGATTGGAGGAGGACAATTGAAAGTTGGGCCCTAGAAAACTCTTTGCATGTTTTCCTACAAAACAAGGACTATGATAATTTTAGATGAAGTTCAGTGGCCTCACTTACCAAGGAAGTCATCCGATGAAAGCCTTTCAAAGTCCCAAACCTGTAATACAAGCTCTGCTGGGATTTTGCGTTCTGTTTTGTCCAAGGAAAATATGTTCTCTCTTTTAGTGACTACTATTTGTTTCTCAGCCGGGAGGTAGTGGAATGGAAACACAAACCGCCAGTTGAAGTTCCCTTCTCCAGTCAAGGAGTTGTAATGCACATCTGTCTCCTGCCTGTCATCTTCCAGGCCTTTTAACCAGCTACAGCATTCATATATTTGAAGACATTTATGTTAGTAGGGAGGCTGTATATTAGCCGCTAACTTTCAAAGACAAAAAATTCATTATAAATATGTATTTTTCATAATCAGTGATAGTGGAGCTCTCAGAAGGTTCATGGAGTATAAATAACCATTCAAAATATGTCTCAGGCTTACAGGTGATACAATACAAAGTGATGCCAAAAGTTTAGTGATATCAAGTGAATTCTATTTAGATCAGACTTGCAAATTTCTAATTCACCCACTCACCAATGGTTAGTAATTTTTTTTTAAGACAGGCAAACAAAATATCATTATAACTTCCATTATAAATCACCAAGAATTGCACTTGGCTGGTAAATGTCATGAGTGTCACAAGGCTGATTTATGGCCTTGATATCAGAGTCAAGATCATTTGTAGCTGCAAGTGCTGTAGACTGAAGGATGTCAAGCTGACTCATTTCCTTGTAGTTATCTTTCCTTTCTCTTATTATTTTCTTATGCAGCACAAACAGTGTGGATTGGCATACTACATAAATAAACACATTGCTTTCGAAGGTGCTATTGAAATGTGCATTTCCTTAACTTTTCATAAACAGACCTTTAATAAATATTTAAATAGTATACTATAACCCCAAAACAGTTATCCTGTCCCAGAAAGTGGCATGGTCACAAGAAAGTAATTTGGAAATATTAGTTGTGACATACCTTATACTAAACAGAGGTACAACAAATGCTCATTCGTGTCCAGATTGCTAGAAGTTCATGTTGTATAAAATGTATTGCAGTCTAGTTATTAGGCATTCAGACTTGGTAACAAGAAGCTCCTCATTACTATCTTTGGATTAGATCATATCCCTGGACCAAGAGAATGACTCAGGGCATATTTACATTAGTCACTGTTATGACTGCAGCTCAGTAGACATAACAAGCTAGCTTTAAACTATTTAGCTTAGATACTGAAAGCAGTGTCAAGGTGGTGGCATAGGCCTCCACGTGCGCTAGCTACCTGAGCATTTACTAAGCTTCTGGCTCATTCTGTGTTCTGAGTTCTGTGCTATTGCTGTTGTGCTGCTAGTATTATCTGAGTACCCTTGTTTAAAGCTAGCCTAGGAATGTCTCCGTGAGTTGTAGCGACTTCAGTGAAGACATACACCTGAGGGAAATAGAATGGAGTAAGCACATGCTACCAAGCTGCTGTGTCTCTGTATGTACCTTGACTTTCTCATTATCCTCAAGGGTCTTTCAGAATTAGCAAACCTGATAAACTCTCCCAGTGAATAAATAAATAAATCTAACTGTCCTTCCTCCATCTCGTTGCATCAATCATTGGCAATGGACAAACTCATACAGTCTTCAGACTCATTTTTTGGTTCCCATAAGTCCCTCAGGCTAAGGACAGAAGTTACACATAAACCAGTTTAAGTCATCAGAAACTGGTTTAAGCCTGTAACAAAACAGAAGTTCAGTGCACATAAACCAGTTTCAAAATGGCTGAAACTGGCCTACGATAAACCTGGTTGAATGTAGTATCAGATTTAACTGATTTAGATCAAACCGGTTCATGTAACTTCTGTCCCAGACCCCTTCCTGGTATCTGTGCTCAGAGAGTAAAAATGCCTCGTCATAGCAGAGTTCTCAGCACAATGCAAGCATTCGGTGCAGGGATTTCCCCCGTGTGGCGGGTAAAATCCTTGGTGCAATGATCAGTTCCCGCCAAAGCTTGTGTGTGCACTGTTTACAGGCATGCTTTCGATTGGATACCGTAAATTATTCATACATGGCGGCTGGCAATTGGCTCATTAGCCGTATAAAAGTTAGGGCAAGTTCCCGCCCAAGTTGGAGAACTCCGCATGCTCATTAGAAGAGACTTCCACGTGTATCTCAGAGCAAACTTGGAGGCCCGATCAACCACCAACGACTCCCCGGCGCCGTTTATCCTGATGTACCCCGTGCCCTGCATGCTTGGACAAAATCGGTGTGCCACCCGGTTTCTGCTTTTCTGTGTTTTCCACAACTTCACGGAGTGTGCCTACACTGTACTCCAGTTTGTAAGTAAAGTTCTTTTTGAATTCAACCGACAAGCTTTTTGTGCCATCGGTGGTCCCATGCAGCTATTCGCAGCCCCCACACCTGGTTAAAGTTAAATCCCAGCCCCTCCCCAGCATGCTTTCCAGCCCTAGGCTAGGCTGGGTTGTCTGGTCCAGCAGAGAAGGGCTGGAGTTGGGGGGAAGGGGTTAGGGACTGCCCTGCCAAGGCAAACCCCATCTGGGGTCTGGGGCCAGGGAAGGGGGTTAAACTTCCCTTCCCGAAGTACAGAGCTGCCCTACCCTCCCATCTGATCTACACAATCCACTCTTGATCTGTGAAATGACATGAAACATCTCAAGAGTTACTAACAGGCCTTTTATGCTGAAAGACTTGGGACTGTTCAGCCTGGAGAAGAGAAGACTCATAGGGGACTTGGTGGCAGTCTATATGTATATTAGGGGCATAAATCAGGTCCTGGGGGAGCATCTGTTCACCATGGCACCCCATGGGAAGACAAGAAACAATGGGCACAAGCTGATTGAGGATTGCTTCAGATTGGACACAAGAGAAAACTTCTTTACAAGTCAAAAGCTGAGGGTCTGAACAGACTCCCCCAGAACTGGTACAGTCACCCACCCTGGTGATCTTCAGAAAGTGTCTTGATGCCCACTTTGCTGGGATCATCGTACCCCAGCAGTCTTTCCTGCCCAAATACAGGGGGGCTGGCTGGACCCAATAATTTTTTAAAGTCTCTTCCAGCCCCTAACATCTATGAATACTTCCTGCTTTTATTTATGACATAATTATTTTTCTTTTATGGCATTTTGGCACTTCCTGTCAAGTCCTATCTAAAAGCAGAAAGTGCAGAGAACAACACAAAAAAAGGAAAATTAATTTCTAACAGGTAAGCTGAACTTTTTGTCAAAAATGTAGTTCATTTCAAGTTCAAGTCATCTCTGCTTTAATTTTGCCGAATGAATTCATTCATCCCTGCTGACTGTACTTCATTACTGCTCCAAAGGTAAAACAGGGCTTTCATTTCCAACAACATACAGAGAACATGAAAAAGAAGCTAGAAATGCTAATGAAACATACAGACTGACTCCTGCCATTTATACATGCACCTACTTTGATCAACAAATGGTTGATTAAAATATGTCTTCCAAAGGGATCTCCTACGCTACTGCTCTTCTCTTATTAATAATTTCTCTACCCTGGTTATAATTCCTTTCACCTCAATAAATAACAATGTAATGCAGACATCCCTTAGGTCCTTCAGATTTAAAACAATGAAGGCTTTTGCATTTTACTCATTTAGATTTTGGATTTGATTTGTATGCATTTATTCCTGATTGTTGTTTGTGTGAGAAACAAATCAGTCCTGTGTTTACATTTCAAATTCTTTGACCTTAAAAGAGAAAGAATACTAGACTTTATCCAGAATGGCTGGCTACTCTTGGCAGGCACTTACAGTAAATCACCAAGATCACAGCAAGGTTTCATAAGGACAGCTATATTAACAAAACAGCATAATATGTGACACTGATTCTTAAAAAATAAAATGTTAATTGTTTTGTTAAAGGATAAATAAGAAGGAAGGGGTGTCCAGATGAACCTACCCTTTAACATAGATATCACTTGATTTTTGTCCCGTGAAGATATTCTCATCCTCTAAAATGACATCTTCTGTATTCCAGATTATTATTCTCAATTCATAACTGAAAGAAAGAAACCAGATGTTTGTATACTTGAATTTAAGGGCCTTCTTGTTCATCTGTATTCAGCTCACCTGAGTATGCATTAGGTGTGATCAGACAGCTGTCAAAACAACATTGCCTTCATTGAGCTAATTAATGATATGCAAACTGATTTAAATGGATCTAAATCAGGCCCCTATTAGGTACTGTGATAGAATAAGATCTGGTCTCTAGGCATTCAGAGAAAAGTGATGGAGGCAGCCTCAGAAGAGTGGAAAATTCCTTGCTGGTTGTTTGCATATGAGCCTTTTTTAGTTCTATTCATAAAAATGCTGCAGTGAGATAGGTCTGACAGTATCCTCTCCACAGCCCACAAAATACTGAGCAACTTTTTAATGAGAACAAAACCCATGTAGGAAGACATGGGATTTTAGAAAAATGTGTTGATGACATATGATATTTTTTTTCATCTGGTGCATGAAAATGGAAGAAAAGTGCTGGTTAGAAATATCTGTAAGATACAGGAGACAATAGACATCTTCAGGGAGGATATTTTCAAGTGCTATCAAAAAAGGAGACACATCCTCCCTCACTCTTTTCACTTTGGCTACTTATATATGATGGGTGTGGGAAGCTCTAAAAACTACAGCTGGCCTGAACTCAAGATTTCTGATATTTCAAAATTTGAGTTTATTCTGATATAAAAGAAACACATAGTTTGAAAAATCTTCCAGAAATGTAAAATTAAAATTAGGAAGCACATGATGTATCTGAAACATGTTCCTTTAGGAATGTGTGTGAGCCGCAGTGAAACTGACAAACAAATCAATTTCAATCAGTCATGCTGGAACCTCCCGGGGCTGCTGCTCCAGGGCGGTCCTTCTTTGTGGATGCCTCAGAGTCCTTCCCCGTGTCCACACTGTCTGGTTCCTTTGGCTGGCTGTCTGCTTGGGAACCGGGCAGCCTGAGGGATAGCCTGGTCCAGAAATCTGGAAGCTCTGGGGCCTGCTTGACAAGACAGCTCTGGAGCTTTGGACCCTGGAAGCCCACCAGAAAACCAGGTTGAGCTTTCATCAGCATCTGCCTAGAAATAGGCCTGTGGCTTGATAAAATTTCCTCAAGCCTAAGATGTTTCTGTGAAACATTTCAGATTCCACAAATCAGCATTTTCTGACAGAACTCTGTTTCAGTGTCAGATTTCCAACCAGCTCTCCTAGAAACAAGCACATCTACATGTTTGCGTAGCTATAGAACTTGGTCACTGTTCCTCTACTCTCCTTCTTCAGCCCAGTTGGCATTGAGCATATCCCAAAATGTAAGCCACTTGCAGATACGTAAACCTCTCTTATTTGTTCTGATGACTAATACTTTAATAAAATTTGTCTATGTTTCTGTAGGCTGTAAATTGGCAACAGCATTTTGCTCCTGCAAATATTATCAAGTTCCTGCTTTGAAAAAATGCCTGCTGACAAACAGCCTCACATAAAATGAAATGAAACTACTCATTATAGAGGCTTCTTCTTGTCAAAGTTTGGAACTTAGTTAAATCTACATAGAAAAGAGAAAAATATTATTTTATAGATTGCCTTTTGTTTCAACATAAACAATGAACTAATGCCAGCTGTGAAGCTGTTCCAGACACAAAGATTACTCAAGAAAGCCCTTCTTAAAATATGGGATTAAAGTTCTTTTGGAATGAGCAAACAATTCTCTTTTATTATTTGCCCAACAGTGAATCAAGTTAACTCATTCAGTGAAATGTCACAGAGGGGAGGAGATACATATGCCTGAAATTGCACAAGTGTCATAATGTTGCTTTAGCTGTGATGGTCTAAGGAGCATATGAAAAGCAAGATTTGGTGATATCTGTTATGGGAGCACTGTTATAGTTGGGAGAGTTGGGAGACAAGCTTTTAGGTGCAAAATGCATTTTGTGCTTGAAATGATATAGAGACTCTTCATATTCCAAACAAATCGCCTCTTGTGTTTCTTCAGTGCATCCTTCATCAAAGCAGAGGACATCCTCCCAGGTGCAAAAGTATTGTATCATAGTCAAAATATTGACCAGTGGTCAAGTACTTTATAAAAGTGGGAAAGCTAACATGGCATAGAAAGCACATTATGACTTTGGAATAGAGTTCAAAAGAGGGGTAATAGCTGTGAGAGTAACTGCAACAGCTGCTTGCACTTTGGTCTTTTTAACATTGCTGAATAAATCACTTCAAATCATTTAATCAAGACTGGACACCTTTCTAAAAAGATATGCTACTGCTCTAACAGAAGATATATGCTTAATACACAGATTCCAGGATGGCTCAGGTTATACAGGAGGCCAGACTGGGTAACAATAATGGTCTCTTCTGCCTTTGTGGCAGTGATCCACAGGTTAAATAGTGGTGTCAGATTCCACGTCTTGCCAGGCCCTTAGAAAAAGACAATACTTGCAGACTGATGCTAGTACACTGGCAGGAATTACATACCCTTTGGGTTTTCTTGGGGAAATATCAACAGGAGGTCCTGGCAGAGGCATGTCTTTGGGAAACATGTCCACCCACATCTGCACACGACCCTTTGAAAAAAAAGAAACAAGCAACACTGTCACCCTTCCTGAGCAAGATTGCAAAGGGCACAAAAATGTACTTGTAAATTACAAAAAGTCAGCACAAGAAAAAATTCTCTTGAGATCATCTCCTGCATCATCAAGCTTCTTGCACTGTGTTGTTCTTCCGACACAAGTGACATGGATTTCAGTATAGACTATTGCTGATATTTTTGTAGTTGATTCTTTGGACCTTCCCCTCCTTCCTATAAAGTTCTCTACGTTGAGGCCTGGTTCATCTCTGCTGCCTGCCTCTCCTCCAATGGTACATACTTTAACCTGCAAAATAACTTGGGTTGAGCCAAACCCTAGTCTTATGACTAGACCTCATGCTTATACAGGCTACATACAACATAGACTCCTCCACAGTCGATGTATTTGATCTCTGACACTGCCCCACTGCTACCACCACTTATTTTATCAGGGACAGAGTCTGTCTGAGCAGTAAACCGGACCCAGGTTTCTATGAGCAAACTCCAGCTTGACTCTGTTGAGGAGTTTCACGTTTTCATTAGTTCTGTACACTTGGGATTCCCAGCAGCGCCCAACAGGCTGAAACACTGCAAAACAGTTCTTGTGGTATTTTCAAGTCAGAACCCAGGTGGAAGCATTTGAAATGTTGAGAGAAAGACTTTTCATGAACTTTCTAGGTCAATTCTGGAGACTCAAAAGGTTTGGATAACTTTGGGTGCTTGCCCAAACAAAATCCAGATTTTGAACTTTTCTGGTTTGCTTATTGCAGGCAACATTGAATGGTATCAGTGGATATCTAGAAATGTTTACCTTTTTAACTATACTACACACTATCAGAACACCATAGCAGTGAAGAGGACAAAGGCCAAATCCTTGTGCCCCCAAATGACCCCTATGTGGGAACTAGCCATTGGCTCGGCTGCAGTACTGGACAAAAAGACCTAGGGATTACAGTGGACCGTGAACACAACCCAACACACTGAACACACTGAACACAACCCAACAGTGTACTCTTGATCCAAAAAAAAAAAACCCCGAAAAAAAGAAAAAATGGCTAATAGCATAATGGGTTGTATAAGCAGGAGTGTTACTTCCAAATCAAGGGAAATGATCCTTCTGCTCTGACACTGATGAGGCTTCACTGGGAATGCTAGAAACAAGAGTAATTGGAGCAGAGGAAGCCTTCTCTCGCGTGTGGGACTTCCATCACCTGTAGGCTTATCTACCTGTTCCATGCCCGGTTTATCCTTGTGATAGAGGGGCCTGGTCTCGATGTGCTCTGGAACCAGCTTGCATCCAACCTCAGGGATTTCTTCCCAGGAGCGTAAAACTTTTAAGGCAAGGTGTTCATATGATTCCACTGGCTCTTCTAAACAAAAGGAAAAAACCAGAGCTGAATTAGTATACAAGGGCTCTAACTAATGTGGCCTGGGTGTTATTAAAGACACTCATTATAAGCCTGCTTATGTTTAAAGCAAGGCTTATTGCTTCCCAAGAGAAAAGAGAGGTGTCGTAAACACACTTAATTCCTGTAAGTAAGAGCACCCGGGGGTGTGACTGAAAGTTTAGTGCTTAGAATGAAGCTAAGCTGTAAAACACAGTGAATTGTTTCAGTATTGTAACAGCCTGTTTCAAGGCTAAATCTAACATTAGAATGATAAAGTCTTGCTAGTTTGCTTTCATCTTCTTAGAAATAGATCCTCAAGTTAGATTTAAAACAAAAAAAAGGTTTTGGTTTTTCAAAGAAAGGGGGACCTGCCATTTTCCTGCAGCATCAGAAAATGTCAGGGATTAAGTGCTAGAGCCTGTATATCACATCTTTTGCCTTGTGATGGCAGCAATGGAGAGCCCTGGGGAGCCAAAGTCACATCCTGAGTGAAGAACGCTTAAGCTGAAAGATGATAAAACGTAAACTCCATGGACAAAAGCCTGCCTTGCCCTGGGCAGTGGCATGCTGGGCAGGGGAAAGAAAGGGCCTAGCTGGCAGTGGCCATTGACGCTGTGCCTTTGAGAGGCATACTGACTCAACAATGGTTCAGTAACAATGGTCACAAACTGACAGGGAGCAGATTTAGGCTAGATATCAGGAAAAACTTCTTCACGGTGAGGGTGGCCATAATTTGGAATGGGTTTCCAAGGGAGGTGGTGCTCTCCCCTACCTTGGAGGTCTTTAAGAGAAGGCTGGATAGGCATCTGGCTGTGGTCATCTGACCCCAGCACTCTTTCCAGCCTAGGCAGGGGGTCAGACTTGATGATCTGTTGAGGTCCCTTCTGGCCCTAGCATCTATGAATCTATGAACAGGCACAAAGAGGCAAGTTGGAAGCAGCTACTACAAGCACTCCTCCCAATGAACCCTGGTAGGCAGAGGATCAAGTCTAGTCTTGTTCTTCCAAAGGTCTCTTGGAGTCATTAGTGTTTAAACAATTCTCCTGCTTGGTGCATCTTTGGAGGCACAGTCGTAATGTGGCCCTCTTTTACTAAAGATGTTGCCTGCGTCCTATG
>JAGPOW010000261.1:17640575-17665898 GCA_030014935.1 Caiman crocodilus
GACTTTGAGTTGGACACAGCTGTGGTAAAGCCTCTCAATTCTGTAATCCTTCATAGTCTATTTGTAGTGTTTTGGTTCTGGGTTGCACTTAAAATTTGTCTTATATTTTGGACACAATACAGCTGCTGCCCAAGAATGTGGTTGTCTCCTTACACCATGCAACCTTGTAAATTCATCCATCATTTTGAGGCTGAAATCTGCAAAGAACTGCTCATGACATTTTAATATATTTAATATCTAACCCAAACATAACCTAATCCAGGTATCTGAAGACTTCACCCTTGGTGCAATGCTACTAAAAGTAACCATGGACATGGTAAATATTCTTCAATTACCGCTGAAACAAATTATTACAAGTAAAAATTATGCAAATATATTTCTCACTGTTGATGGGTTTTCCATCACTGGGGTAGACTCCTTTTGCCTATCAAAACAAAAAGAGAATGGGCAATATAAATATAAAAGGAATAATAAAAGTGAAGTCATATAGCACACAACCTGGTTTTCAAATACCACTCATCCACTCAGTTGCACATTTAATTGAAACCCTGACCTTTTGCATTTTTAGCACAGATGCAAAGTACTTTGACCACCAGTCAATGACATTTTCAGCAGATTCATCCACTAGAGTTCTCTTTTTTCTCTTGGTAGATCGTCGGGAAGATTTACTTAAGTCCTAAGAAAAATGTAAGGAAAATGACGTTAAATTCAAGCATAGTGAGCTTTTAAAAGCCAAATTGATTGTGAAGACAAGAGGAACAATGTGGGTAGAATGGATTTTCTCTTCTAAGAACATGTTACATTTATTTTGCTTCCCCTTGTTTATAATCTAATAGAGAGCCTGTTGTGGTTAACATGTTATCCATGCAATTGCTACATTATTTTGACTGACACCAAAATAGTGTACTTCTAAAATCTGATACAAAGCAAACCATTTAAAGGAAAGCTTTGCCTTAAAGAAACTAATATTCAGGAAAATACACTTTTTGCTCTGCCCTGGTTTCTTTACCCCTCCCATATCACTAAGTTTGGGACAGTTTGCAGATATACCCAGGACTTTCAGTATTTCCGACACGAGTTATGAAGCCAATAAAGATTCTTAATGGCCATTGAAAACACAGCCATTTTGCCCTTAGAAAAGTAAAGACAGTACCTGCAAACCAACTGCTTGTGCAAGCAGTCCCACTGCCTTCAGTTAGATTACTCATATAACTGAGCATTGGGCCCTATTACATTTGCATTCAACCTTTCATACCAGTAAGGAGTTGCGGCATGTCATTGGCACGTATTTAGCAGTGCAGTTACAACAGCAGCTATCATAACCTGTATTAGATGTACACAATTGAATCACCTGGCTCTATCTATGCACTGCTCTTTATTGTATTGCCCTTGTATCTTTAAATGCAATGGTAAAAGATGATACACACACAAAGGTATGTATATAGAGGGTCTAAACAACACTGCATTTCTTAGATCTTCAGATTATAAATATACTAGCCGGGTCTAATTATGAGAGGCTGATTCTTTATCCCACTGCCAAAACCAACTGACATGGAATACAAAGGCCTCCTGTCTGTTTCTAATATTAAAAATGAAAGAATGACTATTATCAGTGAAACTAAAACCAAAAAAAAAGAAAGAAAGAAAGAAAGAAACAGTTGCTGGCCCATATTTACACAAACAACTGATCAGAAAAAAAAATATTTCAGTCTAAAAGATATATTGCCCAACATGATAGCCAACATCATCTCACTGTTCCCTGGTGCTTCCCCATCCATTTATTCCCCAGTGGTCACTGGTCTGATATTCAGGTTGCAGGTGCTGTGGGGAAGGGACCACCTTTTTTGTTTTCTATCTTTGAACAGCATCAAGCCAGAGTGGCATCCTGTCCCATGACTGGAACTGCTAGGCTCTAAGACAACATCACTAATATAAATAATGAGAAATTACTTCCAAATAACTCTTAGCTGATGGCCTCAGCTGTGCCCACCTTTTGTTTTCCATCTTTTGTTCGCCGAGATGAGGACAATGAAGATTTAGGAGCAGGCGGAGACAATGAAGAGGTAGCAGGTACACTTGCTGGAGAAGGAGATCGTGCTGGAACTGGTTCTGGCATTCCTACTGCAGCAGTATCACGCTCCACATCAACATATATATGATCTGTTGCGGGCAGCTGTTCTTGGGGTGATTCAAGGAGATTTGACGACTCCAGTGATGCTGAAATTTGAGGCAGAGCAAGCTGGATAAGACTTTGCCAGAAATGATGGTCATCATGTTGATGCTTAAACAGTTATTAACAATAATGCCTGTCCTTATTCATTGATAGTGCACAGTCTGGCAAGGGGCTAAGCAATTATCCCCAACCCAGAAATCCTTTAAGTAATGTTTTCCTTTAAGCATGTGTGCAGACTCACTGCAATAAATTATCAAATGACGGTTGTTTCACCAAACAATTTACAAATATTTACAAATAAATATTTACAAATAAACAAGTATTTACAAATACTTTGTGTTTTTATTTGGAATTTGGTATTTTTAATCTAGAATTTACCTGTGTCGGTTTCTACAACTTCCACTGCCTTTGCTGTAGCTTCAGGAAGCCCCTTAGGCTTATACAGAAACTGCTTCAGGCAGTTGATGGTGTGCGTTCCAACAAGCGTGCTGCGACCAAAGGCTCTCCAGTCCACAACACAGATACTAAGGGGCGGGTGTAAAAGTTCATTTTCAGGTAATTCCTATCAAAAGAGAACAGACAACCCATTCGTTTTGTGTGTTTGCTCCTGGACTGAGTAGTCATGAAATGCAGTAGTTTGACTGTGCTGGTTATTAAATGCGTCAAGGTGAACAAAATGGTTTAGTGCAGGGGTGGGCAACCTGTGGCATGCATGCCACAAGTGGCACAGGTAGCTGCTGTGTTTGGCTCATGGCAGATCGAGTTGGGGGTAGGGTTCAGAGTGGCAGATCAGGTAGAAAGTGGGAGAGCAGAGTAGTACAGGGAGGGGGCAAGGTTTAACTTGTGATTAAACCACCACTGATCACGAGCAGTGAAGAGGAGTGAATGTTGAGAGGAAAGAATTTATCAGTCCAATAATAATGTCCCCGCCAGTGACTTTGCCCTTGTACCTCCTAGTTTCTCTTTCCATAACGTGAGGACAATAAATACTTACCTATTACGGAAGGCTTTGGTGAGGATCAACTTGGTAATGCCTCAGTG
This sequence comes from Caiman crocodilus, assembly GCA_030014935.1. NCBI lineage: Eukaryota > Metazoa > Chordata > Crocodylia > Alligatoridae > Caiman > Caiman crocodilus. The sequence continues at coordinate 17,643,790 of JAGPOW010000261.1, forward strand.
GCAATGTGTAGGGAATGCACGAGGGTGCACACGCACCCCCTGAGAGCACCAGTGCACCCCCTGTCAGGCTGCGCTCCCTGGTCAGGCAATGGGCGGGGGGGCGGGGGGAAGTCGCGGTGCCCCCCACTGTTAGTGTCGGCTGGGGAGCGCAAGTGCTAGATGTAGACCGCTTCCAGGAGTGCCGCGGCCTCTTTTGGGAGCAGCATGGCAGCTCACCGGTTGGAAAATTCTGCTATGGGATGACCCATCCCTCACTCCCGGTTGGCGAGATTGGCTGTGGGGGGACCCCCCCGTTCAGAGACATTGCCCGCACTGACTGATCACTGGGGAGGGGGCTCATGCCCGCCCTGACTAAGGTGCCACCAGTCATCCATGTAATGTCTATATAGCACGTTAAACATGTCAAGTGCAACAGAAGTTAAAGTTACCAAAATAAAACAGAAACAATTTAGGTAGTACTGCCATCTCCGAGATAGCGTTGTGCTTTATGAATACTTCAATAGATCTTCATCTCCGCTGTCAGTTCCTATCCTACAGGCCAGTGCACAGTAATTAAAATGTCCAAGCATGCCTAATAAGGGATAGATTCAAGTCAACAATATAAAAGTCTTCAATGCTCCTGGGCCACTTAACCGCCCAGTATGGTAACCAGGGTTTAAAAAGGAGAGAAATCCAAATTGTAACATATCTTTGGGGAGAAAAAAGTCCTGCTGTGTAGCAACAAGTTCCACCCAGTGGATCTAAATTTAATTGCAATATGTTTCATTAATGATCTGGCCTAATTGAGATGCAGTTTCTGAACAGTTTCTTCTTCTAGCAAAACATTGGTAATTGTATCCATCTGGAGCACCTTTAAACGATTAGGTTAATGTATAAGTAATGATTTCTCTCAATGTATAATTAAGACACAGAGAAGCGGCCTGGCGGGGAATCACTGAAATGAGCCATTCATTTGTGTCTATCACAGGGACCACACCATAGACAGGGGCACCACATAGTACGCACCACTTCAAACCAATCTGCTTGGACGTTGAAGTTGGGGTTTTTCTTGTAGCTCTGGATGACACACGATTTAGCGGCTTTCCCTGCACATTCAATGAGAACTTGGGGGCGATCTACAGAGAGAAGCTGGACCTTCTTCAGTTCCCGAACACCCCAGAACAGAACCTATATGGAGGGTTGAAGAGACATGGTCAGCAACATGCAGCTACCACCAGGAGCCAGGGGGCAGATTCACTCTGGCAATACCAAGCAGCAGAGAGTACTTCTAAAGCTGGCCCCAGAGGACTACAAGAACTTGCCTCAGACAACTGTCATTTTCTGCAGTAAAAAAAAATGGCATTACAAGTTAAAGCAATTAACAACTTCTAATCAATAACCAAACACTGAAATCAGCAGCAGCAACAGCTGCAGCAATAGCAATAATAGTTTTATTTGCAATATTCCTCTCCTTTATCAGGCACACATGCCTATGTGATGGAAGTACATAAACCCCACCTTAGTTGGGAAGAGCTCAACTAGGGCTCATGGCTACATCTGGATATCGGCATTTAACTGAGTCAGCAGGCAGACCTTCAGAGGATGCAGCTTTCCTTTAGAAGGGGCTTGGAAAACGGAGGCAACAAGGAGAGTTTTGAGTGGGGAAGAGTTCAAGTGTGAAAAGAGCCAGTACCTAGGGTGTGAGCCCTTAAGCCTAAAGAAGTAGGGTTGCTATTTTGCCAGGAACTGGGTGGTGTGTCTAGAAAGGACTAGAAACACAGGCCTAGACGTACCAAAGAATCTGTGTTGAGTTTGCTTTGATATTTTCTTGAGGGTAATTGAGTTAACATACTGCTTGGTGGAGAACTAAGGTCATGTAGGTGATGGGGGTAGCCAGTCTGCTGCATGAGTGCCACAAGTAGCAAGGGAAACGTGTGTGTGGCCCATGGCAGATCAGGGAGGGAGCAGGGAATACAGTGACTTATTGGGCACATTGTGGAAAGCAGAGTAACTAGGCAGGAGAAAGGGAACGGACTGGCACTTGGAGATGGTGTAGGGTTTTGTCTGTGGCACACCTACCAAAAAAGCTGGCCCCCATTAATATGGACAAGTTGTAGCTGAAATCTGGCCCTAATTATTTTCAAGATCAAACTCAGTGGGCAAGATACCCATACCTTCCAGGGCCCCTACCTGACCTGGCCCTCTGACTTGTTTTCTCAATCCCATGGAATTTTACTTATGTGTCTAAATAAAAAGCTTGCACAGCTAAACCTTGTGGCCTACTATGACAATGTAGGCAACTGAGAGTCTGAACCAGTTAAAATATTGGTTTTGGCCACTTACCTCCACTCTGTATTTACTTAAAATGGGCCGGATGTTGGCTGGAACTGGATACATCTGGCTAACATCAGGGGGATCTACTGGGGGAAGGCCCTGTAGACCAGAATCAGGAACCTAAGAATAAAACAGTCGATAGCTCTTATTGGTCTGTGCAGAAACAAAGAGCTGTTCAGAGCTTCCTGTGACTTGTTCATAGAATAGAGAGCTTTACAGCAACTATAGCTGCCATGTAAATGCAACAGTGAGAAAATTATATGCATCATGAGAAAGACTGGGCAAAGATTTCATGGGGAGAAATCATTTTATGTTCAATAGCATGTATTCAGGCAGCTCTCCAGAAAGTGTCTCTCTTCACTTGATAGACCCTAATCTGCTGTAATGAACACATTACATGCCCTGAGTAATTATACTTAATAATATACTAAGTAAAAGGCTGTCAAAAGATGATACTCTTTTAACTATGGTTCTAATTGAAAAAAAATGTCTGGTGAACTAAGAAGGGATGAACTGAATCACATACTGGCCACTATTTCAGAAGAACAATCTAGAAAAAAACTCCAGCAGACAACATTATATAACCATCTTTTAAGGTGATCATGGCTCTGTTAACTCTGCCTGGAAGTCACACAAAGCCTGGCATAACATGGGTGACTTGTCAAACTCGAAATACCATGTTTGGGAACAACCAAGCCTTCGAAATGTCAAGGCTGAGTCCTCCCTCTATACAGCATCCCACCAAGACACTGGATGCAGGCAGCCCTTGTGCTTCTTGAAAGTGAGCTCACCTTTGGGATGGGCAATGAGGCTGATGTTCATATTTACTCATATACCTATTTTGGATTGCGTGTGTATGTATGGGTGAGGGGGTGGGTGGAAGGGATGTCATATTTGTCTACTATCATTGACTTAAAGAATTCACTTAGTTGAATGACATTTACCTGTCAGCATGATCTGGCTCTCCCATTTCCCTGCATTTTTATTCCTTAACCCACTATACGTTTTCAAGAGGTGTTTGGTTCCCTTCCTTCCTCCCAAGTGTCTATAAGGCAGATTTACACCCTGCCTAGTTTAGCAGGACTTTGCTTTTACTTTACCAGGCTATGCCAAAAGAGCGCTGCCCTCTTTAACAAAGATCTCGTCTCTACTAAAACAAACTATGCATTTCTAGTTTACAGATTATCTTGTGACTTGCTTAGCAACTGTGCTCAGCTTCATTACAATACATGAAGAGGTGGATTTGGGAGAGGATAAGTTGTGAAGTGTTTTCAGGTTAACTAAGGGACTGGGCAAATAGATCAAACAGATGGGCCGTATTGTGATACATGCTCCCCACAAAAAAAAGGACATAGCTTGTAAGAAGCAGCAATGCCTTGTCAAAAACACTTCGTAATTACAAAGATAAATTATTGCTACTGAAAGGTTAAGGCTATGAGCTGCCATCACCAGGGGACCTGTGAATTGGTTCTTTTAAATAGGTGTCATCTGTCTTTTTTAGGTACTGATATGTGCTACTGTGTAGGAGGCTCAATTAACATAAGGAAGAGGAGATATTTTCCTGACTACCTTGTAGGTGCAGAGAACAGAAGGGTGTAATATATATCTCCTAGTCATTGCTTTGCTTTAAGAAGTGATGGCAATAATAAAACTAACAGCAATAATTCACATTTATACACACTAGCACCTTTTACCTATACGAATCCCAAAGCACCTTGTTTATTAGATTCCATGGAGTTCAAGGTTACAAACAGTCACTAGGTTAGCTAGTGTGAGCTCCTCTATATACTAGGCCACAGAATTATACCTGTGTACCCCAACTAAACCAACTAGAAGATTTCTTGGATCGCCTCAGAGCTCTGCCCAGCCCATTTGATGTCTGTTTCCAAATGTAGCCAATCTCTGGAAAAAAAGGTGGGGGAGGGGGGACAGAACAGAACACATCTGGCCAGTGAAACATGTGGAGGGAGGGTGGGGGGAATTATTTCTGACTCTTGCAGGCAATACAGCAGCTGTTTAGCAGCAGATCATAGCCCAAATCTTCTGTCTACCACACTATGAAACCCTAAATAGAATTGCGTTTATATAACTTGCGTGGTTTTATTTCAGTGCCATACTATAACTATGGGAAGAAGTAAAGATTTGCACTGTCTTGGCTGGATCCAGATGTGCAGGCATGTGTAGTTTGTGGTGCTGCAAACCCCTTTGTGGTGCCACAAACTGCACATGTTGCGTGTTTGACTGTGCTGGGGCAAAATTTGCTACTAGGATTTCCTGGTCCCTTGTCTTGAGGCACACTGTGCGCCAGCCAGCTGGGGAGCTGTCTGCTCCCCCATCTCCATGTGCCGACTGGGGCACAGGGTTGGGGCAGTGCCTCAGCATGGAGGCTGTGTGCTGGCTAGCCCCCCGACACTGAGGCACCCTGTGCCCCAGTCAGCCCCCATTCTGAAGCCCATGGAGCAGCAGGGCACTGTGTCCCTCTGCAAACCACACAAGCAGGGGCGTTCACTGCAGCACGTTTGTGCTGCTGCAAATGCACACCCCTGCTCGTGCGGATGTGGCCATGAAGTTTATATTGCACGGAGAGCTCTAGGGGGTTAAGACACTGGCTGAGAAAGAGGAAGCTATTCTTTCATATGACTTCAAACATAAAAGTAAAGACATTTGGGTTAAAAAAAACTGGACACATCTTTCCTTAAAGAGCTTGTTTTGTGGTCACACTCCTAATTTCAAGCAAGGCCCATTCTGAGTCCCAGGGGACTGTGAAATTCTGAGGTCAAAATTCTAACGTTACCAATGTTCACAGGTTTGGGATGTGGAAATAGTCCTTTAACCCAAGTGAATTATCTATGAAGTGAAATAACTAAAAATAAAATGGCAACAGTTTTAATGCAAGGGGGGAGGGGGCAGGATTTCTATACAAATCTAGTAATTATACAGATGGGAACTGTTCCAAGATGTCTGGTCCAAAAACATCTCCAGTTCTTGAGAAAAGCACCTTGTGATCTCGAATGCCTGCAAATGATCAAGACTGCAAGTGCTCATTAGTCATTCTCTTAACCTCCTGTTGCTTGAAGTCTCTTAAACTCTATTAAAATATCAGAATTTATTTTAACCCTTTTGTGGGGATAAAAATCTTAATTTTGACAAAGGAGTGTTTCTCCCTAGATACTGCTACTCTAATGCAAAATGTCCCCAAAGGGGTGACTGGTTGCCTCTGAGGCACAGAGTGAAATTGTGATTGTAGATTTATCATTTCCATCTTTCTGCTGAGCATTGTCAAGAACCCTCTGACAACAGGTGAGGCTGCCAGCATGGCAGGCCTCTGTGACTGAAACCTTTCAAATATTTTAAAGTCTCTTGGCTTGAAACAGTTTTTTACTGTCCACACAGTTGAAAAATCTGAGGTGAGACTCTTCAGGTTACAAATTGGTGAGATTAACTGTAAACACAGTGAGGATGGCAATTGCTGGGTCATTTTTATATTTACTTCCCAGCTTTTAAACTGGGCTTTTGAGAGATGTTCAGATACGTGCAGCAAAAGGCACTGTTTTCTTTGGTCAGGTGAAATGAAAGTGAATGTTTTCTCTGCTCAGTTGAAATGTGGATGAAATGTAAATTGAGGGGAAAAATCACTATTCTGCTATCTTCTGTCCTCAACTACATCCCACAAAGATGATGAGCTCCCTTCAGAAGCATTAAGCAGGCATCACTAAAAACAAAATTTAGCTCCACATGCTTCAAAGTGCAGTTTCACCCTGGAAAGTGACCATAAAAATGGCCTCAGGTTTTGCATCTTTCAGTGATCCCAGAATACTCTGTTTATTAGTTAAATGATTTTTCTCCTAATTGGTAGCCCTGCAAACTCCCCGTAGGAACTGAAAGACACAGTATTGTAGCTTGTCAGCATCTCAGCAAGGTACCTTCCTTACCAGAATAAAGGCAGAATTTACCCTGCGTTTGAAAACTAACTAACACTTGTTCAAATGCACTACAGCCAAACCAAAATCCAGCTCATTCACCCTCAACTGCCTTGGCTCCATACTGCTAACAGGCAGAAAAGCTGGCATGGGGGACTATGGACAGACACAAAAAGCTGCTCTGCACAGTAAGAACGTGCAGAGCCATTTCTCAGATCTGAAGCCCACTTTCGACTGAAGTCAACAACTGCAGCATGAGAGAGAGGAGAGTGAGACCCAGATGATCACCAGGGCTGGCAGCTGTGGGAACATGGGCAGGAAGTCTAGCTCTGACCTCAAGACACAGAGGTGTGATGGTTACACTGGGCTCTAGGTATATAAGGTGTAAAAGGTGCTTAAAAAGGGGTACCTGCTTAAGTGAGGGTGGGACTGGAGTCAGGGTATATCTCTACCCTAGATAAGGTCAAATCTTAATGGTCGAATGATTCTAGCTCACCTGTAGTAGCTCAAAGGTAGCAAGAAGATCCCCTCCAGAGAGATTTCCACAATACAATGGGTGATAAGTTAGTTTAGGTGGCTCATACTTCTGGCCAGCGAGTGTCACCACTGGAGAAGCCACTGTAGAGCCAATGTATTCTGATTTACCCTAAATAAATAAGAATACGTACTTCAGTCTTTTCCGACATAGTCCAAATCTAACAGCAGCCTTCAAGACCCAACTGAGCATGTGCAAGACCCAAATGTATGAGACTGGCTTTTAATACCCTGAGCACTGCATGAGGCACACAGTAAGATACAGCGGAAGGCAGCTACTGAAATGAAGAGAGGTGAACTCCTTAAACCTCTCTAAAGCTTACCAAACCTTTGGGTTCACAATTCAGCAACTCCAAGGCCTATACTGTAAGTCAGTGAGATGACACCAGACTTGCATGGGCCAGGTACATTTGGTCTCTGTCTACATGTTGAAACAGCAGTGCAATTGCATACTAATAAAAGAATGCTTCTAAATCATTCCCACTCATTACCCTCTTTAGATCTGAATTGAACAGGAATGAGTTGAATCTTGGGTTTGCAAAGATGTAACTGAAGGCCAAGAATAAATCTAAGCCTCAGACTGCACCCCACTACAATATTAAGCTCCATTCCACAAAGCCAGAAACTGATGTATCTGGCTAGGGAAGCCTATGAAATAACATGGCTCTGTTCCTTTCAGAGACAGTAACACTGTGACAGCTCATGTATTTTAACAGGAAGTATTTCATGTTTACCACCGCATCATCGTCATACAGCTCTACGACAACCACTGGAGGGAATTCAGCAATTTCCTTTCCATCACCATGAAGTACAATGTTATTGAACAGCAGCATCTGATTCCAGGTAGGAGATAATGTCTGAGAAATAATCTAATGAAAAACAGAAAATAATTCGAAAAGCTGGATAACAGTGTTATAGTACAGTGTACAACATGATAGACACTCAGAGATGCCTCAAGAGTTACCTCGTGTCCTAATATTGTATGAGTGCTTCCCAGTTCTAGAGCATCTATTACCAAAGGATCTCAAAACCTGATAATTTGAGACTGATCAATCATTTAGCCAGTTTCAAAGGGGGACTGGGCAAATTCCTGGAGGATAATTTCATCAGTGGGTATTCAACATGACAGTTAGGAGTGCAACCCATGGATTAGACTTCTTGGGTCTCTGAATACTGGAAGCTGGAGAGGGGCAGAGAGTAGAGCCATCTGGGCAGGTCTTGCATAAATGCTTTCTGCCTTATTATCCACTCTCTTCCACTGGAAGGGACAGGATGCTGGGCTGGATGGGCTTGTGGTGTTACCCAGCATTGAATTTCTTATGATCCTGAAGCCATTTATAATTTGTAATGAATTAGGCCTTATAACATCCCTGTAAAGGAGTTAGTAGTTTTTAATTAAATACTATCTACATTTTACAGAGGGAAATGGAACCATTTGATACTGGCTGTCAGTGATGAGAGATTCAATTAAATAGATCTCTGTTCCTATTTGGTAGGGCAATTCCAATGTGGCCTTGAAAAATTAATCTATCATCTCATTCTCACGGCTGAAATTAGACATCTCCATTCCTTAATTATGCATGGAAGAGGCAGCCTTCAGAACTTACCTTTGTGCTCTGGCAGTGTGAAACAAATGTGACTTTGGCAAAGGGATCAGAAAGTCCAGTGCTGTCTGCAGCGATGAGCCCCCTGGCCTGATACATGTGAGCTCTCAGCTGGAAGACGTGCTGTGCTGTGTTATTAAAAGAAAAAATAGGGTATCAACTTTGTGCGAATAACACCATGTGTGCGTAGAAAGAGCATGCAAACACAGTTCCAGCCTCTACCATCCACTTTGGGTAGTCCAAAGCCTTTTGCAACATCTGAGCCTGACAACACTCTAATGGGATGTTACTATCACCATCTTACAAGTGGAAATTTGAGGCTTACTCTCTGACATTTTCACTTTCAGTGTCAAAATGAAGATTGGCTCATGTCTGCTAATTTTCAGTGTGTGGTCATTTGACCAGACTGTCTCTTGTACACCTTTATTTATTACATAGCACAGTACATATGCTTTACTAAGAAAACTGATAAGCCTCTTTCTCTGGGACAGTTGACACTAGATAGTATAAATACTATAATCTGTGCTGTGCAGACCAAATGTAGAATGAGTGGAAGATAGAGGGAGCATCATAATATAATGGGCCCCTTCCTGCTCTAACACCTACGACTCCATGAAGCAAGTGGAGCTTCCATGAGGCTCATCTTTGCAAGTGGTGAGCGCTCAGCAACTCTGAACTCGGCAGCCAGGATCAGCCTCCAAGGATCAAAACATGTAGCATATCTTAAGTAGAAAATGCAATGATTTCAAGCAGACACCTTGAAGGTTTGCAGCCCTGCTAAATCAGAACATCTTGTATCTAATGCTCCTTACAACTACTAAGCTTCTTGGCTTCCATATTGCAGAAATACTCTCTTACTTTTGTAGTGCAGATTGGCAGGGTCACGGGCACCATGGTGCCCCGTGCTAGCTGCGGAGGGCACTTCAGTCTCATATCCAACAGGCAAGTTCTCCATAATGGTGTGGGCATACTTGACAGAACCAAGCCAGAGGTAGGCATCAACTTTTGCATGTACGTTCCAACCTGGTGGGCGTTTTCCTGGTAACTGAAGAAATTCACACATCAGTGACAAGTGCCAGAAAGAGAAATTGTTGAATGTTACGAACAGCTTATACAAGACATGTTAGACAAGGAATATGTCCTTGGTGAATATACTGACGACTGGAATGCCTACTTCACAGGAAGAATGGCTGTGGGACATACTTGACTCTAAGCAAGAAAATAACTGACTTAGCTGGAAAAGTCTGCTTTCAGTGGCAGCTCCAGTGTTGTGTGAGCCCTGGTTTATTCTACAAAACAGATGCAAATTTGTCTCTTCTGGTTGCTCTCTTAAATCTCCCATTCTTTAGTCCATTTTTCAATGGATGTTACTTTCCTGTGCTGCAGCTCCTTGCCTTAATATGACTGCATAGGCAGGGCAGGAAAAAAATTAATATAAAATAGTAAAGTTTTTACACAAAATTCCACAATATTGACCTCCTTTCTTCCCTCCCATTTCTTCTCTGCTTAGCCTGCATTTTACACTGTTTATTATTAGGAAATTCTTGGCATAAAAGCAACTAGACTATAATTACACTGCACTATCTCTCCAAGTCTCTAACAACTGAAGACTGCTTATCTGTTTTTTCTGGTTTGTTTTTTTTTGTCACCCCACAATAGTGGACCTTTGGTATTTTAAAGAGAACAGAAACATCCCACCATTGGGATTTTCTGTCAAGTTTCCCAATTATTATTTGCTTTCAGATAACAACAGAACTGACCATACTGTGCCTATGAGGTTTAATCTAATTGACAAAAACAATTCTTATGCCAGGTCCTCTCACTGAGCCTCATTTTGTGTTCAAAATACCGGCTTCTAAAATGAGCTTTATCTAATTAAAATAAAATCAAGCGTTTGAATAGAAAAAGAAGTCATCTCCCATATGTAAGGTCTGAAAAAAAATCAACAAGCTGCTTTAAAAAGAATGGTAAAAGTAAATGCACTAAAAGATTTAATAGGTAGTTAGAGGGGTGCATAGTAAACTTCTTTGACAATTAGAAGAAGGCTATCTGCTCTCTAGATGAGCTTGTGCAAATAGTTTCAGCTATTACAGAATAAGCTACTAACTGTCTGCTGTTTCAGTGAGTTCAGGCTTTTCCATTAAGCTGTTGACAAGGGGCAGTGATTCAACTCTATGATATTTCTTTGTGTACTGTTACTGTACATACTGTTTCTGTATAACATCCACTAAGCCCATCTTGTCTGACACATGCAGGCTGTAGTACTTAATACATATTTCTGTATATGTGTGTGTGTATGTATATGTGTATGCATATACACATCCATCCATCCATACACACACACACACACACACACATATATATATACATGCACGTATATATATATATATATATCACATACGCACACGTACTTTAAACTGGAGCAATAAACAATTTTACATTATACCTGAAACTGTGCTTCTTTGTTGTCTAAGCATAACTGTTAGCAATGTGTTGGCAATTCTTTATGGAGTTTTCAAAGGCAGCATCGCAATGCGTTTGTTAGAAAATAAACATTTAGTGAGGCTGTACACATTGCATATGTATATGCATGTATATGGACTTATGATAGACACTGCAGCAACAAAAGGAATAAATTGCTTTAGCAGGATGGTGAACATGTATAAGAAGAGAAGAAGATAGATAAGCAGGTAAAGATAAAATACATATTATTTCAACTATACATATAGTTGAAATATGCATATGCATAAAATTGAAAGAAAGTATGTATATATATTATATATATACATATATATGTGTGTGTGTATGTGTGTGTATCAGTGTCTTCCAGCTTCTTCAAGTTAACTCTTTATTTAAAGTCAACATCCTTATATTGATTTAAAATAAGTACAAAAATGTATTGGCAATAACAATGGTAAAATTAGAAAACTCTTTGTGTGCAGATTCCAAATGTTTGACAGAAAATGCTTGACTTTGAAGGGGCAAAGCATGCAGATAGTAGTGAAGCAATATTTTTGGGCTTTACTTCATAATCAGATTTTCATTGCTTTATGAAATGCACTGACAGATGTGTAGGCGCCTGCTCTAACTCACAGTGCTTTACATAAAGTGGCATGAGTTAGAGAGCCCCCCACAAAACTAAAGACAGGAGAAGGGGGATTGAGCCTGCCTACAGAAGCCCAAGGAGCCTGCCTGCAGCTGAGAAACCCACTCTCTCCCCCAACCCTGCTCCCCACCCATGCTCTGCAACTGTCACTAGGAAGGGAGGTGGAAGGGAGGAGGGGTAGTGAGCTGGGGAAGATCAGGGAGGCTGCAAGGGGAGGGGGCTCCAATCCACCCCCGCTCCCCTCCAGCTCAGGCTGGGCAAGCCCCAGGCTGCAGCTTGCTCCTCATTGCTTCCTGCTGACAGCCCCAGAGGCAGGGCTGCACTGCATCAGCCCAGCCCCAATTCTGCCACAAATTAATATTAGGGAACAAAAGTTTGCTAAGGTGCACCGCTTTCATCTGTTCCCTCATCTGATCAGGGTAATTTGTCACATGATCAGCCACATTAAAATCACTCTGCCTCCATGCATGTGTCACAACACAGCTATAGAGCACTTTCAGAGGCTGATCACGCAAGAAATATAACTTCTGTCTGCACCGTCAGTCTCCTGACTGCCTTGAAAGACTTCTTGGAGGTCTCAGTTCACTGGCTGAGAAACACTTTAGCTAATGCAGACAAACCCAAAACTGTGTTGAAGCTCTGATTTCAGAGGGCTAGAATCTAAAATGAAATTTCTGGAATAAGGACAATTTCCAAAGAGTTACCTGCTAAAAAACATTTTAGTAAATGATCCTGATGTCCCAGACTTACTTTCAGGAAATGGGTTTTAATCTTCCCACAGTTTTTGCCTCTCTGCTCAGCCACAGGAGAATAGAGCACGTCTTTCGCTGAGATTCTAGCATAGGCAACTCTCTTGTTGTTGCTGAGCATCCAGATGAACACATCGGGCACAGTATGCTGAGGCTATTAAAATGACAAGGACCAGAATTTCAGTGCTTTGAACATTAAGCTAATGAGTGATGCTCTTTTTACAAGCAACCGTCATTAATTTGTGTTAAACACCAACTCATAACAGCTGATTTTCTTCAACTATTTGACAAGGCAAAAATCAGTATCTCCCGAGAACAGCTAGATATGGATCATAAATGAAAGAAACAATTAGTTTGTGCCTCAAAATTCAAATCTGTCTCTGAACAAAGCCAAAGGTAAAGAGCTTTGCACAGGGATTTAAGGAGCTCATGCTGTTCAGATTATCAAAGCAAAGATTAGTAGATGACTTGATCACGACTTATAAGGGGCCACAGAGGGGGAAAAGGCTATAAGAGCAGATGTTTAATTTTTCACATAAAGAAATAATATAAAGATATAGCAGTGAGAAGCTGAAGCCAGAAAAATTCAAACTAGGAATAGAGTGAACTTTTTAAACACAATTTTTAACCACTAGAGAATCTTGACAAAGGATGTAGGATTGAGGTCTTTAAAACCATATGGGATTTCTTGCTACAAGAGATGGTCTTGCACCACTCAAAATGAGTGGATATGGTATAGAAATGACCAGGTGAAAATCTAGGGCCTGTATTATATACAGATGACACTAGCCAGTCACGTTATCTTCTGATCATTAACTCTGTGGGCTTAGTCCTTATTCCCCATTAGACCATAGGATAAATAAGAAAGAGGAGACATTGATCTGTTTTTCATAAATCCAAGACTGAATAAGCACTAGCACCAGCTTGGAAGAGGAGTAACAGCGTTGGCTACTGTTGTAACTGAATTCCTTCATTACTCTCTCCAGTGTGAGGGTGCAAGATTCAGAGTGGGTCCAACAAAGTTCATCCATACAATCAAACATCCACGGGGTGACCCACCTCTTCCACCCCTCATCCACAGTGAAAATGAAGGCTTCATAGAGCACAGCTGTATGGCAGGCAGAGGGCTGCAAACTGCCCAAGTGATGCCCTAAAACCCGCTCTTCCATCATGAAGATGGGCCTTTCACGAAGGCCCTTTCTTTGTTCTAGAACAGGGTTGGCAAAATACAGCCTAGGGGCCACCAGGCACTTTCATCTGGCCCATGGTGGCCCCCAGCGAATTGAACCCCACCCAGCCCTTCCACACGCGGGTGGGAGTGAGGTGCCTACGTTCGTTCCTAACATACACTATTATGCTTTGCAGCAGGCAGCAGGCAGGGAAGTGCGGGAGAGGGGTGGTGCAGGTGGGTGGGTGCGGTGCAAAGCTCAGGTGGGCAGGGTGTGGGTGTGAGGGTGGGTGGGGAGTAAAGGGACCCCTCCCACTCTCCCTCCATGGTGCGCAGCCCTGGCAGAGAGCAGGGGCAGCAACAGCAGCAGGGGTGATGCTGGTGCTTGGCTCCAGCCAATACTGCACATTGCAGCAAGGAGCTTCCAGTGGCAAAGGCCGGTCCCAAGATGGCAGCCAGGGGGACAGGGCAACTTTCAAGGGGCAGGGCTACCCATGCAGCCCTTAAGACCTCACTAAACCTCATTAAGCAGCTCTCCACCCAAAATAATTGTCCTCCCTTGCTTCATCATTACTTTTGTCTGAATCTCACCATGGAACGTAGCATGCAAGTGCACATCTGGTTCATCCAGCTTCACCTGATCACTCTGCTCTGGCCACAGGGACATTTCCAATATTGCAAGCAGTGAGTGGGGTGATGGAGAGCAGTGGGGATCCTCAGGTAACTAGCACTGAGCTCGGGATTTTACTGAGACAGTGGGACCTGTATAAAGTTCTCTGTTGGTAGTGAATTACCTCATCAACCAGGAATTGAATTTTTTCTATAAAGGTCTGGGTCTCACGCATCATTTCATCCACGGATATTTTCTTTTTCTGCTGTTGAATAATTCCTTGAGCATCATTTGACAATGCTTCCTGAAACAGGAATAGAGGGCATGTAAATATTTCATAGATGCTATTGTATCCATGAAAAACACTTCAAACTATACAACCAGACACACAAAGGAAAATGTGTACTTAGATTCACAGTGAAAAATGTGGAAGTGCTTTACCCTGAAGTGGGAAAAGCTCATGAAATGTTTTTCTTGTTAGAACGGAAGAAATTTACTGAACAGGATCTATAGAAACCTAGCATTTTCTCCAAGTATGTGTATTTATATCATGGAAATTTCTGTTTTCTTTGCCTAGAGCAATGGAGTACAATCCTGGTAGTTGGATACATGCAGTTTAATATTACAGGCATTAAATACAACTAAGAAACGCATTTAATGTTCATCTCTAAGATTTAGCTGAAAACACGGAGATATATAAAGAGCACTGTACATTTACTGCACAGTTACTACATTGGATGGCTCCAATATCAACCTGCTAATGAAGGCCTATGCTAGCTGTACTGGGGATTGTCCAACATTCCTCATCCTTCAGGGACAGGCTCTGCAGGAGCGTACATTGAAAGAAGACAGTCAAACAGAAGTGATGATCTAGTAGTTGGAGTGTTAATCTGAGATTCAGGTTAGCCCCAGGTTCCATTCCTGCCTCTGCCACAGATTTCATGTGCGGCCTTGTGGCACGTCCTTTAGCCACAGACCCTATGCGATATTTACATGCTTAACTCCCACCAATTTCAATGGAAATTTGATGCCACAATACCTTTGAGGTTCTGGACCTTAGTCTATCAGTTTCAGTTCCCCATCTTTAATAAGGGGATAATGCCATTGTCATATCCCACAGATGTGAAGAGAATATATTACAGACTGTGAGGCACTCAGATACTATGATAACAGGGGCCATATTGGTAGCTTGACTACAGGGTATACATAGGAGAGACAGAGAGACAGAGAGGCAAAACATATGCAACATTTAATTCTTTTTGTATATTCTGAGCAAGGTATTCGTTTATCTAGAGGCCCCTTTTCTTCACTCGGCAGTATAAAAGAGGCTTAAAGGGCATGGTGTGAAAATCAAATAGTATTTGAAAAATCTACACATACACACATATGTGGAAAATAAAGCACAATATACAGGGCCTGATTCTTCTATCATTCAAACCTAGGTCCACCAGAACAATTAAGCAGGATATGAGGAAGTGCTTACACTAATTTACGTTAGGAATGACTCAGTCTAACCCAACGATCTGGGGCTATTGTAATGGCAAGTATTGGTAAGAAGAACCTAACTCAGGGGTTGTCAACTGGGTTACACCTCCCCCCCAGAGTACTTAGAATGAACGCAGAGGGTATACCCAGGTGGGCGGGCAGGCGGTGATGGAGCGCGCCCTGGGGTGCAGCAGCGGCAGCATCTCCCCTGGCACCTTTGCATACTTTGCTTCTTAACCATGGGAGCAAGAGGGGTGTGCTGGGCACCACTGGCCCTACACAGCACACTGCAGCCCCTTCCTGTCCTCTACCTCAGCTTGCTCCAAGAAGCAGGGCTCCAGGAATGGCAGCGGTGCCTCTCTGTGGGCTGCACATGCACCACATGGCCAGCCGGGGGTCAGGGGGGCAGGACATGCATGCAGTGCATCCCACTGCTACCGCTGCCACCACCTAATGCTGCCATCACCGCACACCACATTGCTATCCCATGGCTGGTGGCAGCTCCGTGGGCTGCTGACATGCCTCACACCTCATGCGCCACCTGACAGCAGCCTTCAGAGTCACATGTGTGGTTGGCCATGAGAAAGCAGCACAGGGCCCGGCAGTGGCAGCACAGGATGGTGGCAACATGCAATGCTGGTTGACTGGCCAGGTGGTGCATGTGCAGCCCACAGAGGGGCCCTCACCTACCTGGCCCTGGTCCTGGGAGAGGGCACAGAGACACACTCACTCACCTTCTCGATCTGCTCCACTCAGCCCCTTCCCTCTCCCCTGCCCCTTTCCCCCACATACACTTACCTGCTAGATATGTGTGTGTGTCTGCACTCCGTGTGTCTGTGTCTGTGCCTGCGTGTGTGTGCCTGTGCCTTTGTGTGTGTGTGTTTCTTCCCTGCCCGCCCAGCTGCAGCAGCCACATGGCATTGTGCAGGTCTTGTGGCAGCGGGGTGCAAAATCTAGCCTGCAGCAGCAACTCCCTCCACCCCATGCACAGATCTGGGGGGCATCTGTCCCCCAAACCTCCACCGGGATGTGTGCAGTTGCAGGAAGTCTCGTCCCCCACCCCACCTCCCAGATCAATCGCTCTCATGGCTCTGTCCTGCTCTCTGCCCCGGCTATGCAGTGCCTACCCCTGCCCGTGCCCTTGCCCCAAACCCACTCCCACATCATGGGGGCCTCAATCTGCCCCCCACCTTTAAAACCAAGAAAAAATCTAAAGGGGTACACTTGTTAAAAAAGGTTGAAAACCCTTGACCTAACTCACTAATAATTTCTTATTGAATATTGCATATTGAAAACAAAACTTTCCAAATTACTTCAAAGAACCTTAACACACTTTTCCTAATATAGCAGGCCTTAAAAAAATCTCTGTTTGATACAATTTTTGTGTTCATTCTGAAGCTCCGCCACAGTGAGAAGTCAGATCTGAATTGCTACATACACAACGATTACACTTCACATTAAGCCATTATTTAAAAGTGTGACTGTTTAAATAGAGAACCTTTCATACCAGCTCTTGCTTGCACAGAGTGAGTCTCTTTTTGTCCAAAGCCGTCTGGTTCATCCCTTTGGGCTTCTTTTCAGCTTTGGCAATGAAAGCTCTACGTGCAGGACACAGCAAAACACAGAAGCATTTTTTGAGATAGTCAGATTTCTCTGTTACAATGGCAGACAAACCAATCTGCAAGTGAATTATTCTCTATAACACAGTGTATGAAGCTGAAGATGGTGATGCTGGAACTGTCAGTATAACAGAAATATTGGGGCACCTATCACAAGAGTGTGGCATGCATGTCACAGGAAATGACTCTTCCACGCTACTCAACCTCAGTGAGACTTCACTTAGGAAATTATAGCCATTTTAAGAAAGATGTGGACAGATTGGAAAGAGAATCCAGAGGAAGACAAGAAAAACTAATACAAATCTAGAAAACATGGCATGATATGGAAATATGACTGTTAAAGAAAGGTACAGTCTGTACCTTAATGGGTAGATTACCAAATCAATTCATGGCTGGGCTTCATAAGTCTCTTAGTCCTACATTACACAGTACCTAATAAGAAGGGTTTTACCTTGGCAAACACTTTGAATTCAGTTTAATTTTGCCTGCTTCTATAATGCACCTATCATGCACTTTTTTGCATCTCAATTATTCCCATGGACATTTTATTCTGAGAGTCCAGAAAACCTGATAAGCGATAGGTGAAAACAAGTCCCAAGTACATTAAAACATACTTTCCTTGTATAAAAGTGTTGGGTTGTAAAAATCCTCTTGTACACCAGTTTAAGGCCATTTAGATTTTTTCATTTGTACCATCGATTTCTCAGCCAATAGAAGAACTGTGCTGCCAGTATATAATATTTATTTTGGTCTTCTCTAGTAAATTAGATTACCTGCTTTGATTGATAAAGTTACTGACAGTGGCCTGCATTTTCTCTTCTGATGCAGTCTCCGAAACTTTGATCAAATCTTTTACTTGCTCTAATCCTTCTTCCTAAAAACAAGATGTGAAAACGTGTGATGTAGGAGAGTGATTTCTCAGTTTGTCAGTATAATTATTTACAATGTGGTTATTCAGGATATGGCTAGTGACAGAGAGGGAGGTGAACTTGGAACCCAAAAAATAATGGATTTGAAATGTCTGTCTGTTTTAGGCAAGTTATTTAAATAAAATTAAAAAATTAAACTTGGCTGCATCCACATGAGCATGGACATTTGTTTTCCTGGGGAAGTGACACACCTTGTCCCTGGGGAATGCCAATGCTACATGTGCTCTGGAGCACAGCAGTTTACCCTGGATGGGGTAAGGGAGGCTTAGGCTTAACTGTGCTGGTCCCAGCAGCCTTACCTGGAGTCCTGGGGGCTTTGGGGAGCTGCAGCTACAGCTGGTGCATGGCTCTGGCAGGCCAGGTTTTGGTTTTGGGCGGCACGTGCTGCCAACCCACTTTTTTCTGCATGGGGTTTTTTTACTCTGGGATCTCCCAAACCCAAAACCATGCTGCAAGGTAACAGTGTGGGGAACAGCTGAATGTGCAGTGCATGGCACCACAGATGGGTCTGCTGCACAACATACTGCCTGGCTGAGCTCGCCTGGACGCAACCCTCAGGGGCTAAGATTAGTCGTGTAAATCCATGCTTAGAGTCTACCAACTAAGTTAACAGGCCTTGCATTGAACCATCAGATACCTAAATGAATAACTGGATTCTAGAGGTGACCTCCATGGAAATGGCAGCTGCTCAAGCTCCCTCAAAATTGGGCTGCTTCTTCGGGGGCACCCAGGTTTGAAGATGTAGGTCACATCAATACAACTCAATTTCAGTGAAGTTACTTCTGATTTACATCAGTAGAAATGAAACAAGAATCAGGCCCTATATAACTAAATCTGGGTGCCTCAAAATTAAGACACTCAACATTAGGAGCCACTTATAAGAATTTTCCCCCTAATTCTAAAAGGCCTGTTCTAACTAGGCTAAACAACCACCATGCAGGGCCCGTCAGTGCACGACAGTGACTGCACCTGCCCTATTGAAAGAATCAGCTCTGCTATGACAATGAGAAAACTTAAGGAGTCTCTTCAGTTGCAAACAGGCCCGGTTTTCTGGGGAGAAGGCCCGAGAAAGATGAGAATGTTGGCAGTCCTGTAAGTTGAGAGAGGCTGAGTGAAGTCACCTTGTTAGTCTGAAGTTAGGCAAAAGGTAGGTCAGCTTTGTACCTTACAGACTAACCAAATCAGAGATGTACAGCATTGATGAGCCCTTTGATGAACCCATGCTCACTTCATCAGATGCTGTGAAAGGACTTGCACAGAGTAATGCATCAAATAAATTAAGTAAGTTGTCCTACTATAAAAGGGCTTTGGACAGAAAGCAAAAATGAGGCTGTTCTGCATAGTTGCTCCTGAACTTAGGAACTCCCTCCCTCTTGAGAGCTACCAGGGTCTGATCCTGGACATCTTGCAGAAGCTGTGTAAGATCTTTCTTTTTCTGCAAGCATTTAAGAAACAAAGTTTGGCTGAGATCATATAATGAGTCTCTGTTTTATGTATAATAATATAGTTCCCCTTTTAGGCTGCTCTTTTCATAGAATCATAGAAAACTAGGGTTGATAGCAACATCAGGAAATCACCTATTCCAACCTCCTTGCTCAAACCTGGGCCATCCCCAGCTAGATCATCCCAGACAATGCTTTGTCTAGCCAGGTCTTAAAAACCTCCAAGGATGGAGTTTCTACCACCTCTCTAAATAATCTGTTCCAGTGTTTTACTGCCCTCTTAGTGAGAAAATTCTTCCTAATATCTAACCTCAGTTTCCCTGCCTGCAACTTGAGACCATCGCTCCTTGTTCTGTCATCTGCCACCGCTGAGAACAGTCTAGTTTCATCCTCTTTGGAACTGCCCTTCAGGTAGTTGAAAGCTGCTATTAAATCCCCTCAGTCTTCAATTCTCTAGACTAAATATGCTCAGTTCCCTCAGCCTCTCCTCAGAAGTCATGTGCCCCAGCCCCCGAACCATTTTTGTTGCCCTCTGCTGGATTCTCTACAATTTGTCCACATCCTTTCTGTAGTGGGGGGCCCAAAACTGAACACAGCCCTCCAGATGTGGCCTCACCAGTGCAGAGTAGAACAGAATAATCATTACTGTGCTGGCAACACTCCTACCAATGCAGCCCAGTATACCATTAGCCTTCTTGGCAACAAGGGCACATTGTTGTTTCACATTTAGCTTACTGTTCACCATAACCCCCAGGTCCCTTTCTGCAGAGCTGCTACCCAGCCAGTCACCCTCCAGCCTGTACTGCTGCATGGGAGTCTTATGGTTAGGGCAGGACTTTGCACTTGTGCTTGTTGAACCTCAATGAGATTTCTTTTGGACCAATCCTCCACTTTGTCTAGATCTCTCTGAATCTTAGCCATACTCTCCAGTGTATCTACTACTTCCCACAGTTTGGTGTCATCTGCAGACTTGCTGCGGGTGCACTCTATGCCATCTTCCAGGTTGTTGATGAAGATATTGAACAAAAATGGCCCCAGGACCAAAACCTGGGGCACTCCACTTGATACTGGATGCAACTAGACACCTACCACTACCCTCCGTGCCTGATGGTCTAGCCAGTTTTCTGTTCACCTTACAGTCCATTTATCCAGGCCATACTTCCTTAGCTTGCCTGCAAGAAAGTTATGGAAGACCATATCATAATCCTTGCTAAGATTAAGGTATGCTACAGCCACTGTTTTCCTTGCATCCACAGAGCCAGCCATCTCATCATAGAAGGAAGTCAAGTTGGTCAGGCATGACTTCCCCTGGTGAATCCGTGAGGACTGTTCTGAATCATCTTCTCCTCCTCCTCCTCTGAGTGCATAGAAATGGATTCCTTGAGGATCTGCTCCATGATTTTTCCAGGGACTGAGGTAAGGCTGACTGGTCCAAAGTTCCCTGGATCTCCTTTTTCCCCTTCTTAAATATGAGCACTATGTTTGGCCTTTTCCAATTATCCAGGAGCTCTCCCAATTGCTATGAGTTTTCAAAGATGATGGCCAATGGCACTGCAATCACATCAGCCAACTCCCTCAGCATCTTGGTGTACATCCTATCGGGCCTCATAAGCTTGTATATGATGTCCATTTTTTCTAGTCCCTAACCTGTTCTTTTACCACTTTTGGCTGCTTACATCCTTCCCAAACTGTGCTGCCAGGTGCAGTAGTCTGGGAGCTGACCTTGCCTGTGAAGATTGAAGTGAAAAAGGCATTGAACACTTCAGCCCTTTCTGCATTCTCTGTCACTAGGTTGCCTCCTCTACTCAGTTGCCTCCTCCACTCACACTTTCCCTGATCTTCCTCTTGTTACTGACATACATGTAGAAACCCTGTTCTCTTACTGTAAGCAAACCTGAACCTTTGTTGGGAAAGGTGGTATATAAATCACATAAAAAAGTAATAAATATGCTGTAGGTATAGTTTTTTTTTTCCTTCCCATGCAGCACAGTTCCCAAAATAGATCTCCTTTCTGCTGCTGTGGATTTAAAATAGCAGCAGCAGGAAGAGTATTTTCTCCCTTCATTTACCTAGAAAAAAAGAAGGAATCTCAGAGGCCTCGTGCATCACGTATCAAATGTGGCTGTATCACTCTCTGCATGAAGGACAATGGCATTTCTGACATTGCTGTTACTTAGGGTTGCTATTTAAACAACATCAAGACCCAACATTGAACTATAGATTCATAGAAGTTAGGGTTGGAAGGGACCTCAACAGATCATCGAGTCCGACCCCCTGCACAGGCAGCAAAGAGTGCTGGGTTTAGATGACCCCAGTTAGATGCCTATCTAACCTCCTCTTGAAGACCCCCAGGGTAGGGGAGAGCACCACCTCCCTCGGGAGCCTGTTCCAGACCTTGGCCACTCAAACTGTGAAGAAGTTCTTCCTAATGTCCAGTCTAAATCTGTTCTCTGCTAGCTTGTGGCCATTATTTCTTGTAACCGCCGGGGGTGCCTTGGTGAATAAAACCTCACCAATTCCCTTCTGTGCCGCCGTGATGAACTTATAGGCAGCCACAAGGTTGCCTCTCAACCTTCTCTTGCGGAGGCTGAAAAGGTCCAGGTTCTCTAGTCTCTCCTCGTAGGGCTTGG
>JAGPOW010000261.1:17694134-17709512 GCA_030014935.1 Caiman crocodilus
GGGGGTCATAGGATCCCAGCAAGATAAACAACCAATTTTCTCTTGAAGGCATTCAAAGTAGGTGCTTGAACCACTTCCAGTGGCAGCCTATTCCAGACCTTGGGACTCGGACAGTAAAGAAATTTTTCCTTACGTCCAGCCTGAAATGGTCTTGCAGGAGTTTATAACCATTTGACCTTGTCATCCCTTGGGGCACTCTGGTGAACAAACGTTCCCCCAGATCCTGGTGGACATCCCTTATAAACTTATAGATGGCCACCAGATCACACCTGAGCCTGCGCTCTTCCAGGCTGAAGAGTCCCATAGCTCTCAGCCTCTCATCATAAGGTCTGTTTTCCTAACCTCTGATCATGCGCGTGGCTCTTCTCTGGACTCTCTAGTAAAAAAAAAATATATATTATTTTACCTTATAATATCACTGGCACTTAAAATTGATTTTCATTTTAATAATGTCTCTGAGAGGAATCTCTTTGACCATGCACCAATGCACATGATCTTCCTTTAATAAAATATTGTTAAAACTTCTCATCATACTTACAGAAATGTTGATGATTTTGTCAAACAAATGCACTTGAGGTCCAACAAAGTCAAACACAAAATACTGTGGAAAAACAAAATTACAGATCAGTATCACAGTTATGTTGTCTTCAACAAGCACTATGTGGATTGCTGTTTGATGACAGGGGCAACTCTAAGATACTTTCTCATGTCCCTCTGACTGGCTGTTTTAAAATATATGTTAAATTTAAGAGTTCTAAATATAAAAGGTGGAGCAAGAAAGGAGAGGTTACACTAGGAAGTCTAAAGGACTGATGTGTTTTAAGAACTTTTTTGTTAGACTTATGGTGCTTGCAAAAGTAAGTATAAGGAGGGATTTTAGATGCAGGGTGGATGATATGAATTGGATGCTAGTTTAGAAAGAATTCACTGAGCTTTTTTAAAATGTTAGACATGGAAAGGTAAACTATGAATAGGACATGGAGATTAGTACCTTTCACATACTAGAATGGAAGGAACATGAAAAAAGAGAGGTTGAGAGATGCAGGACAGAGGAGGGCTTTCTAAAAGACTTCACTCACTGGAGAGATTCAGCTGTTCTGCCCTAACTTATCTCCTGCCAGCCTAATATGAACAATCACCACTTTGCCACTACTGCAAATAGCTCAAGGTAAAAGGACATACTTCATTGTAAAATGGGGCATTTGTGCCTTCTTTGACAGTCGTTTGCTTCTTTTCATCCCCAATCTCCATGATCACCACTGGGTCGATATTTTCACCAGCCAGTTGCCGGGCCTCAATGATGGTTATGGCAATCTGACGAGCACAAACACAACATATACACTGCAACTCAGTCTCAGATTCAGAAATGGGGGGTTAAAAATGTGGGCATTGCTTTGGACTCACCTGGTAATTCTGATGCTTTACCTCCCCTTCCTGAAGTTTGTGTACCAGTTTTGCTCTGTTCAAGAGATGGAACAGAATATTATGTATTGCCTTCAAGACCATGGAAATCTTAGTTCTTTAACATGTGTTCAAGAGATTTTTTTTCCTTGAAACGACTTGTTTAGCGTCTCTTTTTCAGATCTGCTTTTTTGTTTTACATCACTGGCAATCACTTTAATGTAATTGCTGGGACTTTTCATGGGGACAGCAATACTAATACTAAATCTCACAAAGAGAGCTTTCTCTTTTCATGGGGGGCACTGAAGATGTCAGTCTGATTTTCATCCAGTTTATTTTTCCATGGACTTTTGAGACCGGAAAGGTCAGTTATAATGATTTAACTTTAACCTTCTTCATTCACAGCCATTACATTTCTAACTATATACAACACCCCCTCAGTCAAATATGATATATGTGAAATAACTTTGCTCACATATTTTGCATAGTTGGACATTAGGTATAGGATCCACGTCTCTCTGCTGCCAGGGAGAGAATTTCTGTTGACTACAGTGGAAAATGGACTCAGTTTTTTCCTCCTATGATCAGCATCTCTGGACAATCCTGTTCTCCCCTAACCCAGTTTCATTAGTTGCCTAAACCTGGTCCTGCTCTCCCTCAATCTTTCTCGGCACTGACTTGCCTATTCTGAAAATCTGAGCTTGTTATATTTTTTTACAAAAATATCTTGCTCTACCAGGTAGAAGTATGGTAGATGGGAGGTCAGTGCTGTCAGGAGATAGGATTTGTGTCATGGAGCATGTAGTCAGCAGCAATGCCATCTCCAAGACATGATGTGGAAACTTTGGAGCAATCTTTGGAAATGTTGTCCTGTACCTTTTAGTCAGAGGGCCCGAGGGTGCAAAGCCACTAGAAGATGAAGCATCATGCATCGAATCTCCATCTCCTTCTTGTCCACGCAGCGCCTCATGGTGAAGACCATCACTTTCCTCATGGTCATCTGATTAACAAAATAATTCAGAAAGCTGACAGGGGATGTCTAAGCTCTTCATGTATGAAACTTAATAGTGCTTAGAGTAAGGTTTCCAGCATGGAATATATCTTATCAATGCTCCATAGTCTGGAGTGACTTCCAATTCAAACTCTAACGATCTGAGCCCTAGCTAACTTGGAAACCATTTTTCTCCTGCCTCCTTTGCAGTTACAATCAACTGGAGCCTTACGCTAACAGCTCGTCAGTACAAACTAAAAAGACCTGACACTGCATCATTTGACATCAACCCTGAAACTCATTGTGCCCAGAACCCAAATTCCTTGCTTTTGGTGTCCCTCTGAAGAGCTTTTGTGAGAAAATATTTATGGTATGAAAGGGTCAGTTCCGTGTGGGGGAAAGTTGACATTTTTAATGACTTTGGAGGATTTTTATACAGATATTTTTTATTCTGCAAAAGAGGGAGGAGGGCCAGGGAAATCTCTAAGAATTATAATTCAGTCATATTTGAAGGGTGTCCCAAAGCTGGCACTGAACATTTGACATCCAAAAAATCAGGGTCCACTTTTAATAATACCTGCTTTAAACTCTCTGGTTCTCCATACCTTCTCTCTATAAGGGATACATAACACTTCTCTGCCTCACTGGAAAGTGGTAGAGCTCCAATCAGTAAAGCCTCATAAGGCACTCTGAGACTGTGCTGATGCAAGCCAAAGACGACTCAATAAATAAGCACTGATGGCTAAAAAATGGTATTTAGAAGCTTGGTTTTCAGAATTGGCTTGTAGGTAAAGTAGATATTATATTAGAACAATGGTCCAGAGGGAATGGCAAGGTTTAATTGATTTCTAAATGCCTGTTTGTGACAAAGATTCCTTCAAGGCCCACTGAGTCTGAAGAAAAAAGACACACAGGCTAGGAATTGTAGACCTGAATAGTGTGCCCAAAAAGAGATAAGAGACTCTGCAGATTGGCACCAGGTCACAGCAGCCACTCCAGAGCCCTTGGGATTTCTGCTTTTGGTAGATGCACCAAATTAAGAGAAACTGGTAAATAACCAAATTAGGATGTGTGCATGTGATGAGTTTGTGAAACAGGAATACACAGACAGGACAGAACGTGGACAGTATGACAACCACAGAGAAACCAATCAACAATGCAGGAGATGAAGAGTCATCAGAGGGGAGAAAGAATACAAAAGAGGAGATTTCAGAGCAGCAAAGGGTCCCCAAGAGGGGAACCGTAGGCCACCATGGACAGAGAGCACACCACCAGCCACTCCACTGAAAGGGGTGGGCCTTGGGCTTTGACCTCCAGGCTGCTGACATCTGATACTCAAGGCAGAACCTCAGGGTGAAGCTCACATATTGGCCAGACATGCATTACCCCCATTAACAGCTCTAGGACTGGTAGATATAGAATTGTTTGCATTTTTCTTCTGTGCTATCACTGCGGATCAAGAAAATTTGCCTTTTATCAAATGGAGAGGTTGTCATTGGGTCTGAGAGTTTGGTTCCACCCAAAACAAGGTATCTGGTCATAAATCCAGTGTCAACAAGCAAGTGGATAGGAAGTCACTTCTACTTCACAAACCCTGGAACAATTCTGACGAAAGCTGAAGGCTGCAGCTTCGGCAGCATAAATTGGCATGATTTCATTTGTAATGAGGGCCCATAATGTCTCACTATATGCTTTGCTGGTATTCTGTTTCCTGAGTGCCACAGTCCCATGATTGCAGCCAATATCCTATTGACTCTCTAGAGAACCGTATTTGATGACTATCCTGTGAAGCCTAACATTGTTTACTTTCTAGGCAGAACCAGTCAGAAATTCGATTCCAGCAGAAAATGGCCATGTGGCAGAAATATAGTGTATCTGGAGCAATCTTCCCTGTTTCAATTTATCCATACAGTATTTTTGTAATGCTTTTGCTTTAAAACCACAAATTTCTATCATCTGACTAGATAGTTTTGGAACCTTTTCCCCCAGTTGCTCTGGACTCTTTGCTTATTACTAATCAGGAAGAGCTATCACCTGGTGGGAATTCCACAACCGAAAATGAAAATTGTACAGAATGGAACATGCTTCTTCGGTGTACTCTTTCCACGCTAGATCTTGTGCACCCCAGTAGGAGACAAAATTCTCAATCAAAACTAGGGCAGCAAGAGATGTACATATCTCTCGTAGTTCAGGTGTTTACTAGGCAAGACATTAATAAAGTGTGTGAAGATGAAAAATAATGACAGCTATGTTGCAGAGATCATTCACACAACAGAATCTATTAAGTAGTTGCCAAGAGGCAGGTAATTACATGGAAAAGTGCGGCAGACTTCACTATTGGCAACAATATAATGCACTATAAAATCTGCAAGCAATTTGGAACATGATAGGTATTTCTGTGAAGCATAATCATGGATATGTGGAACCTCATAGCAATCGCTGATAAGAAAAACTGCATCTTACTAAGTGAACCTGCTTTGATATCACACCTACTAGCAATATAACATCTTGACACATGGTTAACTGTTTCCATTTCTGTCTAATAGTGGGCTACAGCACATATGTATTTCATCTAGCTCAGGACAACATTATAGCTCGTGGATTGCACAAAGCAGATAATGGCCCGTGTTCAAAAAGGCCCAAGGGACTTCGAGGCATGATATCACAGCTAAGATTTATGAGATTCAATTTGTTCATCCTGTCTGAGATGCCCATTGTGGGAAAGATGTAAAAGAGATACTGGAATAGGAAATAGAAACATTGGAGAAAGGCACCTAGGAAAATGTAAAGGCAAGTTTGGAAAAGAGGTGCAAGGGAAGGAGGAGAATAAGGAGAGTGGGTCATGGATGTGTGATCCCTGTGTCAGATGAAGTTAAAACCACATGCATATTGAGAGCTACTGAACTCTATCGGAGACTTCCAGAAACCACAAAAGTGGTTTCACACTTCTGTCTTTGTTCCCGCGGTTTCCAGCAGCACCAGAACTTCTGGCAGGAATCACAGGCCTGTCTAGAATTCAAATTACCTGGACCCTCCTTTATGTGCATCTAGAAGAGATAAGGCATTCCCACAGCCATTGTCTTTTTAAAGAAAGAACTGGTCTGTTTCTATAACGTTACGCACAACTCGGATACATTATTCTGAACTCACAGGGTCTCTGAGTGGCTTTCAATAACCCTGTCGGAGTTCATAGTTAATTGGACTAAAAGGAATTTACTGCTCATCTTTTCAATTACTAAACCAATTATTTCAAGGCACAAGTCAAATGATTTCCCAGTGAGGGTAGGGAAAATTATCACACCCTTGCCATCTATTCAAATCAGCTTTAATATTGATTTACTAGGCCTTACCCAGTGCACCCTTGTTTGCTATAGTTAACCCTTTCTCATCTTTCTTTTTCTTCTTCAGTTTTATACCAGCAAACAGCCCCTTTCTGAAAAGGAAAAAGGAAAGGAAATTAAAGGAATATCATCTTCAATTTGACATTGTTTCATTTAACCACCTATTGAAAAGAGAGCTTTAACTTCCAAGAAAGGTTGTTTATATTCCAATTTTTTCCTCTTCAAAAAAAGTAATAAAAGCAAATCAGGAAACTTTCCTATTGTGTTTTCTTGCTTTTTTTTAAATTTTGCAATGTGAAGAGGCATTTATTTATTGATTAGAAAGAGCTTTAACCTGATTTCAAGCAGTTCAAATTGTAAAAGGTAAAAAAAAGGAAACCCAAGCCAAACGGATCATTCTGTTGATTTCCCACACAATGTAATTACTGAGCCTCAAATGATGAGGTCAAAGATAATATTTTACCAGTTTAAAAGCTCTTGGCAGATTACAGGGTTCAAGTAAAAAAAACAGCTTTGCACTGAATTAAGATAAAGTGAAATGCTCTTTTTAGGCAACCCAAACAACAACTCCCATATGTCACTGCAAGAGAGTTTGAGAACTGAACTACTTCATTTAACTTGAATCAAAATGTTTAATTTGGTTTTAAGTAATATAAT
The DNA here is from genome assembly GCA_030014935.1 of Caiman crocodilus. Taxonomy (NCBI): domain Eukaryota; kingdom Metazoa; phylum Chordata; order Crocodylia; family Alligatoridae; genus Caiman; species Caiman crocodilus. The sequence goes on from JAGPOW010000261.1 coordinate 17,700,525, forward strand.
CACTTTCTTTAATCTTTTCTCTTTCAATTTAGGACATTTAAAACCGGAAAAAAATGCCATTCCAAGAGTTACAAATTGCCTTTAAATATATTTTTTAAATATCTTGTTTCCAAAATGAAATGTTTCACGAAAACAGTGTTGAAACCAAATGTCTTGACATTTTTAAAAATCTCCTTACCCCTGTTTTTTAGCCAAAGTTACTCACTAAATTCACCCCAAATTAATAAATACTGTTGCCCGCCACAACCCCCCTCCCAGAGCACACAGAGCAGCGCTGGGTGTGTGAGTATCATACTGAAGTTTTTCCCTAAGGAAAAGAGAGAAATCACAAATTACAAAAAAATATCCATAACCCCAAAAGTCACCAGCAATAATTTCCATTTTCATTCCATGCAGAAAGAGCACACACCAGCTGCTGAAACTTCCTTAGCCTGACGAAGGGTTTTTGAACTCAAAAGCTTGCTTAATAACTATTCTCCAACTATTTGGGTTGGTCTAATAAAAGATATCACATTCACCCAAGGAACCTTGTCTATCATCAATAATAGGCATTTACATGATTCAGAGGGGATAATAAGACTTATCTTAAGCTATTGTGAACAGAAACACTAGCTTGGTCTTTCATGGTATATAAACACAACACAGTAGCAAATGAATACAGTATTTTTCACTGACTTAAATGCACAGAATTTATGAGCTGTTGTTGAAATACTGTTGCTGTTGAATTTTTTTTTTCTTCTGGAAAGTATGTGGTCCCAATCAATTCAGGTCAACAAGCAGCCATTTACAAAGTAAAAGGAACAGATAGCAATCTGTGCTCTAATATCTAAACATGAGTTTCCTGGAGCTTATAAGTGCAGACAGTTATGAAGAAAATGTTACTGAAAATTGAAAAGCCTGGCTGATAAAGTTTAAATGTCCAGTATCAACCACATCAGGGATTTCAGCAGTTTTACAATTTATAAAGAAGGGACCAGGACTGTAATAGTCCTTCCATGTGAATCTAAAGGGAACATCTACACATGCACATTTAGTGCTCATTAGCCCGACTTAAGGTGCATTGAGGACATGCATCTACATGTCTGCACCTTTAATGCACATTAAAAATGGTGAATTTAAGCTAATTGCACCTAAATTTGATACCTGCCTTGGTGTACACTGCTCAGAGGCCTGGACAGGAGTGATGGACTGTGAAAGAGCGAAACTGGCCCCATGTTTCACCCTGGACAGCCTTTGCCTGTCTTGTCCCCTAGCCAGAGCTGCTCCTTGGCCACAGGTGAGTGTTGTAAAGGCATGCAGCCTGCTGCGTCCCTTGCCCAGCCCTGAGACCAGATTCCCCGCAGGGCTGCTGCTCTGCTCTCTATGGCAGCAGGGCCAGCACCTGCTCCCTGCTGCTTCTCACCCCCAGCTCTTTCTCTTTGCAAGGCACTGTGGTGAAGCATCTCGGCTGCGTGACTCCCTGGCCCTGGCCATGCCCCTGTCCAGGGTGTTGCTGGGAGCTGTCCAGGGCCAGCATCTCAGGGATAGCTACACTGGGACCCAGAGAGCTGGTGAGGGAAGCACATCAAGCACACTGTCCTCATCAAGCCCTGGCTCTGCCCACATGCCCATGCCCATCCTGCACACTTGATCCCCCACCTGGACCTGGGAGGAGGTGCACACCCTCATGGTGCTCTGGGGCAGGGCCAACATCCAGAGGCAGCTCATGTGGGGCAGGCACTCGAATGCCCACATGTATGAGGCCATATCAGGTATGATGCATGTGTGAGGCCACTCGTGGTCAGTGTGGCAATGCTACATGAAGGCCAAAGTCTTGTGGGCACAGTGGGTGGCCATGACTGTGTTCAGTTGTCTGTCAGGTTGTGCCCCAAAGACCCTGCCCTTCATGCAGGAGCTGACCCACATTTTGGCATGCCAAGAGACAGACCACACCCCTGTGAGTGCCACCAGCAGGGGCAACCAGCCCTCGACTGCACTCCTCCCTAACACCACTGAAGGCAGACCTCAGGCCTTCCGTGTCCCAGCCTACCCACCTCCCCGGTTGCTGCATCCACTGGCAGCTCAGGGAGCCCTGCCTACAGCTGCCTCACTCTCATCCCAGCCCCACACCAAACCTTGAGGAGTGGCTGGCCATGTCACCACTGGCCACCAGCTCCTCCCCTGGAGGGCTCCTGGTTAGCTAATGACTTGCTGCACACTGCAAGCTATGGACACTGGGTGCAGCCAGACACTATCGCTGATGGGGAGTCCCATGCTGAGCCTCCAGCCTCACCAGCTGAGCCTCCAGCCTCTTCTCCTGGCCTCTGCTCACATCCTCTGCCCACTCATGCACGGGGCTGGACCTGATGATCCTTCGGGGTCCCTTCCAGCCCTATGTTTCTAAAATATGCATCAGGGACATGCTTGGAGAACAGCAAATTCTTGGGGGAGGAGGGGGGCAGCCCATGGCACCTTCCTGGAGAGGCCCACTGTGGAGAGGACAAGTGGGTACACATCCAGCCCCTAGCCCCAGTTATCTGGGGGCCCCATATGTCCCAAGCCCAGGCGCCATGTGCTCTACAGCAGCGCAGCAGAGTGGCTGGCCTGAAGTGAGACAGCAGGGGTATAGGATCTTGTGCTGCAGCATCAGCTGCTGCTAGCAGCCTGGGCTGGCCTGGGCTGCCCTGGGAAGGGGGTGGGGGAGGCAGGCTGCCTATAGCCAGCACCCAAAAGCCCAGTGGCCCCAGGGGAACAAGCAGGGCCAGGGGGTTTGGATGGTGGCCACCTGGGCCCAGCCCTTCCCAAACAACTTACCATGGTCCCTGGGCACCTGTGCATGACCAACTTCTGATCTGAGGCCGAGCAGCACAGGACCTCTGGTGCAAAGTATGTTATCTTTGAAATATTGCAAAGTCACACAAAAGGCTTCTGTCTCTTGCCTCTGCAGGGCCAATATCTGGACATGGGGAAGAGGCCAGAAGACCCTGTGGAAATGACACCTCGGGGTTGCCACCACCTACCACTGGAGCTGCCCAGATGTGCTGGCTGTGCAAGTACACCAGGAACTGGATCCTTCTGCTCTAGCAGGTGGTGACAGTAGTGGAAAACCAGAGAATGCAGGAGCAGGCAGGTGAGCAGGTTAAGGAGCTGGCTTGGTGGCAGGAAAATATTACCCATGATACCACCCAGAAGGAGATATGGGACCAGGTGCAGCAGGAGCACTGGGCCCAGCTGGAGGCCCTGGAACAGCACCATATTGAGCTGCTCCAGCAGCAATTGGCCAGCAAGGCCTGCCCAGTAGAGGCCACTCCATACCCGCCCCACACCTCACCCCCAGCCTTCAGGGACCCTGGGTCCTGGCCGCCAGCTCACACAAGCTCCCGCCTGGGCCTCGGGGAGGGCCCCCACCACCTCCCAGCCACAAGATCCCCTGGTGTTCACCACAGCCTGCCAACCCATGGGGGAACTGTCCACCACTGGGGTTCTGGCCACCTGCTTCCAGGCTCTGCAGCCCAGGCACCCCACCCCACCCCATCGCTTCCCACTCCAGGACTCAGACAACGACTGGGATTGTTGTATATAGTTTTCAGTTTGGGAAGAAGGGGGTTTTTTTGTTGGTGGGTAGGGAGAGTGGTGGAGAGGCTCTGTGTTTTGTAGAGGGAGCGGGGAACGGCTCTGTTGCTTGAGGGAGGAGGTGGGCAGGGATGCAGATGTGGGGTGTGAGGGGAATAAAGATTTTCACTGAAAACATGTGCATGTCCTGTAGGGGTGCTAGGGGGTGGGCAAGGAGTAGGGGGGTGTGGGAAGCAGGGAAGGCAAATGTTGGTGGGGATAGCTGGGCACATTTCTATGTCCTGGTGCTCCAGGTTGGGCTGGAGGTGGCACAGCAGGTTTTCAAAGGTGACCTGGGTCATCTGAAACATGTCGACCCACTGGTTGATGTCCCATTCCTGCAGCACAACATGCAGCCACCAGTCCTGACTGCCACAGCAGGCCCAGAGGCAGCAGGGCTGGTGGGACAGGATGGTGATGATGGTCCCAGTGGTGGTGTCCTGGAGCCTGTGGTCACTGTGGCTGGTGGCAGCACCTGCACAGGGGCCCCAGAAGGCCATTTACAAGACATCCAGCAGGTAGCTAGAGTGGGTGGGGAAGTCAGGTGGTTCAAAGTGTCTGAGTGCCAGGTACACAGAATGGCAGCGGGCAAGCAGGAGAGCTGCAGCACCCCTGAGAAGTGAGGGACCCTGTCCTTGGGTCCCAGGTCCAGGAGCTAGGGCAGCCAGGGCTGGGAAGTGCAGCTGTAGCAGGAATAGAGCTGTACTGCCTGTGTCTGCCACGCTGCTGCTCTAACCAGGAAGCATCGGGTCAGAAGTCACAGTGCGGAGGGTATCCTTTTAAGATAGTTGCCAAGTGCTGGCAGCTGGCTCTGGCTTCAGCATGGCTACCAAGTACTTGCAGCCATATGGCCAGACCCCTCCCTGTTGGCCACAGGGGCACATGGCAGGGATGGAGTGGCTTGGGACTGAAGTAAGTCTCAAGTTTGAGCACATGTAGACAGGGGCAATGCATAGGGGGTGCGTGCATATGGGTGCATATGCACCCCTGGAGTGTGGCAGTGCACCCCCCTACAAAAAGGCACCGCTGACAATGTTGGTGGTACCTGCAGGTGGTCACTGCTTGCCACCTCACCACCAACACCACCAGCAGCATCTGCGGGCAGTCGCCAACTCCTGGTCAGCGCTCACCACCCCGCACCCCCTGCCACTGACAATGGTGGCAGCATCTATGGGAGCTCCTGCTTACCACCTCCACACTCCCACTGCCTCCATGTCCTCCCATACACCAGGGGCACGCATCGTTCATGCATGTAGACACCTGCCAAAAATTGCTTAATGTGTATTAAATTTAAGCATGCCTAAATTCACATGTAGATGCACCCACAGTTAATTAAATGCTAGCATTTGAATAGTATCAGAAAAAATGTAGCTCCAGGAAAAAAAAAATGGCCTAGGAATGGTAGAGATCAGAGAAGTGAAGCAGGTAGCCACTAAAAAATTCAGATTAGAAACAAAGCATCCTGTCATTATTTGTCCTTGCTATTCTGAGATAGTTAAATGATTGAACTGAAGAAGCCACAACTAGAAGAATATAAGAAGGAATGATAAAGATGCCTGAGAAAATCCTGCCTCCAATGAAATCAAATGGAACCCAGGTGATTTAAATGGGATCGGGATTTCACTCCTTGATTTTAAACTCATCAGAAACAGTAGTACCAAGGAAACAAAGCTTGGACACCGGAGAACCACCAATCCCACTGATGCTGCGCTGCTGAAATCAGTGTCTTCTAACACAGAAGAGCAGCGAGCATCCCTGTGAGAGATGAAACAGTAGCTAACTGCAAAGTATGGCATTACCCATGCAGACAAGCATCCAGCACAAAGCACAGCAGGCAGCAAACAATCATTTTGCTAAACAGTGCTGTCTGAACTTACTGAACTTACTACAAGGCAATACAAATTACCAAGGGACAGTATATATTGTTTTTCTAGTGTACAGAAATGTGCCCAGGAGAACGTGTTCTCTGTTCTTTGTTCTTTGTCCAACAAAGCAGGAAATAGAGCAAAGAACAATGCTATGTAGGGTGCAGCAGAGACTTGCAGGGAGGCCGTTAGAAAAGTCAAAGCCACTACAGAACTGAGGCTGGCAACACAAATTAAAGATGACAGAAAGTATTTTTTATGTATGTAGGGAGTAAAAGGAGGGTACAGGGCAGCATAGGACCCCTACTGAACAAGAAGGAGCTATTAGTGACAGACAGGGGGGTAAGGCTGAGCTCTTCAGTGAGTTTTTTGCCTCGGTGTTCCTGAACAGGGGTCAAGATAAGTCTGCTAATGGGTTCTTAGATGGGCACCAGGCCACCAACTGTCAACACTGACTTGGTGCAGAATCACTTGGATGGACTAGATGTGTTCAAGTCAGAAGGCCCAAATGAGCTTCATCCGAGAGTACTGAAGGAATTGGCCAGTGTCATAGCAGAACCACTGGCATGGCTGTTTGAGCGCTCACAGCGCTTGGGTCAGGTCCCAGAGGACTGGAAAAGGGTCTCTATTTTCAAGGAGGGGAGGAAGGAGGATCCAGGTAATTATGGGCCAGTCTATCTCATCTCAATCCCTGAAAACATCTTTGAAAAGATTATGAAGGATCGTATTTCTGGGAGTCCAGCAGGAAAAATATGCAGCAGGGAAACCAGCATGAAGCAGGTAGATCATGCCTGACCAATCTGGTTTCATTTTATGACAGGGTCACAAAATGCTTAGATGCAGGAGTAGAGGTAGATGTCATTTTCTTGGATTTAGCAAGGCCTTCAATACAGTATCTCATCTTATTCTCATAAATAAATTAAGAGGCTATGACATAGATGCTTATATGGACTGGTGGGTGGCAAATTGGCTTAGTGGTCACACCCAGAGAGTAGTAGTAGATGGGTCGGTATTGACCTGGAAGGATGTGGGTAGCAGAGTCCTGCAGGGCTCAGTCCTTAGACCTGGACTCTTCAATATCTTCATCAGTGACTTGGATGTGGGTGTGAAGTGTACTCTGTCCGAGTTTGCAGATGATACTAAATTGTGGGGTGAAGTGAACACTCCAGAGGGTAGGAAACAATTACAGGCAGACCTGGAAAGGCTAGAAAAGTGGGCAGTACACAACAGGATGCAGTTCAACAAGGACAAGTGCAGACTGCTACACCTAGGGTGCAAAAGTATCTAACACGCCTACTGGCTGGGGAATGACCCTCTTAGCAGCACAGAAGTGGAAAGGGATCTTGGAGTCATAGTGACTCCAAGATGAACATGAGTCGTCAGCGTGACTGTGGAGGAAACTTACCGGAGGCGGAAGAAAGGCAGCAGGATGCTGTGCCGACAGCCAACAGCAGTGAAAGTGAAACTGCAGTGGCTCCTGCCGCCACAGATAGGGACCAAAAGGAAAATCCAGGGCAGAGCCAGAAGGAGCCAGGAGCGACTCCTGTGTCCATTTGGGCGCGCTTCGTAAAAGCGTGCCAAGGGCGATTGGCCAGGCAGCCACCCAGCGCCAGTATAAAAGGCCTGGCAGGAAGGAAGCCAGGGGAACTGGAAGAAGTGTCCTCAACCAGCCCAGAGAGGCCAAAGAGTGCGGAGGATCCTATGGAGGAGGAGACGTGGTGGCGCCCCAGAGGGGAAACCACAGAAGGCAAGTTGGGCCAGCGAGGGCCCAAGGAGTCACTTATGAGGCCAGCATGGGCAGAGGCCAACAACAGCAGTGACTGGGACACAGGTGGAGACGATGGACCTGGAACCCAGACACAGATGCCACACAACAAGTATGAAACCTGGGGAGGGAACAACATGACAAGGGGTCCTGAGACCCAGGCAGAGTCAGGCACCACGTGAACCAGGAGACACCGAAGGGCCGCAGTGGACGCTCAGTGCAAGTACCACCTGTGGCCCACAGCTGCAGCCCCGAAGTGACTGTCAGTGAGGGCCAGAACACCAGCCCCTACAGACAACACCACGGTTGGCATTAGGCAGGGTGTAAGGGAGGTGAAGCCCCGAAAAGCAATAGCCGCGAGGACAACCGAGGGGGAGACAGGACCAGACGCCATCCTCCCGCTAGAAAACCAATCAACATCAAAGACGTGGCAAGAAAGACCCCTGGGGTGCTGACCCAAGGCCTCTCCCAGTAGCCTGGCCGTGCAGCCTAGAAGGTAATGGTGAGGTTTGAAAGAAGCCCAGACCCGCAACGCTCAGGGGGAGAGGCACAGAAAGCTACAGTGACAAAATCAGCAAAGCTAACCGCACTTTATCATGCATCAGCAGATGCATGGCAAATAGATCCAAGGAGGTGATGCTTTCCCTCTATGTGGCATTGGTCAGACCGCAGCTGGAGTACTGTGTCCAGTTTGGGGTTACTTTAAGAAGTATAGTTTTGCCATACTTTAAGAAGGATGTGGATAATCTCAAGAAGTTTTAGAGGAAGCCACTCATATGGTTAGGGGCTTACAGGACAAGACCTATGAGGACATACTGAGGGACCTGGACCTCTTCAGCCTCTGCAAGAGAAGGCTGAGAGGTGATCTTGTGGCTGCCTAAAAATTCATTAGTGGGACACAGCAAGGGATCAGAGATGCTCTGTTCACCAGGGTACCTCTTGGGGTAACAAGGAACAATGGTCACAAACTGACAGGGAGCAGATTTAGGTTAGATATCAGGAAACACTTCTTCATGGTAAAGGTTGCCAAAATTTGAAATTGGCTTCCAAGGGAGGTGGTGCTCTCCCCTACCTTGGGGGTCTTTAAGAGAAGGCTGGATAGGCATCTAGCTGGAGTCATCTGACCCCAACACTCTTTCCTGCCTAGGCAGGGGGTCGGACTCAATGATCTGTTGAGGTCCTTTCTGACCCTAGCATCTATGAATCTCTTGTGAAATACTTTCCTAGCATCTGATGAAGTAGGTTGTTGCCTATTAAAGCTCATGCCTCTCTGAACCAGTTAATCCCCAAGGTGCCACCCTGCTTGTGAAATGTGTGCTTTTTTGTTCAAGCATCAGCAAGGGATAGCCAGAAAACTCAGGCACTTTTACTTACATGATGTAGCTGTAGCTCTAAAAATAAATAAGGGGCAGAGTTATTCAAAAGCATACATTTAGCTCAAGGGAGCCATAATCTGAGTCTTGCGAGAAAGGCTAAAAAGGGATAATCATTTTAAGGTGGAATCCAACTGTCTTCTTTGTATACTCCAAAGAAAGAGCCAATTGAACTGTGCCAAAATGCAAACACAAATGGATCACATCATGCTGTCTTTGGATGAAAAGAGACGAGATAGTTATACTGGTTGCAAATTCCCATATCATGGTTACATTATTATATCTGTCTGCTCCTATACTGATATCAATAAAGCTAATAACACTGTAAGTTTAAATTTATTCCATTGAATGGAACTCCACTTACACTATATGGGAGCGGACCACTGTCATCATT
>JAGPOW010000261.1:17718208-17730791 GCA_030014935.1 Caiman crocodilus
CTTCCACCACATCTCTGCATAACCTGTTCCAGTGTTTTACTGCCCTCCTACTGAGAAAATTCTTCCTAATAGCTAACCTAAACTTCCCTTGCTGCAACTTGAAACTATTACTCGTTGTTCTGTCATCTCCCTCCAGTGAGAAAAGTGCCACCACTGAGAATACCACTGCACTAGATCATGCCAGGAGTGGAAGGGAGCCCAGCTGGGCTGCCTGCCACCCCCAGCGGATCTAGCACGGGGGATAGGAAAGCAGCCCAGCTGGGCTGCCCCCAATTCCCCCTACCGGATCTTGGGCAGGGGATGGGAAGTCAGCCCAGGTGGACCAACTTCCCATCCCCAGCCTACGGTCAAAAGGTTTTGACTTTCAAAATGTTTTGACCAGCCTCATTTTGGTTCAAGGTTATTTCAATGGCCTTTGTTTCATTCCAATTTTGCTTTTTTCACCTTGAATTTGGTCAAAACAGTGTTGAAATGAAATGGCTGGTGAAATTTCACACAGCCCTAGTAAATTTCACCTCTCTAAGGTATATAAATGAAATCCATTGCTATGAAAGCATGTACTTTGGGGAATACTCCAAGACTAGCTGGAATGAAAGATACAATATACAGGTGAACTATTATTACAGCATTTTGATTCAAGTGGTTACCCAACAATTAGTGCCTTATTTGCCTTGCAACTTTGGCAAAATTGTTTTAATTCCTTTCAGCCATCTTTGAATTTTCCAAGCACCTCCTCCACTATTTGCTCCATCTTGGTTCTCCAGGAACACCAGCTCATATCTCCTCTCTTTAGAAACCCGTGAATTGCTGATTCCAGTGACAGTCCTTTCTGACCTGAGTGGTTAGCCGAAGTTTGAGGTTTTGTTTGGTTCTTTTCTTTAGGGAGAGAAATCAATGAGGGAGTCAGACATCTTGTATGCTTATATAAAATGTACCAAGTTGTGTTTTGCTGAACACAGGAAGTATCAAACTACAGGAGACAGTCTCTTTATTCACAACTCCAAGCTTCTTTCATCCAACATTTGGCTAAAAAGCCCTCTCTCTTTTTCTTAGGGCCAGGCTATCACTGTTCCTCTTCTTTCAGTTTGTCCACTATGTCTGCTGTTTCTTTCACAAAAAACTTCATAAAAGTGAATCCTCTCTGCCTACATGTGCCTAATGTGTGCCTGTATTTGGGGCAGTGATATGTGCTTGTTGTGTTTGGGGTGGAGACTATTAAAGCTTCCATCATCTAGTTATACAGTATAAAGGAGTTTAAGGCTTCTTAAGTGAAGGATGAATTATACCCTCCTCCTATTGCAGAGATATGTAACCTATTTCATAGTTATTATCTCTGTGACGTAGCACATTGTGCAGGGTGACCATATATCCCAGATTGGCCAGGATAATTCTGGATTTTGGAGGCCAGTCTTGGCCAGCCCATGAAAATTAAAATGAGCACCCATGTGCAGGGTGCAGGGCAAGGAGGCAGGATGCAGGAGCTGTGAAATAGGAAGCCCTAGAAGACAGCAAAATTGTCCTAATAGGTTAGTGAATGCATCCCTGTGGTAAGGATGCCACAAGTGGCATGGGCAGCCTCTGGGTGTGGTATGTGGCAGACAGGGGAGGGATCAGGGAGCACAATGGTAGACAAGGTAGGGAGCACAGGGAAGGAAGCAGAGAGCAGAATAGCAGATTGGGGAAGGGAAAGGGATCAGAGTAGCACTTGGGGAGAATGCAGGGCTAACATGCCTGCCAAAAAGGTTGGTGCCTACCATCCTAAAGGATTGAATTTGGAATTATTAATTTCAGGAAAGATGTGCTTTAGGACAGTTTACTCCTTTTTTCTCCTATTAAGATTTGTAAATAGCTTGTCCTGGATTGACAATTCAGGAGACGAAAGGCTGCCAAGAAGAAAAGACACAGATCTAAACCCTTAAAAACTTATCTGCTCTCAAGCTGACATCTGTGGCTCATGAGTGACTTGGCACGCAGTCAAGTTGACATGGCAGAGGCGAAAGGCTCCACGCTGCCAATCTCCCTTCTAAGCAATCCGTTTTCCACACTTTTTGTTTTTCAAGTGCAGGAAGTTTCAAATAATATTTGAAGCAAGTTTTCAAACAGCTTCCCACTCAGCAGGAAGCTGTGACTCTCAATGCCAAGTACCTTGCTGGTTTTGGAATATCTAAAGCTAAGCTAACAACATACTGCTGTTCTGCCCTGATCAAACCTTTCTTCTGGAAAAATTAAACAGAACACCTTTTGATTTTTTTAACAAAATGTGTTTTGGGGCAAAAGAAAAATCTTCTCTCTTTCATCTCTTGCCTTATTTAAGTAAGAAAAGGTTTCAATCTACTAACACTGAACAGCCACATTTTTAATAAGCAAACAGAAGTACCATGTATCAGCAAAAAATTCAGCTCATTTGCACATGAAAAGAAGTCACGCGTATCAGGTAGCTGCATATGGATTTAGGCAATCCTTGATGCCAGCCACACTGCCCCATATATCACTTCTCCCCCATAACTGCTTGTCTTTTTCTTCCATACCACCCAGAAAGACCTTCCTGATCTGGTTTGCAGTGCTGCTTCCTTCACCCCTCAGTTAAGCCTCATGGAATGATGACCTCAGCCCTCTGTGAAGGATAATGAAGGTCTTTATCCTACAACAGTGATGCGTGAAGGAAGAGCATCGTTGACTTCAACAGGACTCATCCATGTAAACCACACGGGAAAGTCAGGTTTCACTTATTTACCTCATGAGCAAATTGTCCATATATCTTGCAAGAAGTGTGATGTTGAGACAGAGGGATGTAAGAATTGTAAGGGCCATTAACTCTTATGCTCCAGAGCCCGTGTTGATCACTAGCTGGGATGTAGACGTTATCCCCATTTTAACACCATACTAGGGTGCAATAGCACATATTGCAATAAATTAATGTTGGGGAAAGACCTTGTACTGCCTTTATTACTGATGGAAGTCTGAAGAAGAAAGTCTTGCATTCAAAAGCTTGTCTAACTCATCACAATTATGCAGCTGATCCACTAAAAGGTCTCACCCAAAGAAATCCTTGCCTCACATAATGCCTGGAAAATCATGGCTAAAACATCACTCTAATGTTACCATAGCAATCAAGAAGAAATTCCATGAAGAAAAACTAATCTGACTGTCATGCCTGTTGATCTCAGATCCCAGCTTCAGCCAGTGATAAGCCCCATTAATAAGCCCTTCAAAACTTGTATGAGGGAACACTGAAACTCATGGCTGCTGGACCCTGACGGTCAGGAGCACACAGCTTGAAGAAGGCTAGAAACCTTACTATTACACAGATCTGTGAGTGGGTAGAAACTTTTGATGATCAAGTTGAGCTGAAAGCTGTTGTTAGGTTCTTTAAGAAATGTGCAATCAGCAAAGAGCTTGGTGGCAGTCAGGATGACATTATGTACCAACCAAGTGAAAGTGAGAAATACAGTTCTGAAGTTGATGACTGCAATGGTGGTGAAAAGGAAGCTGGCTTTTGCAGATTTAATGATGAGCTATGAAAAGCTGAGCACTGTGATGCTAAAGGGAAGAAAATGTACTATTAAACAAATGTTAAGCCCATTGCAGCCTCACTTCAGTGTTACTGCAGTATCAGCTGTAATAAAAGCTGAGTAAAATTCAACTAAATTTAAGCTGAAAATGTTTTCCTTTCAATATTACCTTTCTCTTCAGGGCATCCATCTCTGAAATATGCCTTGACTGCATATGTGTTTTTCGTTACCACATAGTGAAAATAATTAACATTTCCACCAGAATAATCCCTAATATTCTCCCTCTACAAAGATAATGCATCTTGTATGTTGGGTATATTTCAATTCCAAATAAGCAGCTAAAGCTTCACAAAAGGTTTTAATGTCACATGAAATCATCACACAGGGCACAGAATTTAAAATCTATATAAAATAAACTTTAGTGAAGTCAAGTTTTATTCAATGCTCAGAATACAATCCAGTTCATTAAACTCCTTCCATTGCTGTAAAAAAGAAAAACCCCATTCGCTCTATGGTGATGATCATGGACCCTTAAACTGTTAGGTGATGCACCATTCTGGAAAGAAATGCCAAGCAACCTTTAACCCAGCTTAACCACTGAAACCCAGCACCCGGTGCATTCGTATTGTCAGTCCAGAGTGCTGTTGACTCTGACCAAGTTTTCTTTTGTGGATATAAGGTTGAACAGAACACCCTCTGATATTTGAAAAGGAGGTGTTCCTTGAAGCATTATGATAAGTTTAGGTGGGGGTTGAGCTTAAACAGCATGAGAGATTTATCAGCAAAATGGAAGCAGAGAGCTTACACTTGGCAAGGTTTTCCTGTATCAAGAGAAATGACTCTGCTCAGTCTTCTAGCATAAGATAGCCCTGAGTTTGCACTCGCAAGGAATGTGGTCTAGCGGGCCCAAATAAGCAGCGGGACTATGGGCTTTCTATCCCTGTCTCTGCTGCTGCCGTGTTTAAAATAGTTATGTAACCTCCTAGTAGTCCAGGCTCTCAATGAACATAAAATATTTACCTATCTCACAAGCAAAGTGTTGAGACCTGTAAGCCACATTTGCAAAGCTCTGAGATGAAGCATGACTTTAGTTGAGTTTCAGCACCAAAAAGCCCCCCCCCGCTGTTTGTTCCATGGAGTTTGGGGCTTGCCAATCCATAGGACATGCAAAACATGCCAATCTAGCTCTTATTTTGTCAATGGAACTGAGCCTTGGTACCGATCTGCTCATGGAGATGTTTTTAAAACATTACAACAGTGTTAGTTCATTCTAGGTCAAAATTCCTGCTGATTGGAAAACCCAAGTAGCAAAAATTGTCAACACCAAGAGATTTATCCTCCAGAGTGATGTCAGGTACTGGCTCTTTCATGCCCTGCTACACGGTCACAGTCTTCTTGAGACTAACTGCCATCCCAAAGCTCTTGCATGGCTCAGAAAGCCTGACCAAGAGATTTTGCAGGGAAGATTCACTGTGAGCCACCTAGTCACAAACAGGAAATCTCTCAAAGTCAATTATTTCACCTTGGTTTTCACTTTAAACTTTGTAATGTTGCACAGACCACAATGTAGTGTGGTTTGAAAATAAATGCCATTACTGCTGTCCTTGAATGAATGAAGAAGCAGGAATGAAAAGCAGATGTTAAAAAGGACGGAGCTAAGACACACTTTTATTTCACTCTGTTATTGACCTTAAAGGTGTTTAATTCTTTGTTTTCATACGCTACCATTGCCTTCAAACCAGGATGTAATGAGCAAATGATGTTCAACTGTTTAAGGGGACAACCCAGTTTCTTCAGAACAATAAAAAGGCCTGTCTGTTGACTGTACCAAAGGCCTTTGTCAGGTCAATTAAAATGATATACAGTGGTATTCATTTTTCTCTACACTCCTTTTGCAGCTTGCCCAAAAATAACATATTAATGGTGGACCGTTCTGAGCAAAAAACACATTTACTTTCAGGCTAGATTTTATTACCTAGAAATTGCTACCTAGGCAGCATGCTGTGAGGGACAATTTGTCCAGCAATGTTCAACAGGAAGATACCTCTATAGCTGTCACAGTTGCTTCTATCCCCCTTTTTTTTTGTATCATTATGCAAACTGAGCATCGTTGAAATCTTGTGGTACCGTTTCCTCTTTCCAGCAGAGCAATCTAACTTCATGAAGCTTTCAAGGTAATTAGTTGGTAGCACACTTGGAGATTTCGGCAGGCAAATAGTCATCGGCAGATGCCTTGTTCCCAGGAATGGATTTAATGACTTTCTGCAAATTTTCTACTGTAGACTAATTATCCATCATAACTTCAAACTGTGGTAACTCTTCAAGCTCTTCATGTTTGATTTCAGTCTTATCTAGTATATAATTCCATAGCGTTCAATCCAATGCTCGAGTTGTTTCTGTTTATCAGTAATGATGCTTCCATTTGACTCTTTCAGCAGACCTGTGTTTTTCCTGAGTGGACCAATTGCTCGTTAGATGCTTTTGTACATTCCCTGGCTATCACCTGCATCAGCTGCTTTCTGAATATCATCACAGAGTTTCAGCCAAAAATTTTAGGTTCAACTATTAGCCTCATTTTTCATTTGTCTTCAAAACTTTCTCAGATTTTCCAGGTGTATGGTGTTGAGAAACTTCTTGGAGTTGGTTAGCACTGCCCTTTTGTTCTCAACCAGCGGTAGAAGGGTTTCAGAGTGCTCTTCAGACCAATTTGCATTTTCTTGTATTTTTTGCCAAGCGCTTTTATAGCAGCATTGTACATGTCAGTTTTTAATCTTTCCCAAGCCTTGGTGGCTGAGTTAGGTAAATTTGCTTGCACAATGTTTCATTGAATAGTCTGCGTTTTTCTGTGTCTTTAGTTTGGCTGATGTCTATCTGAGGGTGACTGATAGTTTTGCTATGAAGGATCTTTTTGACTTTGATTCTGACTTTGAAGCACACTAAGGCATGGTCAGTGTCAAAGTCTGCGCTGCGATAAGCAGGGGTGATGCGCAGGGGGTGCACATGGATACATGCGTACCCCCTGAGCATGGCGGTGCACCCCTTACAAAAAAGCACTGCCAACATTGTCGGTGGCATCTGTGGGCAGTCGCCACTCACCACCCCAACTCCAACACCGCTGCCAGTGTCTGTGGGCAGTCCATGATGCCCACTGGCCACTGCCAACACTGCCAGCAGCACCTGCAGGTGGTCACCAACCCCTGGTCGCTGCTCACCACTCCCTCGCCCCCTGTCACCGACAGCACCAGTGGCATCTGCAGGAGCTCACCCACTTACCACTGCCGTGCTCCCGCTGCTGCCATGCCCCCCCACCACTGGGGCACACACTGTCCGTGGTGATAAGACCTCACGTGCAGGATTTCTTTTAGTTGGTTACACCTAGCCAGCATGAGATCTAATTGGCACCAATGCCCTGGTCTTGGATGTTTCCACTATGTCTTTCTTGTGATTTTCCCTGCAAAGTATGTGTTGGTAACACACAGATTTTAACTTGCACAAAGCTCTAACATTCACTGGACATTTTCCTTCATATTACCGATTCCATTTTTGCCCAGAATACCAGGCCAATTCTTAAAACTACATCCAACTCTTGAATTAAAGTCACTAAGAACGTACTGAATTCTGGGAGTTTTCTCAATCTCTTCTTCAAGTTTTTGGTAGAAAACATTCTTGTCTTTGTTGCTAGCTTGAAGGGTAGGCTCACAGACACTGAACAACATGATGAAGCCATTCTGTATATGCCCTCTGAGCATGAGTCAAACAGACACAGTAATGGAGCTTTCACAGACAGATAGTAACTCATTTCTTAATAGCAAAGCCTATTCTGTCCTTTCCCCTGCTGGTTTCCCATGCAAAAGGTGGTGTAATCATTCTCTCAGATAGAACCTGTATCTGAGAGTTGAGTTACTGAAAATGCAGCAATGTCAATTCTGAGTTTAACCAGTTCATAATTTAGTAGCACAATTTTCCACAAGCCTGAGTCTGAATCGAACCCAGGGGTCAGAGTCCAGACATTCCAACATGCAAGTCGCTTTATCATTTTGACTAGTATGGATCACACCAAGACCTTCAATGCATATGCCTAGGCAAGAGTATGGAGGAGTGAAGGCTGTCCTAGATACACCATCCCCTTTAGACCATTGAGACAGAGTCCAAAGGCCAGCCCGAGTCTAGAAGTTCAGTGCCTCAATAGCTGTAGCTCCTGCTAGAGAGCAACAGATAAAAACTCTTGTTGACTTCCTAATGCAGAGGTGGGCAAAATGCGGCCCACGTGCTGGATGCAGCCCACCAGACCCTTCTATCCAGCCCGCAGGGCCTGTAAAAAATGTAGAAAATTAATATTTATCTGTCTCCGGCTGCCTGTCATGAGGCCCTCGATGGCTTGCCAAAACGCAGTATGTGGCCCTCCGCCCAAAATAATTGCCTGCCCCTGGTCTAATGCCTCAGTGAGGATGCATTTCTATCAGGGTGATGTCCTGTAGCCCTTTTCCAACCAAGGACTACCCACAAGGCACTGGAGGCTAGGGTTTTGAGGCACCCTAAATTTGCCTTACTCTGGAGATTCCAATATTGTGGTATTTTATAGCAGCTACCCACCACAAGTGGCTCCACCACATTGTGCTACTTGGGTTCAGCAGGAATCCTGACCATCAGACTGAACTAACAGGATCGGAGAAACAGCTAAGAACTTGGGGCTATTACAGAAACATGCACAGACTAACATCAAAGGCTCAGCTAAGGTGAAGATGCAAATCTACGAGAACTGTATTACATTTCCCAACAAGTAGGACCTTGGCTTTATGTTCTCCCAGCAGTCATCTTTTCATCCCTCTTTTTCTACCTATTTTACCAGTAATTAATGGTTTAATAATAGAAAGACATTGTGCTACACATAAAAGACTGGACTGCATGTTAGGAGACTGTATTATAATTGTGGCTCTGCCACTGACTTGCTGCATGATCTTGAGCAAGTCACTTAATTTCTCTGTGCCTCAGTTTTCTCTTTTACCTTTTATCTATTTAGACTGTGAGCTCCTTGGGTCCAGACTTCCCTTGCTTTGTGCTTGTACAGAACATGGCACAGAGCACCCCTAGCCTCAGCTGCTTGCTATAATTTTACTTTGGCAATTATGTATTTGTATTGCGATAACATATTGGAGCCCCAGCTATGGACCAGGGTCCTATTGAATTAGCTGCTACAGGGAACAAAAGGCCAATATTTGCACTAGATGATACACAGAACAAAAGGCCAATACTTGCCATTAGAAGCTAACAATCCCAGTATAAGACAAGAGATGCTAAGTGGATACACACAGACTGAAGAATCCAAGAAAATAACAGTGAGACAATACAGCTATGATCTGAAATTATTATCTCCAAGTGAAGCAGGATGTTCTGCACTTTGTGTCTGCTCTCTAATTCTTCCTCTAATATAATGAAAACCATACAGGAATAACAGTCTCTGCTGCATCTGCTACTAAAGTCTGTGGCATGAGTTCATGTAGTCTATCTGCGCTGATATATTTGTTTCTTATTAGCAATATTGCACATACGGCTAACTGCAGTTTTGTCTTTCTTGGATGTGTGCAAACGGGAAAGGGTATAGAGGTCCCTTCTGGCCACAGACCAGGCAGCAAGCAGGCATTATGTGGTCCCCAGTGCTGACATGTAAAACTTGGTGAAGAGCTAGTGTGGACTCTATCTGAGACTACCTTTGCTGACAAAAGAAGGTGCTGTTACTGCAAGATGAGTGTGCATTAGCTATCCGGCTATGGAAATGAGTGGCAGGAATGTACCTTCATCTAGCGTGAGGTAAGCTAACCCAGATCACTCAAAGGAAGCAGTACAATGCCTAACTATCTCCTGCTAGCTGTCCCAAGGGCCTTATCTCCACTTAAGATGCTATACACAGAGCTATTCCAGACACATCTTATGTACCAGAAAGGCTGGACTATGTGGAACAACTGTTTAGCTTTAGGGGAAGGATATACAAGTTTAGGAGGAAGGGCAGTCCAGTCTTGTGGTTATGGCACTGGATGGACACCAAGTGCAGAGAAGCTGGGTTTTCTTTTTATCTCTGCTACTGGCACACTGTGCAACTTTGGTCATGCCTCTCAATCTCTCTGTGCCTTGTTTCCCCTCTCAGAGGGGTGCTGTGAAGAATTAATTAAGTATATATGGTGGTGATGGAGCCATAACTCTTTGGGCAGAAGGATTTAAAGGTGCAGCAAAGCATGCTGCCTGGAGTTCAGGAGGTATTGTGCATGATTGGGGTGATGAGAGAGGGATGCCATGAAAATGCCCCTAGCCTCTCCACTGGGATGCTGGAGCTTCCCTCTGGGCAGCTCAGCCTCACAAGAGGCATAGCTGGGCTCTAACAGATTATTCAACTTCCCATCTTATATTAATTTAGTCTTAATCTATTCAACAGTATAAATCTTGGGCTTTATATTCAGGGCAACTCAGGATAGGGCATATCAAAAAGTCAATCTAAGTCACTTTCTGCCACCTTTCGTGCATTGCCAAACTGCTGGGAGCTCCCCTGGGCTGAGCCATAACTTAGGGAAGTCTCAGGACTACTCTGAGTTTTGCCAGATCCAAATGGACTGTTACAGCAGACTGGGACAGCTGAACACCACAGTGCTCCAGCCACTCCCTTCCTCAGCTCCCAACAAGCTTGCTCCCAATGGGCTCCCAACGACCCCTCTGTGCCGTGATAGGAAGTGACTTAGAGGCAGCATAGCCAGATATAACCGATCCAGGGCTTTATTTCAGAAAAGTCCTCAGGGAACTTGATCCACTGAGTTTCCCTATTCCCTACCTTGCCAGGCTAGGGCAAAGAGAGAGAGAGAGAGAGAGGGTCTGATGAATCTTCAAATACCCTGCAGCCCCTTCATTAAAGTCCCCATTGGCACACCCCTTTTTCTTTCGATCCTCCTGTAGCCTCAAATAGCATCAATCAGATAGTTATTCTGAAACAAGCCCATTTTTCATAGTTGGTAACAGCAGTGACTACTGCCTGGATAAAGTGAACAATATACACATCCAGATGGAGAAATGTGAACTCACTTGTGTTTGAACAGGGCAGTGAGGCTGCTGGGGTAAAAGCCCAAAGCAACAGCAGAGGCAAACCAAACACAAACAGCTGGCAGGTTCTCTGCAAGTTCTCCAGCAAAGATGCATGAAGTGGGGAGGGAGGTCCGTTAAACAAGGCACTACACAGATGTTTCTGTTTTATGAGTATGTTGTTTGCACAGGAAAGCCACTGATGGATATCTAGAGGGCAAACCCTGGCACTAATGGGTACCCTATGGCACTAAAGCAAAAACAAACTGTTTGCTGCAGGAACTGCCTGGCGGTTTAACTTTGTCTCAGCACTTAATTTGCTGTGAGATTCTCTGTCAAGTGGGCATGACACACAAAAACTGTTCAGGAAGTTAACTGGTTGCTTTCCAATTCCAGCCTGAGCCTGGGCAAGAGATAGCTCTGTCTCTGAGACACTGTTTTCTTCTTACATCAGCTACAGAAAGATAAACCGCCTCCATTTCTGCTGCATGCATCACACTCTCATCAGGGTCTGCAAGAAGCCAAGATGCAAGCATGCATGTACTGGTGTAGATCAGCAACAGCAGAGGAGGACAATTATAGATCAGGCCCCCAGTTCTTTCAGAGTCCAGATCAAATGCTGTGTGTCACCCTCCAGCCCAAAAACTGGCATAAAAAAACTGTGGGGGCTCACACACCTCCAGAGGTATCCCCAGTTAAGCCTTTAGTCCTTGAGCACTCGAACAGCAGGATGCAGCTGTCCCCCAACTCCAGTCTGAGTCCAGCTCCTTCAGTCCACCCTGTCCTGCCTGACCAAGCCAGTGGGATCCCAAGCTCCACTCCTTCTTAATCCAATTTAGTCAGGACCAAGACCTACTAACCCATGCATTTGATAAGTCTTGGAATATCTAATATGTGGTACTACATACATCATGAATACAGTCTAGTGATAGTTTACAGCAGATATACAGAACTACCATCCAGACTTTCTTGAAGCATAAATTATTCAATTGCATTTAATCCAGGTGAGGTTCGACATATTAGATGTTAAAAAGTATGCCTTTCTGATTATCTCCTTTCTCTCTACAAATTCTACATTGGAATTTGCTATAATTTGAGGAGGCTATCCTGAGAACAGGTACAGCTTTATACCACCTGAAAGCTAGGCTTGTAGCTGTACCTTTCATTTGGTATAGGGCATTAACATCTAAACCTAGCATTTCATGAAATAGTGGGTGCCAACACCCTGGCAGAGGTAAAGCAGAAAGCAAACCACAATGGTAACCAGAGTGGTATGATTTTAAACAGATAACCTAGAGCCAGTTGTGTGTCGGAGAACTCTTCCAATTCCTGGTCCTGAATTCCGATATTTATCAGTCATCTGATAAATAATAGTGCCACAGGACCCTGTTGTTGGCCTAGTGCTGTTTAACATTTCCATTAATGACCTGGATGCAGTAACAGCAAACTTTCTAATCAGGTGTGCAGATGACAAAGTCCTGGGAGGGCTTGAGAACCCTTTGAAAATAGAATCAGAATTCAAAAGGATTTTGACAAATTGGAGAATTGGGCTAGAGACAACAAAATGAACAAAGGCATGCAAAGTATGAGATCTAGGGAAGTAAACCTAGTGCACAAATGCAGGAGGAGAGATAACTGGCTAGGCAGTGGCATACCTGAGAAGGATCTGGGGGTCTTGGTGAATCAACATGATCCAACAATGTGATGCAGACATGAACAAAGCAAATGCTAGGCTGCATTAACAAAAGTATTGTATGCAAAACACAAGAGGTGATAGTACCACTCAACGCAGTGCTGACCAGACCTTAGCAGTATAGTGAGCATGTTTGCTATTGCCCTGAAATAGAATAGTTTTCTGATAGCATACTGTTAGGTCAACAATAATTTGGATTATTAAGAAGTATTAGCTTTGCAGCTGAATACAAGGCATGACCTGTAGCCTAGCAATGCCGCTGACCACAAGGCAGAATGATAGCTAAGCCTTTGCTTGTGTCAAGTAATCATTTTCA
>JAGPOW010000261.1:17730891-17750963 GCA_030014935.1 Caiman crocodilus
GTATCTACCACTGCAAGGTCTTGCTAATGTATCATAATGTTACTGTTACTTAACTTTTAGCTTTTAAAAAGTGCTAGTTCAGCTTAATAGAAATATGCTTTTATGAAGATTTGTGAAGCACCGCCCAAGTATTGCTTTTGTTAACCCTGTAGTCTTGCCTTGTTGTAAAAAGTATAAAAGATCGCCCCACCCTTTAGGGGCGGCCATTTTGCCTCTTTGCTGGCTTAATGGTCATTGCTCAAGCAAATATACTGCAGTAATTCTTTACTCGCGTTGTCTGGTATCTATTGCAGCTAGATAACGAACTCTAGGGAGTTTTCTCTCACCACAGCAGGAGTACTGTATGCAGTTCTGGGCTCTGCATTTTCAGAAGGATGTGGAGAAACAGGAGGTGATCCAGAAGCAAGTGACAAAGATGAAAAAAGGGATTGGAGTATAAGCCATGTGAGGAAAAGTTGGGAGAACTAGATATATTTAATTTGAAGAAAAGAAGATTAATGGGAAACAATATAGCAGTCTTTCAGTTATTTGAAAACTGCTAGAAAGAAGAGGGAAGAAAGACTGTTCTTGCTACAGAAGGCAAGACAAAGAGTAATGGGTTTAAACTGCAGCAAAGTAAATTAAGACTACATCTATGGAAAAAGTGCCCTAACTTAATAAGAGCAATAGGACAATAGCACAAACAGCCTCTTTCACCGGCAGTTTTCAAGAAGAAGCTGGATAGGCAGCTGTCTGTGATGGTTTGGAAGCAGGTATATTGGACTGTAAAGTCATGGCACAAACTACTGTTCTCAGAAGGCTGCTGGGGAAAGAGGAAGGAAGTGGAGGGGGTGCCGGGACTGAAGAAAGCAAGAGAAACAGCAGCTGGCGAGATGCATGCTGAGACCCAGGATCTGCAGCAGGGCGGACTGCACGGCACAGCAGCAGGGCTCCTGTGCCACAGCAGCAGGGCTCGAGTGGAAGCCTGGGTATCAGTGCCGAAGCAAGGAAGTTTGGTGCCTGGGGCAATACCTACAACAGCAGCCTACTTCGCCCCTCGCACAGATCCCTGGGGCACGCGCCCCCCCCCATGCTTGCCTGGGAGTGGTGTGCGACTTGCAGCAAGGAGGTTCCCAGCCCTGCTCTGCCCTGCCATGCCAGGACCCACCTGCTGGGCTGCGAAGGCCCCAGGGTAGGGCAGCAGGACAGGGAGCCCAAGCCTGCAGCAGGAAGCGTGCATCTGCCCCTGCCCTGCGTACAGATATGGGGAGCACGGGTCCCCCTACCCCTCGGAAGTGCTCCACCCCCACCCCCACCCCCACCCAAGCCCGCAGCAGGCAGCCCGCACCTGCCCAGCCCATGGACTCTGCTGCAGCTGTGCTGCCCGTAGGGTGGCCATCATAGAGGACATCCCAATTTTCTGATGCTCTGTCCCCTATTGATACGAAACCCGTTGCCTTTATGCATTGGCTTTGTATCAACAGAGGACAACCTTTGGGCTCTTTTTTTGAGTGAAGGAGACAGGGGGAGCTCTGATTTTCTGTAATAAAAAACCTAAAATCAAATACCAAAATTTATAGGTATTTAGAATTTATTTTATTATAATGATTGGGGCACTGGTAGGCTTCCAAACTGCTTTAAAATTGTAACTATATCAATAAAACATTGTGTTCAATTGACAGCTATATATACAGTGGCATTTCATTTTATTTGCGGATTTGGGGTTTTTGATTAGAGACTTTGCAACTTTTTTTTTTATCAGAGAAAATCAGGATCCCTGCTCATGAGCCAATTCAACAGGGTCTGAAATCAGGTTTTTTGTTATATTGCAGCACTTTTTATTCCATTAACTGCCAATACCAGGAAGCACAGGAAGAAAAACAAAACGTGGATTTGTTACACATTTCCCAAAACCTCTGTAGAAAGATCTGTTCCATCAAAGCACCTTGAAAACACAAAGTGGCCTGAAAATTACTCCAAATCAGCATGTTTCATCGCCAGGTTCTACCCTAAACAACCACATGCCATTATTCGAAGGCATCATCTCCACGTTTCACTGCCAAAGAAAAAAAAGCTGTTCAAACAAAGGAAGCCTTTTAAAGCCACAGCCCCAACAGAACAGCGCTATACATCAGGAATCACCACCCAGCAAAACTTCCTTAAACCCCAGGAGCCCTGAGAGGGTGCGACTCCACGGTGTTTGCTCTTGTGGAAAATGAATCAGCATGTGTCAACAATGGATAGTCAGCTAAACACACAAACGCTGTTTCTCTGGTATTTATCTTCAACAGCTGTTATGGGACTGAGCTATTCCAGCATGTGACACCAGCGTGGCTGAAATTCAGATCAGGGGTAAAAACATTGGAGGTGTATTCTGGGAAGGACTATGGGTCATACAGGACAATGAGGTCAAGGACTGCCCAGAAGACTATGAAATGCTGTGACATCACAGGCAAATCCCATTACACATTGAATGTCCTGAAGCAAAGATTTTTTGTTTCAGATCAACAAAACCAAACCCAGTTGTTTCCATTCAACACAACCAATCTTTTGCACATATTCATTTCGTACAATATTTTGATATTTGAGTTTTCAGCCCCATTCACAATGAAAACACATGTCGAAATACTGGACTTTTCCACAGGATGGATGGGTTTTGTGCAGTTCTGGTTATCAGTTTCAAAGGGAAAAACTCTGAATCGTTCCACTTGAGCAAAGGGTCACTGCAGTCTTTCCTCTTCTGTTTCAATGAAATGCCTTTCATTGTTTTTTTTTAATATAAGATCAAAGCAAATCAATTTCAGATAGGATAGAATTTATTACATGAAAAGATCATTGGAGAAATGAATAATGTGTTTCCCCATAGCATGAAATAATTCAGACCCTATTCATACGAATCAAGGAAGGCAGACAATATATCATTTAAGACACCTAGTTATGCAGCATCTCAAAAGAGAATTTTTCCTAGACAAATTCACTTTGCCTCACACTGTAGTCCTTAATGCAGAATCAAAGGATTTATCTGACTATAATAAATCAGAATATTGCTCCATCTAACCTGCCATCATCCCTTCAGCACTCGCTTGTTCTTGTTTCTTTAGAGAAAATGAAAGAACTTATCTGCCTCACCATTTCTTCAGTGCCATATGGACTCTCTCCAACTCCTACTGAAGGAAAGAAAAGGTTTCATGAACTTGAACAGCAGTTGGGCCAGGCCTTAAATGGGAACAAATTCCTTCTGTAGGGATAATTTATAGACTAAAGCATGACATTAATAGCTTAAAACCTTTTCCAGCCAACACACACATATGCAGATATTAGCAAGGAAATTACCAAGCCCTTTAAGAAAATCAATCCACGATCCAAAACTGTGACCTCTTGCAGCAGTAAATATAACTGGCCAGTGGCCACATCTTGCATGAAGAAACACTTCTTTTTGTTTGTCCTAAATTTAATGTCATTAAGTCACTCCTCAGCCTTCTAGGATAAGATCTGCCTTGGTCTCCTGAGTATCTCCATGTATTTCATAAGGGTAAATATTAAGCCCTCTTTTACAGCTAGCAAAACCAAGAAACAGAAAATCAAATGGACATGGTCAGACGCAGGCTCAAGGATACTAATCATGGCTCCCAAATCCCACCTGCTCTGCCAAACTTATTATATTATGAGACCCAGTAAAAAGGAAGCTGTGCCACTGTTGTGACTCATGGATGGATACTGATTTTCACTATAGAAAGGATCACATGTTTTTAGCACAAGGAATACACATAGCCACCCCCTTTCTGGTCGCTGGTAATTCCCCAAAGATGCAGTGATGACCTTGGAAGAATCAAATGTTGAGCACTTGCATGCAAAGCATGTGCTGTCATTACATCCGTTTGCTTTAGGTATTGCAACCAACTCACAGCAATCTTTGGCTACTGGGGCCTGGAAAAACACAATGGAGTTCCTAATGCAATGGTTGTCAGCCAGGGTGTGCTGAGATCCTTTCAAGGGTGCTGCTGGGTGTACTAGCACTGCTAGGTGTGCAAACCTGAGTCACAAGATAAACCTCAAGATTTCAAACAGAAGAACGTTCTGGAGTTAGAAACATTCTGCCCTGTTGTGGTCTTTCTGAGGTCTTTGCAGCAGAAGAATTGCTCTATTCTTTTTTCTGTAGTCAAAAAATTGAGTGAAAACTACGCTGGCATTTTTTGAGCTGTGCCTTAAATACATTGGGTGGGGCGGGAGGGGGGCTTAATCTGTCAGAGGGGATGTTGAGTCTAAAAAGGTTGCAACCCTCTGCCCTAAAGTTTTCATTCCCCAGCCTACTTTGTAGGAGAGAAATGCTTTTGCTAACCACTTCATCTACACTATGGTTTGCTGATAGCACTGGCTAAAACATCTGGTCAGCAGAGCAATGAGGTTGTGGAATTGTTTAGCTTGTGTATCAGATATCCTGAGCTATGGGGAAGCAGGGTAGTTTGGAGGAGAAGTCCTCTACAAGAAGACTGAACTACACGGGGAGATTTGATCAAAGGCTGTTTCTGTATCCCTTGCCTGCATTGGATAGATTTTACTTGCCTCCAATGTACAATTTTACTATCTCAGACTCCAATAGCCAGTTCCCAAAAGACAGGCTTCCACGTCACAGAAAAACACCCACAACTGGCACCCTGTTGGCAGTCTCAGGCTCAAAAAAGAATGAGCCAGGGAGAGGAAACAGTATGTAAGAGCCCTCCAGGTTAGGACTCAGGCGCACAGAGGAAAAAGAGGTCTTTGTCCCTCCCCGCTCATCCCCTGCGATCAAGAGCTCCCGTCTCCACGGCTGCCACTCCGACCACTGCAGTCTGCCAAAGCAAAACAAGCAAGCAATCCTGAGCAAAGCCAGCGAAAAGATCACACAGTTCAAAAAGGCTGGCACCCCTGGAAATGCCAATCCTGTTCCTTTGAAACCACCTACAGCAATGACTGAACATGGGGAACATGTTTTCTTTCATATTTGACATTTACAAAGGTGCTTCTCTGAAAAGCAAGTCTCAGAGGGTGACTCTCGCATGCATGGAGACTCGGGAACAAGAATTTTGCAAAAGAAATGTAGACACATCCTCAGCCAGCCTAATACAGCATAGCTCCACTCTTTTTCCAGCTGATTTATACTAGTTGGGAATCAGGTCATTTATCTGGCTGGTGTTTTCCTTTTCAGTTGGATATATCCTTCCTAGCCTTCAGGTTTTCTCCATCTTTCCTCCTCCCCTAGCTCTTCTGCTTGATGTGTGATGTCATGATGAACTGTGTTGCATGCTGTGTGACCTAGTGCAGACTAAGGGTGCAAATGCATCAGGACAAGAGCGCGCAGGACAATTTGCAAAAGTATATAAACAGAGAATGTGTGCATGCATGTACGTGTGCGTGCACACAAGCAACTTTATGCCATGTCATTGTGTGAGCCAGAAGTATTTCTATTTTGACACAAAAACGATCTTTGAATAAAGAATTAAAGATTTTGCTTGAAAAAGTAGGACTGAATGGATGCACAACCCACATGCTGACCACTGAGCAGAGCGAATAAAATTCACCTATTAAGAATAAAGTCAAGTCAGCTCCACTTCAAGCCTGAATATTTTAGTGGATGAAGGGAAATGTTCACCATTCTTAGCTTCGAGGGCCCCCGCACTTTGCATTCTTGCATGTGAGCACAGACGGAAGTTAAGGCAGAGAGGCACCTGTGAATACAGGGGACTAGACATAGCAAATGCCAGGAAACAGACTCGGTGGCCCAGTCTTACATTCTTGTGAGATTATAAGGAAAGACCCTGGGCTCCAGCATGAGGTTCAAGGCTGCAGATTTTTCTCCCATCTCAACAGAGTAACTGAAATGCCAAACTGTGTTGCAAGTGCTTTGGTCCTGACATGCCACCTTGTGGCTCTCCATTAGCAGTCTGACATTTGTGTTTGGGAATGCACAGGTATGAACAGCATCCTATGTTAGCTGCTTGTGGGAAGGTCCCAGAGTCACAGGCTAACCCTCGCAGCACTAGCTTCATGAAGTTTGCAAAAGGTTTACGAGGAACTACAGCAAAAGCAAAGCAGAGCAGCGAGTGACTAGGGAAAAAAACCCTACAACCGAAGCTGACAAAAGGAAATTTTTCTAGTTACAGGATGAGGGCAATCAGAGCAGAATCTGGGCCTGCTAATCATATTGGGGGTCTGTGACAAAGCAGGCAAAAAAACGCAGGTGTCAAGCCCTCACCAGCCAGCCACTAGACCATTCTTCCTCTTCCTGCAGCTCATTTTAACCATAATAAAACCTTGGGTCACATTCACATAGACAATCATTTTCACTGGCTCAAAGCAAAACTGCTCTGCAGCCCCATCTGCTCCCAGTCAGACCTGTACATGAAAATCAGCTTTCCAGAGCTTCCACATGTCCTGTGGCTATAAACCACACCACAGTACCAGTAGGAGGTCTGTGGATTAGTATCATAAAAAAAGACAGCAATAGATTTGTTCTGCCATTCGTCATAGCTGTGCAGCTACCATAGATGTCTCTGCTGCATTTATGGGAGCTAGAATTTATCACTTTAATTTGCTACTCATCATTGTCATGTGCCATCCTAAAGATCCAGCTTGGAACTGACTGACGGCTCTGTGTTTATTCTGAATGTCAGCTAGGCAAAACCTGGCTAAGTCCAGCAAAGGCTGTGTTTAGCTGCCTTGCCAAGGGCAGAGGCAGAGGAACTGTGATCACCTAACCAGAACACCCCCTCTCCGCAAATCAACCCTCTTTGCTCTGAGGAGCAAGTAGACATTTCTTCGTGTGGAGCAGCTCCCTCAGTGCATGCCATGCCAACTTTATTGACCAGAACTGGAATAAGAATGAAAGAGGACACTCCAACATCCACCAGACCCTCCTGTCCACTTCTTCCCATACTGCATAAACAGCCCCAGATCTGAAATCACCATCTCACTGGCCCTCACCAAGCCACATCCAAGCCACATCCTTCACCTCTGCATGGTGATGCAAGTAGTAGGGAAGGAGCTGAGCTCTGAGCCAACCTCCCAGGGACCAACCAATGCTGGCAGCAATAGTGTAACCAGGGAGGGGTGAATGGGGCACCAGCCCTGGGAACTGACTATTAAAGGGAACTAGAATCATGTCCCCAAGGAGTCTTGGCCACAGCAAGGGCAGCAGTGCATCAGGAGGGAGAAGTGGGCAATGGGATAGCAGAAAGGTGCCCCCTGACCCATGGAGAGTGTCTGCCACAGCAGCCATGCACCCAACAGCATGTGAGGGGGAGTGAACGGGACGCCAGGATTGGCTACAGCAGCATCACTAACAGTAGCATCTCCTGCCTTCACTGTGTAGAGAGCAGTAGCAGGTAAGACTTCAATCCCTCTTCCTTCCCCTCGCCCCCACCTCTTCTCCACTGGTGCATACTGTCCCCCAACCCAGCCTAGGCCCTCCAGGAGCTCGCTATGCCTCTGAGCAGCGGGGCTTCGCGCAGCAGATAAACACAACAGGGTTCTCCCATATTCTGTTTCCAGGTCCACAGAGACAGGGCCTGATTGTACAGAGCCACACTCTCCCAGAGGAGCCTGTCAGGAGCTCACCCACTTTGGGGATGAGGGTTGCATGTACAGCACCACCTCATTAAGTGAGATGCTTTGCACAGCAGCAGTACCCTAATGCAGCCGGGCACCCGGGTCACAGGGGAAGTGGCAACTTCTAATTGCTGGTGTGATTACAACAAATGGCTGTTGGCAGCACCCAGTTTTTTTCACCCCCCATGTCAGTTGTCCAGTCACCCTGCCCTTTGTCACTGCTGTGCAGCACATTACCCCATAAACAGCTGTCCAGATCTGTGGGCTGATGCCACAGCAAATGCAATCAGCCTGCAGATTACACGAAGACTAACCATTTGCCTTTTGCTAGCAGCATAAGTCACATCACACCCTGGATCAAATGGTGCTGTCCATGGCACTGGTATAAATTTGGATTAATTACTGATTTCAGTAGAGCTGCTCCAGAGATGAGGATCAAACTGCAGATTTGGCCAGTTCTAATAAGATGTTCAACTTCTCACAACAATCCTCGAAAACTACATTTGCTCCCTGAGCTCAAATAAATCATCTTGAAAGATAGCTGGATGGTGCATACAGATAAAATCCCCGAACAGATACAAAGCACCAGAAACTTCAGCGGGTCAAATGGTCCTTGCTGCAGACAGATTTTGATCCAAGGAGACTGTTTCTCCTTCTAATTCATCTTGTTATATTGACTTATAAATCAGTCCTTTGATGTTACCGTATTTACTCACATACCGCACACAACTTTTTCCCAAAAATCAGCCTTCCAAAACTAGGGTGCGTGTTAAGCAGAGAAGCTGACTTTCTTTGCTGAAACAGAAGCCTAAAGGCATGGTGGTGCAAAATGTGTGCCAACTTTTCTTGCAGCAGGAGACATGGAGTCCAGCCTAACCCACTCTTACCTGCTGGCTAAGAGAGAAGTTAGCAGCCAGTAGCAACGTGCAGGAGGTGCATGTGGGTGCATGTGCACCCCTGAGAGCACTGGTGCACCCCCTGACTGGGAGCACTCCCCACTTAGGCGATGAGTGGGCAAGGCAGGTGGGAGTGCTGGTGCCCCCCCTGTAAGCACAAGCCAGGGATGGGGGGCACCAGGTGAAATGTTGCTAGCACTTCCGGGAATACCACGGCCACTTCTGGGAGCGCTGCTCACGCTCCCCAGCTGGCATGATTGGCTGTGGGAGGACCCCCCAAGTTAGCACCATCAGCTGCAGGGGGTCACCACCCCACCTGGTCGCTGACTGGCTGCTGGGGTGGCACCTGTTGCCTATGCCGGCAGCATTTGCAACACGGTCCTCTATGAAAAAGTGACCTTTAGGCTATGACTCTAGGAAAACATATCTTATTCTCTACATTCTGCCTTCCAAAATAAGGTGCATGTAGTATTTGGGGGTGTGCAACATATCAGAAAATATGGTATATCATGTACAAGTGTGCATATGTCAATATGAAATCAAATAACATACCCACTGTTATGATCTGAGGAACACTACTGAGGTCTGTACTCAAGCAAAGTGTCTATTGCCCTGGAACAAGTACCTCAGTATTTAGCCCTAACCTCTGCTTCAATTTTCCCCATTATCCTTCCTGATAGACATTTCTCTGTGAGTGGTTCAAAACTAGGGAGGTCCATGGCTCTGCCTGCTCTCAGTACTTGGGTGGCATGCAACCCGGATATTAGGTACAGACATTCAAAACTCCCGAGGCAGAACCAATCTAAGTTATGCAGTGTTCTGGAAGTGGCACAGCTTAGTTTAGTAGCGAACAGAACGCACATTTGCCCTTTGGTGGGGAGGGCAAATCTTAGACCAGGTTACGCCATTTTTAAACCAGTCTACGTATGCCAAACTTCTGTTCTGTTATGGGTAAAGACTGGTTTCCGCTCATTTCTACTGGTATAGTGTAGTGTTTGTACCTGGCCTGAGAGACACCAACTTAATCATGTGGCTCAGATTACTTAGGTTTATGAGAAATGGCTTCTACCAAATTCTACTCTCCTTCAGATCAATGTAAATCCAAAGCAACTCTATTACTCTTGGACTGAGTTACTCTGAATTAACTCAATTATAAAAGAGGATTTTGGCTCCTGGTACTTCAATCAATTCTGTAAAATTGGATTAAAGCAAGAAAATGCTCTAACAAGTAGATACGGGATCTAAATCAAGTTATCGTGAAGGAAAGATCATACCCACCCTCTTCTCTCCCAGCAGAAAGTTTACAACATTTCCTAGGAAAAAGCAGAGCAAAAATGTGGAAACCCAATGCATCCCACTGAAAAAACAATTCGGAGAGGTGTACAAGGTACCCAAGCAAAGGGTGGGTACCAGTAGAAAGGGTTTACCAGTAGAAAGCCCCTGGTCTTTATGCAACTAAGTAAGAACTTGCTCTGGCTTATCTACTTGATCTGTGTATAGCATGCTCCTTAACATCATTGCAGCAATGAGTGTGCAAGTTGTGGGGGCAGAGATTGCTAAGGGCTAGATAGATTGTGGGCGGTGACCCCTTACACTAATAAATTACTCAAACAAATAGTCCCAGTAAGTTCTTGAGTGAGGACATGCTCACCGAGACAAGGTATCCCAAACTGGTCCTAAGAAACTACATTTTTTAAACATCAGTGAACAGGAAACAAAAATCCTTAAGGAAAAGCAAAATATGCTTACAAAGAGGCAAACCTTTTTCCTCATTTAGAGTTTAACTGAATTAACAATCCTTCCTCAAAGACATTTAAAGAATGTTAAACAACATGACTATAACCACAACATGAATATAACCCACCACTAAACAACCTCAAAGTTAAGAAGTAACTCTAGGTCTTTAAACCACTCTTAGAAGTAATATTCTTCTCTTTTGGTATAATTTTACATACTCATTATGGAAATATAGATTGCACATTACTTTGGTTTTTCCTTCTCCATTCTCCTTGTCTTCTCTTCTGTATAATGTCAATAATCTGTTAGCGAGTTGGTCTTCAGCAGCTAATCCAGAGACATGCTATACTTCTCACAACTGGCATAGGATTCTGTCTGTGTTTATGATTAACCCACCAAGATATCTGCCGTGGCAGGGTGGGGCTGTTTAACTACTGAATTACACACAGCACTCTTTTCCTATTCTCAGTAAGATTTCCCAGAGCAACAGTGTCTAACTCTAGTTAACTATTTCATGAAGCCACACCAGGCTCAACAGTTGTGGCTAAAAGGACTTCTTCAAATGCACATTTTTTCTTGTTTTTTCCCCACTCCACACACTGAATTTTTATTGCAAGCAAATCCAAGAACTAAAAGTGAAAAATGATTTCACTAGAATGTCTTGAGAATCTCACATAGCTTTGATATGGAGCAATTAGTATGGTCAAACCTGGATCCAGATTCATATGGAAGGTTCTAGAAACATTAATGCAGTTCAGAGATATTTTTCTTTCCTTTAGTTTTGCATCATTCAAATACTTGTTATTCTGCTGCCGTGCCTCCCTTCTCTCCATATACACACATACTCTCCTCATTCATACTTTGCCAATTTAAGAAGCCACCTTCATTCGTGCAAATTTGCCAGTGAGGTCAAGAAGATTTTTGGCCAGGGTACCAAACACTGAAGCCTGAAAGCAGCATAAATTTAGTGTCCTCAGTATCTGAGACAGAAGTTAGAAATGGGGAATGAGGAGACTCACACATATTTTGCATTCTACTCCCCATTCTGACATGTGAGGTCAGCGAGTCAAAGTTTCATGTCCTTTCTGGACTTACAGATTACCCATCTGCAATACACCTGCAGTATAACTGGAAACAATTTTAGTTATTTATTTCTCCATGGCAACTGTATGTACAATTTGAAACGATCAGATGACTCATATGGCAATGATGCCCTACAACAGCAAAGCATTATTCTGAATGTATTTGTATTATTCTCAGGGGTATAGGTTGTAGCTGTGTTGGTCTAAGGACATGGGCAAACAAGCTTCTTTGAGTAAATCCAATATCTTTTAATAGACCAACCCAAATAGTTGGAAAAAATTTTGTTTGCAAGCTTTCAGGTACAAGTACCCTTCATCAGACTGAGGAAGCATTATCTGCAGTTGGTCTGTGCTCTTCCTGGATGGAATAATAAAGAAGCCAGACGCTTTTATTCATGTGAGAAAGCCAGTCGGTGAAAATGTAAATTGAGGTAGTCAATGGGTGAAAGATAGGTAGCAGGGGAGTGGGGGGGGTGGAGGGGGTATTAATGTAGCTAGTAGAGAGGTACCTGGGGAGTCAGATGTTAGGCAAGTTATAATGTGTTATTAATCCAATGTCCATATTTAGTTCATGATATTTGTATTCAATAGGTTGTGGAAGTGAAGTTCATAGTCTTGTCTGTGAAAGGTGTTTTGTAAATTCTCTTTGAGGATTAGAACTGAAAGGTTGGGGAGAGTGTGGTTTTCTTGTAAGAAATGTGCCTCCACAAGTAATTGGTTATTTTTGTCTTTGATAGATTTTCGGTATGCATTAATTCTGGTGTGCAGTTGTTGTTTGGTTTCTCTTACATATTTTCCATCAGGGCACTTAGATTTCTGGAGGTGCAGGTGTAGGATCCAGGAATGCTGATGGCTCTGTTGTGTGATATATTAGTTGTGGGGGTGGTGGAGATGTGTTGTCAGGTTTTACATTTCTTGTTCCAGCATCGCTTGGATCTATTCAGTGTGTTTTGGGTCACAGGAAATGTGTTTCTAGTGATAAGGTTGGTAAGGTTCGGTGCTTGCTTAAAGGCTAGGGTGGGTGGTTCTGTGATGATCTCTTTAAGAACTGGGTAGTCTTCTAGTATGGGTTGCAATTGTTTGAGGATTTTCCATATAGGTTCAAGGGAGGGGTGGTATGTCATAATCAACGGTCTGTGATTCATGGAGGTTTTCCTTCTGTACTGCAACAGTTCTTCACATGGTATCTGGGTGGCTCTTTCAAATGTGCAATCTATCTCTCTAGAGCAATGCCCTTGTTGGGTGAAAGGCCTTTTGAGATTTGTGAGGTAACAATCACAGGTGTTCTCAGTGCAAATTCGGTGGTATTGGAGGACTGGCTTATATTACAGCTTTCTTGTTATGTTTAGGGTGATTGCTATTTCTGTGTACATATGTATGTTGATAAGTAGGTTTCTTGTATATGGTGATCTGCATTTTACCATTCTGGATAGTGTCTAAAAAGAAAATCTTGGTACTGGAGTAGTCAAGGGATAGTCTAATGGAAGGGCGATGACTATTGAATTTCTGATGGAAATCAATTAGAGATTGCAGGTTTTCAGTACAAATTATGAAGATGTAATTAATATATCTTAAGTATAGCAAGGGTTTGATGGTGCAGTCTTTGAGGAATTCTTCTTCCATGTAGCTCATGAATAGGTTGGCATACTGTGGGACCATTTTGGTGCCCATAGCTGTGCCCATAGTCTGGAGGAACTGTTGATTTGTGAAGGTGAACTGAAGTTGTTGTGTGTGAGGATGAATTGTGTAAGTTCGGTAATATCTTTGGGTCTGTCCTCAGCTTTGTAATCTTGCTCTTGTAGATATGTAAGGCAGGTATGGATGCCATCTTGGTGTGGGATGGTGGTATATAAGCTGGTGACATCCATGGTGGCTAGGAGGGTGTTGCTAGGAAGAGGGTCTCTGTTTTCATAGAAAGTCTATTGTGTCTTAGACAAAATTTATTCTTTGGGTGACAAGAAGCTTTAGGATTGATTCAATGAAACCTGATATTTCCTCATTTAGGGTTCCATGACTGAATATTATGAGGAAGAGAAGAGAAACCCTGCTTAATTCCACAGCCGCCAGAGACTCATCTGCCATATCACAACTAGCAATGCCAGGAGAAAAAAAAGACACCACAGGAACTATGCTCGATTAGCAGCTGCTTAGTCTGGATCAGACCACCATGCAGCTGCTCTGGTATTTCTAGCCTGACCCAGAGATTGGAAGGCAGATTAGGGGGAGCAGCAGTGTGGGAATGGAGGGACGGAGGAAGAATGGCTCCAGGAGTAAGGGAGCCAGCTGCCAGCTGGCTGAGAAGCTCAGAGGGGCATGGGTAAGCCAGGGGATGCTGGCACTGAACCCATGGCAGAAAAAGCAGTGGGAGCCAGCGGAAAGCCTCACTGGGGACAGGCAGCTGTGGGAGAGGTGGATGTACCTGGATTAAGGTGTGTTTTTTTTCCCATTTTTTTTCTTTGTTGTATACCACTAGAGAAGAGCTGGATAGGCTGAACTCCTGGCCAGGATCAAACAGGGGAGAAACCAGTGACACGCTGGAAAAGATCCCACAGCCAGGCAGGTATAGGATCCAGATAGGCCAGGGCTGGCTGACACTGAAGCGCCCAAAGCTAGGGCCTTCACATCAGGGAAAGGCCAGCCCAGCCAGGGGGGGTGGGGTGGGGTGGGTGTTCTCTTTTGGTTCTTCATTTAAGATTGAAGAATCTTAAATGAATACTGGGGGGGATATACTGGCCCTGCAAAAAGGGGAGAGGTTTCACCATACTCAGGGACCCAGTGAGCTGCAGTGAGAAGGCTGTGCCTGTAAGCACCCAGGTCCCACAGCACTGGGGGACTTACCTGAGTTCAAATTACATGTCCTGTGTTCTTCCTTAGTTCTTCTTTTCTTCAAATGCCACAAGAGGAGAACTGTTAGGGCCCAGGTGACCATCATAATGGGGAGACATGATGGAGACAACCACAAACCCATAACAGCAAGTCAGAAACCAAAGTCACCCGTAGAGATCCAGGGCATGGCGAATACTTTAACATCAGGATGTAGGGGAGGTTGGAGCCCCTAAAGATGGATCAAGCCCAACACATGAGTCAAGCTGCGGTGGAATGAAACACCTCCCAGTTAAAGGGCAATCTAACATCAAGTTGTGGTGGGCAAGAATCGGGTAACTACTAAATCCAACAGACTTGAGTCACCATGGCATAGTCAGGTCAGGCACAGGACCGCCGGGCCTCAAGGCCCTATCCTATTTTGCACCAACAGATATGATAGGTCTGCCAGGGTTTCCATCTTTGTGGCTTTTAGGGAGCATGTGAAAAGTCTCTGGGTTAAGTAGTGAGGGAATCAAGCTCTTTAGTTTCTCTTGTAGTTCTGATGGAAATGATTTGATCATAGTTTTGAATTGCAAGGTAAAAAGTGGAGTAGGATCTTCTTCTAGTTCTTTGTAGTAGGTGGTATCTATTGGCTTCTTTTTTGTAGTCTTCAAGAAAGCGAGGAAAGTGGATCCAGCAAACTACAGGCCCATCAGCCTGACCCCTATCCTGTGGAAGGTCTTAGAAAAGATTATAAAATAGGCCATTCTTAACAGACTGGCCGATGGCAATATCCTGAGGGATATGCAACATCAGTTTGTTACGGGTAGGTCTTGCTTGACCAATCTTATTTCCTTTTACAACCAGGTGACCTGGACAAGGACCTGGACAACAGCCTGGACAAGGCGGAAGAGATTGATGTCGTATATCTTGACTTTAAAAAAGCCTTTGATCTGGTATCCCATGATCACCTCTTGGCCAAACTGACTAACTGTGGCCTTGGGTCCACCATGATCTGCTGGGTGGGGAATTGGCTCTGTGGTAGGACCCAGAGGGTGGTGGTTTATGGAAGTCAATCGTTGTGGTGCCCTGTGACCAGTGGGGTCCCTCAAAGCTCTGTCTCTGGACCTATTTTTGTTCAACATCTTCATTAACTATATAGACATTGGTATCAGAAGCAGACTGGCCAAGTTCACCAATGATACCAAACTCTGGGGAACACCATCCACACCTGAGGACAGGAGGGCAATCCAGACTGACCTTGATAGGCTCAGGAAATAGGTGGACAAGAACCTGATGGTGTTTAACACCGAAAAATACAAATTTCTTCACCTTGGGAGAAAAAACTTGCAGCATGCTTATAGGCTTTGCAGTGCTATGCTGGCTAGCAGTACAGATGAGAGGGACTTGGAGGTTGTGATTGACCACAAGATGAACGTGAGCCTTCAGTGTGATGCTGCTGCTATTAAAGCAAGCAAAACACTGGCTTGCATCCATAGATGCTTCTCGAGCAAATCCCAGGATGTCATTCTTCCCTTATACTTGGCCTTGGTGAGGCAACAGCTGGAGTACTATGTCCAGTTTTGGGCTCCATAATTTTAAAAGGATGTGGAGAAGCTTGAGAGAGTCCAGAGAAGAGCCAAGCACATGATCAGAGGTCAGAAAAACAGACCTTATGATGACAAGCTGAGAGCCATGGGCTCTTTAGCCTGGAAAAGCACAGGCTCAGGGGTGATCTGGTGGCCACCTATAAGTTTATCAGGGGTGACCACCAGTGTCTTGGGGAACGTTTGTTCACCAGAGCGCCCCAAGGGATGACGAGGTTGAACGATCATAAACTACTGCAAGACCATTTCAGGCTGGACATAAGGAAGAATTTCTTTACTGTCCAAGCCCCCAAGGTCTGGAATAGCCTGCCATCAAAGTGGTTCAAGCACCTACTTTGAACGCCTTCAAGAAATATTTGGATGTTTATCTTGCTGGGATCCTATGACCCCAGCTGAATTCCTGCCCCTGGGGCAGGAGGCTGGACTTGATGATCTTCCAAGGTCCCTTCAAGCCCTAATGTCTATGAAATCTATGAAACCATGGTTGAGGATACCTATAGCCCCTCCTTTATCTGCTAGTTTTATTACTATTTGGTGGTTGGATCTCAGAGATTCTTTGGGCCTTCTCTCTGAGAGGGAGAGGTTGTTCTGGTGGTGTGCTGTTGATTATTTCATTGTTCATTCTTTCCCTGAAGCAGTCAATATAGCGGTCAAGGTTAGACTTTTGTTCACTGTGAGGGGTCCAATTTTTGTTTTTTGGGTGGGGGTTGATATTTTCCTCAATGTTGTCAGAGGATGAAGTGTTGTTGGAAGTGGCTTTATTTTGATTGTAAAATTATTCCTTGAGGTGGAAACTTGTATTAGTCTTTCATTTAAGACATTTAGACTCCTATGGCAAAGGGCAAGCATATTTTAAGGAAGGGGACTGTCTTGCTTACTCAAACTAGACCAACCTGACGTCATTCTACTGATCAAATACAAAGACAGATGTGCTGAACTTGCTGGCTACAGAGGACTGCAATTAGGCAATCATTTCCTCATTGAGAACAAACACATCCATGCTTCACAGCACTACAGAGCTCTTTAGAAGACACCCAACATCCCGTAAAAATTGCTGCCTAGGGAAAAGGATTAAGAGGCTGACACAAATAATCCCCATAATCACTACTCAATGATAAAAATGCATTCAGATTAACTTTCCTGAGTGCCCCCATATAAACAAACCTTTGGTATTGTTCACTGAGGTTTAAAAAAGTAAATACCTCTGGACTGGGCAATGTTCCTACTATGAATTAAGCTGTATAACACCCATGTGTTATAAACATGCAGCTTGTAGATAGGTAAAATAAACAACAGAGAGATACACTCACTAATTATAAAATATAAAAGAATGAGTTGAGCACAGCAAAGGGCAAACACCAGAGGAAAAACATTCCTATCATCATCACGTCCAGTTCTGACCCTGGGTCTACAGAGATGATGATCTTCAGTCGTAGGAACGAGCTTCTGAGTCTAATTAAAATTTTGACAAGACAAAGCAAAGCACTGCTGTTCACAGCTGTTTATATTGTGGAGTTTGGGATTATATTGCTGTGGTAAAAGCCCTTCATGGCTCTGTGAATCTGTACACGGTGGTGTAAAATATTTGACTACCCAGGAGAACATTTCATGAAGTATTTACCCAGATTTAAATGGGGACCATCCTATCAAGGATCATCTTGTGTATAGGGCCACCCTGACAAGAGGGAGAGGTGAGGATGAGAACGAGTCAGCCGCTGTGTACTTTTCTAGCTATGCCCATGCTTCTCTTAAGTGTCTGATTGTTACGTAATATCCTGGAAAGCAACCATCGCCAGCCATATTTAAAATTCTTTTTCTATTGTGTAATAGAAGGAAGGTGCATGCAAAACATGCTTGGATTTTAGATTGGATTGTTCTTATCAATGATAAAGATCAGCGTATGCTAAGGGCTTTCCAAACACTTAGGCAAGTTCCTGTTCTGATGAAGTTCCACTCCCAAGGCAGCTGGAGTTAGAAAGAAAGGAAACAAGAGGAGGTAATTTATACACAAATCAGCTCTATTCACTGGAAGCAAGGAGCTTGGTTGCACTTCAAAGGGTGTGAAGAGATCAATGGGCACCACACTTTGCATGGTACAAAAGTTGGTCTACTCACTGAGAAGCCCTAAGGAAAGAATCAAGCGCTGCGGTTTGGATCTTTTGTCTTTATTCACTTCTCCTTTTCAGCTCCTCTTATCTCTTCTCTGCCCAGCCTTCATGAACTACATGGTTCATCTCTTTCTTTCATGAGTATGGCTGTGCTGTCTTCCCTGTTGCCTGCTGTGTTTGGAATGGCCTTCCAAAATCCATTTGTCAGGGCTACTTTTTTTCCTTCAAGTCACCCTTGAAAATCCACTTGCACAGAATTGCCAACCAAAAATGCATGCATTGCACCAGACCCCCTCTGTTTTACTCTTTTGTACTTCAGGAGTCACTCAGATGAGTTTATGAAAAGTGGAGGTGACCAGATCTATAACCTGAGGTCTCACCTGTGTCACACTGCACTTCATTTCCATGTGTTCGCTCTGCAGCGCTCAGAAATCTGGGACACTGCCCTCCTTCCTCCCCCCACCTCCAAATCAGCGGTGCTGCTGCAGACAGAGGTGGAGGCAGGGCAGCATGGTGCTCCAGGGGGGCGGGCAGCAGTGATAACAATAAAATGTAATGAACTGTGTTATTTTATTTTAATTTGAATTGTACCACAGGCAAAGGGTGGGGTAGGGAGGCAGCCAGGTCTACAAGGACAGACCAGGCTGGGGCCACAGTCCCAGGGTAGAGCCCAGAGCTGCGCCCCCCCAAACATGGGTCCCCAGCAGCTGGGTGTGGGGAGGGACCCACTTCCCTCAGGGCACAGGTCCAAGCCACCCTGTCCCCACCATAACTGGAATGGCTACTCCCTGGTCCCAACTCCGCTGGGCTGCGAGCAGGTGAACTTGTGCACACGTGAGCAGCCCAAGATCACAGCAGTGCTTTCCCCCTACCCTGCCTTCCCCCAGCCGATCCCATCCCAGGCAGGAGGAACAGCGCCCAGCTCAGCTCCTCCACCCCACACCTTCAGCCGCTGCTCAGGAGGAGCCAGGCCAGGCATGCGAAAACTGGCTGGGATGGCAAAGCAGCCTATGAAATCCAAGACTGTCCTGGACAAACCAGGACTTATTTATGGTCACCCTAGTTATAAGACTTAAACCCCTTTAGGGACATATTTATTCAGGATTAGTGACCTTAATTTCATTTAGCTCCATTGTGAAAGTGAACTAAGTTAAATTAAGACTGCTCTTAATTTTGAGTGTGTCTGCACAGGGCTTATTGCTATTACGTGATTCACTTTAAAGGCAGACACTTCTGTTACCTGGTAATTCAGGTTACATATTCCTCAGTGTCCCTGTGTTGACAAGCCTTCAGGGGTGTTGTGCTAGGCGGGGAGGGATAAACTAGAGATTTCTTGGTGCACTTTACCATTCTTTCCCAGGAACATCACTCTGACCTGCACTGAAGGCTTGCCTTGCCCCTCTGGCATTCAATCCCATACTAGGAACAAGTAGGGGGTAGGCAGCTAACATTAGCTAGAGTCACAACCAGGTCCAGAACAGAGTTGTGCAGAAAAGATGACTTGCAGCTGAAATGAATCAGGAGAAGAGCCTCCAGCGCTCTGCTATTTGAGAGGAGAGGAACAGAGGTCAGGGAGCATTTATTCTCTAGCTAATAAAGGAAGGACTGCGGCACACTAACAGTGATGAAAAAAGAGCAAAGGGACACTTTCTATCTCTTCCCATGGAATTTGAAACAACAAATCCTCTCTGCAGGGTTCTCTGGGTCAATACATGCTCCTAAGTTATCACAGGTGGTAAGTGTATAAATATAGGGATTACATACAGGGAGAACAATAGATGCTAATTGAATGCCAAGTGGGAAATTTCTGCTGCCTTCATGCAGGGGGTCATCCACATCCCCTAGTCCCATAATAGGATGCAAAAAGAGACAACATGCAGCTCATTTTGAAGAAACATTTTTTAATATAAGAAATATGCATTTCTACAGAAGCAGGGCGCTTGGTAATGTTTTTGCAAAAAGACTACAGCAAGGGAGGGCAATTATTTGGGCCCAGGGGCCACATAGGGAGTTTTGATGCATTGCTGCACCCTTCCCCCCCACCACTCCTTCCCCATATGCCAAGGATATGGGGAAGAAGGAGGGTGAACTGGTCAAAGGTGAAGGGAAGAAGGAGGGCACAGGGTGCATGCAGCAGAGCTCACCTGGGCAGTGTGAATCACAGCTGCCCCATGGGAGCTCTGCCCACTCCCACCTGGGCCAGCCCATGCCATGTTCCCACCTGTGCCCACCAAACCAGCCCCAGCCAGATTGTACAGTTTACCAGCAGGGCTG
>JAGPOW010000261.1:17785270-17818125 GCA_030014935.1 Caiman crocodilus
CGGGGTCAGATGACCCCGGCAAGGTGCTCATCTAACTTCCTCTTAAAAATCCCCAGGCTAGGAGCCTGTACCACTTCACCTGGAAGCTGATTCCAGGCTTGCATTAATATGAATATGTGGGAATATGATCCCACTTGCATTAAATCAGGGCTGTTCTAAGCAGCCAGGGTCAGCACGCTGCATGGGTTGCACCAGCAGGGGCCAGAGTTCCTGACTGCACCCTGCCACAGAGGCACCCCTCACTTGGTGAACCTCACTGCCTGGGCAATGTCCAGCCCCTGACTCTGCACTGTACCATGCAGGTAACCTTGGGCTGTATGTGTCCCCAACCCCATAGACTGTGCTGCACAGTGTCCAGGTTAGTTCCAGACTAACCTGGAATTTCCTTGATAACAGATTTTCCGGACAAAGAAAATGCAGATGTAGTAACTGACCTGGACTTCAGAAAGCATTTGATTTAGTGAGAAAAATTATATTAATAGTTAAACTTGAGAAGAGAGGATTAGAATGAGAATCAGAGGGTGAGTAAGGAACTGATTAAAAGGAGACAGCAGCATGTAGGATGGAAAATGTCAGGCCTGAGAAAATAACTAATGGAGTTCCCCAAAGATTAATCTTAAAACGAATCTTCTTATTTTCATTCATGACTGACACTAATGAAATAATGTATTAATTAAATTTGCTGATGACACAACGATGGAACAAATTGCTAATGTAAAGGAGACTCAAAAATCTCATACAGGAAGACTTGGATGACCTTGTAAGATCATGCATTTATGAACTACTAGCAATGGAGATTCTGCTTAAACTGAGAACTCATCAGTTCAAAATGACAAAGGAGGAGAAAGAAATTAGGAGGCCATAGGATGATTGAATCAACAGTGTGTTGCAACCATGAAAAACAGCAAACACAATCCTAGCATATATCAGATTAAGTCGCTGGTTAGATGTTATCTAATAACTGGTCATCCATATTCAAGACAGATTAATACAGATTGTACAGATGGGAACAGGTACAGGGAAGAGCTACCTGAATGACTACAGAGGACACTCAAATCACTTGTCTTATTTAGACTAGCAAAATGGAGGCTGAGTGAGGATTTGACTGCACTCTATATATCCATCAAGGGGAGGACAGTAAACACCAGGGAAGGAAAATGAATTATTTACATTAAGGGCTTCCAACAAATGAGAGTCTGGAACAGTCTTCCAACAAGAGTAATAGACTCAAATATTTTAATGATTATATGCTAGAGGTCGATTGGTTTATGAAAGACATTATATATGGACATGATGACTGTGGCGGCGAGAAGCCCCCTCAGGCACTTAAGGGGCTGGGGGCAGACCCGAGAATTCCAGTTAGGGAACAAGAAGGCCCCCTGTGTCCCAGTAAACTTATCACTGGGAACGGAGCTGGAGCTGCATGAGCCAGCATTACGCTGGCTCTTCAAACATCTGCTTCCTAGGCGGCGCAGCTGCTGGATAATTGTAACAGCTGATGCCACTGCCGCGGGAAATTTAAAAACCCCACCAGAAGCCAGCAGGGGGAAAGAGAGAGACAGCCAGCAGGGAGCACACCAGGCAGGCAGTGGCTCTGGAGTCTGGCAATAGCAGTGCTGCAAGCAGTGCCCACCCCCCACCGCATCCAAGGCAGGGGA
Source organism: Caiman crocodilus (assembly GCA_030014935.1). Taxonomy (NCBI): domain Eukaryota; kingdom Metazoa; phylum Chordata; order Crocodylia; family Alligatoridae; genus Caiman; species Caiman crocodilus. Next base: position 17,786,929 of record JAGPOW010000261.1, read on the forward strand.
AGCAGTGTCTGACTTCAGGCTGGGGACAGTCAATCCATCCTTGGAGGGAGATGGATGCCAGACAATCAGAGCCTAGCCCTTTGGGATCAGAGGTCTGAGGCTCCAGACACGTTAACATCCAGGCAACAGGCTGGTGCTGAAGCTGGTGCTGGACCCCTTTGTGAAAAGACTTGCAGGGAACGATGGAACCATGAGCAGGACACCCGAATGGTTGGGGTGTAGGGGAGGTGGAGCCCTGAGGAACACCGCGGCACTGCTGTGAGTACCCCATCGTCGGATCAATTGGAACAAAGAACACCATTGAATCCCTCCTTTCTTCAGGTAACAAGTGATGGCAGGAGAGTTGGGGGACCCCGACCAAGGAGGCAGTGAGGTACTCACAGCATCCACTAGAAACTCCACAGAGGTGCATTGGCCAGGAACAGCAATCCCTATGATAATGGATCAGTGATCCCAACCCAGGTAGAAAGAGTCATGCAGGTACCAGCTGTAGTCCACATGGAGCTCCTTATGCAAGCCATCCAGGCAATAGAGCAAATGCTGGAAATTCAACAGCTGCAGGGTGCCCACCAGCAGGAGTGGCTGCAGCATAATGCAGCCCTGTTTAAGATGCTGCAGATGACACAGGATGACGATCCCAAAGCCTACCTTGACATGTTTGAGGGGATGGCCCTCCAAACTGGGCTAGACTGTACTCAGTGGGCCCACCAGTTGGGCATCCTAGTGGTAGACCAAGCCCAAGCAGCCTACCAGGTGCTATCAAGGAAAGATGTCCATAACTATGATATGGTGAAGGCCACAATCTTATACCAGCTTGAGATTTCACTTGAAAACCACAGACAGGCCTTCTGAGCCCAGAAGTCAAAGGAGGTCAAGAGGTTTTGCAACTTACTACAGTATCTGCGAGACATGTTGAATAAGTAGCTTCCCGTGATTTGGTTTGACTGAGATGGGGTCATAGACCAGCTCCTGTTAGAACAATTCCTTTGGGACCTGGAGGAGGACACTCAGGTATGGGTGAGAAGACACCTACCATGGAGCAGTGAAGAAGCCCTCCCTCTCGCAGAGGCTTTCGCCAGCTCAGAGAACAAGCATTGCTGGGGATGAGGCCTCCATGCCCCGACTGAGAGTGCAACCCGAGAAGAGGTAAAGAGAATAGGGCCTCAGAAGGGGATGATAAGGGGTGTAGTCTGTTATCATTGTGGTCATACCGGCCATATCTCAAGAGAGTAGGGACTAGACTTAAGTGAACTAAGGCACGGATTGGTGATATCCACCCTGCCTAGAGAAAGAGAGCGAGGAAAGCTGACCAAGGTGAGCCCATGGATTGTAATTTTAGTACTACCTCATAGGAGAGAGGCTGGGAAAGTCCAGTTGTGACAGCATGAATCAGGAATCGGGAGGTGCGCGCAACCCTGGACAAGAACTGTTCACAGTCTCTACTCCACGCAGATCTGGCTCCAAATATGGGGGTGAGGGAGACCAGACCTCTAGTGATGACCTGCATCTTAGGTGGCGAGATGTGCTTCCAGAGTTGCTACCTCCCCCTGAGAGTAATGGAGTTCCAAGGCGAACTAAAGGTCGGCCTGGCTCCGGTATTGGCCTGTGAAATGATCTTAGGCTGAGACTAGGGACCATTTTACATATTAAGAGTGACCAAAGAGGAGAGGAAGTGATTTAAGAAGAGGTGAGGGCTGGGCAGGAGAAACAGCCTCCCAGCAGGATGGACCTGTCTGGGACAGCATTAATATGGATCAGGTAACAAGTACAGCACAGTTTCATCAAGCACAAGAAGAAGATCCAGAGCTGCAATGGCCAATAATTAAGGATCCAGGAAAGGGGACCTCCAGGATCAACCCTGACTTTGAGGTAACGGGGAGGGGGAGGGAGAGCTGCTGTATTGGGTGCGAGGGGTCAGAAGGGGATGACAGAGAGGCGGCAGCTAGTGGTCCCGTTCCCACTCTGCCAGCAAATTTGGAGACTGGCACACACAACTCCCTGCTAGGCGGCCATTTAGGGCATACCAAATCCAGGGCAAGATTAGTTCAGGATTTCTTTTGGCCCCATCTACAAGAGGTTGTGGATAGGTGGGATGCAGCATGTCCAGAGAGCCAGAGAACCCAGGAATGGAGACCTCAGAAGATGCCTGTGCAACCCATGCCAATAATTGAGATGCCGTTCTCCCACATAGCACTGGACATTGTGGGTCCTCTCCCAAAATCTCACAGAGGGTACCAATATGTATTAGTCCTAGTGGATTACGCCACGTGTTTTCCAGAGGCAGTTCCACTTAGTCCATCACGGCTACCTGGGTGGCTGAAGAGCTCTTAAAGCGGATCATCCATGTGGGAATCCCACAAGAAATACTAACCGACCAGGGGACAAATTTTATGTCAGGTGTAATGAAGACACTTTGCAGCACCCTGGGCATCACCCACCTGAAAACATCTGTTTACCACCCCCAGACTAACGGCTTAGTGGAGAGGCTTAATGGGACCATCAAAAGGATGCTCAGGTGATGCATAGAAAAGGATTCACGCAGATGAGACACAATATTAACCCCACTATTATTCGTCTTGCGGGATACAGCACAAGAGTCTAGGCAGTTCTTGCCCTTTCAGCTTATGTATGGCCACAGCCCCAGAGGTCTATTACAGAGCCTGAGAAGACTGGGAAAGGTCAATGGGACCAGGAATGATGGCAGAAAGGTATTGACAGGAAGTACAAGATCGCAGAAACAAGACCCAGCAGATTGCCTGCCAGAATCTTCGAGCCATGCAAGAATGGCAGAAGGCCCAGTATGATCAGAGAATGAAACCAAGGACATTCCAACCTGGAGACGTGGTATTAGTATAGCTTCCAGCATTGATGAGTAAGAACCTCTTAATGTGGCAAGGCCCATTTAAAGTGATGCGTCAGGTAGGTCCGGTAGATTATGAGGTACTCAAGACTGGACACTGCCAGGAGCACCAAATCTACCATGTCAACCTCCTCAAAGAATGGAGGGCACCACAGGGTCGGATGGCACAACACGAGGAAACAGGGGAGGAGCCAGGACACCCCTACCCTGAGTTAGGGGATGGAAAAACACAGAGGGTGCAAGTTCACCTGGGGGAAGATTTGAACACAGAGCAATGGTGGGAACTGATGGAGATAACAGAAACCTCCCAGGACATATTCCAAGAAACCCCGGAACAGGCACAAGGAATAGAACATGCGATCAGAACACCACCAGGCGGACTAGTCAGGGAATGACGGAGGCCTATACCTCATCAATTACAACAAGAAGTACAGCAAGAAATAGAAAAGATGCAGAAGCAAGGAATTATCCAGTCTTCTTGAAGTCCTTGGTGCAGCCCAACAGTACCCGTGGCCAAACCCAATGGGTCACTCCGCCTGTGTATTGGCTTCCAAAAGTTGAATCCACTAGCGACATTTGATGCCTTCCCCATGCCTCATATCGCCCACCTCGTCAAGAGAATTGGGGAAGCGAAGTATATATCTACTATTCACTTAGCCAAAGGGTACTGGCAAATCCCAATGAAAACGGCTGACTGCGCCAAGACAGCTTTTGAAACACCCTGGGGCCTATTTGAGTTTGTATGAATGCCCTTCAGGCTGAATGGAGCTGCTTATGGATTCCCTGCTGGCACCGCACACAGCATACACAGCTGCATACATTGACATAATTATCTTCACTTAGATTGGCCACAACATCTTGACACCCTGAGGGCCATCCTGGGAGAACTCAAGGCGGCCAGGATGACAGCCCATCCAAAAAAAATATAAACTGGTGAGAAAGGAGACCAAGTGCCTGGGGATTTGTGTAGGCCAGGGGACTATCCGACTCCCTGCAGACAAAGTAGAGACAATACAAAGTTTCCAAGGGCCATGCAACCATTGTCAACTCTGGTCCTTCTTGGGGTTCATCAACTACTATCACAGATTTATACTACACTTCACAAAGCTTGCCACACCCCCCGCAGACGTACTCCGAAGACAGGCATGAGGGACACTAAAATGCATATCTGAAATGACAAAAAGCTTTGAGAATCTGAAGAAAGCTATGTATCACGACTTGGTAGTATACATTCCTGACTTCTCTGCCCCTTTTATCTTATAGACCAATGCATCTGGCAGCGCCTTGGGGACAGTCTTACTATAAAGATGGGGGAAGACGAGTGCCTGGTCACATTCGCAAGCCGCAAATTTAGCCAAGCCAAAACCAGGCATGCCATAATAGAGAGGGAGTATTTCCCACTGTACACTTTTAAATACTATCTGATGGGCCGGGAGTTTCTGGTGGTGACGGATCATGCCCCACTGCAATGGTTAACTAAAATCCAGGTAGAAAATACCCTCATAACCCACTGGGCACTCACTCTTCAGCCTTTTAAGTTCATGGTAGTACACTGCCCTGCAAGGATAACCTTGTGGCAGATTTCCTCTCCAGATATAGCAGCTCAGAGGATCCAGCCAAAGAGGCACACTGAGCACATAAGAAGAAATACCAGACAACTCAGGATGCTCAGCAAGATGTCAAAATGCCACAAGGCAGCTTAAGTGGGGAGGTCTGTGGCAATAAGAAGCCCCCACAGGCACTTAGGGGGCTAGGGGCAGCCCTGGGCATTCCCGGTGGAAACAAGAAGGCCCCCTGTGCCCAGATAAACTTACCACCAGGAACAGAGCCAGAGCCACGTGAGCCGGTGTTAAGCCAGCTCTTCAAATATCTGCTTCCTGGGCGGGGCAGCGGCCAGCTAATTGCTACAGCTGATGCCACCGTCACAGGAATTTTAAAATCCCTGCCAGAAGCCGGCAAGGGGAAGGAGGGAGAGAGCCAGCAGGGAGCACGCCAGGCAGGCAGCGACTCCAGAGGCTGATAATAGCAGTGCTGCTATCCCACCCACCCCACTCCCCCTGCATCCAAGGCAGGGGGAGCAGTGTCTGACTTCAGGCTGGGGACAGTCAGTCCTCAGCCACCTTAATTTCAAAGCATAAAGAAGCATCCTTCTCTCTTGGAGGGAGAAGGATGCCAGACAATCAGAGCCCAGCCCTTTGGGATCAGGGGTCTGAGTATCCAAACACCTTAACATCCAGGCAATGGGCCAGTGCTGAAGCTGATGCTGGACCTCTTTGTTAAGGGGCTTGCAGCGAATGGAGGAACTGTGAACGAGACACCCAAGTGGTTGGTGAGGGGATAAAGTGAAGGGGAAGCAAAGCCCCGAGGAACACCACAGTACTGCTTTATGGTGCACAGGTCTTTATCCCCATCGTTGGGTCGACTAGGACGAAGAACACTAGTGAACCCCTCCCCTTTCTTCAGGTAACAACAAGTCGTGGCAGGAGAGTTGGGGGACCCTGACCAAGGGGGCAGTGAGGTACTCACAGAACCCACTAGAGATGCCACAATAACCCAAGAAGTCCCTTCCAGTTCTATGTTCTTGGTGGTTGCAGAAGTGCCATCACTCAGATGAAGTGCTGAACCACCTTCCCATCTCACACAGATGTCCCAAATAGGTAGTCTGAAATCCTTCTATCACTACTCCCTCTTCGTCCTAACCAAAAAAAGTCTGAACCCTGGAGAATAAATATTAATTTATTATGACTACTATAATAGTACCTTCTCATGTTTATGGTTTTAATTCCCCATTGGGTTGAATGACATTTAGTGCTATCCTAATGAGCTCATGAAAATGTCAGTGTGAGTCTTGGGAATTAGTTTACAATGTCATGCTGAGGAGCAAATAACTGCAGTGCAAATTCAGGGAGACATCACATTAAAACACCAACATGCCTAACTAAACACTAGGCTTCATCATTCATTCCTTGAACATCCACACAGCTCAAACTCTTGTCCAGGCCTATTCCTCATCTTAACTATTGTAACCTCCACCTCTCTGGCTTGTCAAATATCTAAGTCCATTCAGAATACAGCTGATAAGAATCTCTTTCCTGTCTTTGCTTTAACTGTTACAAATTTATTTGCATCTTTCCATTAGTTTCTCCTTCTTCTTTCATTAAATTCAAATCTCTTATCCTAATTTTCAAGGTGCTTCACAACTCTCTGATTACCTATTTGCTGCTATTCTTTCTGCTGTGTCAATAATTTCAGTCTTGACTGATGCCTGTCTATACATTGCCCTCATGGTTTGCAACTGCCCGGTTGATCCTGGGCACTAGTAAACCTCAGGCTAGAATTTAATCTTTGGAATAGATTTCATAGACACTAGGGCTGGAAGGGACCTCGGAAGTTCATCAAGTCCAGATTCCTGCCCCAGGTGCAGGAAGTCAGCTGGAGTCACAGGATCCCAGCAAGATAAACATCCAATTGACTCTTAAAGGTTTCCAGAGTAGGTGCTTGCACCACCTCTGCAGGCAGTCTGTACCAGGCCTTGGGGTCTTGGACAGTAAAGAAGGTCTTCCTTAAGTCCAGCCTGAAACGGTCTTGGAGGAGTTTGTGACATTTTGACCTTGTCATCCCATGGGGCACTCTGGTGAACAGGCATTCCCCAAGATCCTGATGCACACCCCGATGTACTTATAGGCTGCCACCAGGTCATCCCTGAGCCTGTGCTTTTCCAGGCTGAAGAGTCCCATGGCTCTCAGCCTCTCTTCATAAGGCCTATTCTCTTTCTTCCGATCATGCTCATGGCTCTCCTCTTGGCTCTCTCAAGTTTCTCCACATCCTTCTTGAATTGTGAGGCCCAGAATTGAACGCAGTACTCCAGCTGCCGCCTCACCAAGGCCAAGTACAGCGGAAGGATGACATCCTGAAATTTATTTGAGAAGCATCTACGGATGCAAGCCAGAGTTTGGTCACATCATATTGGTGGCTCATGGTCATCCTGTGGTCAGTCATGGCCCCCCAGTCTCTTTTGGTCATGGTGTTAGCGAGCATAGCACTACAGAGCCTATAAGCATGCTGTGGGGTTTTTTTTTCCCCCAGGGTGGAGTACCTGGCATTTGTCAGTACTGAATGTCATCAGGTTTGTATCTGCCCACTTTTTGAGCCTATCCAAGTCAGCCTGAATCACCAGCCAATCCTCAGGTGTGGATGCTCTGTACCCCACTTTTGACACCTGTATCCATGTCATTGATAAAGATGTTAAAGGGAACAGGTCCAAGGATGGAGCCTTGGAGGACCCCACTGGTCACGGTGCACCACAATGATTGACTTCTACAACAAGTTATATATAGTATAGTAATATGTACCAACAACATGTAGTCAGGCAATACTGGTGATCTCCCGTCACAAGATTTAGGTATACTGGAGAAGGTCTGGATGAGATCATGATTTGTAGAAGATGTGATCAGTACCCAGCACCCCATTTATACGGGGGTTTATATCGAAGTCCCAATCTAGGAAGTCTCACAAGGATGCTTGTAATGTTAAGTATGTGCACAATCCTGTGACAACATCCATGAATTTACAATTATTCTTAGTTTGGTATACGAACCATCATTTCATTATAAAGTTTATTAATAAAGTGCTGTAACTGCTCTCTCAATTTGTGGGGCAGAGGGTCTTTAAACCATTTTAAAAGGACAAAGCAAGCTATAAGTGAAATTTTAGTTATGCTTAGTTCTAATGAAGTACACAAAGGAAAAGTCAAGTTTACAGTTTAATACCTTTCTCTTGCAAATAAAAAAAAAAAGTTTGATTCTGGAAGTTGTTTAGAAACTTCAGACCTGTTCCATAATCTATGCCACAAAGTACCCTAGGCCCAGTTGCAGCCTACCAGAATGATACAAGCTTGGTTTTTGCTCTTACTTAGTAGACAGACATTAATCCTCTATGATGCATAATTCTGTCCACTGTGTTTGGATTGCCACTGCTTTTCCAGTTGTCTCTGTTCAAGTTAACCTCTTTAGATCTACTTGCATGTGCTTTTATTTTTATAAAGGTTAAAAGCTCTTAGCTATCTCTTAAACTGCCATTCCCATCCCTACCTCCTACTTCTCATCCAGAAAACTTTTAGGTGCTGGAGTAACTGAAACAATGCAGATGAATATCCCATGCTGCCATGTGAAATAAATGAGTCCTTTTACCACCATCTTGGTATAAGTTTTTCAAACACCTCTGTACAAAATGCAACCAGACAATCACAGATAACACCCAAGTCAAGTCCATGATATTTGCTAGTATTCTTAAAAGCATCCTCCTAAAAGCATCTGAAATGGCTCTTGAAAATCTTTAACCTTTATGGTTCCAGAGAAAAGCTTAAAGAGGTGACCTGAGTGTAACCCACACATTCATGCTGCTGGGTTTCTGGCTGTAGCTATGTTGGTCTAAGGGCATAGGCATGTCCTCAGTTGGTCTAATAAAAAGCATCACGTCTACTCAAAGAACCTTGCCTACCCACACATTTAAAATCACAAGACAACTGAAAATCCTGCAACGTGTTTTTACAAAAATCACATGATGTCTGTTTAGTGATATCTGTTTGGTGATATTTGCATGTTGTGATAGGTTATCAGTGTTGTCTGGTGGAGCAACCTCAGCCTGGGCTTTTAGACCTTTTAGTGGGATATCAGGTGACTTGAAGCAATGAAGCACCCACAGGAGAAACTCTGGCTTCCTTCTACAGCATCAGTAGACGGAGGTCTGAATTCATTCAGCATCATCCAATTACACAGATGGTTACTTCCTGCTCTTCAGTATTTCCAGTACAGTATTGTTACAGGATCTACTCCAAAGACATATTGGTAGGTACCGTATGCTTTGAATACAGATATAATTTTTTTCTCTGAGAAAGACTAGAAAAACCCCACAAACACATCATGTGAACTCCAAAGGAATTCCCTAGAAACATCCCTTTTCCAGTCATGGACAGCTCCAGCTTCTAACCCCAAGAGATGGCAAGATCAGAGACATTCCACTTGCCATTGGTGCACAGCAGATAATACCCAACCTCTAACTCATGCTGAAATGATTTGAAAATCAAATGTAAATCCCACATATTTGGAGGGGCAAGAAGAAAACATCTTTAGCATGTTAATTAAACACCAACAGTTCCAGGTAAAACTGGCTAAATGTTTGGTCCTAAATTTCACTGGTGGATTACAAATACGATGAGTTTGAGGATAGGATGGGTTTCAATACTGACAAGTGCAAGGTGCTACACCTGGGGAGGAAGAACGAGCAGCATACCTACAGGCTGGGAACTCCCTTCCATCAGCACAGAGGCAGAAAAGGGATCTAGGAGTCATTATTGATTCCAAGATGAACATGGGCCGCCAATGTGAGGACATGGTCAGGAAGGCTAACTGCACCCTGTCGTGCATCCACAGATGCATCACTAGCCGGTCCGAGGAGGTGATCCTCCTCCTCTGTGCAACATCGGTCAGTCCACAGTTGGAGTACTGTGTCCAATTCTGGGCGCCGCACTTCAGGAGATGTGGACAGCAACAAGAAGGTCCAAAAGAGGGCCACTTGCATGATCGGGGGCAGCAGGGCAGGCCCTACGAGGAGAGGTTACAGGACATGAAGCTGTTCAGCCTCCACATGAGAAACTTGAGAGTGGATCTGGTGGCTGTCTATAAACTTGCCAAGGGAGACCAGCAGGCATTGGGAGAGTCTCTGTTTCCCTTGAAACAAGTAACAAGGAGTAACAAGGAATAATGGCCATAAGTTGCCTGAGAGTAGATTCGGGCTAGACATCAAGAGGTGCTACTTCACTGTCAGGATGGCTAGGACCTGGAACCAACTTCCCAGGGAAGTGGTGCTTGCTTCTACCCTGGGGATCTTCAAAAGGAGGCTAGGTAATCACCTGGCCGGGGTCATTTGACCCCAGCACTCTTTCCTGCCCATGGCAGGGGATCACACTTGATGATTTGCTCAGGTCTCTTCTGACCCTACTATGAAACTATGAAACAAATGTTGCAGCTTTATGGAGAGATATTTTAACTGTATTTTTACATAGGCAAGGCCGAGTCAGGCTCTCCACACACAATCAAACCAAAGACATCATTGGCTATCCCACCTGGGGAGGAATCTTCTCATAAAGGGTTTAAACTATTCCCAGACTCTTCAGAATCCTCCTATGTTCCACACAGTTGCCATAAACCTTTAAAAGTTTAATTTGCTGATCTGTTATGAGAACACCGTACTAATTGGAGTCTGTAACAGGGTGGGCTATCCCTTTAAGAAGGAAGTCAGCCCTGTTGAAACAGCCCAGCTGCAAGTCATTTGGATAATGTGGGAGTGTCTCACTGAGAGCTTAAAACCCCCAGGGGAGAGAGCAGAAAAGAAGCAAGCTGGAGGCGAGCTATGAGCAACACACGTTTGCTACCAAAGAGGGGCCAGATTGCTATGGAGGGATCAACACCAAAGGACCCCCGCCTAATGCCCAGAAGAGGGCAGAGGGGTTTGATTTGGTTTGGTTTGTTTGCTTGTTCATTGCTTAAAGAATTTTATTGGAGAGAACTGGCCAAGGAGTTCCTCAGGAAGTAACCACCGCCTGCAGAAGCTAGTAAGTGGGTTCCCTCACCTACAATGCCATTGCCTTTTAGATACAACCCTGCACTGGGAGCAATGCTGAGCCACAGGGCAGGTCTACATGCCTCCCACCCAACACTGGGGCCCAGCCACTTGCTCCTAGTTGGGCACCTCGGACTGTTAACTGGGTAGAGCAGACAGCTCAGAGCTGCCCTGAATATGCAGCCCAGTGTGCGGTATTGTGGTATATTCCACCTGAGGAGTCCAAAAGAAAGCTAGTGGATGGAGCTTATTTTGCGGCCAGTAGCTCCAGGCTCAGGAAAGCCACAGAGTCCCAGCAGGAGCTATGGGAGGAATTCAGCTTCAGGCCTGTTCCTCATCACAAGCTTGCTAACGTGCTTCTGCCAGCTGGTGGAGGGAAGAGGAATGGGCTGCCATCTCTTCGCATCCTTGATACCATCTTGGGTCTTGGAAACTACAGTTTGCTTGGTGGCTGTGCAGGGCACTATAAAGGTCTCCTGTCACACTTGTATACATACACATGGTCTGAAACATTCTGGGTGCATCTACACATCACCCTACGTTGTCATAGTGACGTGCTACATCGCCGTAGTGCATCGCTTCACCATAGCACGTCACTACAGTGAGGCAGTGATCACGCACACCTCCACGTGACCGGCAGATACTTTGCTGTAGTGGCCCACTCCCCTGTTTTAGCTTTCCACTACGGCGAAGTAGCAGTTAAAAATAACCAGGCATCACATGCATGGCACAGTACAGGCAATTATTTAGTACTTCTAAAAGGAAGTACTAAAGCATGGCCCTGTAACAAAGTCACCATAGGGTGACATGTAGACACCCCCCACCCAGCTTCTTTGCCATTAGGCCATAGGTTTGTGACTTACTGTAGAGAATTAGCTGCAATTGCTTGAATCATTTAAGGATGCAACAGCATCATCAGGAAGGTAGATGTAAGCTAAGGAAGAGGTATTGCATCATTACTTGAGCCTATAAAAAGTGCTATCCAGCTCAGCAAAGTGTTAGCTTCATTCTGACCGTGCTAGATTTCTAGATGCAAGGCCAGTACTGCAGATAAATTGCCTATCAGCAAAGTTCATTGGAAACTGTTTTTCTGTTTTAGGAAGATAAAATGATACAGACCAATGCCCCAGCCTTTCCATGAGGACAACAACAAATTTGCAGCCAGGGGAGGTACAGCATAAACATACCCTATGATCATCAGAGGCAAAAATGTGGGGGAAAAGGGGAGGAGATCTTGTATCTTGTTTTAAGAAAAACCCTCACTAATTTTTTTTTTAACTAACTTGATTAACATTTTTCTTACCCAGAAATTGGATTCTGCACTACATTATATATATTCTCCACCATACTATATCTGTATGGAGCATCACACTTTCTAGAGGTTGCTGTGCACTGAAGTCTCAAATCAGCATTGAGTGACATGCACAGTAACGGGACAGGAATGAACTGAGGTCCATGCTGTTACAATGAGCAGGGAGTGATAGGACTTAAAACTGCTCCCATAATTAAACACAAATATGCATAAGAAATCAAATTTCTCTGTGGATCTGACCTATGCCTCAGCAATTCAAATGAGTTATTAGCTCAAACTTTTGTCATAGCTGTAACTGGAGCAATGGATTCATGATTTTATATGGGGATATTGATTTTTTTTTCTTTTTATAAGTGGTCTGATATTGGACATTTAGGTATTTTTTGTTCAAAAGTGAATGGATTTGATGGCAATGGCTGAACCAGGTTCATTGAAAGCCTCCAAAGCTGTAAAGTTGGATGATCCAGAAACAAATAGTTTAGAAGTACAGAGAAGAAAACAAATGGTACAAGCCTGCCGGGCTCCCACTGATAGTATACATTCCCATCAGACAAAGCAAGCAAAAGCAATCCAGGAATTGGAACTAGGGATAGAAATTACACATAAACCGGTATAAGTGATCAGAAACTAACCCTATAACAGAACAGAATTTCAGTGCACATAGACCAATTTCAAAATAGCATAACATGGTTTAAGATAGACCTTGGATGGGTATAGTTACCAGACTTAACTGACTTAAATTAGACCTGTCTATTGAATTTCTGTCTCAGGTCTCCTCCCAATACAAGTTAGGTCACAGTCCCCCAGCATCCCGCTGCAACACAGTTCATATTCTGCTGCTCCAGCCCACCACCTAACTGGCCCACTCCCAGGCTATCACAGAGCGACCCACACAGCTCCTCTGCCCAACCGGAGCTCTGGGCAGCACGCAGCCTGGAGCAGATGCTGGGGGGAGAGGGAAGCCAACTTGGATGCTTCCCTCAGGGTCTTCACAGCCCCAGCTCAGCCAGCACACAGCCTGGAGCTGGCGAGGAGGGCCCAGGAGGAGCCAACAAGAAGCCTTCCCTCAGGGTGAGTGGCTCAGTCCAGAGTGCCTGATGGCTGCAGGGTGTGGTAGATGGCCCCGTGCAGGACAGCCAGCTGCTGGGTCAGGGGCATGAAGGCGCATACCATGGTGACCCACTGCTGCATCATGTCATGACCACGTGTGGGAGCACAGCCCAGGGACACAGGTGCTGAGATCCCAAGGAGCATGCAACAGACACAGAAGCATCTGTGTTGGCTCCCCCCCATGCCCTATGGGCTGTGTACTGGCTGAGACTGGGTTGTGCAGACCCTGAGGTTGCCGCCCCCCACCCCTCTCTGTCTGCTCGAGCCAGGAGCCATAGCTAGACAAAGGGGCTGTGGTCTGACAGAGCCAAAACCTAAATCCCTATGCCTTCCCCTGCTCTGGCTCCCACCGTGCTGCTCCAGTCATCCTGCCAGGCATGACATGGCAACCTGCTCAAGAAGTTTAGGGCTTGGCATGGTGTGGGGAAGGTTAGGGCTTGGCACAGAGTTGGGAGCATGTGCCCTGCAGCCAGTAAGGGATGGCCCGATCTTGGCTGGGCTCAGCCACCCTCGGCAATGTCTGCCACACTGGGAGGCATGCAGGAGCAACCCTGCTTTCTGGCCTTGGCCAATGCAGGTATCTGTTTTCCCTCCCCCACTGAAGGAGAAACGTATGTCCCATTCTCTCCCGATCCAATCTACACAACTCAGAGAAACCTGTGTAGACTGGATAGATTTCCCTTCGGGTTTTTTTGACTGTTAGTACTTGCCTGGGAGTCAGCTATTCAATTGCAGTACAAGTCTAGTGTTTGCTATCAACACTTGGTTTTAAATCTGGTATCTATATAAAAACATACAGATGTACAGATTAAGTCTATGAAGTAAAGTTCAAATGTCCAGGTTCCTGAATATTCTTCCACAATCATATCTATACATTGCATTTGCATGTTAAAATGCAATGTAGGTAAGCTGGTAGAAACACTAGAAATCGTCCTTCGTGATTTCTGTGCAGCCCGGCAGAAAGAAAACTTTGGTGTTGTTCTATTTCCATAATTACATCAGCAGAGTTACCATAGTCAGATCATATAAAGGCAGTTGAGAAAAGGATACAAGCAACTTCTACAATCACTTGTCAAATGCCCTTAGGCTGTAAATGTACAGCTCCTCAGATGATGTGCGTAAAGCTAAACATATTGATTCAGTTAGTACCAGCATAAAAAATATGTCAGGGTCCCCAAACATGCTCATGGACCTTTCAAATCCATCATCTAAATGTGATGGCATTAGAGCCCTCTGAATATAGACCTAACGATGTATAGCTTGGGCTGCAGTTCATGCAAACATAGCATAACCTAGTTTTCAGCTACCATCAGACACTTCTATCACGCCAGCACAGAACTCAGCATGCAAAACCCGATTAAAAATCTGAGTAACACAGGCTGCTAACCATAGTAACACAGTGCTGGCTAAGCAAGGTTGCCAACACAAGAAAATATTTTTCAGACTATCTGCACACTTTCCAATGACAGCTTAACTTTTTCATTTTTTCATTTTTTTTTTTACTGAAACATGCTTTTACTGGTGTGTTTTACATAATGTAAATGTAACCTTCCTGTATGGCACTTAGAAGGGCTAGGTTCAAATATAAGGGTTTAACACGAACCACAGAGAAAAGTTTGGTTATAAAAGTTTGCAAAATGTCAGGAAAAAAAATTATTGGGTTGGAAACTCTATTTAAACTGCAACAGTGGTGTTTCATGTCATGTTGCCACCACCCAGGGGTCCCCTAATCACCTCACATCTATGCCCCCAACCACACCTTGCACCCTGCTGCCACCCAGCCCACTCCCCAGCTTGATCCCCAAAGCCCCCAACCCACTCCCTTTCCCTCCCTGCTCCCAGCCCTGCAGCTCTGTCCCAGCCCACAATATATTCTGGAGGGGAAAGTAAAGTAAAAATACAATAAACAGCATTTACATCAGGGAAAGTGCTGTTCTCTGGTGCAAAATTTCTTCTCAGAAAATCAGAAGTAAATTTACTCTTGAGAAAGTTTCTTCAATGAACCCATCATGTGCCTGCTGCCACTGTCAGCTGCACTCTGGAGTAGCTGCTTCCTCAAGGCAAACCCAGGTTCCCTACAAGCTGTTGTCAGAGACTGTAACAATACCTGCTTCAGGTAGACAGCTCGAGAAAGCTGGATTTGTGTCCACAGGAAATTTACTCTGTAAGAAGGGAAAAAAGTAAAATCCAGGGTCAGTTACTCCAGAGTTGCACCTGTGTTGTGTTGCACCCTTAGATATGTTACATTTACAAGAACAGTAGTCATACCGATGCCCTGCAGTAGAAACATGAATAGCTCTTCTTTAATTCACTTTAAAACTATTCCAGTAATGAATCCTCACAGCCCAGCAAGACTGGTACCTGTTACGATTAGCTTATTGTCACTGACTGCATGGAGGAGAACCGAAACACAGAAGTGACTTGCCAAAAATCCACAAAAGGAGCTTGCCTCGGGGCCAGAGTTAACACTTTGGAGCTGCTACACATACCCCAACATCTCCTGCTTTCACGGTGATGGACAACACTCGGAAGTACCTTCTCAGCTATAAAGGAAGAAGAGTGATTTGATTTTCATTAAATGGAGCTTATTATTTTGCTTCAAGGATCTCTGTTTTCTATGGTAAAATGAACTGGAAGTAAGGATTCTTGCTTTCAAAAAAATCTTATTTTCACTGTTCTTAGGCAAACTAAAGAAAATTTGCCCACAGGTAAGCTGTCTGCGTTAAAACATATCCCCTTTAATTGTATCAGCTTTCTGCCTGCCCAGCCAGCATTTTTCCAAGAGTCTGCAAAAAAAATTGAATTCATTCAAGTTTGTGCAACGTAGGCTTTATCTTAAAAAAATAATCCGCACCAATTTATTTCCACTCCCTCTTCAAATACTGTCAAGGAAGACAAGAAACCATCCCTTGACATTTTTCCCCAGCGTTTTTCTAGACCATGAAATCTTTAAGTGGTGATGTCCCTCTGCTGCCGATGCAATGGGAAGGCAGAAGCTGCCTCAGGGACAGCGCATATGTCATCTGCAAAGCACTAAGTTGGCAAGTGAATCAGTTTCATCCTGGGTGTGAAATGCCAATGCAAATCACTTGATAAAGGATGAACTTAACTACAATACCCACATGCAAATTCTGATAACAACCTGGTCAATTGTAATATGAACTGAAGCTATGATTGCTTCATAACATATGATTTCCTTTGGTGGCACTTTCCCTGTCCTGACTTAAGCTGTTACGAGGATATAAGTACTCTATGTTGGCAGGCTGCTATATTTTAAGTGCATGCTATTGTTCTGATCTTAAGATATTCAGCATATTTACTGAATGATATAACCTCATGTCATTTATGTTTATTCATAGGCTCATAAGAAAGAAGGGCTGGATGGGACCTTAAGAAGTCATCTTGTCCAGCCTCCTGCCCAAGCCAGGATCTCCTCTGACTAAATCATCCTCACCTAGTGCCTGCCTAAAGCAGTGGGGGGAAACCTTTTAGGCAGGGGTACACCAAATTAAGTCCCATGGCTTCTGAATGTCATTTGATTCCCCCCCCATGCCCAATCTGCCTCTCTGCTTCCTGCCTCACTGCTCTTGTGCTGTAGCCAGAAGCTGCACATGCCACTTGTGGCACACATGCTGCAGGTTTAGGGTGACCACATGTCCCAGATTGGCTGGGACAGTCCTGGATTTAGCAGGCCATCCAGGCCTCCCAGTTCTTTAGCCCTCTAATGAAAGTGAAAGTTTTTGAACTAGGCAGGAGTATACAGAACTACAGCAAACAGCTGCATTGGACTACTGAGGTTCTTCAGCTGTTGTTGCAGCTTGTATTTCAAAGGGCACCACTTCTCTTATCAGCCGTGTAGCAACACTGATGAACTCCAGCTGAGTAGAGAAACAGCACCCCTTTCAGTAAAAAAATACAGCAAATAAATGAGTGTCACAGGATGGGTCCCCAGGGATGGCCGTGATGCCCCTAGGGCTCCTTGACCATGTCAGTCCTGCCCAATGGGCACCCTCTTTCCTACCTGCTATATCTTGCTGGTAATTATAATATAGGGAAACGGCCCTTGATCTTTTTCTCTGGACACGGTCCTGCTGGACCCTGCTGAACCACGTGGGTTCTTGGATCCCTTTTTGGGTCCCACTCAAAATGGATGCCTCACGGGACACCCTCAGCCTTATGGGCTAGATGCATGGCTCCAAAACCATCCCTTTAGCTGCCCCAAGCAGATGGTATTTAAACATTGTGTCTCCTGGGGGCCTTGCTATAGCTCAGCCTCTTATCCTCACCGCGCTCTCCGCAGCCCTGTCTCTGCACCCCACACTGGCGCTGGGGTCTGCTCACCCCCTTGTCGCTGCGCCCTTCTCTGGTGCTAGGATTCCCACACCGTAGTGAGACCCCAATAAGGCCTCCTCCTTCTTCAGTAGCCTCAGCCCAATACACCAGTAAAACAGCAACTAAAATCTGAGCCACTGAGCTAAAACATAATATAAGCAGTTCAGGCTATGCTCTGCCCCTTTAAGACATCAAACTTCTCCCAGCACTAGGTGCCTTGTAGGCCAGGGTCTCTGGGGAGCTCCTGGAGCCCCTTATTCCTACCCAGAGTACAACAGGCAGTCAAGCCTCTCTGGTGAGCTCCTTCCCCTTTGGCTGCTGACAGAGAGCTAAGCCTCTAGTCCCAGCCCTTGGGTTTATATTTGCCCAGGGCCTTGCCTCTTCCCGTCAGTTGACTGGGTGCAGGTGCAGGCGAATTTACTCCTTAGCCTGTTGCCACAGTAACCTGCACCAGTCTAACTCTTCCAGCCCTCTCGCTAGGCAGTTTCTGCTCTTATAGGAGCAGGCACCTTAGTCCCCTACAACAGAGTGTCTTGACCTTATTTTGGCAGCCAGCTGTGATTTGAAGGGATTATGAACTAAATGAATGCAAACACTGGGTTCTACGGCAGGACAAATGCAAAGTCCTGCTCTTGGACTGTGTAGCAGGGTTACCTTCCCATCCAGCTTTCCACCTCA
Source organism: Caiman crocodilus (assembly GCA_030014935.1). NCBI lineage: Eukaryota > Metazoa > Chordata > Crocodylia > Alligatoridae > Caiman > Caiman crocodilus. Next base: position 17,804,841 of record JAGPOW010000261.1, read on the forward strand.
AGTCTTCCCATCTCTGGACAGTCTGCCCACTCCACTTACCTGCCACGCCTTTGATGAAAATAAAGTTCAGCTGTTACTTGAGCGGGAGACTACCTTTTGTACGCCCTGATGACTAGGGCCATAAGTGCATGCTCTGACCACTCCTGTACGTGCCCCATGCCTCTCAGATGTTCCACTGTGTGTTACCTCTCCAGCCTAGATCCAGAGCAAACTGGGCACACAGTTGTAGCTCTACCATACTACCCTGGAGGGCCACTCATGCTGCCCCTCTCACACCAAGGTCCCATTCACTCTGTCAGCTCTCACCTGGCCTCTTTCATGCTGCCCTGCCTCCTGGGCTATATTCATAGCACTCAGCCTCTCTGGCTTCGGTCTTGTCTCTCTACACCTCGGTCAGCCCTGGCACAGTCTATTGGTCATCTCCTGCTGCCCTCACCTAAACATTTGATGGCCAACCCTATAACTGTTAGCCTACTTTGCTCCTGGCCCCTTGCTGGGCCTCCATGTCCCCATAGACCCTCTTCACTATGCCCCTTTCTCAGAGCCTCTACTCACTCACCCACTCATGGGGCCTCTCTATCCAACACCCCTCTTTTTCAGAGCCTCTACTCATGCCCCAGGTTTCACCCTGCTCCAGGTCCCTCCTCCAACCTGGACTCTGCCTCAAGGCTCCTGATGAATCTGGACTCCCCCTGTTCTGCTGGAACCACGAGGAATGTGGGGCTGGGGTTATAAGACATGCCTTCCCACCTTTCACCGGGGATGTAACTGTCCTAGCATTTCCTGGGGGTTCCCACACCCCTAGGAGCCCTACCAGGGCACCCTTCCCCACATGGGTGACTGGTGCCACCTTAATCAGAGGGGGCATGTGCCCCCCCCAGCAATCAGTCAGCAACCGGGGGGGCAGTCCCCTCCACTGCCAATCTCACCAACTGCGAGGGGGATCCCCCCGGGGCAAAACTCATTGACCAGGAAGTGGCTGCAGCGCTCCCACTCCTAGTTGGTGCTTGCCGGGGGGGCACCGGCGCTCCTGCCCGCCCGCCCTGCCCATCACCTAAGCAGGGAACACAGCTGGTCAGGGGATGCACCAGTGCTCTCAGGGGATGCATGTGCACCCCATGCACTCCCTACACACCACCACTGCTTCCCCAGCAGGGTACAGTTTCACATCATGCCCAGGACCACAGGAGCTTCCACCTCCCCATAGCCCCTTCCTTTACCTCTGGGTTCCCAAGCAGGAGTTCAGTCAGCTGATGTTGCTGCCTCCCTTGCTAGCAGCCAACTGCCCTCTATTTATAGCTGACCTTGTTTGAAAATGGCCATCACAATCAACCACCTGGTGGCTGCCTGCTCCAGTCCTTAAAGTGGCAGGCACCAAAGGTTTACTGCCACAGAATGGAACAAATGAATGTACAAATACACGCTGGGGAAATGACTGCTGAGGCTTCAGTACTGAAGAAAAAGGACCTGGGGTTTAGAGCAGGGCATAAGTGGAATATGAGCCAACAGTTCTTGTCACATGCAAAAAAAAAGCCAATAATATATTCAGCTGTAGTAATAGGAGTCTCACTTGTAAATCAAGGAAAGTGGTTTTCCCATTCTATTCAGCACTAGTGAGGCTTTCCTTGGAGTGCCATGTTAAGTTTTGGAGTCTTCATTCAAGAAAGATGTGGACAAATTAGAAAGTGTCCATCAGATCCCTATACACATGCAGTGAGGCTGCTCCAATGCACTGTAATTACAATGTGCTGGAAGAGACTTGATTAATCAAGTGTGCTGGAATATGGTAACTACCTCGGTCCAGCAGACACTGGCATCACATCTATCAGCTTCAGGTATATCAGTGCTGAAAAATGGCATTGGGGCACTTTAAAGCTTCTTTGATGAGCTTTAGTTAAAGCTCCCTAGCCAGTATTTTTCAGTGTGGAGACACTGATACACGAGATGCCTTTGGGCAATTTAATTAGAGTGTCTTTCAGGGCCACTATATCTAAAGCACTCCTGCCTGCCCCCGCCCCACCTCACAGCCCCTCTTCCCCCCCACTCCCAGGGCATGTATATGAACGCCGCCAGTGATTCAAATGATTAGGGACCCGGGGAATGTGACTTAAGGAAAGGCTAAAAGAACTAGGATTGTTTAGTCTAGAGAAGACTAAGGGGGATTTGATAACAATTTTGAAATACCTGAAGAGTGATTATAGGGATGGAGAAAAGCTAAACCATATCAGTCAGGGATGATCCTCCCTTGTGCAGGGGTCTGGATTAGATGATCTCATGAGGTCCTTCCAACCCTACTATTTGATGATCCCATTATAAGTTTTCTTACCTTCTCAGTCGTACTCCTTTTCTTATTAGTAGTGTATTAATGAAGTCCATCTGAGTTGTCTGAGCAGTTTTCTAGTCCTTTAGTATCCTATATAACGAAGGAACGACCTCAACAGAAGATCAATGTGTTAAATGGCCCGAGGAACAACCAATTCCCTCCTTTGAGAAATACTCTGCTCTTGAACATGAAAGCCAGAAACATGCATCTCTAGTGAAGGCATACTTTAAAAGAGAGAGATAAATACTTTTATGAGCAGTGCTCTCAGCACCTTTCCCAAGTAAAAACTGTGTATGTGGAAGTGACCTCAAAGGGAATGGTTTAACTATCATGCTTCAAAGAAAGGGAGCATCAGGACTAAGTAGGGGAAGAGAGGTGGTATGATGACCCACCTTTATCATTTGCCCTGAGGCTGATTCCAATGTCATATCAAATACCATTTCTTGTAAAAATGAGTATCCAACTCTAAGCTGTTCCCAAGATTTAAGAATACTGAAATTTCAGCAACCTTACAAAGTTAAACAAATGAGCCCTGTTCTTGCCCTATTCTTTCATAGACACATTGATCATTTCTGTTGCCCTGCACCAGACTCTTTCCAAACTGTCCACATCCTTCTTGAAGTGTAGGGCTCACATTGGATGCAGTACTCCAAGTGAGGCCTCACCAGCATCTACACATGTGCCCAGGACAGCAGCAATTTGAGCCAAGACCTCAGCCCCGGGCTCTGGGTAGCAGCAGAGGGGCTGGCTGGGGCACGAGAGTGCTGAAAGTGCAGAGCCGCATGGCTAAGCAACAGGCAGGAGTCTGGCCCCCTGCTGGCTGGGCTGACAGGGTGCAATTTATGCCTGGGGTCAACATCTACAAATGCATTTAATCACAGTTAATTATCCCGCCATAAGACAGTACAGTCCCCGACAGTACTATCTTATGTCGGAGTTAGTACTGTCCCCAACAGTACTATCTTACAGCAGAGTTAATTAGTGTACTGTGGCCTAATACCATTACATGTGTAGATGGTGATGCTTTACTCTGCAATATTAATTAGTTGACTCTACAGTTAAGTACATGTGTAGATATGGTCAAGAGTCCTAGGTTTAGGACCTATGAGCACATTTTAGTCCAGAGTAACTTTTAAACAGATGAGTTTTTCTAAGACCATCTGAGGACTTAGCTACACAAAGAAATTGCCCTGAACAGCTGTAGCAGACTAATATACTGGCACAGCTACGCAAGCATAATTCCTCTCTGTGGACACTTAATTCAGAGAAAAGGTGACTATCCTGAAACATGACTCTGCTCTGACTATACTGGTTCAATCTTCCCATGTAGAGAAATTAGATTTTATAATAGCCATGCCTGCAGAGCTGTTATTACAGTAGCACAACTATAGCACTGTAGTTAAAAGGAGTTCAGAGCTGAAAACAATTACTGGAGCTTTATGTCTAACCTAAATTCTACCAATACCTTAATAGACTTCCATTAAGGCAGGTTTCCCCCCTCTACAAAGGAAATCCAACAGGTGAAGCTATTGCAACAGGTCTGTAGCTCTGAAAGGTAAAACTGCCAATCCTTATGCTTATAAAACATGCAGTGTTTGGTAGGGAATCATCGTCATTCTAACTTAGTTAGTCCTTCCTGTGTCCTGGTTGGCTGGTTAAACAAAATACCTAGCTTTGCAGCCATCTCAGATCACATCATTCTCCCAATGTGCACGGGCAGTTTAAAATCTTTAGGGCTTCATCCATTTTTGTACAACACAGATATCATTGTAGGAAAGATAAAATGTGTTGAATGAATTGTGAAAATAGAGCATGATCAAGGATAAGTACAACTTTTGTTAAACTTGCAGCTATTCTACTTTAAAAAATGCTTTATGATAGAGCTGTTGGCGGCTTACGGAGCAAGTTCCTTATGTGATTTTTGTCTTGCAGATCTGCTAAGAGATTAGCATAGTTGCCTTTGGTTTACATCTTCCTAATCCTCAGCCAGGCAGAAATGTATTATATATGCCAACACATGATTGCCTGCATCAAAACACATTTCCCAACTGTGAAGGAAATTGCACACAAATTGATCAGTGATGCCAAAAATGTATGTATTTTTTATCACAGCGATTTCTTCAGAAATAAACCAAGTGCTAAATTGATCATTAAAATATTTACAGAGGAGCTTGTGTGGGTTTCTTAACTTACACAAATAAAAATATATTACTCAGAGAAGAATGTATTATTCCTAAATCCATCTCTTTTCTCGTGTGGTCTAACAAAATATATATTTCAGGAAGTGTATTTCCCCCTCCCCAGCTCTGAACATAACCCAACTATGTGTGTTGCCATGGATACATCATACCAAAAAAAAACCCAACCCTAATCCACTACCAAGATACAAATGCATCAAATGTTCTACTTATAGACTATGCAGAGTAATCAAATGTTAGGTGTTTGATTTGTAAAACAGTTAATCGAATTCTGGCTAATTCTGACTCGACTATTGTTATTCTAATACATTTTGTAGTACAGTGGCCCTTATAAGCCATCATAGACAGCAGGGCTATGTCCTGTGCCTACGGTGCACCCTAGGCACAGTGCACACATGTAAGAAGGTTTCTGCCTGATAGTACTTAAAAGGTAAATAGAGACTCACAAGGACAGGATGGGAGATTTTCCAGAAGGCAAATAGAAGCAGAAGGAATGAGGAAGGAGATCTCATACCCAGAGTTAGGGACTGAACCCACATGCCCCAAATAATAGGCCCCAATGCCTATGGCCTTGAATTAGCTAGGTTTGGACACTCAAAGTAGCACAGAGCTGAGCATGGACTACTAACCCGAGTACTTACTCAGTTCTTCAGTTGTTTCTTTGCATCTGTGCTCACATGCATTGTGATCAAAGCAGCATAAACATACCCTAAGAAATATGCATAGCTATTTACAGCCAAGTCCAAATATTTCATAAAAACACCTCTGGATTTTAATGCTTAACCCCAACCAAAAGACATCTGCAAGCTATTTTGTCCGGAAGAGCATATTATTTGTTTTTCACTCATCATATGCCAAGATTTAATTTGTCTGTGGTTTCTTCAGCCCTTCTACAGGCTAGCCTGAAATCAAACATAGCTTGCACTTTAATTTTAGATCATGCCATCTGTTTAATAATGGGTCTGCTAAACAGTCGAACACTCAAGAGGGAAACAAAACGCTTCCCTCACTGAAACATAAACATTTTCATGTTACCATGGATAAAAACCATCTTCAGCTTCACACACAAGAACCTCTATTCAGTCTCCTCAGAAGATGCCTTCAGAGAAGTCCTAAAGTAGCAATTTGTAAAGAAAATGAAAAATAAGGGGCTCCCGTGAAAAAATCAAGAGCATGGCATTACTGATATCCTTCACTAAATAAAGTGGTCATCTAGAAACTGCTCATTAAGAAATCCAGGAAAAGAGACTGCTGTGCTACTTTATAAATAAATGCCAAGGACAAAGGCAACGGAAGCCTAGCCAAATGGATAGTAGTTCTGCTAAATCAGCATTATTAACAAAATAGAGACAACTTGGGCAAGTTTCAAGTGAGAAGAAGCCATCCTATACAAACTATGCCAGGTGACTCTGTAAAACAGAACGGACACTTCAACTCGGGCTTCTCCAACCTTCCTGGAACTGATCCCAAAGCTAGCTCCAAATCATATGGCTGTTCTCACATTATCAGGACTGTCACTCGAGCTATCTTCAGACTCTATAAGTCATGAAAGGTTTGACTGACAGGATGTTCCACACTTCAACTCTGGATGCTTTGGCTGCCCTTCCTCATGAATCCTGCCCTAACTGTTAAGTGTTACATCAACAGAGAGCTAGGCTGAAACCATGAGTGCCTCTTATTTCTAAGATCACCAAAGCTAAGGTTCTCAGGGTCCGTAAGTACCTTTGTGGATCTGGGCCTCATTCCTTAGCAAAGGTTTGTTCCAATTCAAAATTTGAGCCAATATTACCATCCTGGATTTACATGAGATGGTTCACCCGAACAGGAGGCATTCATTTGTATAGAAAGGACTAAAAACATCCCTGGGGTTACATAAGTTATCATAGAATTATAGAAAATTGGGGTTGGAAGAGACCCCAGGACATCATCTTGTTGCCCTGAGGGGTCAGGCCAATGCTCAGGATCTCAATATTGCACTGTTAGACAGGAGGGCGTGGTGTACAAGTGCACATATACAAACACACAAATCAGTTAGGTACATACACACACATACTACCAGCTCAGACACATATACATTCAAACCAGCCTAGGCACATGCATACCTATCACCAATTCAAGCACATACACTATATACCCCAAAAGTTAGACACAGATCACTCATTCATATATCATGCACACAATACCATATTATATATTTATACACACACACACGCAACTCAGATACACATGTTCAAAATAAGTAGTCTAGCTTCATGTACACCTATCACCAGTTGAAGCCCATACACGCTACACACACCAAATTTAGACAGAATCAGTTGCCAAGAGCTGCACATGCAATACACATATGTGGATTACTAATTTATATACCACACACATACACAATGATATCTATATATGTATATATATGTGTATTCACTAATGTATACACATACCACCCACCTACACATACACACAGGTGAGTTTCTAAGTTGGGTGTTGTGATGTATATGTACGTATGTGCTTGCTGTACTTGGAATATCTGGGGAAAGGTTAAGGTAAGAAAGTAGAAGCGAAAGTCACCAGGATCAGGATTAGAACTGGTAAACTACAGGAGTCTGGGCTGAAGAACTGAGGCTCGGGGGTAACTCCTGCAAAACAGGGAAGGGATGCCGGCACAGAGGCTGAGACTGGAGCCAGAGCTACAGGGGAGCTGAAAAGGTAGGTGGGGAGAGAGAAAATGGGACTAAAGGAAAGTGTGGGTGTTAAAGAGGGGCTCTGGATGTGGGGAGCCAGAGGATGGCTCCAGGGCAGCTAGAGAAGTTGCAGGGAGCTGCAGTAGGTGCTGGGAGCTGGAGAAAGGCTCCAGCTGCTGGAGAAAACTGCAGGACAACCACGAGGCACTGGAAAACTGCAGAGGAAGCCTGAAAACAAAGAGAGAGACAGCAGAAAAATCACAGAAAAAGCAGCAGGAGAGACTGAAAGGCAGCAGGGGCAATGGGAAAGCATAGATAGGCAGCAGAAAGTCACAGGGAAAAGGCAGTAGGAATTGAGAGGAGATCGCGAAACTAGTGGAGAGGGGTGGGGGCTGTAACAGAGAGAATGAGGCTGAAATTTAAGATAAGGAAAGGACTGGGATTCAGTAAAACATGACCCCACTCGGGGTTGCAAATGACAGTGGTTTTATTGAACAGGGGAGATGGTGACACAATGTCTTATTGGTTCCCTTGCACCCACCCACACACTGACAGCAGGGGTTAGAGAGGCTTGATGCAGGGGCTGAAGTCCACTGAAGTCCAGGAGAAGAGAGAGAGAGTGTCCAAATTGTAGGAGGAGGTGTGCAGGTAATATCTACCTAGCCAGGCTGGAAAGGGAGCCTTGTCCAGTAGGTGTCGTCTAAAGAGGGGGTCGCCAGCAGGGCCTCTGGGTGGATAGGTGGTGTGGTATGGTGCTGGTTCAGATGAAAAAGGCATCCCACTGGGTCTATCTTCACTGCCCCTTTTTATAGGGGCAGAACTTGTGTGGCCCTAGTGACAAGAGGCATGCCCAGGCAAGGGTCAGCCCCTGGCGTACTGAGCAAGTGTGCTCCATGCAGGGATGTGTAGTTTCGGGGGTCTGCTGCAGGGTATTTGGTCTTTCAAATGCTGTTTCCATTCGTGGGTGAATCAATGAGAGATGATGGCCCAGTCATTACAGGCCACTTAGTAGAGGCTTGCTACCATTGCATTTCAATCATTCCCAATCATTCTCATTCACTGGGGAACCAATTTATGTGGGAGGGGTACAATGAATCATATTGTTGCAACATGGGATGCCCAGGCAGAGGACACAAGATGGAGGTTTGACATAGAAAATGGAAACTTGACATGACTTTGGTTCACTTACAAACACTGGCCTAAACCATACAGTATCCATATAAAACAATAAAAATCAATATGAAAATGATAATAATCTAATATACAACAGTAAAAAACAATATAAACCTAATAATTATACAATGTAAAATAGTGGATATTCAAAACCAAAAACTTGCTACCAAAATAAAAATGTTAAAGCTTATCCTAACTCTGAACTCACATATACTTATCCATAGGGAATAGAGAGGGAGAGAAAAAGTCAGAAATGGTTGGGGAAAGGGGAGGGAATGAATTTTAAAATAAATAAAAAAAAGAAAAACTGGGCGTTTTGCTACAATCTAGTCCAACCCCCTGCTAACAACAGGACCATCCTCAACTAAATTGTCCCAGCCAGGGATTTGTCAAGACGGGCCTTAAAAACCTCCAAGGATGGAGACTCTACAACCCCTTTAGGTAAGTTGTTCCACTGCTTTACCATCTTTCTAATGAGAATGTTTTTCCTAATATCCAGTCTAAAACTCCCTTGCTGCAACTTGAGACTGTTGCTGCTTGTTCTGTCATCTGCCACCACTGAGAACAGCCTAGCACCATCCACTTTGGAACCCCTTCAGATAGTTAAAGGCTTCTGTCAAATCCCCTTAGTCTTCTTTTCTCCAAACTAAATAAATCCAGTACCCTCAGCTTCATAAGTCATTGGCTTGCCCCAACCCCCAAGCCATTTTCATTGCTCTCTGCTGGACTCTCTCCAACTTGTCCACTTCCTTTCTATAAGGGGGTCCCAAAGCTGGACACAGTACTCCAGATGTGGCCTCACCAGTGCTGAATAGAGGGGCATAATCACTTGCCTCGATCTGCTGGCAACATTCCTACCAATGCAGCCCAGTATATTGTCAGCCTTCTTGGCAACAAGGGCACATTGCTGACTCATACCCATCTAATTGTCCACTGTAACCCCCCAGGTCCTTTTCTGCAGAGCTGCTGCCCAGCCAGTCAGTCCCCAGACAGAAGCAATGCATGAGATTCTTCCAACCTAAGCACAGGATTTTGCATTTGTTCTTGTTGCCCCTCGCGAGATTTATTTTGGCTCAACACTCCAATTTGTCTAGGTCACTCTGAATCCTAGTCCTACCCTGTAGTCTATCTACTATACCCCACAGCTTGGTGTCATCCACAAACTTGCTGAGGATGTAATCCACCCCATTCTTCCAGATCCTAATGAAGATATTGAACAAAACAGGCCCCAAGACAAACCCTTCAGGCACTCCATTTGATACTAGCTGCCAGCTAGACACTGAGCCATTGACTACTACCCGTTGAGTCTGACAATCTAGCCAGCTTTCCACCGTATGGGCCATTTATCCAACCCACACTTCCTCAGCTTGCTTGCAAGAATGCTGTAAGAGATGATATCAAAAGCCTTGCTAAAGTTAGAGTATATTATATCCACTACTTTCACCGCATCCACAAAGCTAGTTATGTCATCCCAGAAGGCCATCAGGTTGGTCAGGCATGACTTCCCCTTGGTGAATCCATGCTGACTGCTCTTAATCATCTTATTCTCCTCCAAGTGCTTAGAAATGGGTTCTTTGAGGACTGCTCCATGATTTTTCCAGGTCTGTAGTTCCCTGGATCCTCCTCTTTCCCTTTCTTAAAGATGGAAAAGGGCATATATAGTGCCCAATCATCCAGGACCTCAAACAATCACCATGAGGTTTCGAAGATAATGGCCAGAGGCTCTGCATTCACATCAGCCAACTTCCTCAGCACCCTTAGATGCATTACCTCTGCCCCATGGAGTTGTACACATCCAGCTTTTCTAATTAGTCCCTAACGTGTTCTTTCACCACTGAGGGTTGCTGACCTCCTCTCTCACCTGTGCTCCCTGGTGCAGTAGTCTGGGAACTGACCTTGCCTGTGAAGACCAAGGTAAAAAATGCATTGAGTATTTCAGCCTTTTCCTCATCTGTCACTAGGTTGCCTCTCCCATTCAACAAGGGACCCACACTTTCCCTGACCTCCTTCTTGTTGCTGACATACTTGTAGAAACCCTTCTTGTTACTCTTTATGATGCTTGCTAGCTGCAACTCCAATTGTGCTTTAGCCTTTCTGACTTCCACCCCACAAGCCCAAACAATGCTCTTTTACTCTTCCCAAGTCGTTTCTCCAAGCTTTCACTTCTTGTAAGCTTCCTTTTTGTGCTTAAGCTCACCAACGAGTTCTCTGCTAAGCCAAGCCAGTCGCTTGCCACATTTGCTAGTCTTCCTGCACATCAGGATGGTTTGTTCATGTACCCTCACTAAGGTTTCTTTAAAATACAAACAGCTCTCCTGAACTGTTTGTATCCCCCTCAGACTGGCCTCCCAAGGGATCCTGCCCATCAGTTCCATGAGGGAGTCAAAATCTGATTTTCTGAAGTCCAGGGCCCACACTCTGCTGGTCCTTTTGTCAGGATCCTGAACTCACCTGTGTCATAATCAGAAATCCAGATTTTTCATTTCCCATAGGAAAATGGGGAAAAAAAATTGCAGATTTTCCCTTTTAACTGAGAAAAATGCAGGTTTCCCATTTTAACAGAGAAACACATGGATTTTGCACTTTTGCAAAGAGCTCTCTGCAGGCTGGTAGAATTCCTGCCTACAAGGGGCTGGGAGGAGCAGGAGGTGGGCAGTCAGGTAGGGGGTGCAAAAGCACACAGGTGGCCAGGCAGCCTGGAGAGCAGCTCCCGCAGGTAAGTCTGATGGAGGGGAGGGGGATTGAGACCCCCATAGGGAAGGAAGGATAGAAGGAGGGAGAGAGGGATGTAGGGAGTTGGACAGGGCTGGGGCTGCTGCCCAGCCAGGTGGTGCATGGGGCTTGCGGCTCAGGCTGGAATGCGCAGCCACAGGGACCCAGTGGTTAGTGGGACAGGGCTATGGGCAGCTTGTCTAGGGGCTGGAGAGGCTGGCTCCCTGCCACTGCATGTATTCCCAGGTGAGGCTGGGGGGGCAAATGCTGATCTGTGTGCAGTACAGGCTGCTGCCCCAGCATATGGGACCTGGTGTGGCAGGACAAAGTGGGGCTATTCAGGGAAGCTCCTTGCCACTGCAAGCCCCACGCTACCCTGGTGATGTGCCCCCTGCCTGCCCAGCAGTGGTGAGGGCAGCGGTGGGGAACTGTGCCCTTCAAGATGCCAGGCAGGCAGGGGGTGCCTCACTGGGGTGGCACTGGGCTTGCAGCAGCAAGGAGCTTCCCTGCCTAGCCCTGCTCTGCCCTGCCATGCCAGGTCCCACCCACTGGGCTGTGGAGGCCCGAGGGAGGGCATCAGAGTGGAGAGCCCAAACCTGCAGCAGGCAGCCTGCTCCCACCCCTGCCATGGGCTTTGCTCTGGTTAGGCCACATGTGGGAGAGGGGAGGTGGGCTCCGAGCTGATACCCATTCAGGCCACATCAGCTGCCGCCTCCCTTGGTGGCAACCAGGACATGTGTGCTGCTTCAGGGGCCAGGGGGTGCAGACCCAGGTCCCTGGCCCTGTAGCCCGGGCAGCTGTGGGCCCCCTCTGGCTGGGCTAGGGAGGGCAAGGGGCTGTGGATGGGGATTGAGAGGCACCGGCAGGGCCAGGGGACTGTGGGTGAGGAGTGAGGGGGACCAGGAGGGTTGGGGGGCTGTGGCTTGGGAGTGAGGGGCCTGGACCTGCATCCTGATGCATAAAGGTGGCAAGGGAAGCTCTGATTTTCCATGATAAAAAACCCCGAATCAAACACCAAAATTTATAGGTATTTAGAATTATTTTGTTATAGAGATCAAGGCACTGGTAGGCTTCCAAATTGTTTTATTCATACATTTACAATTTTCAAGCATTGTGTTCAACTGACATCTATATATTTAGTGGCATTTCATTTTAATCACAGATTTTGTGGGGTTTATCAGAGAATTTAACATTTTTTATCAAAGAAAACCAGGATCCCTGGTCATAACAATCATTGTTTGTCAGATTTGGCTGATCAGGAGAAATAATAACGTTAGTCCTAAGAGTGACAAAAGGATCACAAGAATCCTTATTGTTCAGTCTTCTGCCAAGGGCAAAATCTTTGAGGGTCTCACATATAACCTCCAAGCCGCACACCTACAAAGAAACAGACAGTCCATTTACCCAATATAGATGGTTTCAGGACATATTGACATTATGCTAGGCTCTCATTCTTCAAGTTGTGCCAAGTTTTTCAGTGTCAGTCACATTATTGCCAATCTCCAGGCACATGACTTGCCCCAAACACAAAATTCCTTCTTCTAACACTAAACTAGGACTCCTTCCAAACATGCTGGGGTTTGGAAAGGGAGAGGAAGAGGAAGGAACCAATCATGAGGCCACAGCAAGGGTCTGAATGGGCAGATAGACAAAGAGTCATTTCCAAACGAGTAACAGGGTACTGCTTCTAATTAATACAGGTAAGCTACTTGATAGTACTTGAAAGGTGTGGTAGGATGCAAGATTTTTCTCCAGTTGGCTTGTATAAGACCACTCTAGAAAACTGCTAACTCACTGTAACAAGTGAAGCCCATTAATATCATCAAGCCCATGGTCAGGCACAAAGGCCTACAGAGATAAAGCCAGGGTTGGGAAGAAAGCTTTCAGTGAGATCCCAGAGGGGACTGGACCCCATACAGCTATTGTATACTTCACTTGGAGCAGGATGAGAATAACAGTTGGTTATAGTACCTAGCAGAATAAAGGTTTGTAATGTATTTACTATATGGGAACTTGTTACCATTGAGGGGATGGGGGAAAGATTCATAGATGTTAAGGTCAGAAGGGACCTCAATAGATCATCGAGTCCGACCCTCTGCATAGGCAGCAAAGAGTGCTGGGTCTAGATGACCCCAGCTACATGCCTATCTAACCTCCTCTTGAAGACCCCCAGGGTAGGGGAGAGCACCACCTCCCTTGGGAGCCCA
>JAGPOW010000261.1:17822086-17866382 GCA_030014935.1 Caiman crocodilus
AAAAAAAAAGCATGCTGCCCATAACTGAGGAAATATTACAGACTTGGCAAAAACAAAAATCCTCTTGGTACTTGAGGCCAGAGATGGATATTGGCAAGAGCTGCTGAATTTAAATAGTAGATTCCCAACCACATTCTGCGCTCTATCAGGTACATACAACTGGCTGAGAATCCCAGCGAGGATCAAATTGGCAGCTGAAGAGTACCAGCAATTTCATCTCAACACCGGCAATTTCATCTCTGGCAGTATTCTGATAGAAACAGCATGGCAGAAGCAGTGACAGATCAACCATGACCTCCTCTGCCTGCTAGAAAGTATTGGAGAAGTACATGCACTTCTCCAATGTACATTCACTTTAAACAAAGCTGAGATTGCAACTGACTGCAATAGCAGGTGTCCCATGGAGACATCCTGGCCATAATAAGGGGTTAGCTACCAAGTGTCCTGCATTGAAATATCACACTGTGAATGAACAGATAAACCATAAGTGTGATGCAGATGAGACAGGGTTTAGGGCATCAACTGGAACAGGAGACCTAGTAACTTCTTTCCCCCAATAGAAGAAAGCTAACCCCAAATTGGAAAGAAATCTCCCTAGTGTATTTTCATGGGGAAAGGTCAAGGGTTGGTAAAACATCAGAACAGAATTGATTATAATAGTAAAAAATATTTTTGAAAGGACATTGCTAGCAGTCCTGAAATGCCTTCAGCGCATGCTACCAGAACTGCAGCTTTATACTTCAGATGCACAGGAGGAAGAAAGAAGCTGAGATGCAAACAGTTCAGAGCAGTCCAGCTGGTGGCCTAGGGGGTGCACAAAGCCCACAAGGGGTTAACATATGCCCCCCCTCCCCTGTTCTTCTGGCTGCTGCTGCACCTAGGGTCTCCAGGAAGCGAAAGGGATGGAGAGGGGGGGCATCCTACTCCTGCCCCAGGGAGTGGGGTGCCAGAGCCCAAGGCACTAGGAGAGCCCACAGCACGGTGCAGTGGTGGGGAGGGGAGCCATAGAGCTGCTGTAGAGGGGAGGAATGAGCGAATCCTACTACTCTTGGGAAATCAGACTGAGGATAGGGCTCATGCTGTGGTCTGTGGGGAGGAGCCATTGCATCCTATGGGAAAAGGAGACATGAGCAGTCTATAGCAGTGTGTGGGGCAGGGGGAGAGGAGAGAAAGGGGCAGAAAGGTCCCCATTTACTCAACAGGGAGTACCAGGACTGAGCAGCTGTCTCCTTCCCCCAGCTCTGAAACCTTAAAAAATCTGCTGCAGGGCAAAGCCATTTTTGGAGGTAGAGACTGCAATTTGGAGAAGATGAACAGCTATAGGAGGTATACCTATGTCCTGTAGTGGGAGAGAGAATCCAGCCAGGCTGCATCCTCTACCCTGAGCCCAGGGGCTCCCCTCATCCAGACCCAGCTCAAAGACCACAGGCTCAGCCAACATGAGAGAGAAAAGCTGCAAGTTCGTACTGACATTTGTCCTGTTGCTCTGAGAAAGAAATTCCATTTTCAACCCAGTTAAAATCCCTGCTCCCTCATTCCCCCCAAGCACAAATCCACCTATTGCTTCTTCCCCACCACAAAGATGGATGAAGTGAATTCATTTTCTTCCCCGTCTGCTCTAGGTTGCCATCTCCCTTCCACATGCATCTCACCGTCTCTGCTCTCACACTGCACCCTCTTTACCATCACCCTTGTCTTTGCCCTGCTGGGCTCAGGCGCCATCCTCATCACCATTTCCAGCTTCCCCACATTCATCCACTTATTTGCCAACCTTCCTCTTTCATCTTCATTTCCACAGCTGCCCGCATTACCACGAGCACCACCATCACTGACCTCATCAGAGCTAACTACTTGCTGGCTCACCCTCCTCACCCACTGTTTTTGACTCACAGCTTCTGCCCTGCCCACTATTGCTGACACCAAATCCTTGATCACTACAATCATTACCAACCTATGGGTGAGGGCAGGGGTGGCCAAGCCACGGCATATGGGCTACAAGTAGCACAGGCAGCTGTTTGTGGCACATGTGAGAGAGATCAAAGAGGAAACAAAGTGGATCAGACTGGGTAAGAAGCATAGGACAGAGCAGAAAATACAATAACAAAAGAGAGAAGGGAAGGGAATAAAAGCAGCTGACCTCAGGGATGGGTCAGGACTTCACCTGTGGCATGTCTGCAAATATGATTGGCCCCATTGGTCTAGAGTTATGCCACCATCATCTGATCATGCCACAATGTCCAATCATGCCTATCACTAGCTGGCTCTGGGCTCCTGCTGCTACTGGTAACTTCCATCCCTTCTTCAAATGCCTCCTTTCATCACTGCCATCATCTGTTCTTCCAACTTCCTCATCACTTCCATCTTGTGTTTCCATTCACATAATTATTGCCCTGCTTATTGCTATTTTCCCCACTATCCAGGGCAACTCTGCCCACAGCAGTTCCTTAGTCACCTCTGGGGTGCTTGGGGCTGCATTATCACCTTTTGGACTTGACCTCTATCAATTATCATCAGCTGCTGCTTCTTCTCATGTCTCTACACCACATTTGACCGTTTGGTTACACGTGCTTGTGCTCATTTATCATACTTTCCGAGATGTTTCATCATACACATACCTTCAAGCAACAGGTATTGCAGCAGGTATTGCATAGTCTGAGGCTCTGTATCATGGTAACAAGTGGTTGAACAAGTAGCATAGCCCCACTTCTTCATTAGTTCCTTGGAGCATCTGACTCCGGTGTGGAGGTGTGTCGAGACATCACCAGCTTTGCCGTGGTTCGTCAGCCCCTGGCAGTAAGGACTTGGCCACTGAAATTTCCACTTTTTTGTTTTCAGGTATTTTCTTTAGCCTCTTGTTCCACATCTGTACTCACGTCTCCTTGTGTGTGGCATCGAGGGGCTGCATGCTAGTAAGAAAGCGCCTGTGTGACTTCATGCACGTGTGTACTGCGGGATGGTTGTACAACGGGTGGCTCACATCAGTTTCTCTCACTTGTTCTATCTTGCTGGCCACTGCTCTTCTGAGGTCAGGTGGAGTGATGCCAGCCAGCAGGTACACAGTTTAAGCTGCCATCATGTTTCCCTCTCACCTCTGTCCTGTGCCATCAACGCCATGGTTAGCTTCATCACCTCTTTCAGCTTCTCCATCCTGAACTCAGTCACCACTTACACCATTGCCTCTGTCCTCTATTCCACTGCAGTTGTGTGTCACTTGCCTGAACTCCTTTAGTGCCATTGTTCAGAGCTCTGAAGCCATCACTGACTTCTTGGTCATGCCTCCCCCCGGCTTCTTTCTTGCCACCCTAATCTATCATCAGCTTTTAATCACAGTCAACCTGGACTTCACTCATGCTCTCATTTCTAGGTCTGCTGCTGTCATAAGCTTCCCAGTCACCACAGCAGTTTGGCAATGGAGCCACCGACAGCTCTGACATTCATCACCACTGCCCTGCTTTTCACCCTCACCTAAACCCTGTCATCCTAACCTCCATCAGTCCCAGTCATTCCCCTGGCTTCACTGCCATCAGCAGTAACCTCGTCACTGCTGTAATTGGGCTCATTAACCTACTTCATATGGCGGTGATGGAAGCATTGAGAACGCTGAATGCGGCTGATCTAATGTTTCTAGTGGAATATGTTTGAAGGTTATATCAAGCATATGACAAAATTGTATTTCATTATTCAGCTAGTTTTATGACTGGTAAATTATACACTCCACAAATACATGCTCTATTTGGATGTCAGTTAATGGATAATTTTGCCCAAGGAAACTGCATTTTTTATCTGCAATTCAATCATGATATGTTTAGGATCTCTACAGGAAAAAAGAGCCTGTGCTACTCAAAGATTAAAACAGGCATGACAGTGAAATGACAAACCCTAAAGAACAGTCCTAGTGTAAAACTTCCCTGTGCCATTGCTGCAGCTGGGGAAGTTCAGTCAGGCTTATTCTGGCTGAATCAAACCACCCATTGGCTTCAGTCACGGGTTTTTACAGAATATGGAAATACTAAAACAGGGGGAAATCAACTGGAGAGTAAGAACAATGTTGTCTAAAAACAAAGTGACAGGAGATGCAGGGAAATTCAGCAGTAGCATATAGATGTGGGTCTGCTGCAGCAACACTCATTTGATCACCAATATTAAATTACTAACCTGATGTCCTTATTTTAACTATAGTATCTAACATCCCCTCAGGATCCCCAGTTGCATGGCACTAACTCACCTTTATGACATCTTATAATGAAAGATGCTATAAATGCAGAAACTATCTTTTCATCTAAAAGTCCCTGTATTGCTGGTAAAGAGAATATTGCAAGTGGATATATATTGAATGTTTCCTTTCAACTGGACATGCATGGATAAGCAGTACTAAGGCAACACCAGATGTCAGCATATTTTGCAGTAAAGCTAACATGCACACAGAAAGTACATGCTTAAATCTTTAACTCAGCCAACATTTTAAATAGGTTTTCAAAGAACTGACAACATTGGGGCCTGCATGCCTGCAAAAGTCTCGTTTAAAATCCCCAAAGGTATCAATACCAAAGCTCTCACGTGCACTGGTGGTTCTTTACTTGAAAATAGGGAAAAGGGTTTTCGTTGTTGTTTTTTTTTCCATTTAAGCTAGAACATAATTTTGAACACGACTCTCCTGCCTCCAAATAGTGAGCAGAGACTGTTCATGCTTCCTTTAAGACCAGTAGAAAGAGTCTGTATGCATATTTAAAAGTATTTACAGAGGAACAACTACATAAACTTCCATAGGTGCCTTAGGCGCACAAAGTATCATGCCCTAAAATAAAGCGTACCAGAGACTGCATAAAAGTGGTGTTAAGCAGCAGTGAAGAAGAGAGGGGGTAAAAAGTGTAATCAAGCCTCATATTTACCATGAAGCCTTGTTGTATTCTTTCCTCTTCCGCACCTTGCTGAAGTATATGCACGAGATCAAATTCACACATCGTCCAGGCAATTATATTGGCTTTGGTAAATTCATTCAGATCCCTGGCCATGAAGATTACTTTAACCTAATCACCCATTGATTTTAGTTTAAGGGCAAGCTGAGCATTGTCCTCTGCTAAAGACTTAATAGCTTTGAAAATGTTTGAGAAAGCATCTCGTTTTCTCTCTGTAGCTGCTATGTAAATGTATTTAACAGTTCACCCCAGAATTAAATGAGTTCAGAGCATCAGAAATAGGAAGCAGGAGGTAATGGCCTGCCATAAACACTGAAAGAGACCCTGAGCGATTCTATTAGGAAGCAGGCTTTACTTTGCTGAGGGCATGAATACACAGACATGGCTTTTAAAGACCTGTTGGGGACGACTGGGAGCAAGGGGAGAGGGTGGAGAAGAGGGAAGAGCTATTGCTCATGATGATATTCTAAATTATTTGATCTGGAAAGGTCATGGAGTAAATCCTCAAGGAATCCACTGCAAAGCATCTAGAGAACAAGGTGATCGGGATCAGTCAGCATGGCTTTACTATGAGCAAGTCATGCCCAAACATTCTTTTTTTCTTCTACAATAAGTGGCGGGCTCTGTGGAGAGCAGTGGATGTGGTACACCTGGACTTCAGCAAGGCTTTTAACACCATCTCCTGTGACAGCCTTATTACCAAGCCAAGGAAATACAGATTAGATAAAAGTATTGTAAAGTGGATACATAACTGGATGAATCATTGTATTTTGCTTGAAGTCCTTAACATCTAAACTGCGGTTCTTCAAGAGCTTGTCTTCATAGTGGTATTGTTTAACGTCTTCATTAATGATTCAGATGATGGGATCTAGTGCATATGTAGCAAGTTTGCTGATGACACCAAGTTGGGTGGAGTTGCTGGACACACCGAAGAGCAGGACTAGTATCCAGAAAGACCTGGGTAGACTGGAGAAATGGTCCACAACCGACCAGGTAAGATTCAACAAGAACAGCTATCCAGTCCCACACTTAAGAGGGAAAAATTGTATGCACAAATGGACTGCAAAAGGACTGCCAGGGAAGAACTAAGCCTAAAGATGAGAAGGTTGAGAGGGGACTTGATAGCAGCTTACTGCTATATCAGATGAGTGCATCAGGAGCTCGGTAAACAACTGTTCACTAGGGCACCCCTGGGGAAGACCAGGACCAATGAATATAAACTCCTGGAAGGCCATTTTAGGCTTAATACCAGGAAAAAAATCCTTCACAGTCAGGGTGACCAGACTGTGGAATAAACTCCCTCCAAAGGTGATGCAGTCACCTACCCTGGAGGTTTTCAAGGGGACACTGCGCAATCACCTCCCTGGGGTTACTTGACCCCAGTTGGTCTTCCTGACTAGAGCATGGGGGCTGGACCCGATGATCTGCAAGGTCCCTTCCACCCCTTACAATCTATGAATCTCTGAAACTTGGCAGTCACAGTGGACCATAAGCTGAATGTGCCAGTATACTCTCGCTGCTAAAAAGCTCAGTGGCATATTCAGTTGTATTAAAAGGGGTATCTTTTGCAAATCAAGGGAAGCAATTCTTCCTCTCTATTCAGCACTGGTGAGGCCTCCCCTGGGAGTACTGCAATATACTGTATTTACTTGATTGTAAGACAAGGTCTCCCCCCTCCGCCTTAACATAAGGGGAGCTCCTTGTCTTAGAATCGCATGCAATGAAGGTGAGGAGGGGCAAAAGGCAGCTGCTGTGGCTTAGGCTCCAGCCCCTACCCAGGATTGGGGGTGTAGCTGCAGCCTACCACCCCACCTGTGCTACCTCTGCACCTTGCCATCCCCCAGTCTCCTCCACGTAGCCTCTGCTCCCATGCCTGCCCCTCTCCCTACCCCACCTTTGCCTTGCTCCACACCAGCAGACTGTGCACATCACAGCCCGGGACACCGAGCTCAGCCACCACAGCATACAGCCCAGCCTGCACTGCTGCTACAGGGTTGGGCTGGGGCCATGTTTAGTGCTCCAGACTAGAAAGGGGACAGAGCCTGCTGGAGCAAAGCAAATATAAGGGGCAGGGAACAGAGGCCAAGGGAGGAAGGAGGGAGGAAAGGAAGCAGATGTTGTGGGAAGGGGCAGGAGAGGAAACAGAGCTGGAAGAGGCGGCAAGCAGGCAGGGACAGGCAGAGGTGGCAGGGAGCAGTTTGCTTGACCTCCCTGCCATTGCCTGCTTCCCTGCAGCAGTGGGAGGGATTAATTAAAAAGACAACTCCCCAATAATTAGATTCTATACAAGGAAAATTATAACAAATGCATAATTTTGTCTATGTACAGAATCTAACCATTGGTGGCAATCTTAAATTCAGGTTCCTCTTAGATTCAAATAAATACAGTGCATCTAAGCCCTAATTCTGCAGTTCACTGGTGTTTGCCAAGTTGACATCTTCTGGAAAACATTTATGGGGAATATTGGGCAAAAGTTTGGCCTCAGTCTTCCTCTGACACTTGAAAGAACTGTAGGGGGCTGCTTCTTGAGCTCCAGTACTACTTTCCCTGGCATCTATGGAGAACAGAGAATTTAGGAGGAAATTATAATTTAGGGTGATACATTCAATTGGTGTCACAATTCATTTCCATGTCCATAAGAAACATTTGAAAAGGGAAAAGCATTTAACACAATGGTTTGATCTACAACACAGTTTATTTGTAAACATTTATGTTACATGTGCCAATAATTTAATTGAACACAAGATTTTGTACATTTCAAAGTATACTATTAACAGTGTCATACCAGAAGACAAAAAAACCCCAACTGTATTTCAGTTACAGTTGCATTTTTAAACTTTAAAACTTTCAAAATACAAACCAATAGAAATGCACTGAACAAGAAAATAAAAAGATCTGAGAACACAGGCCGAGAGAAAATATGAACTGCTGGATAACAGTAACAGCTACAATAAAAGCTTTTTAGTTGGTTCCAATTACTCTCAAGAGAAGTCCAGCTAAAATACTGCTTAGGTCAATCCAGAGCATGCTGGTCTTAAGATATATTTTTATGGATGGCAGATACCTAAAAATACCTTTAAAATGTTACCAAATGATTTTTCCATAATTAATAGAATCCTTAGAAGAGGAAAGAATCTTGCATTACATGGACTTTATTCATAATGCTATACAAAATAAGATTCTTTTGGTCTGAAAGGAAGTCTTTCTTTTTGTTTATACTATGTCTGAAAGAAAAAAAATTATATACTTTGAATAAAGCCCCTGGACTGTACCAAGTATTAAGTTTGCAATCAAGTTTAGGATTTTTTTTAGTCTCTCTTTGGTAGTCACCTAAGGTGCCTATACATGAGTGCGGAGGCTACTCCGACATGCTAGAATTCCAGCACGTTGGAGCAGACTCAATTCATCAAGTCTGCTGGAAAGTAGCAATTGCCGCACTCCGGCAGCCTCCTCCATCTGGTGTATCAATGTCCCCAGACTTTAAAAATGTTGGCAGAGGTGCCTGAACTAAAGCTCAAACAAGTTTCAGTTCAAGTGCCCCACCACCATTTTTAAGTGTGGGAACACCGATACAGAAGACATGGTGGCACTTTAATTAGAGCGGCTCTCAGAACCACTCTAATTAAAGTGTTGCCAAGTTCCCCCCACCTTCCGAGCACATGTAAAAGTGCCCCCATTCAGTAAAACTTTTCAAGCCTGTAAGTATAATGTTTAGGCACCTAGTAAGGATAGTTCATGGTCAGACTTGATTTTCAAAACCTGCAAAAGTTCCTGATAACAGTAGCCAACCGTTTTGAAAACCAAGCTACTTGTGTTTAGGAGCCAATTCTTTTTTTTTTTTTTTCTTTTTACACATTCACTTATAAAAACTTTAATCAATTACAGTGAAGGATAAAAAGCATTACAGAAAAAAAAGCCTTGCTTTAACTTTAGAACTCCCAGATGACTAACTTTTGTAAGATTTAACATCATGTACAATCTTATATACAATGTAGTGGAGACAATTAATACAAAATACATAGCTAATTAATCTTCTAAAGCTCACTGCAGCATTTTAAATAATGCCTACAGTACTGAAACAAAAAGCCACCACCTCCAAAGGAGATCTTCACTCTGCTGGTCATCAGAATTAAAACTCTTCATGACAGATATTAACTTGCCTGCATTCTATGCTATTTCTCTCCCTTCACTAAGATCTGGTAGGAATATGCAGCATTTATCCTTCCTCTTTAACATTTCCTTTGAAGGAAATAAGGCAACCAGTATGAATTTAAAACAAAAAGATTTATCCACTTCCAATACAAAGTTAACCTCTTATTGTTGTGCAAGTAACCAAGACATTAGGCCAAGCTCTATAATATGGGCAGAACAGAAAAGCTCAGCTGCTGCTGGTAAAGTGGAAAAAGGCAAATAAGGAGAGCAGCATTGATCATACCAAAGTCCAGTTTCTCAGCAGACAATGGACACTATATTTACACTCAGAGGAATGTATGTTAATGGGATGTGAAACCAAAGATGACTGGCATTTTCACAGTTCTAACTCAAATGTCTTATATCACAAAGCATCTTCTCCTATTGAAAAATATACAAATATTTTCTTATCCCCACACAGAACAGGATACAAAATTAACTTTTATCATGAATAGTTTCTAGTATTATCTGTGCCAATATGACCTAGACTCTGTTACTACCACATTGCAAGGGTTGTATTCATTTTCAAGACAGAATATTTAAATAAATAGCCCCAATAAAGAACAAAGAGGTCAGCAGAAAAAAAAAAAATCAGATGCTAATCTTTGAAGCCTTATCATTTTATACACCTTATTTTCCTAGCATACTAAAATGAATGAAATTTGGCAGAAGCCATCTCATAGAGCTCATCGAAAAACCAAAAATAAAGTGATGCTGTACAAATTCTTGCCCCTTTCTAGGAAGAAAACTTTGATACATTTACAGTGATTAGTGGACCATTTCAATTAAAAACATTAACATTTTTCAAAACAAACAGCTGACAGTTCAGTTTTGGGGCGGGGGGAACCCATCTGGCCTGCAGGTCTCTCTAATTGCATTTTTCCCCCTTGCTGGCTATACCCACAATTCCCAACAGCTCTGTTCTTTTAATTTACTCCTGTTTACTCATCATCACCACCTGCCACTCAAATTTGCTGTGGAAAGCACTGATGCCACAAACCAATTAGTTACAATGTCACAAATACACCTTAGCAACCGTCAGGTAAGGAGGCCAAAATGTTCAAGGAACAAAGATCCTGCTTTCCTGTAAAAACATTCTAGTAAACAATGGGCACAGCAAACACATCATTATATAGGTAAAGGATTTTGCCAGAGGTAACCAAATTAATCCCTGGTATAATTCAAATTTCACCATGAAATTATGCCAAAAATGAAACTGACCTTAACAAAGTTTGTCTTGAGTCATCAGCATGGCATCAAACCTTGAAGAATTAGATTTTTACATAAAAAATGAACAGCAAAAATTACTTGTACTGTTCTGCCAAACCCTCAGTATTAGACCGATTTAAATAATTACAAATAACAGGCATAATTCTTAATGCCCCATAACACCATCATGATACTGAATTTTTAATATACAATACCACTGAGCCTTTCAGAGGAAGAGCCAAATCTCTTCCCTTTTACAGAATAGGTATTCAGTAATACAATACAAAACTAAACAGGATTTATGTCAGAGTAATGAACATATAAAACAACTATTGCAGTATTTTTGTGGTGAGAGTTTAGAAATTTAACAATTTCAGAAAGCCTAGAAAGGGTGTGTTTAGAATTATAAAAGAAAGATTGTCTCAAGATAAAAATACAGTGCTGACAGCTAAAAAGCTCTCTGTTGCAGCAGGATATGCAGTAATGAGTAATAAGCTCTACACGGTGGAAGCGTTTCCCCAATACTGCAACACACCACGCTAACACTACTGTAATATGGGTTATGCTGCAGCAGCCTTGTACCTTTTAGTGGTTGGCACTATAAATAAATTGTAATTGATAAAGAAAAGGCATTAAGTGAACAATGCATGGCAAATCCAAGCTATTTCATCTGTTCTTTAGGTATGCCCGAAATAAAAATTGAGGAAGGCAATCGTCCATTCCATTCAGATAATACACCGTCTTTAAAGATCAAATTCTTGGCAGGAAGAGGAACACACATATCAGCAGAAGGGTGTGAAAGCAAACTTGAATTAACATCAGAGAGCAGATCCAATGTTGAAATACCTTCCTAGAGACACAGGGGAGAGAAAAAAAAAAGGCATCTGTAAGACAGGAACAAAGAATATGGTTTACCAACAAATGGAGTTCCACTGGGCTTACATAAACTACAGATCAGCACCCTGGAGATTCTGCAAGTTACTTTAACCCAAGCGAATTTCACCTTTTGTAGATAAATACATTCACCAACAAAAACATCAAACATCACTTGATGCCTCTGCACACTTTTTTCTGTGAACACTTGTACAAGCCCTTTCAGGTGCAAAGGAGCCTTCTGGAGAATCCAAAAAAACTCGTGAGGTCATCTAGCCCAGCCATTTCAAGGCAGAATCATCTCAGACAAGTGTCCATCTAACCTGCTCTTGAAGATTTCTAGAAAATTTTCCCAGGCTGCCTACTGCGTAAGAATAACCTTGTACCTGAAGTCAACAAAAGATAACCAATCTCTGATCCCTCTAACGTCCTTTCTACCAAGAACATAAGCAAATTTTACCCCATTACAGTAAAAATGGCTATGACCCACCCCAAAAAGGTCTCTTCTAGAAGAGAATCAATCATGCAGAGCACTTTGAGCTATATTAACTATTTAAATCCATCTATTTCTCACGGTTGGGATCCTCGCACCCTCTGTGCCTCAAGCACTGATGCCAGCCTTATGTCATACAACCAGCAGCACAAGGTTGGATGCATTTATTGACCCATATTTTGGATGCTTAGAATTCCTCCGTAAGCAGTGTTCTTCAGCTTCAAACATGCAAAGATCTGCTTCAAGAATTGTGTGCATCATTTCTTATTCTTTTTCATTTCTCAAATCTTTTCCGTATCAAAAGGAATCAACGAGTTTTTTACTACCAAACTATAGGTCAGTACATTAAAAAAAATTTTAAAGCACAACGCAGTCAATTTTTCTTCTTTGGTCCATCCTACATCTCTCTTATAATACACACTTTTGTTTTTGGTGGTACGCGTGTTGCATAAAACAAATTTGATCTTTCTGCACCTGTTATGCAGCAAATTCCAGTTATGCGGTAGAGTGAGATGAGACACTAAGTGATGGAGATTGTGTTCTTACTGGATTTTGAATGCTCACTTATTTTTCTGAAAAATTTATTATATTGCCATTCTTCAGCTTGGTCCTAAATTTCACCCTTTCTGATTATGAATCCTTCCTAGAAAAGGTTTAAAACAGGGTTTTAAGAGCAAGAGGAAACCATAACATTCAAATAGGCCTCCAAGAAGACATTTGAGGGCTCTGTAAATCACAAGTCTTCCTTTTTCCATTGGTCCATTAAGTCGGAGCCCATCAATATCAATGTTCTGATATGCGCTACTGGCTTCCAAAGGGCTTCAAAAATCACTTGCATTGATTCTACTAGTGACTGGACTGAATTTAATTCACTGAATTAAACTACTGTTCAATGTTCAAAGAGATCTGGTTTCAAGGTAGAAGTATGAGCAGTAGTTGCTTTAGCAATTTCAGATGTTGCCTCATCAGGCAAAGATGACAACAGCATCTTAACTATTACATGCAAAAGTGGTTTTTTTGCCAAAACATGGAGACTATATGACTCCATAGGTGTGCTATAATAAGTAGGGGTCTACCCAACTCGAGAAGGCAGACAGCCTGCTTAGTGGGTAGAGCATGAGGCCAGCTGCCTTTTTTGAGAGCTTATCAGATAGGCTGTGTGTGGGGAGCCAGCATTTTATTTTAAGTAAGCACCACCCTGGATTTTGCAGAGATTGCTCAATTTCATGATTTCTGAGCAACAGTGATTTGGATAGGTTTCTAATAACAAGTCATTAAAAGGGTCTCAAATGAGAAAAGAGAGGCTATTTCTTAGTTGCATGGTGTCAGGGTACAACTGAACACAAGACATGTAAGGGGAGAGGACCTTTAACAGATTTCATGTTGACAGATATATGGCTTCCATGATATTCTTAAGGTAAGGTGGTTTCTTCTCGAAAGCAGCAAGCTTAACCTTAATCTGGTTAAATTACCACTCCCTCTGACAACTGCTAATCTTATTTAAAAAGGTGGAACTACTATATTTTCTCACAGAACATGCACCTTTGCCCCAAAAATCAGCACCCCAAGACTGGGGCGTGTTTTAAGCGGGGTAAGATATTTTCTTTGCTGGAAAAACAGCACACCTGGAGATGCTGTACACGTCATGCAGCTGCCAAGACGGATACCACTTCTGTCTGCTCAACAAACGGAAGGAGCAGAATCCAGTGTTAACTCCCTCACAGCTCTAGCTACTGGCCAAGTACTGTATCTCTTGCCCAAAACAAGAAGTAGGCTGCTGGTAATAGCCTGAGTCATGTGATGTGGAAACAATACTTTACTGTAAGGAGCAATTTATATATGTTCCTGTAAATAAAGTAGTAACAGTAAGTAGCAACAGACCCCTTTGGATCTGGGGTTCTGCCTTGGATGACAGAGTAAGTCCCCCTGGAAACAAAGAGCAGAATGTGTAATACCGCAGGAGACAAATCTGACCCACAATGTGGTCCAAGTGGGGTCCTGATGCCACATTTCCTGGACACTGTATAATCGGTCATTCGTGACACTAGAAGTCTTTTTTTCTACGTTCTACCATCCAAAAGCCAAGATGTAAGTTTTATTTGGGGTGTACAATATGCAAAAAAATACAGTACATGGAACAAGCAGCATGGACACACATGTAAGAATCATGGTTAGTTATTTTTATATTTAGATATACATATATGCACAAAGAGCCCCAAGGATTCAAGAAGTGGCCACAGAGCAACTATGGAATTTGAGGCATAATGGAGGTTACCCCCTGGTGACCACAGATCTATCCGTCACTGCAGTGTTTACTCTAAAAAAAATAGAATTGAATAGCTTTTCATCTGCCACTCTGACTGCTAAATGTACGTGTTAAAATTTTACTTAAAATTTTCAAAATATTTCTAAGCCAGCCAGACAGAACTTAAAATCTAATTAATATTTAAAAATCAGTAGTACCTAAAACAACTTCCGCCTAGAATCCACCTACAAATATTTAGGATTTTTCTGAGTTCATTTTCCTACCTATATTTTCTCTCAAGACCCTCGCAAACAGGAAAACCCATTTTACACTAAGAAATAAAACCCAACAACAAAACTGAATGAGATCAGACAAGAAAAATATTCTTCTACTAATATTTTAGAAAATACTGACTTTTTAATTTGACAGTGCCTTTAAAAAGGATCACAGGAAAAGGGGGAAAAAAAAACCCCAGAAACATTCTGATTCCTTCCGCTTACCTGGAATGAATGAACAAAGTTAAGGACCTGCAGAGACAATTTTCTACTGGAATGTAAGAGTTTCTGAAGGCTGTCAAAATGAACAAAGTGAAAGCTGGATAAATATAGCAAGATTAAAAGGACATATACTCAAACACAGACTCTCAGCATTTTGCTACATTTTATGAGAGTGCTGAAGCAGCACAGGTCAGTCTTGAAAGTATCCTAACATCACCTGTCAAAGCAGAGCTCTAAAACAAAAAGCAAACCAAAACCCATCCCACAGAGCTTAGTGTAATACCTTTTGATGCAGTGATAATAGTAAGTTGCTAACTGAACTCCAAACCCATCTGCTCTAGACTTTAAGATTCATTCACTCCAGTAAAATGAATACCATATTTTCTAGCAATATTTCGGTTCTGTTACTACGACAATATAAACTGCAGCTAAACAAGTTACTGAACTGCATGCATTAACAGCCAGTATTTTTTATCCTGGTCATGAAGTCTATCATACGCTTAATCAGAAGTGCCAGATAGCTCATCTTTGCTCTTATACTACATTTACAACTTCAAAATGTCAGGTTTTATATTGCCAAAACACAGATAAGGTTACATATACAACAGCTGTGGGAAAAGAAAGCTCACCTTTCTTTTCTACACAGTCCATGAGCGGCAATTTTTCGGCAGACTTTCCGGTTTAATTCTGAACTAAAAAGCGGAATGCCAAAGCACAATTCCAGGGGAACCCATTCCAATTCTGTTGTGGGTACTACAAGAGATATAGCACAGTCTACTGTAAAGAACAATCAAATGGAGGGGGGGGGAGGGAATAAAGGAGAAGTAATACATGAGGTGATTTCCATCTCCCCAAAATTAAAAAAAAAAAATTAAACGAAAAAACAACAAGAACCAGCTGTTGTTTTGAACAGTTCAGCTTCCATTACCCATTCTTTCCAAAAAGAAAAGGTAAAACATTTGAAGAAATCCTACCAATGCTAAGAGATTCTTTAAGAGACGTGCATTAAAATGTTCTATTATCCTACTGTGCTCTGTCAATGTGCAGATGGTCTTTAAAGATGGCCTGTTTGTTTAAAAGAGCACAAGCCCAGCACATTAGTACAGCGTGCACAAAGACTAGATGCTTCTGTTCAGTAAGAATCCAGTTTTCCACCATGAAACAAATACAGGAAGATTTTATTTTTTTTACCGTCGGGGCTTTGCTTAGATGAAGAATCCAGTGAGGTCTCCTCTATTACCATTTCAAATGATTCTGTGCTCCCATTTACATCAGATCCTGATGCTAATTCAGTCTCACCTAAACACAAAGATATTTCTTAATATTCTATCAAACATTAATTGCTTCCTAATGTTCAGAATATCATTCAAAGTTTTACTCCATTTCAGAGGTACATTATGTTTATAACCAGTACACCACATCAACTTGCGTTAATAAAACAAATAGTCCAAGGGCATGACTTGGACTAGGTTTGGACTTAAGAGAGAATTCAAAAGAAAATCTAGAATTTAACACTCTATTTAATGAGAATATTTTTTTGTTTTCAAAATACAACCACATCTACCCTTTAATGCTTTAATAAAAGCTTGCACTTCATCCTTCCTTTGAATGTTCAAATTCAATACACTTTTACCATTTTCTATTTAAAAGATGACACATTAATTCAAATGAGGTCTTAAGCGAAGACTAGTAGTTTTCATGGGATAACTTACCTCTTCCATCGGAAGCATCACTCAGCTTTCTGTTTGCATGTTGACTAGAAGGGTTCAGCATGGTAACATAGCCACAGAAATGCTGCAAATCTACTTTGTCACTCAATATCTTCAAAGCCTTGTGAACACCCATGTTCACACGAGAAAATTCTATTGGAAAACAAAAAAGTAGACATGCCAGTTGGCCCTTTGCCATCACAAGAAATGGATGCAAATGTGGCTCTACTGCAGGTCTGCCTATAGGTAATGATGGGTAAATTTCTAATTTGGAGGTTTGTTTGGGCATGTGTAAAATTCCCCTTCTTCCTGTACCTGTGCTGGAGGAGTTAGCATACTGTTGTGTGGTACAGGAACCAAGATAAATCTGTTCTCCAATGAAAAAGAGGGGAGAGGGAGGAGGAAAGCAGGGAAGTGAGCAACAGAAGTACAAGATTAACAGAAATGCTTCCCCTTACTGATGTGGGAGAGGAAAAGGGCAGCAGGCTCCTATGAGGGGTCTCGGTGACACCCATCCTTTTCAATGGACTCCATTCTCAATCTTCCTCAGTAAGCGAGTTAAGAGGTAGGTGCAACAGGCATTGTGAGGTACATGAGAGAACTTCAAGCACGGCAGGATTTGAGTCTAATAATGAAAAACCTATTGGCTCTTCACATCCAGCTGCAGATGATAAAAGGACAGGAAGGGTTGAGAAAGGACCTTGTGGCTCTCTTCAAGCTTTTTCCACGTGAGAATCAAAATTTTCTACTAAAACTCCAAGAGGACAGGAGGTGAATATGGGCAATAGCTCATGGTGAACCTAAAAATAAGGAGATTCAATTTGGTCTCCACTTTGTGAACTACCAAACAATACAGATTCTGATATAAAATTCCAGGGCTCATACAAAAATTTCAGCCTGGAACTATAAAAGCTTAAATGGTCCTTCCTTGATTCCTCCTTCAGTATTCAAAAACTTGCATCCTAATCAATCAAGTGGATTTTCAAAATAGTTAATTAGCTTACATTTTAATAAAGCCAAACTACTCCAGCCTTGAATACAGAGAAAGGAGATGTAAAGAGATAGCAATAGCTTTTAGAAAGTAATCCAGAGTCAAAACATTATATTGACGTGTTTTCTATAATGCAGGAATGCCCATGAGTATCTGTCACAATAACTTAGTTTAACGCAGAGTTAGGCCTACTAAATGCCAATATTTTTCTACCACTGGTGCTCTGTAAGAATCATAAACAGCAAGGCAAGACTTACAAGATGAAATGAAGGTTTTTACACAAAAGTAGAATTACACATTGTTTCTATAACTTTGTGCCAAGCATAAAGAGTAATTTGGAGAAGCCTGTACCAAAAACAGTGCTAGGCAATAATAAAAGTTAATTCCATCCTGTAACAGGGAGCCAGAAGGCTCCTCTTACTTAAAAAGGGAAGTGTAGCAGGCTAAGCTGAATCAGGGAGGACTGGCAGCTAGGAAATAAGCTACCTGCTAACGAACTGGCTGCCAGCACAGACAGACTGCAAGTCACAGGTAGAGGCTAACCCTGGAAAGGAACTCACCAGGGAATGGAAGGAGAACAGGAAAATGCACCAAGGGCAGGCAGGAAGGCAGCTAAGTAGTAGGCTACAGACGGATAAGCTAAGTCCTAGTAGGGAGAATAGGTAGGTCATCAGGTACAGACAGGAAACTTCTGCGAGTGCTGCAGTCGTGCGACCAGATGGGTCTGGGTTTACGAGACTCATAATGCCAGTTCCTGAGTCCAGGAAGACAATATGACCATCCTAGTACTGTATAGAGTTTCCTTCATAGAAAGCTGCAGTGGGAAGGTCTGCTGACTCCTGGAATGCCCTGATAATACCAATAAGGTAGCTGGATGCTTTCTGCAAGAGGGATAGGACCCAGGGCAGGGCAGAAGCTTGCTAGACAGTTTGGAGTTTTGTTAGAGCCAGAGTGCTTATGTTCTGTGTCACAGGGGGAGAAGTCCTGGGGGCACGCCGAAGCTCCCCAAAGGAGCCGCGGAGGCAGAGGCGGGTGGCGGAGACCAAGAGGGAAGAAAAGGAAAATGGCGGTTATTCACCTTAGGATCGCCGGAGAATCCCGCACACAGCTGGGACGACGGTGTGGAACACCTGTGGACGGCGGGTGACATCAGCCCGAGGCACCGGCCAGGGAGAATAAAGGGAGAGGCCACGGCCAGTATGAGGAGGAGCACGTGGCTGCCGGGCGGAGGCCGCGCAGAAGCGGCTGGAGTTGCGGAGCGGGTGGAGCAGGCTCCGAACAGGAGAGCAAGCCAGGGAGGCGCGGCTTGCTGGAGCCGGCTGCCAACGCGTGCTCCGGGCTAAAGAGCCAGCCCGGAGGGCGCAGGACACCAGGGCCGGCTGCAGACATGTGCGCCGGCCAAGAGAGAGAGCCCGGAGGATGTCGAACGGCAGGACCAATGGCAGATGAGCCACCCGGAGGCTGCGGAGAGTACGGAGAAGAGTGGACGCCGGAGGACGGCACGGCTGCAGCGGGTGAGCCAGGAAAGAGTGGGGAGAGAGCCGCGGCAGCGTGGGGAGATCCGTGACCCGAGGAAGACCCAGAGAGAGGACTGCGGTTGTGGGTAGGATCTGGGAGAGAGGCTATAGCCCTGGGAAGACCTGGGGAGGGACGGCAGGGCGGAGGGGACCCTGAGAGAGGGATCCGCATCCAGGAGAACCTTGGAAGGACATTACACCAGGGGAAGCAGGGCAAGGAGTGGTGGGTAGCCGGCCCGGAGAGTGAGGGCTAGCCGGTTGAGTCACGAGGAGTGACTTGAGAGGGGGACAAAGGCCCCGGTGTTGGTAGGCAGCAAGCTGTGTTTAAGTTCAGCAGAGTTTTCTTTTGGTTTGTGTTACCCCAGGTAAGAAGGGGCTGCAGTGTGGAGGTAGGCGGGGAGGAAAACCTTCCACGTTGGTGGCGGCCACAGAAAGTAGCAGCAAGAACACCTGGAACCGCTGGGCAGGGTAAGGACGAGGTGAAAGGGGTGGAGGAGCCTCACAGAAGATCCCGACTGCAGGTAACCAGAGGGGACAGCTGCCCGGAAGGAAGCTCCACCCACTGGAAGATCAAAGTTGTGGCAGGCGAGAAGGGGTGGACCCCGGAGCAGAAAGAGACCTGCCCCAAGGCTTCCTGCAACGGCCAGTCGGATATCTACAAAACCTTGGGGCAAAGAGGCCCGAGGTAAGACGTTCGACGTCCAGCGGCTACATTCTGGTTTGGTTTGGACCCGAAAGCTTGCAAAGGAAGACTTTTTTTGCTACTATTTAATTGGTCTAATAAGAGGTATTGCCTCTGGCCAGGGGCCATGCGTAGGGGATGCATGCGGGTGCACGTGCATCCCCCGAGTGTGGCGATTTGCTCCCTACAAACAAGTGCAGCCGACACTGCCAGCAGCGCCTACAAGCAATTGCCACTCGCCACCCCGCCGCTGGTACTGCTGACAGCATCTGCGGGAGGGTTGCAATCCCTGCTGGCCGGCAGTGGTTGCACACGGTTGCCAGCCTTTGGTCAGTGCTCACCCCCACACTGGCCGCGTCTGTGGGACCTTCCCTGCTTACCACTGCCATGGGCATGAATCATTCATGCCTCTGGCCCAAGAGTTCTCTTTGTCTTTATTTCTTAGACTGACTTGGCTACAACATATATCCCTGAAATATGTTTTGGTTTGAATTAACTGGTGGTTAGTGTTTTGGATTACTGAGGAGGTTGAGGTCCCAGCCACATCCAAGGGACATGACTGCTTTGGGCCCAGCCAGGGGTGGGTTCAAATCATGAGAGAAACAGAGACAGTACCTGGGACCCAATGCCTGAGCAGGATGTGAACCAGGGTCAAGGACCTGCAGCCTGAGACAGGCAAAACAAGTGGCCAGCAGGGGCAAGAACCAGGGTCAAGGACCCATAAAATGGGAGGGATAAGATCAGCCCAGAAGAGCAGAGACCAGGGGCTTAGCAGCCCTTGAAGTGTGAATTTTGGGGCCAGGGGCCCAAAGTGAGACAGAAGGGCCACAGGCCCAGAGATGCTGTTGATTGACAGGGCTGAAGCAAATAAATGGACCTGAATCCATGGACCAGGATTGCAGGCTTGGAGCCGAAGGAAAGGGAAGCTGAATCCAGGAGAACCGAAGCCTCTACAAGGAACAAAATGGTACAGTAACAAGTGTGAGGCACAGGCACAACTAAGGGAGGTCAGAGGCCATGACCAGCCTATAAGGTGATGAATGCCCTGGAGCACATACAGACCAGGAGGGCCCACTGGCAGGAATAAACCAAGGCTCACTATGACCCACAGGCAGCCTCCCTTTCTAAATCTATTAATAGTAAGGCATGGCAGGAAAAGGGAGGGGACCTCAGAGACAGCAGGGCAAGAAACGTATGATCACTGAGGGCATCACGGCCGCCCCGGTATAGGAACCTATTACATATGGAAAGAAAGGGAGTCAAACACACTGGAAGTTGGAGGGACATTTATAGGGATGAAGTTGCAATCAAAGGCTGTTTGCAAACATTTAAGAGATGTATGTGACTTTCACTTCAAAAGTTCGAATGAGCAACTTTGTTGGCTCTTGTATTAGCAAGTGGGTTTCAACAGGATTACCAAAAACACTTGTGGCAAAAGTCATATTAAAAGATAGTTACCTCCTTGTTGCTCTACTTCATCAAATGGAAAAGGTACATGCATTGTTTCCCCCATTCCATACATTCCATGTCCCTAAATACCAAAAATGTTAAAGGGGAAAAACAATTATAGTTAATGCCACAGTTTGTTTTCTAAAGCACAAACAGAAAATGAGCTCAATAATGCTTCTGTAACAAACAAATAGACCAAAAAGAACATGCATACATTAAAAATTTCTGCTAGCCACAAGCTTTAAACAACTATTATTGTGAAGGGAAAAAAATGACACCGTGGTAAAAGAGGACTATAGTTCTAAGTTTTAATATGTCCAACTACAAAAATGTATCATTGCTAATTAATTCCGAAATATCACTAGCATGGGGACAACCATCCAGAGCTGTACTCAAATAATTGCTTCTCTTTTCATTAAGGCAGATTTAGTCAGAGCTGTTTGTGTACACAGCACGAATGCTACATAATATGATTAACATTTGCTATTTGACTTACTAATTCTTTTGGTCACTTCAGTGGTTTAACAAGTCAAGATGCAATTTTCTTTGTTCATGCCTAGTGTCACAGTAGGTTAATAAAAAAAAAAGATTCTGAAATTACTGACATCAACTACATGTCAGTAGTATCACTGAAATAAAAGTTCTTTAGAGGTTTAAGAAGAACAAGAATTCTTTCCAAATCATATGCAATAGCAGTTTCTCTTAGCTACAATCCACTCTCTCGCAAGTTTTGGAGTGGGGGGGGGGTTGTTTTTATGTTTTGTTTTATTTTTTGTAGACAGGAAGAACAATCACAAAGCTACTTTTCATATGCTATTACCCCATGCTGCTCATCCACGTGGGTACCAAAGATACTGCCAGGGAAGACCCTGAGCAGATAAAAAGTGCACAAGACTCTGGGTGCACAAATGAAGGGGACAAGGGCTCAGGTAGTATTTTTCTCAACCCTTCCAGTCAAAGGGAAGGGCCCAGGCAGAAGCAGATGCATCCTGCAGATTAATGGTATCACTGCCAGGCTTTGACCACAGAATTTTGTTCCAGAAAGAAGGTTTGCTAGGAAGAGAGGCAATCCACCTGACGAAGAAAGGGAAGAGCATCTCTGCAGATAAGCTTGCTAACTCAGTGAGGAGGGCTTTAAACTAGATTTGCCAGGGGGTAGAGACCAAAGCCCTGAGGTAAGTGGGGAAGTGGGTGACTGGGAAGAAGCACATGCAGGACAACAGGAGAGGCTTTCTCATTCTTCCTCAGAAAGAAGGGCAATCAGCTGGTTACCTCAGGTGCCTCTACACAAATGGGATACAAGCAGGAAAAACTGGAAGTCCTTGCACAGGCAAGGAACTATGATGTGATTGGAATAACAGAGACTTGGTAGAATAGCTCGTATGACTGGAGCACTGTCAAGGACGGGTATATACTGTTCAGGAAAGACAGGCAGGGGAGAAGAGGAGCTGAGCTTTATGTAAAAGCCGTATGATTGCTTAGAGCTCCACTAGGAGCCTGGAGATAGGTTTTTTGAAAGTCTCTGGGTCAGGGTCAGAGGGGAGGGCAACAAAGGTGACGTCATAGTGGGAATCTGCTATAGACCATGAGCCCAGAAGGCTGCGGTGGATGAGGCTTTCTTCAAACAGCTAGTGGATGGTTCCCCAATCACAGGCCCTGGTTCTCATGGAGGGCTTCAAATCACCCTGACATCTGCTGGGAGGGCAATACAGCAGTGCACAAGAAATCCAGGCAGTTTTTGGAGAGTGTTAGGAACAACTTTCTGGTGCAAGTGCTGGAGTGGCCAACTAGGGGCTATGCTCTCCTTGACCTACTGATCACAAACAGAAAAAACTGATGGGGAAATGTAGTATTGGATGGCAACTTGGGCAGCAGCAATCACAAGATGATTGAGTTCAGGACCCCGGGGGAAAGGAAGGAAGTAGAGCAGCACAGTATGGACCCTGGATTTCAGAAAAAGACAACTTCAGGGAACTATGGACAGGATCCCTTGGGAGGCCAGTCTAAAGGGGAGAAGAGTCCAGAAGAGTTGGCTGTACTTTAAAGAAACTTTACCGAGAGTGCAGGAACAAACCATCCTGATGTGCAGGAAGACTAGCAAGTGTGACCGAAGAGCAACTGGGCTTAGCAGAGAACTCTTCAGTAAGATAAAACACAAAAAGGAAGCTTAAAAGTGGAAACTTGGATAAGCAACTAGTGAGGACTGTAAGAGTACTGCTCAGGCATACAGGATGAAATCAAGGAAGTCAAAACACAATTGGAGTTGCAGGTAGCAAGGGACATAAAGGGTAACAAGAACAGTGTCTACAGATATGTCAGCAACAGGAGGAAGATTAGGAAAAATGAGGGAGGCAATCTAGTGACAGAGGATGCAGAAAAGGCTGAAGTACCCAATGACTTTTGCACTTCAGTCTTCACAGGCAAGGTCAGCTCCCAGACTACTGCACCTGGCAGCAGTCTGGGGAGGTGAGTAGCCAACTGTGGTGAAAGAACAGGTCAGGGACTATCTATGATGAAATGACTGGCTCCGTGGATGCAGGAAGAACAATGAATATGACAACTTGACTTTAGCAAGGATTTTCATAGGCTCTCCCACAACATTCTCACAACCAGGCTAAGGAAGTACAGGCTGAATGAATGAACTATATAAAGTGGACAGAAAGCTGGCTGGATCATCAGGCTCAAAGAGTAGTAATTAATGGCTCAATATCTAGTTGGCAGCTGGTATTAAGTAGTGTCCCAGGGGTCAGTCCTGGGGCTGATACTGTTCAATGTTTTTGCTGACCTGGAAGTCAGGATGAAGTGCACTGTGGTCAATTTCACGGATGACACCAAGCTGGGGGAAGTAGTGGATATGCTGTATGGTAGGGCTAGGATTCAGAGAAACCTCGATAAATTGGAGGACTGGACCAAAATAAGTCTCATGAGGCTCAACAAGGACAAGTGCAAAGTCCTGCACATTGGACAGAACAATACCATGCACCAGTACAGGCTGGGGACTAACCATCTTAAGTAGCAGCTCTGCAAAAAAGCACCTGGGGTTTACAGTGAATAAGCTGAATAGGAGACAACAGTGTGCCCTTGTTGCCAAGAAAGCTAATGGCATACTGGGCTACATTAGGAGAGTTGCCAGCAGATAGAGGGAAGTAATTCTTCCCTTCTATTATGCACTGGTAAGGCCTCATCTGGAGTACTGTCTAGTTTTGGGGCCCCCCACTACTAAAAAGATACAGACAGGCTGAAAAGAGTTCAGCAGAGGGCAACAAAAATGGTTTGGAGGCTGGGGCACATGACTTCTGAACAGAGGCTGAGGGAGCTGGGCTTATTTAGTCTGCAGAAGAGAATACTGAGGGAAGATTCAATAGCTGCCTTCAACTACCTGAGGGGGGATCCAAAGAGGATGGAGCTAGACTGTTCTCGGTGGTGACAGATGACAGAACAAGGAACAATGGGCTCAAGTTGCAGCAAGGGAAGTTTACGTTAGATATTAGGAAAAACCTCTCATTAGGAGGGCGGTGAAGTACTGGAGCAGGTTACTCAGAGAGGTGGTGGAATCTCCATCCTTGGAAGTTTTTAAGGCCTGTCTTGATAAAGTTCTGGCTGGAACAATCTAGTTGGGGCTGGTCCTGCTTTGAGCAGGGGGTGGGACTAGATGACCTCCTGAGGTCCCTTCCAACCCTAATTTTCTATTATTCTTCTGTGGCCTTCAACCCTAATGGTATCCTTCTCTTTGAAATGGTCTTCTCCTCAATCTGCGATTCCCACTACTTTGTAACACAGCTTAAATGCATCATACTCTCAGCCCCTAATGCTGAAATCTGTCCCCTCATTCTCACTGTAACTGTTGCAACTCCCTTCTATAGGGCCTCAAGTTGGATGCATCCGAGATCTTTAAGTCCGTACTCTTTTTCACGTGCTTCTCTGGGTGTGCTAACAGCCTTATTTTATATACTTCAGCAAATCTGTATCACTAAAAGCTTTTAAGTTGCTTAAGTTTCTCTTCCCTTTCAGGAGCTAATACAAATAGAGTAAGTCTTAAAAAGGAGTTCAGTATACATTTAGCTTGAAAGTTACTGGACAAGAAGATGCACTGAGCATGAACACCTTAGCATAAAAATTGTGCTAAGACTAAGGTATTTGAAAAAAATGAAAAAAAAAAGATATAGATATATATAGATAGATAGATATACATATACACACACACACGCATACACACACACACACACACACACACACACGAGTCTTCAGTAAACACAGACCTTTGAAAAATGTGACATCCACAAGTAGGGTAGTTTTTTTGATCACATGTTCTGGCTGTATTTTATTAAACAGTAAGCATGTCAAACTCATTTGGCTTCATGGGCTGGATCTGGATAGTGAGACTTCTCACTGATCCAGTGGTTGGGTGAGTAGCAGCAATGTTAACCCTCTGGGTTGCTGGCCCTGCTAATACAGTGATACTGGTAGCCACAGAGATTAATGTAACTGCAGAACTGCATCCCCAGGAAGGATTTTAACCCAGAAATTTTGTGGCAGGGCAAGTGGTGGCAGCATTTACCCACCCTAGTGTTGCCCCTGTTGACATGCATAGTCTGGCCCCTGTGGGGCAGAGGGTTAAAGATCACCACTCACCACACCACATGCAAAAATTTTCAACACCATGTGCTGCATTTGGAGGTGTGTCGTCTGCACTGCAAAAACCCCAATGCGCCAGATGCCGCACATCTGCAGACTGTGTGTCTGACACCCCTGATATGCAGATTATGTTTGAATCCTTATGGCTGTGTATAAACTTAGGGAGGCTTTTAAAATTAGTCTGATAGAGCAGCACAGATTATACAACAGAGTTGGAGTTATTTTATTATTCACAAAGAACATTTTATACCTGAATTAGCACAGCAGAATGTGTCAATGCATCATTCAACATTGCAAGCACATTTGAAGTTGGAACTATTCCTGGGTCGTGACCCCACGATGTTATTAACAGGCGATCATAACCCTACAAAACAGAAGTTAGTGAGCTATTTACAGCAGTAATTCCTTAGCCATGTTTATACAAGTAACAATATAAATTAGGTTAATCATGAATTTACAAGATATTGCTGGCAGTAAGTACTGTTCTCTAGTGGTGTATTGTATCACTACTTGTGCTCATGCTCCCCACTTTGAGAAAGACAGAAAATCATCAAACTCAAAGATCTTAGATGCTAGTTTGTACAGGATACATCTGAAGAAAATTTAGATTCCATTTTAAATGGGGGTGGTGAGGAGATATAACATACCTGAAAAATATCGGGAAGTTTTCGAAGCCTTGTTCCTTTAGATAGCAACATAGATGGTGGTCCTTGTCCGGTAATATGGTAAATATACAATTTGAACCAGACTGAGCTGATTTCTGGTATAGCTGGTCCAATATGCTGGGGAAAGATTACCCAAAAGGTATGACAGAGAAGTACCACTTAAAATTGCAGCTATTAAGTGTACAGCTACCGTTAAGAAGTCTGATGGGTCTCAGATAGGTCTCACACTGCAGTCAAGTGCAAAGATAAGCCAGCTGGTTTGACTGTAAAAAAAGTCCAGCTACCCCAGAGAGCCTAGCTATGGCAGCATACAGCTCTCTGTATGGGCCACTTTAGCCTGAACGATAGGCATAATCTGCAGTAGCCATTTCTATGCTGTTTGGTACACCATAACAGTGTTCTCTGCTAACAGATTACCAGCAGCAGCAACATCATTTCACTATCACATGG
Organism: Caiman crocodilus; assembly: GCA_030014935.1. Taxonomy (NCBI): domain Eukaryota; kingdom Metazoa; phylum Chordata; order Crocodylia; family Alligatoridae; genus Caiman; species Caiman crocodilus. Next base: position 17,848,609 of record JAGPOW010000261.1, read on the forward strand.
CAAACCCAAGCTCAAATATTCAAGTCTGGCTGGTCCCCTAAGTACAGCAAAAAACTGGAAAGACATTTGCTTAAAATACTGGATCTGTTGAACCTCCTACAGAACTAGTTCTGCACACTGCTACCAAAAGCCATACAACCTTTGAATAGTCCTTCTCAAATCCTAAAGGAGCACACCCAAGGGTTTGGAAAAGAATAGCATACAAAATGTAAGCATTTGCAGCAATTAGGTGATCCTGACTACTGAAATAAATGATAAAATTCCATTTACTTCAAATGCTGCAGGGTTAGTGCTTTAATTTTCTAGGATTTCTTCAAGCTAAATATTCAATATCTATAATTATCTGCCATGAGATGGAATCACCACGCTTTTATCATCAAATTCCTTCTGAGATATTTGGTACGAAATTAAAATGGATTTTCATCCCAGGAAGAAATAATGCTATTATAGAAAACAAAATTAAAGAGCTTTATCATGCCATTGTGTTTTTAATTAAATACTCTTTTTATTCATGTTGAACAGCCTGCAGATGTGGTGGACATAATCCTAAAGTATTCTGCCAAAGTGAAACAATACATTTTATTTCCTGGTATTTACACAGAGAAAAGATAAGGCCATTGGCCAACGAGATCCTATTGAGAATAGGAATTTAAAACGCAAATTTTGTTATTTGAACATCTGTCACTGCATTTCTTTAATTAGAGTTCATTACTCTGAAGGTATTAAATAAAGTTGACCTTAATAAACATACATATTATAAATTCAATGAACTCTGATTTTTATGAGCTAGAATATTGTCATACATGCAAATAATTGGAATCAAATGTCCCAGTGAAGCTATGTTCAATTAAGAAGATCCAGATATAGCTACTTTAAAAGGTTTAAAAGCAAAATGCAATAGACTATCTTTGAAATGTGTTCACACCTGGGGAGTACAGCTGCTGATGGGTCGGATTTCATTGGTAAGAGGTGCCATGGAGACAAGCAGGGTATAATTTTTATTTAGCACTCTGCTGCAAGTAGCTGGATCTAAGCCAAGCAAACTCTCGCACCGTAAGAGATCCAATGGGTAACCTAGGTTAAAGGTCAAAAAAAAAAATTAGCAGTTAGGTAAGTAGTAGCTTTTATGACCTCAGGAAAGCAGGGTTGCAAGGGACCTCGAAGTAATCTAGTCCAGCTCCCTGTTCAAGGCAGGATCATCCCTGACTAAACCAGCCCAGCCAAGTAGCTGTGTAACCTGCTCTGAAAAACTTCTAAGGATAGAGATTCTACCATTTTTCTTGGTAGCCTGATCTAGTGCTTGACCACCCCCAAAGTTAGAAAGTTCCTCTTAATCTCCAACCGAAATGTCCCTGGCTGCAGCTCGATTCTATTGCTTCTAGTGCTGTTGCCTACAGCCACAAAGAAAAGCCAATCTCCACACTCTGTATAATCACGTTTCATGTAACTGCAAACTATTACCAAATCCTCCCTCAGTCTGCTCTTCTTCAGACTAAATAACCTTAGCTTTTTCAGCCTTTCTTCATAAGTCATGCTTCTCAGACCTCTAATTATTTTTGTTCCTCTCCATCAATTTGTTCACGTCCTTGCTGAAGTGTGGGACCCAAAATGGGACACAGTGCTTCAGGCGAGACTTTACCAGTGCTGAACAGAGCAAAAAAACCCATTTCCCTTGATTTGCAAGTGACATTCCTGGTAATACAACCCAGGATACTGTTGGACTTCTGGCAAAAAAAGAGCACACTGTTGGCTCAAATTCCCCTTATGGTTCTGTTGTAACCCCCAGATCCTTCTGTACAGTACTGCAACCTCAGTCATTCCCTAGTCTGTATTTGTACATGCAATTATTCTGTCCTAAGTGCAGGTCTTTACAATTGTCCCTGCTGAATCTCATCTGGTTGATTGCAAACCACATTTCCATTTCTATGCAAGTCATTCTGGATCCTAGCCCTGCCCTCCAGAGCATCTGCAATTACACCCAACGTGGTGTCATCTGGAAAATTTGCAAAACATACATTTGATCCCATCATACAAATCTTCAATGAAGATATTAAACCAAGGATGGCCTGCAGGCCAACTTCAACTAGCCAACTGATTTTATGTGGCCCACCTCTGGGTGGCGGCACCATACAGCAGGCCCTGGGCAAGCTATGTTTAGGCCCTGGCCTCTGCTGGCCAGCAGCGCTGGACTGCATATCCCAGGAGCCACAGTGGATGCTGGGGAGAAGCAGCCCTGTGGCAGGCCCTAGGTGAGCTGCACTTGGGCCCTAGTAGCTCTGGCTCTTGCGCAGCGTGAGGCAGGGCTGCTTCTGTCCAGCAGCTGCCAAGGCCTGAGCGCAACTCGTCCAATCCCTGCATGTGCATGCATGCATGTGGCCCTCAACAGCTCACCGAGACTCATTAAATAGCTCTCCAGGCCAAATAATGGCCCACGCCCATGTTAAACAATACTTGACTCAGGACAGACCCCCAGGGGACCCCCACTTGATACTAAGTCATTGAGATTACTCACTGTATAGGATGATCCAACCAGTTACATAGTCACCTTACAGTACTTTCACCTAGTCTTTTTTTTTCTTAGCTTGTTAATGACAATTTTGTATTAGATTGCGTCAAAAGCTTTGCAAAAAAGTCAAGGTATACCACATCCACTGCTCTTCACCTCATTCACAGAGGCTTTACCATAAAAGGAAATCAGGTTGGTACTTCACCAGTGGACTCCTTAAGGACTTGTTTCATGTTGGGCCCCAGGAGCAGTGCGAGACACACGGGTATAAACCTATCATACCCCTGCACCCTGAAGCCCTCCAGTGACCCCCAGCAGCCATGGAGCATCCCCAACTGACCCAGTAGAGCTGGAGATGAGCAGGGCCCATGGTTGGAGGGGTCTAGGACAGCTCCGGGGAGTCAGCTGAGAGGAGCTGCAAAGCGTATCACCCCACCCCAGATCCTACTTTGCTTACCCCCGCCAGGAACTGCGCAAACAGGCATGCTTGTCTGCCCAGCATGCAAGTTAGCACGGGAGTTTGTGCAGGACAGCGAGCAGGAGGGCCCGAGGCTCTGGGCACTGAGCCATAGCCAAGGGTCTGCATAGTAGTAGCCAGACTACTACAAGAACCATGGTGGGTGGGACACATCGCAACCCGAGGCTCCCCACTGCACCCAGACTCCCCTGCTCTGACACTACCGAGGTCTCCACCTAAATGAAGCACATGGTTTTGGCCTGTACCCAGAGGGAGCCTGCAGTCCCTGCCCTGTCCTAGATGTCCTTGCAGTCCCTGACGCTTGACCTTGGCCTCCACTCAGACAGAGCCCCTGGCTCCTCATGGAGACTGCCTAGCAAGATTGCAGGCAGCCGGGTTTGGGGGCACTTATACCACCTCTTGTGGGGTATGCTCAATGGTGGATGCCCTTGAGTGCCAGATTAGGGAACTCCAGGTGACGGTCCAGCGACCGCGCTCCATTAGGGATACGGAACAGGAGCTGGACTCTTACTTTTGGGCTCTCTATCTGATGGCTCACGACGGAGTGGTGGAACCTAAGAACCGCTACAAAGTCCAGCCTGAGGTTGCCTGGACGATGGCCGTCTCCAGCCCAAAGGGGCGCAGCACCAGGGTCACCGCTACCCTGGAGCTTAACAACAGCTTTGCACCTCCCACGTCAATGGAGCCAGCTATCCTGCCAGCTCCAGACTGTGAGGACACAGAGCCACCAGCACCTGCACCTAGAAGAAGGTGCAGAGTTATCGTGGTGGGCGATTCCTTTCTTAGGGGGACTGTCAACCTCACTGCTGGCCCATGAGGTCTGCTGCCTGCCTGGAGCTCGTGTCCGGGACGTGATGCAGAGGATCCCCAAACTCATCCAGCCCTCCGACCACTATCCCATGCGCCTCATCCATGTGGGGACCAATTACACGGCATGGAGAAGTCCGGGTCAGGTCACGCGTGACTACAGGGCTCTAGGACTTGGGCTCAAGGGTCTGGAGGCACAGATAGATTTTTCCTCAATCCTCCCTGCCGTGGAACATGGGCTTCTAAGGGACAGGTACACTGGGGAGGTGAATAGACTGCTCCGGTGATGGTGCCATTGCGAGGGGTTTGGCTTCCTCAACCACAGCCTGCACTTCAGGGAGAGTGGACTGTTGGGAAGGGATGGCCTGCACCTCACCTGGAAAGGGAAGCAGGTCTTCTCGGCCAGAATAGCTGACCTTCTTGACAGAACTTTAAAAATTAAGACTGCTGGGGGACAGGGCGGTCTACTAACAGTTTTACCCCAGGTCATGTCAGCTGCGCTACCAATACCTTGGGCAGCCTACGAGATCCCACCCTGGTGATAGCCCAAGGAAAGGCCCCTCATAACCCCTTAGGGAAGCATTGGGCTTCACATGGCAGACTTAACTGTCTATACATACATGCCAAGAGCTTGGAAAACAAGCATGAGGAACTGGCCCTTCTCCTAATGCAATAATGACTATGGCCTTGTAGGACTTACGAAGACCTGGTGGGATTCCACCTATGATCAGTCGGTGGCAGTCAAGGGTTACACTGTATATAGGACAGACAGTGTGGGGAAGAGGGGTGGGGGTATTGCTCTCTACATCAAAAATCAGTTCACCTCTCTGCAGATTGAGTTTCCAAACTAGGAAGGGTACCCTGAGACACTCTGGGTCAAGATACAAGGAGAACATGGGGAGGGTGACTTACTTGTAGGAGTCTACTATAGCCACCCCCCCAAGAGGAAAACCTAGATCAGGAATTCATTAGGGAACTGTTCAAAGCCACACACTCCTGATGCTTGATCGTCATGGGAGACTTCAGCTTCCCTGACATCTCTTGGGATGATCGCACAGCCAAATCTGACAGGTCACAGTTTTCTCACGTGAATCGATGACCACGATTGGTCAAACAGACAGTGGTCTATTGGTCAACTAGGGGAGAGGCATTGCTGGATCTGGTCCTGGCCAAAGGGGAGGACCTGGTGAGCAACCTGCGAGTCTCCGTCACCAAATTTCCCTTTGATCGTGAATTGGTCATCGTCTTAGTTCACTGAAGAACAGGCAAACCCCTCAGTAAAACAGAAGTCCTTAACTTTAGGAAGGCAGACTTCTGCAAACTGAGAGAACTGGTCAGTCAGTCAATCAGAGACCATACGCCCACAGAAAAGGGAGTACATGATGGTCATTGCTCAAAAACAATCTTTGAAGCACAGGTCAAAGCCACACTTTCTCTCAAGCAATGCAGGCAAAGAGCAGGGAAGGCCCTATGGCTAAAAAAGGAACTGTTGAACCTCATTCAGCTCAAAAGAGCAGCCTATACCAGCTGGAAAACAGGAAGCATTACCAAAAAGGATTACCCTGCACTCACCAACACCTGCAGAGAGTGGTCAATAGAAGCGAAGGCACAAACCAAACTTAGGCTTGCTACGAGGATCAAGGACAACAAAAAGTCCTTCTTTAGATGCATGGGAAGTAGGAAAAAGAACAAAGACAGTATTGGGCCCCTGAGAGATCCAACAGGACAACTGACATCAGATGCGCAAGAAAGGGCCAATCTCCTAAATTACTTTTTCACATTTGTTTTTCACCCTCCCACGAGGATCACAATGCCAGGAATGGCACAAACCAATTTGGGAGTGGGTGACTGGCCCAAAATTGATGTAGATCAGGTGAGGGAACACCTTGACAAACTGGACATTCACGAGCCCGCAGGCCCGGATGGAATGCACCCGAGGGTCTTGAAAGAGCTAGCAGACATCACTGCATCCCTTTGGCAGGAATATTTGAAAAATCGTGGTGCTCGGGCAAGGTCCCAGATGACTGGAAAAGAGCCAACATGGTCCCTATCTACAAGAAAGGGAGGAGGGCTAATCCAGGGAACTATAGACCAACCAGTTTGATGTCCATGCCCGAAAAAATTCTGGAGAAAATTGTCAAGGAATCCATTAACACCAAACTAACAGAAGGCAAGCTTCCAAATGCCAACCAACATGGCTTTGTGACGGGCGGGCCTTGCCTGACCAACCTCATCTCCTTCTATGACCAGGTAACATTATGCCCTGGATAAGGGAAATGATAAGGACATCATCTATCTGGACTTCAAGAGGGCCTCTGACCTAGTTCTCCATGATGTCCTCATGGTTAAGCTGGGAAACTCTGGCCCCAGATCATCATATGGTCCGATGGCTAAGCAACTGGCTATAGGGTTGGACCCAAAAAGTACTAGAGGAAAGGGGCAAAACAATGTGGCACAGCGTTACCAGTGGAGTCCCTCCAGGCTTGATACTCGGGCCAGCACTCTTTAACATTTTCATCAATGATCTAGATTTGGGAGTCAGATGTGAACTGGCCAAGTTCACGGACGATACCAAACTATGGGGGAGGGCCGTCACATTGCAGAACGGGATGGGAATACAGGTCCATTTGAAAACAAATCTCAAGGTGAGCTGACCAAAACCAGATGGCTTTTAATACAGAGAAGTGCAAGGTGCTGCACCTCAGCAGGAAGAATCCTCAACATACTTACAGGCTCAATGGTGCTAAGCTGGCTAGCATCACAACCAAAAGGGACTTGGGTGTCTTGACTGACCACAAGATGAATATGAGCCACCAATGCAGTGTGGTGGCAGGCAAAGCTAACCAAACTCTGGCATGCATCCACTGATGATGCATCTCAAGCAAAACCAGTGAAGTCATCCTCCCGTTTTACTCAGGTTTGATGGGACCGCAGCTAGAGTACTGTGTCCAGTACTGTGCCCCCCACTTCAAGAAGGATATGGAGAAGCTTGAGAGAGTCCGACGGAGAGCCATTCGTATGATCCAAGGCCTGTAGGGAAGGCCATATAACGAGAGGCTGAGGGACCTGCAACTCTTCAGTCTGGAGAAGAGAAGGCTCAGGGGGGACTTGGTGGCAGCCTACAACTTCATAAGAGGGGCGCATCAGGACCTCAGAGAACTTCTGTTCACCAGAGCTCCCCAAGGGATAACAAGGTCTAATGGCCATAAACTCCAGGAAGGCTGATTTAGACTGGATATTAGGAAAAAATTCTTTGCATGTCCAGAGTCTGGAACAAGCTGCCCTCAAAGGTGGTGCAAGCATCTGCTCTGGATTCTTTCAAAAAAAACAAACCAGCTGGATCTATTTTTTGCTGGGGTCACTTGATCCCAGCTGACTTCCCACCTATGGCAGGGGGGCTGGACCCAATGATTTCTTGAGGTCCCTTCCAGCCCTAATGTCTATGAAATCTATGAAATCTTTCCAGGCATTGAGGTCAGGCTGACCAGTCTAAATTCCCCAGCTCCTCCTTTTTCCCTTTCTTAAAGACAGGCATTATGTTTGCCCCATTCCAATAATCTGGAACCTCACCCAATCTCCATAAATTACAGAGGATAGCTAATGGCTCTGAAATTACCACAGCCAACTCCTTCAGCTTTCCACAGACTAAATATTTTAAGGGGCTGAGCCCTTCCAGCTCCTATGTATAACTAGCATGGCAGATAACACCTGGCAAGATCAGTCATATGAAAGGAAAATACTGACTACAAGTCTGATGATTTAGCTTTCATTTAGATGCTGTGCATTTTAGCCTCCTCCAAAAGATAAGCAGCTAAGGCAATAGCAAAATAAATCAATGGATTTCATTCTGAAGATGGCTACTCATAGTTAAATAAACCTGAAATAACATTTTGGAAGAGTGGGATTTTCCGAGACAAAAGGGCAACAAGCCATTTAATGCATTTTTAAAAAACAAAAGTTGTACCCAACTCTTTTGAGCTTTTGAAAATTTTCTCTTTAGTTATTCATGCAAAAATGCACTATACTCCTTAACTGTTCTTCAACATTTAGTCAAGAACCAATTTGTCCTTAAGTCTTGTAATGACATTACTCAGTCTTTGTACATAAGACCACTGCTATGCAACCGGTACATGTCATTCAAAATAAAAGCCAGTTACGAGGCCAAAAACAAGTAGTAGTAAGTTCTGTGGCCCCACGTCAGGAAAAGCATCCCTGCTAAATAGGCTGCTAAATTATTTCCTGAAAAGAAATTTAATTGGGAAAAGTCTTCATGCTTAAAGTGAACAACAAAAAGTAAACATGCTTAACTCTTAATAGATTGGACAGATCTCCCCAACAGGAATTTTCACTGTACCGTTATTTGGTTGTTCAAGTTGTGCAGTTTGTGCCACTAGGTCCTTATTATGCCGCAAAAACAGAATTGTGTTTCTCAGGGTAAGTGCATGATCAAAGTATCTCTGTGCCTCCCCTTCACCAGTGCTTTGAACCTAAACAAAAAAGGATATGAATGCACTTAGTGAATTGCTTAACTTTTTTTTTTTTTAAATCATCTTCTGAAATTATCATTAACTCATTAATATGCAATTAAATTATACAATTGTGCATACACTTTCCAACAAAGAGGTTTAAAGCAACCACAGTGAAGGAGTTATCTGGCAAAGCTTGCCAAATATCAAAATATACACGCAAAAGCAAACCATAACCAGTTGGCCGAGACTGCCAGACTTCAGCCCTAAAACAGTCATTTGTATTCAAAAGCATAATAGGTTGACATATAAAGCCACAGCAATTATAGAGATTTTGCAAGTGTAATTTTACAACCATCTTAAAGGACATGCTTAGTTTCTTTATGCCGCTCATCTACCCTAATTGAAAGGCTTATTGTTTATACCTTCCAATCTTTAATGGCCACATTTTCAGCACTGTGTGAAAAAAGTACGTGCTTGTTTATGAAGACTCAAATTCACCACAGAGAGAAGCAAATAACTGCCATTTATTGGGTCAGATGTGTCATACAATTGCAGAGGGCAGATGCTGACCAGGAGAGCGAACAGAACATGACCAGGGTTTTTTTTCCCCATGGTTCCTTTCCCACTTGCAGCCTCCAGCATAAGGTCCAGCAAATTCTGAATCAGATTGCCACCACAAAAAAAAAAGTCAATAGCTGTGTGCACATACAGCCAGGGGTTGTTTGCCCATCAGGGATTATGATGGGTCAATCAACGTATTTGCATGTCATCCCTGGCTGACTACACTTTTGCACATGCATACTAGAGGTTCACAGATACATCAGTCCATATCGTGTTGGCACCAATAAAAGGAAAACTGACATTAACAGCAAATCAGCTTTTTTGGCTGATGTGCCCAATAATCACTAGTAAATGCCACGTGCATGCGCACAGCCACAGCATGCACACAGCCAGCATGGCAACTTGAGAGCAGCATCCAGCTGGTAAGAATGTTGGTGGGAAGGGAAAGGAAATCAAGGCCCCCCCGTAGTGAGGGAGGAGGGAAGCTGGGGCTGCCAACCGAGCGGGACAAGGTGCAAGACAGAGCTGTGAGGAGCTCATCTAGGGGCATAAGGGGAAAGGGGCTCCCACCAGTGTGTACATCCCCAGGGCAGACATGGGGTGGGGCATGTGCCCCTGGATCTCTGAACAGGGTGAGCACAGGCTGCCACTGTGGGCTAGAGCTAGGGGTTGCACCAGGCTCTTGGGGGTGGGGCGTGGGAGGGGTGTTCGAGACAGGCAGCAGCAGCGCTGAGAGGGGTGCAACAGGGGGCTACAGCAAATTCTGGGGACCTATCTGCACCCCCAAGCCTCCTCCTCTTCCCCCCATCCCCCCAAAGAGACTTACCAGCCAGATGCTGCTCTCCATGCTGCCAGGCTGCATATCAACAACTGAATTGGTTCTGGCCGATATGGTTCATTAGTAAGTCAGCCATCAGTATCAGCCCAAAAAAAATCTTTAATTGGCGCACTCCTAATACATACCCAATAAACTTGGCCCTAAAAAATGCTGCTACTGACAAACACCTAGAATACACACTACCCTAAAGGTTAAACTATATGGGTCAAGTACACTCAGGGATCCATAAAAATGGACTCCTAAATAAAATATCAGGCAGCATCCAGACAAAAGCAGACTTTTGGTTGTCTAGGGACAAGTAGCAGTGGCACACCTGTGCCACATGCACCCTAGGGCATAGCAGGTTACTCCAGGTGGGGTAGGGGAAGCTAGGACCAGCTACTGTGCTGGCCCCAGCAGCTTTACCTGAGGTCCTGGGGACTAGGGAAGCTGAAGCTGCAGCACTGCCACAGCTGGGAGCATGGCTGACAGCCGGAGTGTGGCTCCAGCTGTCCAGGCTCTGGTTTTGGGAGGCGTGCTCTGCCACCACATGTACCACCCTACTCTTTTTCTGTGCAGACTTTTTCTTTTTTTTTTTTTTTAACCCCGGGATACCCTGGAGTTTAAAAAAAACCGAACTCCATGCTGCAAAGAAGCAGCACAGCACCACATACCATACCGCCAAGTTTGTCTGGATGGGTCACAATCAATATATTTGGCCTCAGCTAAAATACATTTTCTAATACTAATAAGGAAAAAAAGGAAAAGGGTTAAAACTTTGAAAAAAGCTTTTGACCCTACATCCAAAGCAAGTTACCTTCTCAAGTTCCACAAGAAAACTGTCCAGAGACTCGTCTGATAATTTTCCAACTTCAAACATGGTGACTGCATGACTTTTCAAGTTCTGTAGCAATAAAACCCACATACAGTTAAAAAAATTAACTCAGAGGGGAAAGCAAGAGATCTAATACAGGCATGTCACATCTTACACAGGGGTTAGGTTCAGAGGTCAGCGCATAAGGCAAAAATTGCATATTGTCAAATCACCAGCAATTTGACTAGCAGTGACTGCCTCTGCCTCCAAAACTTCCCACCGTCACCACAGAGCCGTGCTTGGAGCTGTGTGGCCAGCGGCAGTGGCGCAGTGCAGGGTGGGGGGGGGGGGGAAGGTATGGCTGCATGCCACTGGGCCACCACCACGCTGCCAAAACCTCCCGCCACCGCCGCTAACTTAAGACCCACCCCCCCTCCCACGTATGGTTGAATTCATGCAAGTTAAATGCGTGTATGACACGACTATACTGTATACATTTTTGTTACATTGGCAACGGACTTCAGGCATCCGAACAAAAGATCAAATAAACACAAAGAATTCTAAAATAGACAGAGCAGTATCATACTAAATGCCATAAAACATTTAGTCTTAGCATGGATAAGAGAGAACAATTTCACATACTGGTGAAAGATTCCCCATCATCAAAAAGGCAGTGAGGGTTGAATCAAACAGGAAGGCAATACGCTTTGTGTGTCCACTGGACAGACTCAAGCTGCTCACGCTGGCTGTGTCAGCTAATAAAATAAAGAGAGAAAAGTTATTTTGTTCATTTTATTTCATAATAAGTTTCCTTTAAGCAAATCCTAAAAATCACAGAAATAGTGTAGTTTTTTCAGTATATGTATAGATCTAAGTATTATATACACTTACTCATTGTTACTAAACCACTATATATCATTTTAATTCCAAAATTAAAAGTGGTCAACTTAATATTTCATTAGTCACATCTTCTACCATTCATAATGCAGACTGATTAAAATAGTAACTCTGGGGGAAATAAGGCAGGGAGAACTGAAAAAAAAGAAAATCAAAAAGGAAAGCCAGGGTATTCAATAACAACTGCTCTCATAATCAGCTTCTCTGTCCCCCACCCACTCAGCTATAAAAATCTCCAGGATATAGAGAATCTCTCATAACCTCAAGACATGCTACAAGCATTAACTAATTGATCCTACTGCATTATATTCACCATCAGTGCTAACCTGGATCATCTTGACTGTTGGTGTCAGTATCTGTAGCTGATGACCCAGCTTCCTGTATAGGACTCCTGTTTTCCCCACTGTCCCATGAAAGCAGCATCTTTTGTGGCTCCAAAGTACTCCTATTAAATGTGAATTAAAGTCCAAATCTATTGTCACTGTTGCACCATGGAAACAGCTCTGCCAGCTAATCCCATAGTACTCCTTGAGAATTAGTGACAAAAGGTGAAAACCACTGCAGCTCCTATCACAGCTAATTCAAGTGTTTCACAACATTCTTGCAAGTGGCAAAATGTAGGGAAAGGATGAACAAGTACAGACTGCTCCCCTATGCTAGAACTGGCTAGAAGATCAGGGTTTTCCATTCAAGTTCAAATTACCTTTTTGTGGATGTGTGAACCTGAGTTTCAGTCTAAAGATTTCTAAATAAACAAGACACTCCCAAAACCACACTGCTGGTCTCATTGCTCTTTCTGTCAGTTCCAGTGGTAGTAACACCAATTTCAGTGAATAAGAGCAAGTGTTCCTAGGGTCCCAGCCCCACCTGGGAGGTGCATCCTGTAGTCTCCATGGTTATTAGCAACCACAGCCCTGTGACAGGCCTTACTTAAGAACCCTGGATGGATTTGGCAAAGGCTGATCAGACCCAACATAATTTTAAAGTAAACTCTTTGGGCTTCTATACATGTGCAGGGAGCTTGCTCCACCACACTGGAAACTCAATTAATCATGAATGATCGAGTCTGCTGGAGCATGGAAATTAACATGCTCCAGCAGACTCTAGCATCATGTGCATCAGCATTCCTGCACTGAAAAATGGCAGCAGGGCACTTGGAACTAAGAGCTCATTTGATGAGCTTTTAGTTCAAAGTGCCCCGTCACCATTTCTCAGCGCAGGGACATTGATGCATGTGATGCTCGGACACTTTTACTTAGCCCAGCTCACTAATTATGCCCGCCTCCCCACACACACACGCCTCCCAGAGAATATGGAAAAATGCCCTTCAGGTTTAAAAAAAATATGATAAAACTATAAACAAAAAATAAATAAAAACCTGTTTTACTGGGTTATTTCTGACTAGTTCTAATCTGCATTGCCCAATTGGTGGCTACAAGAAAGTTCAAGCAGTACTTTTTTAAAGAAAAAAGCTACCCAAAGCTGAACTCAACATGCCCTCATGAGGTGCAAGTAATGCAAGCTATCCTCAGCAACCCAAAGAAGCACATCACTGACTAGGATTCAGTTCCTAAATTCAACCTGTTCAGCAAAAAACTGCTATGCCTATAAAGAACTGCAATGCCCAGTCACAAATCTACAAAGGACAATAACAGCAGTATTAAAAGGTGCTGCTGAAGTACTAGTATGATAACAGCTATGTCTAGTTAACACATACTCATGCACAGGAAATAACTTAAAAGTCCCTGAAGAGTGAGTTCAAAATACAGTAGTTACAAATTGACAGCCATATATTTTGAAGTGGGATGCATTTACATAAAACGAAATGCCAAACACCAAATAGTGCTATTTACATATGTAGATTTTTATCAGATTAGGTCATCACAATTAACCTTCACATATACCATTGAAAAGTATGCACGATTTTTTATCACTTGTTAGTTTAGAAAAATATTACCTGCCTACATTATTACCAACAACAAGAAGGAAGGTCACAGTACCAGAACTAGATTTGGAATTTAGGAGCTCTCCCCCAGCTCTTTATTCCATAATCAAGAGAACAGGCTTCTGAGGATACTCACGGGACAAGACGAGATACTTACTTCAGTCTATTTATAGAGGGAACATTCCTCCAAGAGGGATGAAGATTATCTAGATTTATTACTTGGCCTTTCTTGTGGGCAAAACCCAATCGACAATACATGGACACAGCATTCTGAAGAAACAGAAGCATAAGAGAGATCAATTTAAACCAGTGGTCTCCAACTTTTTTAAAGTAGGAGATCACCTTTGGCATTTAAAAGCAATCCAAGATCTACTCTGTGCCATCGCCATCCCTCACCCAACAGATTTCATAGACATTAGGGCTGGAAGGGACCTCGGAAGATCAAGTCCAGCCCCCTGTCCGAAGGGCAGGAAGTCAGCTGGGGTCATAGGATCCCAGCAAGATAAGCATCTAATTTTTTCTTGAAGGTGTTCAATGTAAGTACTTGAACCACCTCCGACAGCTGGCTATTCCAGACCTTGGGGGCTTGCACAGTAAAGAAATTCTTTCTTATGTCCAGCCTGAAATGGTCTTGCAGTAGTTTATAACTGTTCGACCTTGTCATCCCTTGGGGCACTCTGGTGAACAAATGTTCCCCCAGATACTGGTGGTCACCCCTGATAAACTTATAGGTGGCCTTCAGATCACCTCTTGAGCCTGCGCTTTTCCAGGCTAAAGAGCCCCATGGCTCTCAGCCTGTCATCGTAAGGTCTGTTTTCCTGACCTCTGATCATGTGCGTGGCTCTTCTCTGGACTCTCTCAAGTTTCTCCACATCCTTTTTGAATTGTGGTGCCCAAAACTGGAATTTAGAGTCTCTCAAGGCAGAGGGAGAAAAAATTATTTGTGGGTGCCACCTGGCTGGGGCTCCACTCAACTTACCCCTGCAGCACTGTTCCTCACCATGGGGGCCCCAATCTACTCCCCACGCCTTTCCTCCCTCATGAACTGACCTGCTGGGCTAGGGCATGTGCGTGCATGCACGGGGGAACTCAGCCCCCCACCCCTGCCTTGGATCAACTCCAAAAGACTCCAAGATCTACTGCAAGAGGCTCTGAGATCTACCAGTGGATCGAGATCCACTGTTTGATGACCACTGATTTAAACTATTACATTTCTTAATAGAATTTCAACATTCATTTATGAAGTCGCATCCAAAAACAAAACCAAACCAAAACAACTGAAAGGTTTCACTTTGGGCAATGGAGTATTCAGACATACCTTTACCAGCGATAGGTCAATCTCTAGGACATTTGCAAGCTGAAAAAGAAAAAACTGTTAATCATTTCTGAAACTCACTGCCCCTCTTTAAACAGGTTTTTTCTAGCTCAAGCTGCTAAATCAGAGAACACTGTACAAGTGGTTAAGGGAAAGAAGGAGCAATTCTGAAACTTCAGTCCAATATTCCTTTCTTGACGTAACAGAATAATGTTCCATGCATCCCTTCAGCTACAGTCACTTACACTCAAAAGGCTACATAGAAAAAGAAATCCAATACGATTGTTCCAACTATTTATTTTAAGCATCTCACATGTCCAATACACAGGTTTAATTACAGAAGACCTTTATCAGTCCGTCTCCAAAAAAAGAGTAACTCATCAGTAACTGAAGCTCTTGGAGATGTAATGCCTATATGCAGAGTCTCACTTGTGTGCGCATCTCATACTCTGTACTTCAACAGAAAAGTTTTACCCTTGCAGTGTCCATACAGTTCACTCTAACCCTCTTCTCGCATCCCCAGTGAGGGAATTAAGGAAAGTGTATGCTATCTGCTCCTTAGTTCCCCCTGAGAGTTGTATATGCAGGAGTCTGAGAATGAAGGGGGAAGGGAGGGATTCAAATATGTATAAAATTGCTACTACGTAATTTCTTTTTCTTCTTTGAGTAACTGTGCACATCCACTTCGCCACTTGTAGGGGACTCCACAGCAGTGGCTCCGAGTCCCCCAGGCAATGAGTGATTTGGAGGGACACTGTGCCAAGTGCAGCCATAGAGACTTATACATTGGCATCATTTTTCAGGAAGGTATGAATAAAGCAACAGTAGCTTCCCATATCAGTCTTGACACCATTACACAGGGATGCTATGAAGTAGCCTAAGGCTCTGGAAGAATGCGTCCTTACTATTGATGGCAGATCCATCCTGGCAAATCTCGTAACACAGCTTTGTACAGCCCAAGACCTGTGTAAATAACCCCTGAATTGATGCTGTGCTGGGATCTCCCTGCTGCAGAGAGATGGGTGAGGTGACTTCCTGAACAGTTTAGTTTTGTGAAGGTAACTCGTCAGCGCTCTCTTCATATCCAGTGAATGCAACAAAGCCACTTCATGGGAAGAGTGAGGTTCTGGGAAGAACATTTGCAGGCTAATCTGCTGCTCCAGGAGAAAGTCTGAGACAAATTCAGGCCGGCTTCTGTGACAAGTCCCCAGAAATACTTTAATCTGGGTGAAATGTAAGGAAGGTGCATGTGGGGGTAGAAATCTGCCGTGAATGCCTGGATCTCACCCACTCACTTTGCTGATCTACTTGCTACCAGGAATGTCATTTTCACAGATGGGTGTAGAAGACAGCTCATTGCCGTTGGTTCAAACTACCCTGGATATCTTCAAAAAAAGCTCACCTTGCTGGGGTCATCTAACCACGCATTTACATATGTAAACAATCTTTCCTGCCCAAGCACAGAGGGGCAGGACCTGATGATCTTGAGAGGTCCCTTCCAGCCCCTAACATCAAGCTCTCCTCACAATGCAAGGAAGAGATTCAAGATCTACTGCAGGGATTGAGGGAGAGACCCTAGAGAGACCCCTGAGGAATCTGATGGCTTCTGGGTGAGGAAAAATACAGGCTCTCTCACAACAAGGTAGGGGGCAGAGACTGCTGACAGATGGACCTTAACTAAGCTAATGGACAGTGCTAATGGAAAGATCTTTACTTTCTAGACTCAAAGTGTAATCTATTGTCTCTGGAATGGCAGACCTGCTAGGTTAGTATTTCTTGACTGGCATAATGATGGAAACATGTTCCATTTTGCAGGTATGCATACATGATCAAGTCCTTTCAACTACAAATGATCATCTCTGACCTGGGTGAAACTCTCTTACTTTGATAATCATGCAGCACCCAAGCTATAAAATGAAGGAAAAGAAGGTGCAGATGGAGAGCCTTCCCTCCTCCCTACATTCACAGGTCTGAAATCACCAAGACTGCAAAGAAACATGGATGCTGTGCCCCCATAGAAATGTTTATGGGGGTACGAAAGTCAAGTGAACAGACATCATAGCCTTTTGTTGCACAAGTGCTTACATTTTTTGTGCCACCTTTTTGCAGCTGATGTCTGTTCACTTTCCACAGGAGACTGCAGGCTGCCACTGGCAACCCACTATCTCCCACTGCCACAGGCATAAACTCACTTGGCCTAGGGGTCCCAATCCTGGGTGAAAAGGACCCTGGATGCCCCACCCTGACATGGGACATGTACTTACTAGAAGGGAAGCCCCCAGTTGCAGATGCAGACCCACATCAGGGCATGGAGGAATCCCCCAGCAGGGAGGAAAAAAAAAAAAAAAAAAAAAATGCACTGGCCCTAGTGTGCCTACCATGCTACCACTCCCAGGGTCATGGGCCACAAGCAAGCAGAGGGGGGACCCCCTGGGGGAGGTCCCCATTTCATGCTTTACAGACTGTGC
Source organism: Caiman crocodilus (assembly GCA_030014935.1). Taxonomy (NCBI): domain Eukaryota; kingdom Metazoa; phylum Chordata; order Crocodylia; family Alligatoridae; genus Caiman; species Caiman crocodilus. The sequence continues at coordinate 17,865,686 of JAGPOW010000261.1, forward strand.
AAGGGGAATCATTCAACCACACACAGGTCTGCAAGTGCAGAAACTTTCTTCTAGACCTGCACACCATGATGAGGGAATCATTCTCCTAGCACAGGTGTGCAACCGCACAGTGCAGAGCTACTCGATGAGCTCCCCCCTTCCCTTGCACGCGGCTTCCAACTCAGGAAGGTAGCCTGATAGGCACGCTGGTGCACTTTTCTCACCATCACCCATAGGCTGGGGCTCCACATCCAAGCAGAGGGGAGCTTCCCACTCCACACTTTAATCCCCTGTTGAGGGATTTCTTCATGCCCCAACATGGCAGCATATCTGCAAACAGGGGTTTCTCACTTGTAGACCTTCAACCCAAGTTGAGGCAGGGAACCTAGAGCCATTTTCTCCCAGGTCAGGTCCCTGAAGCCTTGGAAGGGGCAAGGCACCAACCCTGGGGGACAAAAACTCCAGCACCATCTGTTAAAACATCCACAAAGCAATCAGCTGTGCTACAACATATCACAGCACAGCTGATCATGTTCCAAAGAGGACGTCTGCTTCCAGCTCAAAAGGAATAGGAGATCAAGATACCAAAACTGGTCTTAGCCATACCACCAAAATAAGTATTAACACAGTCCAGTGCTGAATCGCCTTGCAGAGGACTGATGGGACCAGAGGGGGGTAGGATTGGGGATGCATACGGAAGGCTCCTTAACCCCCAAAT
>JAGPOW010000261.1:17892732-17905530 GCA_030014935.1 Caiman crocodilus
TCCTAGCTGCCCTGACCGTGAAGTAGTTCTTATGGATGTCTAATCTAAACCTACTCTCCAACAACTTGTGGCCGTTATTCCTTGTTATCCCGGGGGGCACTAGGGGAAACAAGGTCTCCCCCAAACCCTTCTGGTCCCCCCTAGTGAGTTTATAGATGATCACAAGTTCTGCCCTCAGCCTTCTCTTGTGAAGGCTGAACAGGTTCAGGTCCTGTTGCTGTCTGCTCCCCCATCACTTGCTCCACCATGCTCCTACTCCTGCTCGCCTGGTGCCTGTGCTCCCCAGCACCTGTCCCACAGCCACTCACACCCCTGTGCCTGCCCCCCACTACCACTGCTTCCCCACTGCCTCTTCCCCATCTGCCTACCCCCCCGACAAAGCCTCTACCCCCAACCATTTTTGCCCCCCTCCCACCTGCTGCATGGCCATGCTGCAGCTGAAGCAACCATGTGCTCCATGGCCCAGGCTGGAGTGGAGCCAGAGCTGTGCCAGACCTGGATCTGGATCTGGATCTGGATCTGGATCTGGAGGGTAAGTGGCAGCGGCGAGGAACAGGATCTGGAAGCGGCGAGGAACAGGGAAAAGGTCAGGCAGCAACTGTGTCTCAAATTTTGCTGCCTTGTATTCCAATCCAAGATGAAGGCTTCCCCCCAAAAATTAAATAAGGGGGACTCATCTTGTGTTCAAGTAAATACAGTAATTTCAGAAAGGCTGCTGAATTTTCTGAGTTCTAGCGCACTCACTGTACCGCTAGTTGCTCCAGGTTCAGTACAACCCAAGAAGATGGCCAAACAAAAGCAGTACAAGGTCTTTATCTGTAGTTACTGCCTTAAATCCAGGGAAAAAGTATTTTTCATAAACTTGAACCTGAAAATGTGGGTTTGACTTATAAACAGGAACAAGATAATTGCATTTGAATGTACAGTAGTTAAAATAAAGAACTAACAGCTTTGTCAACTAGAATTGTTTCCTATCATCCAAACTCCGCCCCCCCCGCCCTCCCCCCCCCCTGCTGTGTGAGTTGTCAGGTATTTGGGATGTTAGAGCAAAAGTCAATTGTTGTGCACACATCCTTATTCATGACTAAAATTAAGATAATGGCAGGAGTTATTGATTAACCCAGGAAATCCCAGGGTGGGGACTGACAGTTATTATAACCATTATGAACACTTATCTTAGTGAAGAACAGGGCAGTTCTATCCTCCAGGTCAAGCTTAGCAACTATGGGCCAACGGCATGTAAGTAATTATTTAAATTGAATTGCCAACATCCAGCTTCCACTTTTGCACTTGTACGCTATCATTTTGAACAACATTCATGTATGTATAAATGAGGACTTACAATCAGAAAGAGACTTCTAAATGTATTGTGAATCTGTTGGGTTTAGCTAATAGCACTTACTCTGCTGCATTTTCTTATAGCATTGAAATTATAATACAGGTTGTCAGTGGCTTTACAGTGAATATAATGCATTGAAATGGGTTATACCTCGGGTGACCATATGGGACACTTTGAAATCTAGGGCGCTGCCCGCCCCTGCAGCCCCCTTGACTGCTGTGGACTGCAGAGAGTCAACAACCCATTAACAATCCATTGTTCTTTATTTCACAGGTGTTAACAATCACGTGTGAAGTAGGAAGTCCTATTAACACTAATTGTTATTTCACCATCCCTGCCCCTTTGCCTCTGTGCCTTGCGCCCCACACCTAGGACACTCATTTTAATTTTCACCAGCTAGTCATGATCAGCCTCCAAAATCTAGGACTGTCCCAGCCAACCCAAGACATATGGTCACCCTAGTTATACTGTAGTTTAAAAGGACAGAAAATAATGTGTTAAGGAAAAGCTCATTTTAACTTGTGAAATGGTATGTGAACTTGTTAGATGCTAAAGTAACTCCACAGGGAAAACAATTCCAGTGAGAAAAGACTAACTTTTTCAAACTTTAGCTAAATTTTTCATTGGGTAGGTTAGTGGTAACTTCCAAGTATTCTCAAGAGCTGTTCTCAGAAGGATCTGATACAAATCCGTAAACTGAAATATCTCAGTTTCACTTAGTGGGTCTTAACTGAGAGAACTGGGACAACTTTTCATGTTTGAGTGCCTAATATTAGATATCTAAATCCACAAGTAAGCACATCCATCAGAGTGGCCTGATTTTCAAAGTACTTCAGTGGGAACTGAGCGCACTTGGCACGTCTGAGAGCTAGGCAGTTCTCATTATCCTGAAGAAATGTTATATTTTGTATTTATATTTTAAAAACAAAGCCATAAATTAGCACAGAACTGTATTCACCCAAATACAAGGCAACCATGAATGCAAGACGACCCACCAATAATTCAACTCTACATTTGGAAAATGTATACATTTATTATAATTTTCCATTTATGGAATCACATTTCTGAAGGATCGTCTTAAATTTGTTCCTCCCATCCCACTAGTGCAGGATTTGGGGCAGAGGTGATGAGAAGGCAATAATGGTGGGGAACAAGACGGTGGAAGAGACGGGGGGAACATGGCAGGTCAGGCAGCTGAGGGCAGTAATGGGACAGGCAGTGGTGGAAAGTGGGGAACAGGCAGTAGTGGAGCAGGTGCTAGATGGAAAGCAGTGTGGAGGTGGGTGGTAGGCACTGAGAAAAGCAGGCAGCTTACCCCTGGCCTCCTGCCCCCCTACACTTTCTCCCCCTCCACAATATCAGGCTGACCCAATTCCTTCTTCCCCTCTTCTCCCTTTCATGCTGCTTCTGCCCCTGCAGTCTCGGATCCCCACCCTCTTTCTCCCATCTCCCCCACAAAAGTCTCTCTCCGCTGCCTGCCCTGCTACCCTTTGCTGTGTGCCAGCAGGCTGTGTCCCTGTTTCAGCCTGGGGCATGAATCATGGATCCAGCTTGGCCCCAAAGCAGCTGTGCAAAGAGCAGTGGCAAAGAGCTGGCACTGCTGCTACAGGGCCAGGCTGGAACATGTACTCTGTGCTCCAGGATGCAGCAAGGACAGAGCCTGCTGGCACATGGCAAAGGTAGGGAGGAGTGGGGGGGGGGGAACTGGGGCTGCAGGGAAGGAGTGGCAGGGTGGGCAGAAGCAGAAGGGCAGGCAGTTGGTATTCCCAGCCCCAGTCCCAAATTGGGACCAGAGCTGCAGCATCTTCCCCACCCCATTGCTGGTACCTTGTGCTTGATTGTAAGGCATGGGACTTCTCCCCGCCCCAATGTTAAGTGGGGTTGCAACTCATCTTCTAATCAAGTAAATATGGTATTTATTTCTGGCAGACAAGGTTCTTTGGGTAACTGCGATATCTTTTATTAGACCAACTAAATAATTCGAAAAATTGTTCTTTGAACACGTTTGGGCACAAACACCCTTCTTCAGACATAGGGAGAGTCTGCTAGTGTTTTGTGTTCTCTCCTGGGTGGAATAGAAGACAAAGTGCAAAATGCAGGTCTATAAAAATATAAATGCATGGCAGTGAGGATCAGAGGGAATGGGAGACAACAGGTGTAAAACAGGTAGGTGAAGGGAAAGGGAGAGGACTAGTGAACTGGTGGTAAAATGTAGCTGGTAAAATGTAGCAAGGTTGCCTGTGGTTATCAGATGGCAGGCAAGTTATAAATAATGTGTCATAAATTTAATGTCTATATTAAGTCTGTGTGTGGGGTTTTTTGTATGCAGTAGATTTATGAAGTGAAGTCCGTAGGCTCATCTACAAATGGTGTTTTGTAAAGTCCCTTTGAGGATTAGAACTGAGAGACTGGAGAGCAAGGTTGTGTTGTGAGAAGTGTGTGCCCACAGGTAACAGGATATTTTTATCTTCGATAGATTTTCAGTTAGTATTCATTGTGGTATCCAGCTGTTGTTTAGTTTCTTCTATGTATTGCCTATCAGGGCATTTAGTGCACTATAAAACTTGCCATCACATCTCCAGCAGTAACCACACCCCACAACAGAACCATCCCCATTCCTGGGTCTTACAGCTGCACCTCCAGCAATGCAATGCATCTCATCCAGTGCACCAAATACCCTGGTGGGAACTGTGTCGGGGAAACCAAACAACTGCGTACCAGAATAAGCGCACATGGAAAATATATCAAAGACAAAAATACACAACACAATACAACAACTCTCTCTCCAATCTCTGTTCTAATAGGGAATTTACAAAACACTTTTCATACATGAGCCTACAAACTTCGCTTCAGAAATCTACTGGATACAAAAAATCGTGGACTAAATATACACAAGGGATTTATGGCACATTATAACCTGCCTGCCACTGATAATCCCAGACAACCCATCTGCATTTTACCAGCTACAGTCTATAATCAGTTCAACATTCCCTCCTTTCCTCCCCCCCCCAACCTACCCGTCTCACAGCTATTGTCTCCCATTCCCTCTGATGCTTACTGCCACATATTTGCATTTTCACAAAACTGCATTGTGTTTTTTGGCTTTTGTTCCACCCAGAAGATCACACAAAACACCAGAAGACTCCCCCTGTGCCTGAAGAAGGGTGGATAAATAAAATAAAATACATAATAAAAGCTTTTGGTCCAAAAGCTTGCAAAGAACAATTTTTCCAACTATTTAAGTTGGTCTAATAAAAGATACCACATTTACCCAAAGAACTTTGTCTGCCTATGTCCTTAAATCGACATGGCTACAACCATCAACCCTGGAGCATGGTATTTATTTTTACTGTGGTGTATTCTGATGGAGCATAAAGAGGCTGTCAATAAAATATTAAAATCAATCCTTCTTAACTAACATATTTACCCATATCCAAGATGACTTCGAATTTAAGATAACCCCACCCCCAATTATTAGATGTTAAATGGGGAAAATGTATAAAGTTGTTAGAATTTTCCTTGTACAGAATCTAATTATGGGAGGGGTGTCTTAAATTCTTCCTCCCTCCCCACTGCTGCAGTACGGTAAGCATTAGCAGGGAGGCAAACAGTGGCAAGAAAACACGTTGGGGGGTGGGGGGGAGGAAAGTGGGGGACAGGTTGTGGGGAAGTCAAGTGATCTGACCCCCAGCCCTTGCTCCTTGCTGCCTGCTCCCCGCTGTGGTACCTGAGCCCCCTGGCACCTGCCACCCACCACTGCCACTTATCCTCAACTGCAGCTCTGACTCCAGCTCTGGCTCTACTCCAGGCCAGGGCATGGAGCATATGGTGGGCTCAGCCTCTGCCCAGCCAGGCAGCAGTGGTTGTGGCAGTGGCAGCCCCAGCCCCAGCCCCAAACCTTATTAGAGCCAGAGCCAGAGATGCTGCCACCAGTGCTGCTGCAGCCTGGTCTGGCCAGAGTGGGGCCACAGCCACAGCTGGAGCTGCAACTGAGGGTAAGTGGTGGTGGGAATGCAAGGCAGATGGAAGGATGGGGGCAGCAGTTATAGCTCTGACCCCAAGCCTGCAGCAGCCATCTATACCCCCTATCGTGTACTCAAATCCAAGGTGAGGGGCTTTCTTTCCCTGATGTTGAATGGAGGGAGGCCTCATCTTGGATTTGAGTAAATACAGTAATAAAGTGTATTAAGAAATAATGTTAGATTATGCTTTAAAAGGAGTGGTATTTACTCATCCCTCTTTTCAAGGAATCATTTCAACAGCTATAATTACAGTGAGAGGCTACAGGTGACTCTGAGGCAGATGCTGAAGTCTGATTTTCTCAGTCCCAGTCCCACTGGGGCAGACTGTGCCTCTGACACAAAGCCCTGCCTATGGGCCAGTCCAGGGCACCAGAAGAGACTGGTCAGTCTCAGGTCTGTCTGCCGCAGTGAAAGCTCGACTGGGAATCTCAGGGAAGGGAAAATGGCCCTAATTTCCTATTTGTTCCCCAGAGGAAACAGGAAGTGATTAATCTTTGATCACTGGGGCTGTTATTATGATCGACCATTGTATGAGCAGCACAAAGCTGGGGAAGATCCTGGCACACACCCCTCTCCATCCTGACCCTTCCTTTTCGTGCACACCCTTATGCACATGCAGGGAAGGTCATAGTGCTTTGACTTCCACAGGAGTTTTTCTGAATACTCTGACCTAAAGAAGCTGATTCCCCTCCCACCATGGAGTCAGTGGCAGTGTTTGCACTGAGTTTGTCTACACTGCAATGACTACAGAGTGGTGTAGAGGTACCTGAATTCGCTTTGAGCTACCTCGCTCAGATGCTGCCTATAGTCTGCCAACACAAAGTTTGGTGCAGGCAAATTTACTCTGCTTTGAAAGCTATGCTAAGCAATCTGTTTTGATGGCTATATTGCTAATAGACAGCTAGTTTAAAGCTGGTATGCCTCACCCCAGTGGCTGTAGCACAATGATACTCTCATACTTCAGCATGAACGATAACTTGTAACAACCATGAGATCTGCCTCATTTATCTCAATGAGAATTGCAAGTACTCATCACCTCTCCAGATTTAGTCCCAGGACTTTACCAGAAACCTTGGAAAAATGCTCTCTGTCTCAAAGAGCTACTTCTAAAATACATTTAAAATAGGCCGTGCTGAATGAATGGCCTTTAAGCATACATTGTTCTCTCTCTTTCACATTCTACCATTATATTTTCACTTGCACTTTTTGTATTGTGTTTTTTTTTAAATTCCCAGACCAAGTCTTACAACATTGCAGAAGATGTGCGGGATTCACCCGTAGGGGGGCCCAGTTGGTCAGCAAACGAGCCAGTAAGCAATTTTCTTATGAAGGATGTGAAGGGGCATACAGTACTAGAGCACATGGGGCACAAGCAGAGGAGGGTAGGTGTAACAGGGGGCCTTCTTGGGCCCGTCTACCAATGGCCCTGCCCACCTGTTTCTGGGGCAACCACCCACCTTCTCTCCTGCCATGCCTTGTTGTTAATTAATTAATTATCTCAATTAGGCAGGAGGCTGCCCATTTTCTTATCCTGATGCCAGGGGGTGCTATCTGCGGCTCTGTGCCTCCCTTACACCACAGCCCTTGCTTCACAGATGGCATCCACTGTGCTTACCATCACCAGCCCTGACACTGGGCCCCAGAATCCTCTGATCAGGACAACTCTTAGATCCCTCCATTCAGGCAGCCTACCCCACCCTCATTCAGGGCTGCCTGGCTCTCTGAACCATTTCTCCTCTTGGGTGTAGCCCCCCAGGACCTTTGGCCACACAGGCCCTGGCCCCACCTCCAAGGCCAGCCAGAACCCCAGGCCCTCAGCTCTGGGCATCCCTTGTGGTGGGCCCCTGGCCCTTTTGACCGGTCTGGTCCTGGCCCTAGCATTGACCAGTTAAGGGTACTCTACATGAAGGCCTCTGAGCCTCTAGCCCCACTCTCGCTTTGCAGCCTGCCCTCCAGCCCTACTAGCAGGTGACCCACCTGGGGTTAAGGTGCCCTGACCCACTTTTCATCGGGGTGGTAACTAGCCTGGCATTTCCTAGGGGCTCCCGCACCACTGAGAGCCCTACCATGCCACCCACTCCTGGCAGGGTGCAGTTTTAGGTGATGCTTAGGACCAGGAGCCTCCTAGCCATCCCCTACAGTTCCTCCCTTACCTCCAGGGTGATATAAACAGCCTTGCAGCCAGACAATATTGTTGCCTCCCTGCCAGCAAGCAATTGATCTGTTTATATGGGCAACCAAGGATCTAAAATGGCCACCACAATCAAGCACCTGGTGGCTGCTTGGCTCAGGTCTTAAAGTGGCAGACACAAACTAAACTGTGTCCTACCACAATGGGTTTACTGTGTCAGGACATGACATATTTTCAAAATTTCTTCTCTTCCAAAATGAACAAAAACAAAACCCCTGGAAATTTCTTTCCAAGTAAAATTCCGAAAATACTTGTTTGGGTCAAATGAAATAGTCCCCATTGCTAAAAGAAAAGTCTTTCATTTAAATTTTGACCTTTTTTAACTTGTTAGAAATGTTTCTTTGACTAGAAATAACAAATTCTGTTCCAAAAAGTAATTTTAGAACAAAACCTTGAAATATTCCATTTCACAAATGCTACCATAAACCATTTCAACATTATCAGCGTGACTTGTTTCAGGTGTTCTAGATGAAATCTCATTAAAAACTGAGGCATTTTCAATACATGGCAATTTTTATAAAAATTATACATGTAATCAAAAAATGTTTCAATAAAAATATTTCTCAATAGCTTTAAAAACAACCTTGCTAGCATAATTCCTATTTGGGTTAAAAATGGGTCTGAATTCCATATCTAAACCTCTCAAGTTTCAGAGGTTTCATAGTTGTTAGCATCAGAAGGGACCTCAGCAGTGATTCTACTTGTTGAATTGGACCCAGTCCCTGTTTCTACAGCCACTCACAAGCCTGAGTCCAAATTTTAAGAGTTCCAGAGTATTACTCCTTTCTTCCGCAGTCTGGCACCCCCAAGCTTTTGTTTTAATTTTCTTCTAACTTGTTCCTACTGAAATCAATCCATTTGAAATTTTGGATAACTGCTTGAATGTCAGCAATGGTATTTTTAAGAATGTTTTGGGATAATCTAAGAAACTGTCTCACGATAGGATGATTTGAAATGTTGATGGATTTTCATTTTTGCACAGTTGCTTTAACATTTTTTTAGTAAATACCATCTCTAAAAATGTTAAGCCATTCCAGAAGTCATTTATCCTATTAATCTCAGGAAAGACTGGTGCCTCTATTTAATTTGGGGAAGGGTGAGAGATTCATTTTTCAACTTGACTTACCATATTTTCTTAACTACAGCGTGCACGTTGCTACAAGTAAATAGCTGCTGAATATCTCCATACATACTATATTAAAAAATATGGTAAGAATGGTTTCTGCTCTTATGGGCAGAAGTAAAAGTAAAATCTGCAGGCAGCTCAGAGAAGAGAACAAGAATCAAGCCTTGCTCCCTAGCTGCTGGCACTCAGTTACTTCCTACAAGGAAAGACCTTTGTTCTTTGTTTTGTCTTTCGAAAACAAGGTGTGTGTTATATTCTGGGGCATGTTATATATAAGAAAATGTGGTATTTTGTGAGGTATTTTGTCAGGGAGTTCTCTGACATCTTGTGTTCTCCTGGTAATCTCCATGAACGAGGAGTATCATTTTGCGTATCCCTAAGTCAGCACTACTCAAATTATGGCCCAGCACACACACCCAAGTCATCTAGCCTGGGGGCTTCCCGGAGTCCCAGAAAGTTGGCAGCGGGCAGGCAGTGCTAAGCTTAACTGTTGCATCTCTGGGAGCCCCATGGGAATTACTGCTGCCACTGCGCCCTGCACCAATATATTTTTGGACCCATGGACAGCCCCATGGACCAGATGACACAATCCCATGTGCCAGATCAGACCAGTGTGCATGCTCGGTTCTCAGCCCCGGGCCCAGCATGCAGTGCAGGCACTCAAACCTGGACTCGGCATACAGCACTGGGTCACGATCCCAGACCCAGCACACATGGGTGAACCCAACATGGAGCCCCAGTCCTGGCCCCATCTGTCATAGCTGGCCTGCAGACCAGCTGCACCCCACTCATCTGACTTGCATGCTGGAAAGGTTGAGCATCACTACTCTAAACAAGAGGCAGGAGAGTGAGGGCCTGAGTAGGACAGGTGGTTTGAAAATACTGTATCAGAGAACCAAGGCAGGCAGTACGTCTGTGCCCCTGCAGAGCAAACAAGCTTGAAGGGTCTCCTCATGGGTTACTGCAGTTTATAAACACAACACAAACTTTTGCATTATATATAAAACCAGATGGGACTCCTGCTGATGTTATACAGGATGAGAGAAAGCACAGTTTACTACCACGGGAGACTTTATCTCTTCGGAGAACTCCAGAATAGGTTCTTGTTATCTGATATAGTGGGAATGGGTGATATAATAACTGGGACGTTCACTAACCCAGGTACCCACACTCAGCAGAAGATGGTCTATCACAGAAGGCTGGAGGAACCACTAGTCCAATACATACACCTACCTCTCTTTTTCCCTTTTACACGGAGGCAAGTTCTGCTGCCATGGGTTAAAGTGATCAAGAAAGCCAATAAAACATTGGACATCATTAAGAATGGAACTAACAACAAAACGGAGAACATCATTGTGCTATTATACAAATCTATGATACTCCCACGTCTTGAATACAATGTGCAGTTCTGGTCCCACATCTCAAAAGTGATGTAGTAGAATTAGACAAGGTACAGAGTGGGCAACCAAAATGATCAGGGACATTGAGCCATTGCCATACCTGGAGAAACCGAAAAGGCTTCAGTTTGGGACTCTTCAGTTTGGGAAGGAGAAGGTTGAGGGACATATGACAGAGGTCTATAAATTTATGAAGGGCATGGACCAAGTGACAGGGAATTGTTCTTCACTGAGTCCCAGAATACTAAAACCAGGTGACACTTGCTGAAATTAGTAGGTGGGAAGTTTAAAACTAACAAAAAATGTACTTTTGTATGCAACACATAGTTAACTTGTGGAATTCATTGCCACAGGAGGAGCTGGAAGTATGCCAGATTCAAAAAGGGACTGGATAGAATGGCCTGGCAGGCTGGATCCTGCCCACGGGTCGTATTTTGCCCGCTCCTGGCCTATTAGGATCATAGGAAAGTAGAGCTGGAAGGGACCTGCTCAAGGCAGGATCATCACAGACTAAACCATCCCAGCCAAGTGTCTGTCTAACCCGCTTTTGAGAGTTTCCGAACATGGGGAATCCACAACTGCTCTGGGTAGCGAGTTCCAGTGCCTCACCACCCTCATGGTCAGGAAGTTCCTCCTAATCCCCAACCTAAATTTCCCCTGCTCCAGCTTGAGGCTGTTGTTCCTGGTCCTGTACCTTATGGCCATAGAGGAAAGCCCATCTCTATCCTCTCTATAATCACCCTTCAGGTATTTGAAAACTGTTATCAAATCCCCTCTCAGGCTTCTCTTCTCTAGGTTACTAACCCTAGTTCTTTTAGCCTTTCCTCACAAGTCTTGCCTCCCAGGCCCCTGATCATTGTTGTTATCCTGAACTGGATTTTTTTTCCAGTCTGTCCACATCCTTGCTGGACACAGTACTCCAGGGGAGCCCTCACCAGTGCTCAACAGAGAAGACGGAATCACTTCCTTTGCTTGGAAGTTACACTCCTGTCAGTACAACTCAGGACACTCTTGGCTTTTTTTGCAACAAGAGCACACTATTGGCTCTTATTCGGCTTATGGTTCACTGTACCCCTGGGTACTTCTCTGCAGTACTGCAGCCTATCCAGTCATTTCCCAGTCTGCATTTGTGCATGCAGTTATTCTGTTCCAAGTGCAAGACTTCAAAAGAAAAAATGCCAATAATTATATTTAATTCATCTTGAAACTGCTAGTTTAACTGTGATATAGTCACACATTTTTTTAAAAGGGTTTATTTTCACCTAGATAGTTTTAGGACATCTTCATTTGTGGCTATAATGATTAAGAAGTAATAAAAGTCATATCCACATGATAGCTATACTTCATCTTATCTATTATACACTTCATGTGGAAATCCCTTTCACCACCTCTAGCTAGCCTGGTGGAGTGAATTGCTGATAGTGACAGGCTTAAACAGCTTTAGAAGAAGTAATTAGATATAATGAGTGGCAGTCTGTGTAGCAGATGGGGAATGGCACTCAGATATGGTGATGTATCAGTTTGAATGTTCCAGGAAGCAGATGGAGTTTTCTTCTGGTTGCATATTGTGGCAGACAGACAACTGGCCAAATGAAAACAATATATGTGTTTTAAGGACTGCAACACAGCAAAGGTAGGAATCAGTCAGTTTTAAAGGGATGCTACGTTTAAGATACCATCTGTTGATCTGTGTTAATGACATGTCTTAACTGAGATTTAAGGAAAATGCACCTGCACACACATTAACTAGTAGAGCAGTAGTTTTCAGCCTTTTTTCCATTTGTGGACTCCAAAAAAATTTTGAATGGAGGTGCAGACCCCTTTGGAAACCTCAGACGGAGGTGTGAACCCTTTGAATTGTAAGTGTGGGCATTCACATACTCTTGATTGACCATGGCCATCTTTCATGGTACCCTTAGACGTAGTCTGCAGACACCCAGGTGTCCACAGACCATAGGTTGAAAACCATTGTTCCAGAGAGTAAATTCGATTGTACTCTGTCTTAAAAGTAGAATAGATAATGATGCACAGTGTTAAACTGATTTATGTCACTCCACTCTAGGATAATTACCTAGAAAAAGAAATTGAAGAGTAACTACACGTGGGTGTAAATTACACCGTTGTACCAATTGTGTGCTTACTCCCCTACTCATTTTCATCTCCTTTTGCTCAATCCATTCCAAATCAATTCTTCCACTACATAGTGGTTAGGCACTGTAATAGCACCTACTGCAAGCAGCTAGCTTGAAAGACCTGGTGCGCCACCACCCGTCATCACAGAGGCTGTGGAGAAATCCCTTTTTTTTTTGGCATCCTCCCTACTTGGAGTCTGCCCTATTGGAGTCACCATTATTGTTGTTCCTTATTATGTATCCTACATAGTAAGTTTGTTATTTATTATAATGATGTCAAGTAATAAATTATTTGTATTACCATAGTGAGTAGGAGCCTCATTTGTCAACCTAGACTAGGGGTATCAATCTCAGCTGGGGGCCCAGGATGGATTCAAATTTCAGGGCTTCTCACAGGCCGGATCCAGCCAAGGGCATGGGGATGGTTCCCATGGCCATCATGATGATGGCAGGGGGTGTAGTGGTCCAATAGTGGCAGCAGCAGTGAGTCCAGGGGAGGGGTTGGGGGCAGCTCTGCCAATGGCCAGCAGGGCCAAAGGCCTCCAAAGTCTGTGGCAAGCTCCACCTCCCAACTTCTGGTGGTCCAGTGGT
>JAGPOW010000261.1:17917954-17930135 GCA_030014935.1 Caiman crocodilus
AGTTCAATGTCAGTATTTATTCCACTCACATGTATCAACTTTCCTATAACTGCCTCCTTCAACAGAACATAATTAAAGAACATAAGGAGTAAGTGGTGTGCAGTTTATAAAATACTTTGTGATTCTTCAGAATGAAGATGCCCAAATGTTATGAGTGTGAGATCATCATTATTGATGCTTTACAACACATGAAGGAGAAGTGAATAATAAAGGCAAGCATATTTTAAGATATGTTCTGAAACACTGGGATAAAGTTTGCATGTAAAACTTGATATCACAGAGTTGGAGCAAATCATTCAATATTCAACACTGTCTAGATCCATGTATCACCCCTCCAACTTCAATATCTGTGCACCTCTATTATCAATGGGAATTTTGTCAGAGGTGGAATGAGTTATGACTGTGCAGTGTGGTCCATTGAGAATTAAGAGATAAATATATAAAATTTTCCAGAAATACAAACACTAACTCTGTGCGAGAATGGGCTTCTATTTGTATCTAAGGACTTCAAGGTAACATAGAAATAGTTTCTCTCTTGTTTATTTATGTGAGTTTATAGAGTATTAATAGTCTATCAAGTCATTAAAAAAGAGGCATCCAGGGTGATGGGAATTCTGAACAATCATTCTATGAAAACAACCTTAAAGGCTCAGAGCAGCCTATCTTCCTTACCAGTATAACATCGTAGCTCATAGCATCTTTAATGCAATCAGTATCCCACAATACTTCATACAAGCAAATACTATGAAGTAGCCTGTGGCATCCTGTCCAGAGTACAGTGATATGAAGAGACTACATGGTGAAAAACAGAAAGTACCTAGTCATGGGCCAGCTGTAAGTCATGTTGACTACTGAATCTTGTATTTGCTGAGGGTCACTTGAACATACTGTATGACTCTTCTTGTATCAGCATGCACATGTGCTTAATGAATAGACTCATTGTGCATGCAGCCTTTGTACCATGGAAAGGAATATTCAGAACAAGTTTTCATTGTATTGTAAGATCCCATTATTCCAGCTATCCCAGCTCATTATTCAGTCTAGTTAGGCTGCTACTGTACAGCCTGACATTACAAAGAACAAAGGTGAAAGCTGTTCTCAGAATTATGCCAGTAGTCACCTGGGGAAAGAAAACTTCAGAGCTCTACCCAGGTGGTAAGGAACAAAGAAACCAGATACTGTTTAATGTTCAAGCACAAATGTGAGCATTTCTGTCTCTAGAACATAATTATATCAAATAATAGCAAACACAAATCTTCACAGTAAAAAACAGGGTACAATCCCAGACACCAGTTCATTTAAAATTATCCAAGTTTGCTGCCAGATTTTGATAGAATTAGTAAGTATTAGAGCAATTTAAATAAAAATACCAATAGGAAATATTAATAATTCATATGGGTTTATTTTCCTCTTCATTTGAAGAATTAGGCAGGTAAACTCCCATAACCTAGCATACTTGGATATCAGGTACTATTGAATTATAGTGTTTGGAACATATAACCTAACAGTCAAGATTTATTACTATGATACAGCAATTCAAATATTAGCTTATGAAAGCAATGAGAGACTAAGGAGATATTACATTGTTATGGGGGTTACAGATGTGTATCCTTATAAAAGTAACCTTCTGCTAAAATAATTTTAGTAAAATAGATGTAACATCATAGCCACAATCGTCCCTGTCTACTCAGATCTAAAGGAGCTAGGGAACCAAGGAGGCAGCCCATTCATTTCAATGCAGGAGACGCTGATCCTAGGACAAGATTGTACATCTAACAAACTATTGGGCACCATGGGTAAAGAGAGATGCCTTGGCTCCAGTCCCTGTTCTCAGGATTATTAGTTTGAACCCAGTGATTGTCTAATGTAAAATGTATCAGTGAAGCAGGGAACAGAACCAGTCTCCCCCATCCCAGTATTAGGCTACAGAGGACACCAGGCTCAATCTTTCCTGCTTTTCTTCTAGCCCTGTGGGTCTTGCAGTCTTGGCAGCCCTTGTGTTCTAGCCTCAGCGGGAGAGGTGAGGCCACTGACACGTGTGTTGAGCAGTCACAAAAAAGAAGTGACATCTCCTTCATCAGCAGTGAACTCCCAGCTGCTCTGGCCTCCCCACTGCAGGAGTTAGAGCCAGATCTGGAACAGGGAAGATATAAACAGGAGCAGGGACAGGGGTGGGAGGATGAGGCATCCCTAGCTTCATTCTAGCAGCCCCCTTAGGCAGTGCATAGGGCTTGTGCCCTGCTCACCCACCACTCCTTACACTTCTGGTACTAATAGCAAGGTAGCAGCAGCAGCTCAGAGCTCACTTGAGTATTTATTCAGGATCAGGGTCGACACTTTGGGTGTGTTTCTGCAAATAGGGAAGCCCCAGGTTTCCTTGCTTGCAGATGGGTGCAGGGGACTCCAACTCAGGACACACCTCTGCAAACAGGAAAACCGAGGCAGGCGCTCCCAAGGCTTTAGGGGCACACCCTGGGAATTCCCCCGCAGGGGCGCACCATTCCCCTGCAGGGAAGTTCCAAGGGCATGCAAGATCGGGCCCCCCCAAGAGCATCTGTCCGGGGTGACGGGAGAGTGCAGGTAGCTCTAGGCTGCCCGCTCTCTCCTGCCTTAAAACAAACAGACATCTACCACAAAACAGCAGCACAAATTAATGCTACCTTTTGTCATCACCAAGAATTTGGGCATTTGTGGCAGAACAAATGGCATGAACATCTGTTTGCTTTCACTTTACGCCGCCATATGAATTTCTGCAGCCTGAGCTGGGTACGTCTAGATGAGCTTCTGGCATATCTTGGACTGTAGTGTAAATATGCCCAGAAGCATGGATATATCTAAAGGCTCGTTTCATTTAAGAATGCTTTTCTTCAGGGATGGGCAATTATTTTGAGTGGAGGGATGCTTACTGAGTTTTGGCAAGCCATCAAGGGCCGCATGACAGGCAGCCAGGGGCAGATAAATATTAATTTTCTAAATTTTTTAGGGGTCCCGTGGTCCAGATAGAATGGCCTGGTGGGCCACATCTGGCCCCCGGACCACATTTTGCCCACCCCTGCTTTACTTACTAGAGCAGTGTCAGTGAGATCCATAAAATTATTGCCATGAAAATGGACTATCTGTAGAAGTAACTGTTGCAGGACTAAGCCTCTGTGGTTTGGCTTTAGCGGATCTGAGCTCAGTGTCGCGCCGCTCCTTGTGTGTGAAGGCTGCTGGGGAAAACCCAGCAGTGGGATAACGATCAGTACAGCTGACGGTTGCTGAGGCAACTAATAGGTGTCAGCTGACCTAAGAGGCGGGGCTTGGCCCTATAAAGCCCAGAACCAGAGCCAGGCTGGGAGTTCTCTGCCAGCAGCCGGGGGGGGGGGTGCAGGAGCTCCCAGAGACAGTAATTTGAGTACAGCTCATAAGAGCTCCAGAGGCTGAAGCGATGATGTGGAGTGGTAGCTGGGAGGTTTACTTTGTTATAGCTAGGTGCCTTATGTTTGAGTTACAGCCAGAGGCTGGTGTTATGTTTTGTTAGTATTGCATTACACCAATGGTTTGGGCGAGGCTGTAGGGGTTGGAGGAGGCCTCATAGGGACCCCAGCAGTGTCGGGATCCCGGTGTCCAGGATGGCACGATTTGGCGCCAGAGAGGGCGCAGCAATATTGTTATACGGGGTGAGGAGACCCCAGGCCCTAGCAAGGGGGCAGTGTGAGAGAAGCCCTAAGCTGGGGGCAGTATTTTAAGGCGCCCATGAGGGGCAGCATTATTGGGAAGCCCTGATGGGGCACGGCGAGCCCTAGAGAGGGGAGCGCCACTTGAGAAGCCCGGACGAGGGGCAACATCGTTTGAGAAGCCCAGACAAGGGGCAATAATATTAAGAAGCCCAGTTGCAGGCTAGCACAGAGGTAGACCTCAGCCAAAGGGCAGGGTGCTGCGGTGGACCCCAAGCAGAGGATTAGCAGCACATCACCTCTAGAGACGGGCAAGAAGCTGCAGTGGTCTCCAACGAGACAGCAGCATACAACGCCTGGCTAAAGGGGGCAGAACCGTGCTGAAAGCCTAAAAGACGGGCTGGACAGAAGGTCCCCAGAGCAGATGAGGGTCCCAGGGACAGACGATATTCTAGAGAGGCCCAAGAGCGGGCAAGCTTATTGGTAAGGCCCGGAGAACGGGCGAGTATATAGAGGGGCCCTAGAGAGGAAGGGCAAGACTGAGAGCCCTAGAGAGGAAGGGCTAGGCTGACAATTGACACACCAACGTCCGGGATATCAGCAAGGCTTGGGATGTGGTATCAGGGCACACCCAGCATACGGGGAACATCCCGGTGGGTCTGGGAAATCACAGGGACGAAAGTCCTGGTACACCGTGCCCAAGGCAGTAATAAGGCAGCCTCCCATCCTAAACCTAGTGTCATCCAAGTCGTGGCAGGCGAGAATTGAGGGTGTCTTGGGCCGGACTTGGCACGGACGGAGGGCCTTCAGGAGATCACGGCCCTCCTGTAGGACCCCGCTGTGACACTCAGGTTATCCACAAAAGCATGTATGTTTAAATCGGTACATTTATTTTTCATTTTATCATGGGCTAGATTAGGGCTGTCATACTTTTAAGTAGTTGGGGCCCACCTGGGCCACACAAGCAGGGGACACACACTGAACAGGCAACAACAGCGTGAGCCTCAGGCAGACCCCCAACATTGCCCCCATGCAGCATGTACAGGTAGCCCCACTCATCACCGCTACACCGCATCACAGGCAGACTGCGCACGCCCCGCCCCTGCCGCCACCAGCCTGCTACACAGCACTGTACTGCGGGCTTCTCCAGAACCAACGCCTCCACCTTGCCATGGCACCTTCTGGGGCTGGTGCAGGAAGCAAAAGCCAAAAGGAGCTAAGTAAAGCCCAGAGACCCCAGCTGCTGTTGCAGCCAGAGTAGTGGGGGAAGTGGTGGCTGGGTAGGATCTCAGGGTCCACCACTTGCACAACCCTAGCTAGATCCTCAAGACCTCACTCATAGCTAGTATGTACACTGGTGATCATTTTTTTCATGATACAAATAATTTCATTAATTGGAAGGAACCATTTGTGTAAGTATTTTCTGGTAAGATCTGCATACTCTATCCCTCGGTTTTTACTCAATCAGTAGACCTGATTGAGTCAATAGGAGTTCTGTGTAGGTAAGGAGTGTGTCAAAACATTAGGAATAAATATCAGATGGCCATCTGACCCACTCTGGCCCACATGCCATGTAATACAATTCAGACAGCTCACTGCAGAACTATTTTCCACTTACTGTTGTTCTGCTTTTCTAGTCAACCACTCGACAACATCACAGTTTTGATGCAGAACGGGATGCCAAGAAACTACACAAAGCTTGCAAAGGGATGGGTAAGAATGCTCTTGTTTTTAATATAAAGGACAAAACCCCATGGGCCCAAGTACAAGCTTAGAACAAAACAGCTGGCTTGATCTGTCCAGAGTTAATGTTTCAGCTTTCTATGAACCCTAAAGTTCATGTACCCTACCCTCAGTGTATACATGAATATAGATTCATAGATACTCACACAGCATCATACAAATTCAATATAAAACATTTTATAAGCACCGTGCAATATTAATGATGTATACTAGCTGTCCATTTAATATCTATACATTAATAGTCTACATCAGGTTCCTGTCTGACCCAATGATGAAGAAGGAAATCACCAACCAATCAAGACAAATGTTCCTCCCCAATACTCTGTCCTCCTTACAGGGCCAATCTGAGGAAGTCCTTAGCACTTCCCCTAAGCTTCTGACCACCTCTAGCTTCCACTGAAGTCATCAGACAGAGAGGCCAGTTGGTGTCTCAGAGTTGGGCTTTAAATCAATCCCTGGTATGTTAAGTGTGGCTTTCATCCAGGGTGTAAGGTGAAGATGGCATTTTTTACTGCAATAGACCCATCAAGTTGCCAGTCCCAATAAAAGCAGTAGCAGACTGACTGATCAGGGCAAGCTAAGGAAGCTGGAAAATATGAACTGTTCTGCTGCAACGCTGGCATAATGGGTAGGCTACATTGGCAGCCATCTAAGGACACCTGAATTTGAGGGACATGTCTTCCTTAATCAATCCTCCAAGCAAGACTGCCATACAGAGGACATACCTCCACACCAGCTGGGTGCAGTGACAAAGCACCACTCTGTCTAACGATGCATCTGACCTACTCTTAGGCTTTTAACCAGGAACTATTAAACCTAATCTCATATCCTTGTTCTTTGCTGACCTATCTAGACAGCATCCATATGCAGATGGGAATGATTCAAATGCTTCTAAATAGAGATATTTATCTTTGTTGTTATCATCTATTTATCTATAGCACCCAGAAGCCATGTTCAGGACTAGGTTCCCACTGCACTATGTACTATTCAGGCACAGAATAAAAAGGCAGTCCCTGCCTCAAAGAGCTCACAGGCTGCGTTTTAAGAAAAGAGACAACTAGTGGATACAGACAGAGGAGGGACAGGAAACAATTAGTCACTACTGGCTGGCACGAGGCAGCGAGCTCAGTTCACCTGACACATGATCCTTTTGGTGCCCTGCCGACATTTCACCAATGTCTCCATCTCATCGACTTATGTGCCCTTTACAAATACATTAAACATTTTCCCCTCCAGCTCAAGTTAACGATGACTCATGCAATTGGGTGCAATGATACAATGCGCTGGAGCACATGATTAAAATGATCTCTCTCTAGCGATGTCATTAAAGCTTACATCCCAGATCATTAGCCTGCTGGCTGGAGTGGCACAAACACTGGCTAATGGATGTGAGCATCTTTGTTTAGCACAAACATCTGCTTACAGAGCACAGACAGGGAACCAAGCAGGATGAGGTAACTATTTAGTGAGTTGCTTTTGTGCTGTTTATTGTAGACCTCGAGTTTTCTTTCAATTAGGAAAGGAAAATTGAAAGCACTTGAAAGGGGTGAGACAATCGTTTTTCCTAGGGGCTAAATCTTTTAAGGTCATTCTTGTTATCAAGCTATTCCCAAGAGATCCACTCACTGTTGCTCCAAAGTAATGTCACTGGTATAGGCAAAGCTTTCTGTTAGCTAAGCTGGACATTGATGGTACTCTGACTGTATTAGCAACTTGTAGGATCATAGCAGCAGATAGGAAACATAAGTAAAAATGACACATCCTCAGATGTTGCCTCACCACCATGTCATAGCTGTTCCTTTCTATGTCAAAAACATTATTGGCTCTTTTCTTGCCATTGTAACTTTCTCCCCTCGCTCCTCTCTTCGTATCTGCCTTGCATTTGCCCTTCTCCATTTCTCATCCAACCTTGGTGTGTTGATGATAGTATCCATGCTCACAACCCTCTGGCTCTGACAGTGTGAGCCAGGTGTATGGCATACGGCACTGCGGGAACTCGGATACCTACAGGGGTAGAGAGAGGGCCACTACATGGAGCTTTTGAGGACCTAGATTGGATTCAGGTTCTTGAAGTGACAGTCAGGCACTTAAATCCTTTTGTAGGTCTAGCTGTAAAAGAGCAAAGATTAGCACTGATATAGGCTTGATCCCACTTTCACTGAAGTCAGTGAGCTTTTTGCCACTGACTTAAATAGGTTAACTTCTCACAAGCTATGCTCGGCTGGATCAGACAACTGGTATAATGATAACCGGATTTCAGCAGCAATCAGTAACTAGTCTTTCCGAGTAAGCTAATTTCCAAGCACAACAGTTAAAACATCTAGCTACATCTTCAGTGCCTTACTGGGTAAAATTCCTTCCTTATTCTTGAAGGGCTAATCATAGAAAAGTAGGGCTGGAAGGGACCTCTGGAAGTCACCTCGTCCAACCCCACACCTAAGGCAGTCCAACCCCTATCCAAACCATCCATACAAATTGTTGTCTAACCTATTACTAAGACTGCACAGTCAAGCTTGTCATATAGACACACAACATAGCACTCTAACCTGCCAGAGGAAAAGCAGGTGGCCAGTGGCAGCTAGTATCCTGCTACTGTAAGGGTTGTTTTACCCTGAAACATGAGATCTGTGCCCAGGAGCGTAACTGAGACAGACAGCATCCCTGGGCACTACCTTTGGGGGGGACCATGCAAAAGCAGCTGCTGCCGCCCTGGCAATTGACCCGGCTGCTGGAATCAGCACAGCAGGAGCTGGCACTGCCCCATGCTGCCCTTCTATGCCTTTGTCTGCACCTCTTCATAATAGTTGAGCTTTAAGTAGCATTGGCACTTCCACTTCATGCTCTGAACACTGGAACTGTTTGTAAAATAAGATTAACTGTTGTAACTGTTAGGCACTAGAAGAAGCTATTGTCAACACCAGCAGACTTCCCAAAGTAAATGTTCTTCTAATTAGAAGAGATGGTACTTGGCCTTCTTTTCTTCCCGTTGCAGGAATGAAATCTGAGAGATTTCTTTGTTCGCATTAACTTTTTTTTTTCTTTTTCTTCTTAGGAACAGACGAAAAGACAATTATTGAAATTCTGTCCAGTCGATCATCAGAGCAGAGGCAACAAGTGAAAGAGAAGTACAAAACCATATATAGCAAGGTATTTCACAGTCAGTCATGGGCTGCCTAGCCTAGAAGGTACATGGGGCTAGCATAGGTAAGACCCACCATCTCCTGTAGCCAATGGGACAGCAGGGAGGTGGACAGTATTGCCATCCACCCACCTGTGACCCTTCAATCCAACCAATCAGATAACTATTTACAACTGGGCTATTTAGGAACAGCCTTCAGCTGTTCTTGAGGAGGCTCGAGCCCACACTTCAAGGGGCTCAATTGTTGCTGCCATGGCTCATTTTGAACCCGGTGCTCTGGGTTCAGAAATGTGCCTCTACATTTCACCCGTCTGGATAATTCTATATGTACAGCAACTCATAAAGGTACAGAATTAAGGAGTTAATTTCTGACTCTGCAATCATTTCAAATTAATCATCTTGGGCCTCATAGACTGCTTGGTTAATGGAAATTGGCCTTTACCAATTTAAAACATTTGATCTAAAATTCAGCAGAGCCTGAATGCATGAAACAGAGAGTAAAAAATGCACTGAGAGTAGGAATAGAAATTCCCTTCAGAAATCCCTTTGAGACCAATGCAGATTCATAGAGACTTCTTTGATCTCATTTATGCCAATTTTCCCCCAGTGTAATTGTATTAACTTTAAATTGATGGAGTTCTGATTTACATCAGTGCAAAATTTGGATTCCAAATACAGTTCAAAATGTCAGAAGTTTGTTTTGGTACTTGGGTGCTGAAGGGAAAGACTAGCTGCCTGAGGAATTTAGAGATAAGAAAGATACTTAGGGACACACCACTCTCAAAACACTACTTTAGGGAAAGGACTGAATTCTGCTGGCCTTAAATTAGTGGTCAGTTAAGGTCCACCTGCAGATCAAGTCATTAATCAATGTCAGGAAGGGTGGGAGCACTGGGCCCCAAAATCCACCTACAGGCCAAAGCTGAAGGCAGTAAAAATTTTACCTAAGGACAAGAAAAAATGTTCCATATTTAAAGCATTTTCCATGGAGTCTGAAATTATCAGATCATGACACATCACAGAGATGACAGAAATTCATGACCAACCCAACATTTGGGGTGTTTGTCACTTTTGGGAGACATCAAACTTGCCTGTACAGCATGAGTCTCTTGAGAGATTGTAGCAAGTAGTTTCTGATCAAGGCATGGAGCTGTACATCTCAGTTTTTCTTTCACTTAACAGCACTTTTACACTGATGTAACTCTTTTGACGTCCATAACATGACTGTTGATTTACACTACTGAAAGTGAAAGGGGATTCAAGCCCCATAGATTTAAAAGTACATTCCTTTATTCTTTGGTCTGAATTTGTGAAAGACTTCCTATAGCACAGGAATATCATTCATTGTCAAATCATTTAAAACAGATCATTAAAGACAACAATAAACATTACTTTTCATTTACCAAAGATCTAAAATTCATAAATAACCTTTTTTCCAGGGATTTTTTATATTGTGACTCAACAAGAGCAAATCAGAAATCTTCCAAATTAAATATTTTCCATCAGAATATGCTGATTTCTCCAAATAAATCATTCCCCATTCCTGGAAAGACATTTATTTTGCTAAAAATTTGATTCTCATGAAAAATTTTTTAAGTATTTTGATAGAATCAAAATGTTCTATTTTGGCCTTTTCAGAGCAAAATCACCCAGTTCTCTTGCATCATCCTTTCACTTTTTGACTATATTGCATAATATAAAAAATGTCAAATTTGAAATGGAATGTCTTTGCTGTCTTTAAATAGATCATTTCAATCAACCCGAAGAATAATTTGGAGGGATTTAATTTTACAAGATTTCTTTTAATGGTTTTGCTCCATTTCAGAAGAGAACATCCTTTGTGAAATTTCTTGCAGAAGCAAAAATGCATCGACCCCCTCAGCTCTGGAACTAACCCCTCTGGCTCTGTTCTTAGGATTTGGAAGAGGTGCTGAAAGGAGAACTCAGTGGGAATTTTGAAAAGACTGCATTGGCTCTGTTAAGTCGTCCTTGTGAATATGAAGCCCAAGAGCTTCAGAAAGCAATGAAAGGTGCCGGCACTGATGAGTCACTACTGATCGAGATCCTCTGCACAAGGACCAATCAGGTTGGTGAATTTCCCACCCTGGTATATGTCAGCTCAAGCACATCAGTTTGTGTACATCACTATCACCCTCTAGAGGATGATATGTCAGACCTGAAAGGCGTGGGGGTGCATTTCTTGCTAGTGGCTGCAGCCCAAAGCCGTCTGTCATACACATGTCAACAACATTATTCTTAAGGAAATAGCATCAAATATGATGTAGTTAGATAAAGAATATTGCAGTGCAAAAGTAGTATTCCTTCACTATCTTCATTATCTTCCAATGCAGAGATAGTAATCTGTGGTGCATGTGCCACAAGTAGCATTGGCAGCCACACATGGTGGGACAGGCAGCACACAGGGCAGGAAATAGTGCCCTGTGTGGCAGATAGGGAAGGAAACAGAGAGCAACACAGCATGTGGGGTAGGAACTGCAGGGCAAGGAACGGAAAGCATAGACAGAGGAAGACGATAAAAGTGACACTCAGGGAGGGGGCTAATTTGTGGCACATCAGCCAAGAAAGTTGGCACCTACTGTTCTAACACATACCTCCTTCAGGAAAGAGCGGGAGTGAGTTGACTGATGGAGACATCCTACGTTAAAATACACAGAAGCATTTATGCTGATGGGATCCCCTGCTTAAGGCAACAGTAAGAATCCTCGGCATCATTCGGAGCAGCTGAAAGGTCCAGTTCAGGAACACGACCCTCCTTAGAACAGCAGTTCAGCATATGTATAAACCCCACTGAAATCAAAAAGACTTATACATATGGATAATGCTGAGCAGGTGTTTAAGTGCTATCCTGAATAAGGCTGGGTTTAAACATGCTCTTAGGGGATTTTCTAAATCAGAACTGCATCAGAGAGTGAGGGCCTGGCCCACTATGGGATCCCTATTCAATATCCTTATTTTATCTGGGCTCTAATCTCGTCACTGAAGCATCTAAAACACCAAGCAATATGGACATATTACTGACCTTTTTTCTTTGTTTGCTTGCTTATCCCAGCAAATTGAAGCGATAAAGAAGGCTTACAAAAGGCGTAAGTGATATTTATGTTTAAAATAGTCTTTAAAGACAATCTATCAGCCTTTATCCATACATGAAATCTTACAGGCTTCTTTCTTAATAGTCTTTGAGCAGGACCTAGAGTCTGATGTTAGAAGTGACACAAGTGGCTCGCTAAGGACGATACTGGTTTCTGTGCTACAGGTATGGGTTAGACTATTTCTATTACATGCCAAACCCCAAAACAATGTTTTCTTCAGTGTATATATTATAAAAATATAATGTAAACGTAGTTTGTACATAGGTTTCTTACATTACAATCCACAAAACATCAAAGCCCGTGGTCTTCAAACATAATCTAGCATCATAACTAAATGGGTAGTGGAAAAATACAAAGTTAATCTACAAGTCCTACTTCATTGAAGATACTGTATTTATCATTATTAATCATCATTTGGGTTATTGTAATGCCTAGAATGTTGAACTAATTTCAGGTGTTTAAAACACTGTAAAAAAGTCCCAGCCTAAATGAGCTTATAATTTATTTTAGAGTCATGACACAGAAAAAAAAAA
>JAGPOW010000261.1:17952461-17967853 GCA_030014935.1 Caiman crocodilus
GGGGGGGGGGCCCCAAGCGTGCTCCCCGGCAGACCCACAAGTGTACCAGAAGTACTTCCAGTTCACTTCTGGGTTCACCACCAAGCAGGTGGAGGCCTTCCCCACCACAACTCCTGTGCGACACTCCATGCACCCCAGCATCATAGTGTTCACAAGCCACACTGGTACCTCAAGGTATGTAGAAAAAACATTTAAAGCTGTGTCTATGTCTGATTCGCTGCTTCTCTGAATCAGCATAAGGTGGCTAAGATGATCACCACTATATAAACAACTGTTGTATTTACCATAGGGATGTTATCTGGTTACTAGCAGATAGAAATATTGTCCATGTATTCAGAGAGATGTTCAAAAGACCAAATATCAGCCATCAAACGGCCATCGTCTAGCAATCGGTTTCTATCAATAACAACAAGGGCTACATTTGAATTGGTGACAGAGAGATTAATGAGTCAAAATCCCATTATCAAGTATCTATGCCAGCCTGACCTGTACCAGGCTCCAATATGAATACAGCAGTTGGGTTAACAAGGTGGCTGTCAGCAAATTTACATAAAATAAGGGCTTGTCCACACAGGAGGAAGAGATTCAGTGGCAGAGCAAATAGAGCATCTTGCTACAGCTCCAGAGGCATGAGCACCAATGTGACTCCAGGTTCAACCCAAGGGCTGCCTTCCGTAAACCCAGCTGTAAATGACCTTTCTAGTTGTTTGGACACATCACTGCCTTGTGCACTCTTGGCTCTGAAACTGGTGTGCCTTACCATGTTAGCCTGATGGGCCATCTAGACACAGGTGGACCAAAACAATTGACTACACAGGAAAAGTATTGTGCAGTAAGCACAGGCCTAAAAAGGGAGTACGCTGCAACCTTGTAATGGTATGGACATATGAACAACTTACTACAGGCTAAAAGAGGGTGGGAACTTTACCACGTGGCCTCTGCTCCTCAATAACTAACTGCGTGCACAAATTAGCCCTGCAGTCAGCATAAGCTCATCTGTCATAACTAAGCCCTCAGTGAAAGAAGTAAATTATCATTAGTTCCCTTTTATTTACTCTGCTGTAGGACCGTACAGACTGGCAGTTGCCATGTGGCAGCTGATGGACAGAAAAAACTTTGCCCTCTCTATAAGATACATTTTTTGCATATCTATATCCAGAGAGTGTCCACAAGGGGAGAAAATGTGAAGTAGTTTATGCATGTAAGTAAATTCATATCCTAGCTAACTGTGCACAAACATCCTTGTGTTTACAAGGTTTAACAATTGTGTTGTTCTCAAAGTGGACATATTAGGAGGGAAAACATGGGGAAAAAAATCTTCATTTTTTAGGAAATCAACCCTCTAGGCTGTTGCCACATATGTTAACAAGCAAAAACAAACAAAAACATAACTTCCCCTGTAGCTGCAATCATCTGCTGTGTATCTCTGTTTATTTTCCAGGTTTACCATGTATCCAGGAACATGTGGTTTCGAATGGAGACCAGAATAGTGAAGAATGTCTGTGCACCTGCAGTGGTGATTGGAGACCAGATTATTATTGTTGGAGGTAAAAGTTATATTAGGCCAGCTCTGTCATTTGCAGATGCCTGGCTCCTGCAGGATTTGACATACACATTGACTAAGGGCTTCCATGGGCACTGACAGATGAGCAGCTCCCTGTTCTACCTCATGGTGCTTCACAGAAAGCGCTATGATTTAGAGTGACTCCCCACAAATCCAACAGATGTTCACTGTTTGGTAGGGTGGGGGAAGGAAAGAGCTCCACTTTGGAGCTGATCCAGCAAAGAGGCTGCCTGTCTGAAACTTCTCTTCCTGAGCCCTGCCCCCTCGCAGCTACAGTGCTGTCACAGGAAGGGAAGGAGAGAAGGGAGGGGAGGGAACTTCAGCTTGGGGTTTGACTAGCCTCAGCTGGGTGGGGGGGAAGCTTTAGGGGGACCTCAAGGCAGAGGGGCTCCAATCCACCCACCCCAGCTCAGGCTAGGCAAACCCCAGCCCAGAGCTCCCTTCCCCTTTTTCTTTCCCCTCCCATCCTGCAGACAGCACTGGAAGCAGAGCTGGGCAGTTGACAGAAGTTAATGAAGACACTCCCTTTTGGAGCTCCTTCATCTAAACCCTCATTAAATAAGGTAGACCCCCTGCAATCAAGCACTGTCAGGGCACAGCTGTATAGCACTTTCAGGGGGCTGAACGTGCAACAAATGTCACTTCTGTCAGTGCCCATTATGTCTGTTCAATGCAGTCCCAGTTATGCGGTATCACCTGACCAGACAGTGAGCGAAGGGGTTCATGAAACTGGACAATACTGTCAGCCACTCCTTATGGGGAGTGGTTCCCAAATTAGGCATTACGATATTTATGGTAAATATGGCAAGCCACACAGAGATTCAACTGAACCAGAAGCTGGGTCACCAGCGAAAAGTTTAGAAACTGCTGACTGGGTCACCCCCACTCGGTTACATGACCGCTGGCCTGCAGTGAAGGGGCAACCTTTACCCCTAGCTCCCACGTGCGTACTGCAGCCTTCAGAGCCAGAGAGGAGACATCATGGGGCTGCTGCTACCTTCTCAGACAGGTGGGTGGAAAAAGGGAAGGAACAAGCAGAAACCCAACTCTGCCCCTGCTCACAGCTTGCCAGCTGGTCCAGAGGGAGACAATCTGCTGACAGGCAAATGCAGGCTACTTCTCTCACAGAAAGTGAAGGAAATCAGAAAAGGAATTATAAATGGGATTCCAGTTCCTTCCTTGTTCTACCCCTGAGTTGATGCAGCTGGAGGATACCCCCTATCAGGGCTAGACAGGAAGGGAACTGAGCAACGTGATGTTTTATAGAAACAAATGAGTTTGGTTTTGCAACTCCTATGCTGAGCTGCTGCACTGTACTTCACTTCATTGATCTTAGTGCGAATGCTCAGGGAGCAGGGTGCTCCTTGGACTCAAAATCTACTCCCTGTACTACCATGCAAAGCAGACATTTAAAGCTGAGGCCTTGCTCCTCTTTCCTGAAAGATGTAAAGTTCCCAGTAATTAGCATTTAAAGATGTGTGGGGAACAGCAGTTCCTCAATTTCTCACACAACACTGAGGCCAGTTTCTTCCTCCTTATTCATGCAGTCCCATTCTGTCTATCTCTAGTACTCTGAGCATCTGCATCAGAGCACCTCACTATTTTATATATAGGGATCTAAGATACAGGGAGGCAAAGGAATGTGCCCACATTCACAAAGAAAATCTGTAACAGAATAGGACATTGAACGTGGATCTTCCAGCTCCTAAGCACTGAACCACCTCTTGGGCCTATCTGCAACTCGTGTAAGGGAGCCAGAATCCTGGCTTGAGTGAACGGTTCAGGGTTGAGCTCTCAGGGAAGCAAGCAAGGCAGCTCACCTTGCTACTAGATCACAGAGGAAGACGGCAACATATTTTATCTTGAAACATATCTATCCAAAGCCTCACGTTGCTCCAAGTACTCTGCTGAGGAGTATCAGTCATTCGGATTTTTGTGGGTTTTTGATAATAAATCCAAGCTAATTTTAAACATATTTTATTTTGCTTTAAAGCAGAGAAATTTACCGCATGCGGGCTTTATTTACTAGCAATGCCAAAATGTTGGCCAAATGTTTGTGGTTGATCAATGACTGAACTTACAAAACAACCATAACATTTTTTTTTCAAATAGCATTCACTGCACTTCAAGTCTGCCTTGCATTACAGCTGATTTCAAAACAAAGGAGAACTGATTGGCCTGAACAACAGGGGGCTTTGTTTTTACTGACAAAGGAGCCTCATTTTTCTCCCTTGTGCGCTCACTTGAATTTCTGTTGGCAGTTTCTCTAAGTGCACCAAGATCCAAATCTGAAACAGAATCAGAGTGAGGGCTGGGCTTCAGGTGCTGATCTCCTGGGAGTACAAACTCAGGAGACTTCAGCTCCAAATGGCAAAACACCTGGTGAGATCACCTGTGGAGGCAGAAGGTAGATTGCTCGCAACATTAGTCCTGACCCGAGCTGAGACTACAAGCAGTAGGGTCAGATCTAAATTGGAGCACAAGCCCCTTCCTTACACATTCAAAGCATCTCATTTCTTAGTTTAGGTCTCTCCCTAAATAAGATGAGCAATTAGACAGAGGTACTAGAAAAGTCTGTCAAGACCTTTTGGTCTTTAAACATCTTTCATTTTGCTTTAGAGCAGATTTATTTCATGCAGGCTTCGTTTACTAGCAGTTTTGTCTACACATTGGCCAAATATTAATCAATGATCAGTGAAAAGGGAATAAAGAAGGGAATCTTTTAGACCAAAGTCCACCATAAAATTTCTACATATACACAGCTCGAACCAAAATCCTAAATGATGTTAATGAGATCCTTTGCACACGTGGGAACAGAAATGGGTCCCTACCAGGAGTTCATAGTGCGCGAGTCCATGACCAATCCTTGAATGTGCCCTGCGTAAGGAAGCTTTGAGATGCCGTCACTCAAATGTCAGTATAGCAAGATGTCTTAGTGGTCTGTGGACAGAGGTCACAAAGGGTGTGCAAGGGAAGAAAACTGGGAGCAGGAATAAGCCAGTTGCTTTGCCCTGTCATGGTGCTTACAAGGCATTTAGCTGTCTTTACTATTCTAGCCAAAGATTTCTTTTTGTTTTTTAAGCCAGCTGCCAAACAAGTAATAAACTATCCATGAGAAAAAGACTCCAGGCCACTGGGCACCCTCTGCTTAACCCAAAGGGACTAGAAAGCTACCGGCCTTATCAATACTAACCCATCCGCTGTGCTATGGAAACCCCTGCTGACTGACTGTGCCTGGAACAGTAGCCACCTAGACAAGCCACCAGTGGCAATACCCTAATGAACTGGTGTTGTCGGGGTGGGGGGTAGGCTGCGGTCTTCTCAGGTAGAAAAAAAAAAGTGCTCTAGATGCCTGGGCTCCAGCACTTACGTCAAAGGATCCACAGAACTAGGGAGCTGACCCACCTGCCTCCTGGTCACGGGTTGGCAAGGCAAACTTCACCCCACTTCCCGCTGCCATCAAGGGACTGATGTGGTAGAAACCTGTCCCTCTCAAGCAAAGCACCTCCTACACGAGGTAAGCCCCTATAGGGAGGGAACTATGCTAAGATTTTTCTCCAATGCTTCAACAGATTTCCCTCTGATCCGATTTCAGCTGGGAAAAATAGCTCAGAGATTTGAAAACCCTAGGCAAAAACCTGAAAGTATAACCTGCGAAGATCAACTATCTGATCTACTACAGCAAATGCATCTCCAGGGTGTTTTATAGCATTCAGCTACACGCAAATATTGTGAGGATGGGAGCCAGTGTGTGGACTCAGGCAGGGAAGGAGGTTAATCTGTAGCAAGTTTTCACCTCCCAGGTAAACTCCTTACGCTTAGTCCTATACAAGATTCATAATGATCCTGGAGGACCACTGAAGAAAACTGTTGTTATTGCTCCTGTTGGATGTAGACTATAACTCCTATTCATCTGTCCCATCCAGGATATACACGGAGAATAATTGCTTATGATACAAAAGCCAACAAGTTTGTTAAATGTGCTGATATGAAGGACAGGCGGATGCATCATGGAGCTGCTGTGATCAAGAACAAATTGTTTGTTACCGGTGGGCGCCGTCTCACCACCGACAACATCATTGAAGACTCTGATTCAATGGACTGCTACGATCCTGAGACTAACACATGGACTCCAAAGGGGACTCTGCCACACAAACTCTTTGACCATGGCTGCCTCACTCTCCAATGTGTCCCCTGTCCAAACATCTTGTAAATGCACCTGGTGCTACCCTAGCAAGAAGGGCCCAGATCGCTCTGTACAGAGCTCATGTAGAATATTAACTAGCTCACACCAACACTGCTCATAACACAACCAAAGCAGCAGCAGCCATTTCCAGGGTGGGAAACGCATGTAATTGCTTGGGTGTATTGCCCAAAGGCCCAATCATGAGCTCCTCACTCAGATTCAACTCGGGCAACAGGTAAAACATTGGTCTCATATAAAGTATTCTGGTAGGTAAACAGGAATGCTGACGTTTCTGGGGCAAATGTACTGTGATAAGCCGCTTATTGTGCCTATATTCTATTGCCCTCTTCTCAGATGAAACAAAACTGCTGGACTTTGTAGCACGCTCCCTACACTAATTGGTGCTAAGACAGCTCCTCATTTCTTTCAAGTGATAACAGACCTCCAGGATAGAAGGAGCTGACTTCTATCCTTGCACTCGCCCTGGGGTACTGAGCACCTGTTGTGCAGCACGGTGCCAACGATGTGGTCCCACAGAGAAAGCCTTCTAGCATGAGTCAATACTAAAAGAAAGGCTGTAAAAAAGGAACAGGTTCTACAGAAAGCTGGGGGAGAGATTCATTTACTTGTAATTCTCCATATGGACAAACTAGACCTGAGCAAATCCTTGCTCCTTAAAACTGAATCTTTTCACATTTTCAAAGGTGCCGATTTGAATTCTCAAACCTAAATGCTGTCCCAGTGGCTGAAGGAAAGTGAGGCAAAGAAGTATTTTTTTTCACTTCTATCTCCTCCCTCAAGGAACAGGAGAAGGAAAGAAGACAATAAAGAGACATCCCAGGAAACCCAGATGCCATGTGTAGGTTTCTTCTCTGTGGAGAGAAGAGCATGCTTCCAGCCTTCCCTTTCTATCAGGGATTTCACCAAAGTTGAAGCGAGATTGATTAGGGGGCTGCTAACAACTGGAATTCCTGCAAAGCTGGAACACGTGGGTAGTACAAAAAGGAAAAGAGCCATCCTCCTTCCCCTGACTCCTGGGGAGCTATATGAGAAAGTAAAATCCTGGGAAAGCAAATGCCTCCAAAACAGCATCACTCCATTGCTTAGTTAAACAGTCCAGGTTCTGCCGCAGTTGTGTAAAGGGTTGTCACTGAGTTTATATTTTCTTAAAGAGCAGAATAACCATCAGGTAATGAGAAGATGGGGAACTCTCAAGCTGGTCCCCAGATTGGGAGAGACTGCTGACAACACTGGTGAGCAGCATCTAGAAGAAGGAGATCAGAAATTTTACACAGTTCTCCTTGTACTTGAAATGAAGCAATGCCTTTATGAGAGCAGGTTAATTTAAAGGAGTTGAATAAGAGGGGAAGCATTCAAATGTTAATGTTGTCTTACATAAGAAGCCTGTGATTGTTGTTATTGATTTGTACGGGCATTGTACCTGCTTGTTCTCTACAATTTGATAAAAAAAACTGCACTTGTTTTAAAACTTGGAGTTTTTGCCAGGTCATTCTTTCTTGGGAACTGAGTAAGTCTGCAGCAGAGGAGATGAGCAAAACTCATGCTCCAGGCCTCAACTCAGAAACTTGTCATTAAGGGCCTTATCTTTTTCTGTGATCCATCTAGTCCCATGGTCTATCACTTTTAATAGCTGTGATAGGGAGCTATCTTGAGGCCAGTCCAATCATTGGCCCACCTACTTGTCTAGGGCAGTCACCTACCTGCCTCTCCTGCTATGCCTTTGATGGAACTCAGAAGTTGCTTATAGGTAGGAGGCTGCCCATTTAATACCCACTGCCAAAGGCATAATACATGGCTCCATACCATCATACACCATGTCCCATGCCTCGCAGATGGCATCAATATATGGCTCCAGCCCCGCACTGGGCCTCACTCTATTCCAGTCTGACTTTCAGACCCTGACATGGATCCCTCCTACTCAGGCAGCCTAACCTCTGCCCTCATATTGGGCTGCAAACCTGCCTTGACCTCCTTCCCTCTCAGCAGCGGCCATGGGTGTCTGGTGCCTCTTGAATCAGGGGGGCACATGCCCCCCTGACATCAGTCAGTGACCAGGAGGGTGGTCCCAAACAGCTGATCCAGCTGACAGGGGAGAGGGAGAGGTCCCCCATGGCCTATCCCACTAATCATAAAAGTGGCCACGCCACTTCCAGAACTCTGCACCCACTTCCAGAAGTGGCGCGGCCACTTTTGCTGGCAACCCTGCTCCCTAGCCAGCGCTTTCAGGGGGGTAATGGTGTTCCCACCTGCCCCCCTGCCCGCTGGCTAAACAGGGAGTACGGCCTGACAGGGAGTGTACCAGCACTCTCAGGGGGTGCATGTGCACCCCCATGTACCCCCTACACATCACCCCTGGCAGTGGCCTCCTCCAGGACCTTTGGCCTCAGAAGCCCTGGCCTTGCCTCTAGGCCAGTCAGGACTCTAAGCCTCTAGCTCTGGCTGTCCCTCATGGTGGGCACTCAGGCCCTTTGACCATCGTAGTCCTGGCCTCAGCATTGACCAGTCATGGTTTTATGGGTAGGTTCTTGGCAGCTAGCCCTCTCACTCAGAGGTCTGTCTTCTGAGCTCATGGACCACATAGCTCTTCCAAGACTCCTCCTGAGCCTACTGTTCCACCCTCACTGGGCTCACTCTCTCTCTCTCTTCCCCTTAATGGGCCTTTACTCTGACCAGCCTAAGTGCAATCCTTCAGCCCCTCCTCCCTCTCTGGACCCTAGTCTATGCAGCCTTCAGCTCTCACTCCACCCCCTCATTGGGGCCACTGGGTGTTTCACCCCATGGGCCTCACGCCCCACTCTATGGGCCTTGGCCCTGTGCTTTTCTATTTGGGTATGCTCCCCTAGCCTTTCCCCCCCATGAGTCACCCACAAGGCAGTGGGGGCTGAGACTTTCCAGCACCCCTTACTCACCTTTCACTAGGGAAGCACAGGTGTGGCATTTCCTGGAGACTGTCTCCACACCATCCAACCCCATCAGGGTGTAGTTTGAGGTCATTCCCCAGGACCACGAACCTCCTCCATCCCCATAGCTCCTACTCTTAACCTCCAGGTTTTCTAGGAACAGCAGTACTCCAGTCAGGAGATGTTCATCCTTCAGCTCCATAGTTGCAACTGACCAGATCTGCTCTCAAGGCCTGTCTTACACCCTAACTGCCTAGCCCTACACCAATCAGGCAGCCTCCTGGGTGCCACGTGACCCTCCTGATTGGGTCTTCTCCCACCTGTAGGCTGCTCTGAAGCCTGCTTAAGCCGTTAAAGTGCCAGGCACACCCTGTGCTCTGCCACATAGCCATCTCCAGATTCTTCTGAAGAAAGAATCCCCATAATAGGTAATTATGGGAAAAAAATCCATCAAGCAATCTCCAAACCCCATAGGAATGGGTTTATACTTTGAAGCATATGGATTTTTTTCCCCTCCATTTGCAGTAATTATCAAGTCTCATAATGCACACAAGGGTCAAATTGCACCTCATTAATTTGCAGATACACATTTCAAAAAAAACCCCAAAACCCTGAAGTGGCAACAATTCACTTCACCATTGCAGTGAAGTAGTCAATAGAGTTTAAGAACCATTTTCCCTTCCTTCCCTTGATGTGCATAATGATTCTTCTTACTCTTCTATACCACTGAGAAAGAGCTCTAACACTAACCCCTAGCAACAGTTGCCATCTATTCTTGCCACCCAGGAAGCACAGAACTATGTTCTAAGTACAAAACAAGATACACCGTTTCAGGAAAGGGTGTTCACAGGTTAGTAACCAGTTTCTCCTTTGACCTGGGGCCTATAAGGAAAGGATGCATTCTATCCCAGTTTTGCATTACTACCATAATCCACACTATACCCAGGTAGAAGAATGGGTAATGTGTGATTATCAAACAGGAGATATTTCAATCCTTTCATCCATAACCAAAATTATAAATGTGCCTGGATCAGGGATTTCAATTAAACTTCTTTCTTAGATCAACTATAGCTCTTGTGGGGGGTCTGATCTCACTATCCATACTCCATGGTATTTTAGGCAGTCTGAGAAAATATTATTTGGAGGGGCTGAGTGCATGCATCAGCATAAGAACTACAACTCCCATCATGCTCTGCATGGTGCAATGCATGCGCAGTCAGCCTATTCTTCCTCCGCTGTGTAGAGCTAAGAGAGTGTGGGGTACTGGCCTGGCTGCATGCTGAGCAGCACCATGGTGCTGCTGCTGTTGTTGACCGCTGTGAAATTAGTTTGTGGGGGTTAAGCCCCAGCCTTCCACCACCTACCAGTACCAACAAGAGTTTACTAATATGTATTCCAAGACTAGAGCTACTATTACCATATTTCTAAGGGGAATATCATCATAGCATCTGGATGTTCAGAATACTTGTCCAAGAGCCAGACCCTGCTGCATACTGCAGTAATCTAGCACACAGGTCCACAGTATCCAACCTGCTGTGCTTTCCTTGAGTCTGGAAATTTGGCAGCAGGGAAGCAGCAATTAACACTGCCATTGTTCATTCCTCCACTGCCAAATTTCCTGTCAGCCAAAAGAAATGGCTCCACAAGCCAGATTTGGCCTGTGGGCTGGGGGTTGAACACCCCTTATCTAGTCTATTCCCAGACTCCAGAGTGGACCAAACTTATCTTAGTTATCCCTGACACATGTTTGTCTCAACTGCTCTTGAAAACCTTCAGTGAAAGTTATTCCAAACCTATCTTAGGTAGTCTGATTCCAGGATTTCACTACCCTTATAGTTAGAAAGGTTTTCCTAACATAATTCGAAGTTTTTTTGCTATGAATTTAGCTGATTTGTTTTTGTTCTATTCTGAATGGAGCCAGAGAATAATTGGGGTCAGGAAGAAATTTTACCCCATGGTCAGACTGGTACAGACTGGGGGGGTAGGGCCTATTTATCACCTTCAGAGATGTGAGCATAGGCCCACCAAGTAACCTATTGGCCTCCATCAAATGGGGAGGCTACAGAAAAAGTGACAACTGATTACTGGAGACTGTAACAAGGAGACTTTGCTCCTGTTACAGAAATATGCAGGCAAAGAACCCATTTGTTTAAAATGTACGGTTGGCCCCGAAACAAGATACAGCATAATTATGAGCCCAACCAGGTATCTAACTGCCTGTCAGAGAACCGTTTGGGGAAGTGTAAATTGCTTCTTAGAAGTTCCGTTGGTTAAAGAGACTGGGATACAAAGAGGCTTATTTGCTAATCAAGGATTCCCACAATCAGGTGGCTGAGCACTGGGAAATGATAAGGACTCATTAGAAACTTTGTACAAAGGATTGACAATTGACAAGGATTGAAAGAGAGCCCCCAGAAGGGGAACTGGAGCAGAAGCATTAAATACCAGAAGTGACAACTAGTCCTGTGAGGGGGCGCAGGTAAGGAGAGAGAGCAAGCCTATGAAGAAATTCCTATTGAAGCAGTGAGTGGTGGAGGTAACTGCACACCAAGAACAGAGAGTTAAGGCTGCCAGTGGAACGCAGCAGTGGACATAACAGTAAAAGACTTTTTTCTGTTGATGCGGGAATGGGCGGGCAAACAGACACCCACCCCCACAAAAGAGGGTGATTGTTACAGGACTGATAAGCTACTTGTAAACCAGAGTCAGTAACCCGGCTAAGAGACTGACAGCTGACAGCCAGCTGTGATAAGCTACGTACATGCAGGCAGATGTAATTATCATTATTAAATTAGTATTAGTAATAAGTCTTCTCCTCGTGTGGTGGATTGTCTAGAACTACTCCCATCAAAGTCGTGGCAGGCGAGATTTATACTATTATGAGTGAAGGCAGAGTCTAACATCTTATTTGTGCCCTAGAGAAGAACACACACTCACAAGGACAAACAATTAAAAAAAAAGGAAAGAAGTGCAGGTCAAAGGTCCACCAGAAGGGTTCACAAGAAGGGAGATACACAGCAGAGCATACCAGACAGCACCCACTGGCCCAGACTGGGGTTGGGGGGTTGCCTTTCTCTGTAGTGGGATGTGGCCCTCTTCCTGGGAGCTCTCAAGCATATTTTAACAACCTTTGCAGCAGCAGGGCATAAGCCATCATTGTTCCCCTGTTTTGCCTGTGGCCGATTAGGATGCTATGCCTTGTAGTTGTGTGATTGGTTTGCCTGTGTATTTTTAGTAATGTTAGACTATGATCTGGAATAGTTTGAATAGGGATGCTGCTGCCTCCGGCAGAGGGTTGGACCAGATGACTTCCAAAGCCTTCTTCCAGCCCTGTTTTTCTATGATCCTCTAAATCTATGATTGATGTCCTTTTCATAGCAACACTTTTATATATTTAAAAACAGTTATCACATCCACCTTCAGTCTTCTCTTTTTTTAGACTAAACAAACCCAGCTTCTATCTTTCCTCACAGATTTAGAAAATGCAACCTCTAATGATCCTTGCTGCTGTCCACTGGACTCTCTCCAATTTGTCCTCATCTTTTTTAAAGTGTGGTGCCCTAAACTGAATACAGTATTACAGCCAATACCTCATTTCTTTGGAAGGAGTGTAGTACTTACACTCTTGCAATCAAGACTCCTGTTAACTCACTGCAAAATGAGTCTGGCCCTTTCTTGCAACAATATGAGATAGTTGAGTAATACTAAGTTTGGGTTGAGATTCTTAGAAATAATTTAGTAATTTAGATCTCCATAATTGGCCTAAGGTGATGTAGAAAGTCTGCAGCAGATTCAGGAACTGAATTTAGATCTCCCAAATGTATGTCTTAAACACTTAGGCTAGGGACAGACATTACACACAAACTGGTTTAAGTGATCAGAAATTGCTTTAAACCTGTAACCGAACAGATGTTCAATGCACATAATCCAGTTTGAAAATTTCTGATAAACCTCGGTTTATGATAAACCTCACTGACCGTAGTATCAGAGTTAACTGACTTGGCTCAAACCGGTTTATGCAATGTCTGCCCCAGACCCCTTGCTGATTTAAGATAAATCAGACTCCCATAGGACCCCTGCATGCTCTCTGGGCTGGGCAGGGCTCTCTGCTGGACAGCAAGGCTGGTACCTCCCCTCTGCTTCCTGGCTACAGCTCCAGAGACTGCAGACTGCTCTTCCCAACTCCCCTTACTACTCCCTGCTAAGCAGAAATTCCCTCCTCTCCCCTGCCTCACTGTGGAGATGTCTGTGTATTAGCTAGAAGACCACATGCTGACTGCAGTCTGTTCTGAATCAACAGGCAGAATCAACAAGTAGCTGATAATGTCCCTCTGTTTTTTATCTGAGTAATAAACACTGATTTAGGTGGGTGATTAACATTGTTATCAATTCCCGGCTGGACTAATCATAGTGTCCTGCGAGAACCTGGCCACACCACCCCTCCGCAGCTCAGTACTGTGGAAGGGAATGGAAGGCTGCTCTAGTGCCCCCCAGCTTCTAGCCAAGCCACTGCAGGCATGTGGCTGCATTTCTGGGACGTCCCTCAGGATACAAAACTGATTTAGTCTACCCAGGTTAGACTAACCTGCAAAGATTGAATCAATTCAGGCTCAGGCTGTTTGAAAGTCTATCCCTAGCTATGATCACCATCCTCCCACAACTCACAAGGACCTTACTCAGAGCCTAGTAATCAATGCGAGTCACTCCATTGACTTCAACAATGAGCTTTGCATCAGGCCCCATCTGTTGAGTTCGTAACTTGAGTTTCTCCCTAATCCTATTTTAACAGCAAATGTTTAATGTTTGAGTCATTTTTATGGTAAGGGGAAAGTTTCAAACAAAAAATAAACAAACTTCTATGAATCTTTCAAATATAAGAGGAGAA
Organism: Caiman crocodilus; assembly: GCA_030014935.1. Classification (NCBI taxonomy): domain Eukaryota; kingdom Metazoa; phylum Chordata; order Crocodylia; family Alligatoridae; genus Caiman; species Caiman crocodilus. Next base: position 17,966,018 of record JAGPOW010000261.1, read on the forward strand.
ATAGTTTGCTCTTAAACTTTCTTCCAATTTCCTTGCTGCTAACTTAGAATGAATCTTGCTGCCTGTACAGTCTGTGTCATTAGGTTTTACTTTGATCTGTAGGTTAAGCCTGTGTTTTTTCACTGTAGTCATTTATCAAGCAATATAATCAGTTCCAAGGGCAAAGTTTCTCTTGTGTAGCAATGTTTATAATTATAATGTATTTCCTGCTTCTTTTTGATTAAATGCACCTGACAAATTAGAAAAGCTATTGACACAGATAAACATACACTCTCAGTTTCCCTCTCTGTCATTCCTGTTTCTAAACTGCAGTGAGTTTAGTAGAAGGTGATTCCTTCATTTAAGAAACAAGCAATGTCACTTTGTTGGCAAATTAATATGAATGATTTAGGCTATGAAGTAACTTATTATAGTCATTATTCATATCACCCCTCTCTTGAGCCAGTATTAATAGACAGAAGTAAAACACTCAAAGATACTTTAAGATACCAGAAACTTGAGATTTTACACAAAAATGACATGGCCATATACTCAGCTGGTACAGATCATCAGAAATTCACTGACTTCAAGAGTGATGCCAATTTGTACCAGCTGAAGCCCTGATGGAGGCTAATTAGCCAATTAATTAGCATTCATCCCCTCTTTTTTATTAGCAAATCAAAGGTACACATTAAGCACAATTTAGATAAATCTTGGCTCAGTTTCTATGTTACCCTGTATAAACCCACTAAAGTCAATGGAATGACTCAGGTTTTACACCAATGGAAATAACAGTAGAATCTGGCCTATTATGTTTACTGAAGTTTCCAAAACAGTAGAAGAATGGTGACAGCAAAAACAACTGCTCTGTCACTCTCTCAGTCACACGCACACACCAGCTGTCATTTTCCTTCACCCAGATCTTTATTTAATTGCACCCTTTTTTCCCCTGTTGCAAGAATTATTTCCTAGAACAGCAGAAAACTGGATATCTCAAGGAATTCATAAGGAGGCAAGGGACTTTTTAACCATTTAGTTGCTGGCTCAAGCCCAACAGTATGTCCATTTGGGCTGGAGATTGTCATAACTGGGCTCAGTTCATGCATAGTGAGAGAGGAAGGTATTGCTTGAGGTGAACAAGAGTGGCAGAGCCTGGTCCATAATGAACTTAGCTTATTTAAAAGGAAGATATTGCCTGTGCTCTACTGCTCATTGAGGTGCTGCCTTCTGTGGCTGGGTAAGTCCTTGCCCTGATTTCCAATGCATACACTCGTGTAGTGTTGAAAACCTCTTACCTTCCTGAATTTTACTTCACTTGCCAGTTTAAGTAACAAGACAGTACAGTACAGATCTAAGCTTTCTCCCAGGTTTGGCCTGATCCTGGGGTTTCTCCCTTGGAGTCTTTGAGCTCCTAACACCTGCCCTTGCACTTTAGTGCATAAAAGCAGCCAAATGAGAATTCTCCATTAACTCAGGTGATGATTTGTCTCTTCCTTCTGTGCATCTATTAATAATTACACGCAGTATTGCCAACTCTCATGATTTTTGGTATTGTTCTCCAAGTCTACGCTTCAGGAATGTGACAATCTTAGCTCTTCTTTTAGGTAGATAGATAGAGCTAAGTTTTTCACATTCCCAAAGCATAGATTTTAAGAATAATGCCAAAAATTGTGAGAGTTGGCAATAGTGAAGCAGTGGATGGATGGACTGTCATCTCCTTCCACTCTTTATATTCCTAGGCTAAGTACAGACAGTCAAAAAAGTCTGAGGCTGAATCAATTCAGTCTTTGCAGATTATTCTAAACTGCAGAGATTAAACTGAGAAACAACTGGACAAACTTTCACTTGATTCAGGAA
>JAGPOW010000261.1:17972989-17987013 GCA_030014935.1 Caiman crocodilus
GGGGGTTTGCATTACCATATAACTTTGAACAGAGGCCGCACTTTCTACTCCTGGTTTGTACCTCATTCAAGTACATGGAAGTTGCTGTAAATTAAAATCTGTTGTTTGTGGCTGTAAGATGTTGGTAAGTTTGAAGCTACCTAAATAGGAAAAAATTCTTTCCAAGGTTTTAGTCCAGACCTGCAGATGTCCTGGTGACAGCATCCCGACGGCTGCCAGGTGCAGCAGAGTGCAAACAGTGAGTCATTCACCTTGGAGTCAAAGGAGTGGCAAGTACATGAAGAATTAGATCAGGCTGGTGAATCAGCAGCATCAGGTTAAGCCTATTTGTAGACAAACAGAAGGTGATTTCTATGTCTTAGGGGAATGGATTATTTTTTCATAAATTCCTAATAAACTCCTGGGAGGAGTTCCTCTGCTGTCTTGATCTCAGGGGTGTTGCTGTAGCTCCCTGGCTCCAGCACAGTTTCTATGGATTTATCCTAATCCATCTAAAATAGGATTCTAATCCACTGACTTTAGCTGGGTTTACAGATGCATATCTCTGCAAGAGCCTGGCCCCACATCGTAGCAAGTTTTCTAATCTTCTCCACAGTTCTTTTGATTCCCCTTCTTCACTCTTACAATAAACCTTAGGGTCAGATGCTCCATCAGCACAGTTTGGCTGGGGTCAAGGGAACTATATACCTTGATCCAAGAAAAGAGTATGGATGAGACTTGGAGACATTTGACTTTTAAGTCCATCTCGAGCAGTAACTCACCGGACATGTTTATGCTGCCTCCATGCTAAGGAGTGCCACAGCAAAGCACAGCATGCCCACTGTATGCATGCTGCACCTCAAAGCAGACAAACTATAGCTGTTCTTAATGCCATACTGAGTGTGCACCTGGAAATACACTTAGAGGGAGACCTTGTAACACATGCTTGAGGCCACACAGAGAACAGCTCTGCCCTATCCTTTAGTGGGTAGCATGCAGAATAAAAATGCCATGCTTCACTGCAGTGCTCTCCAGCACGGTCCTTTGACAGTGTAGATGTGTGACCTTGGGCAAATCACTTGGAGTCTTTATCTTCCCTCAGTTAAAATAAGGACAACCCCTACCTCACAAGGACAGTAACAATGAATCTGTTAAAATCATGGAAATGCTAAGTCCTGCTGTACTTATCCAAAGGAGCATGGTGGCAGTGTGACTATGGGCTTTGCTATGGCTTCAGAGGCATGAGTTCAAGCTCTGCTCTGGATGTGTGTCAAAGGCGATCCCCAATCAGCCCAGCTGTAGATGGGTCCGGATCATTTGAAGTGGGCAGTTCAAAAAAAAAAGTGTTATGGTGTTGGCCACGTGACTCTCTTGTATGTCAGGGACTACAGAAACTGGCTAGCCTTAACCATTCTAGCCCTACTGGCTGCTAGGCTCAAGAAGATAAGTTGCACTTATTACAGTCCTGTCTAAACTACCTGAGACCCCTGCAGTACACTTCCATTACTGCTATGAGAGAAAGGCTCCTTTTAGCAGGATTTACTTGCCCAGGAAAGCAAAGTGCATCTATAGAAACCCACTGCTTCTTCTTAAAATGACTACCTTTAATTTGCGACTATCTAAAATGCCAGTATTTCAAAAGTTAAACGGCTACAGAAACGTGATGGTTTAAGACTGGTAAGTGAAAATTAAGCAATTTTCAAATGGCAAATTAAGTATTTCAGAGAACAGGACAGTTCTTTCCAAAATAAAAACAAAAGAAAAGGCAGATTAAAAGGTTAAGTTTGGATGGAGCCAGGGTATCCAGCTGCATACCTTTGGTGTACTGTGTATTTAAATATTATACTTTTCTTGTCAGTTGAAACTGGACTGATTATATGGCTATGAACTCTACCTGTAAACCCCTTGTATACACAATACATGCAGGGTTTGCAAATGGGTAACGTACAAAGCATGCAGCTTAAATCTTTGTTTTCCATAAGGACTCCTCTAGTTGATAGGACATTCCCAATCAACCGGACCAGAACTGTTCCATCCAGGGCTTGGGTGGCAATGTCAGCCAGTCATTAACTTTGAGGTCCTCATGCACTTTGTTGTTATTCAAACTGATAATGTTTTTTTACAGCTCCATAGATTCATTTTATTTCAGACCCTCCAAAAACACAGCCCTTTTATAGCACGTCAACATGCAACTGGGTATAAGACTGGGCCATAACTCATTCCTGTAGAAGCAAGCAAATTCTTTCTGTTCCTTCAATGTTTTTGTGCCAGCCTCTCTGAGACTTCCTCCTCTTCGCCTCTTCTTGGCATCTGTTTTGTTTTAAAAGGACAAAAATGCATCAATGTCTCTCACATTCTTGCTCCTTTCAAGGTTCTCCAGTTACATTATTTAATATGAATCGATTCCATTTTTTCCTCTTAGTAGTTTTAATTTCATATAGAAAATAGTAATAGTAGAGATCTTACTGAGATATACATATCATTTCTTTAAATATGTCTTATTTTGTCTGTCTTATGAGGAAAATGGGTTATGAAGGGAGGATTGCAGAGATGTTTGGGTCTCTGCCATTGTTCTATTAGCTTTACACTGATTCTAGGAACTGGCAGTACTTGACTATTTCATTCCAAAGTACTTGTACATTGCAATAGTTCTTTAACCTTGTCTTCTAAGCACCACTGCTTGGGTCACTGCAAATATCCCTTGCCATTTTTTCTCTTCTGAGTTAGCTCTACCCATCTCAAAGCCTCTAGCATAGTGCATTTTTGCATCTTCATTCACGGGCTACCTAAAATCACCTCCTGGAGTTTGCTACAAGTTGCAGATAAAAAACAGCATATATGTAAAATAGCTTGGTCCTTACTCAAAGCTTTACCCAAGATTTTCAGGGCTCGTGATTCCAGAGGCCTCAGATTTCTATGCCTTCTGAAAATTAAACTGCTAAACAGTGCTTCAGATCAGGCAGCCAAAACGTGAGGCACTCCAAATTAACCAATTGCTTTGGAAAATCCTGGCCTATCTCAGTTAGCAAACTCATCCCTCCATTGAAACTCATGCTCTGATTTTCCTTTACCACATATTCAAACAAGCTCCTGATCTTTAAACTTGGCCCTCTGATTTCACCAAGAGTCTAACTGCTCAAGGAGCCTTGACCTCCAGCTTTGTATATTTTCATGGATTTATTTTTTAATCTGTAATAGATTAAATCTATTCATATTTTAGGCTAATGTTTCCCTGCAGAGAGTCATGCACAGTTCAATATGCTGTTTCCATATAATATTTCTTTATAGTTTCCTTTACATTTTTCTTAATAGGCTGATTATTTACTTGCAGCCAGTGAACTAAAGTGAACTGTCCCAGATTCAGTCCTGGGTAAAAGGTTGCCACAGATAAAAACAATTAAGGGTAATCATATGTAATCCATACTTTCTGGAAACCAACTGATCCATCTATATTTATAGAGTATGGGGAGTACAGAGGACACCACATGTTCCCCGTGTGACTGTACAAGTTTCTACACAGCAGAAAACAACAGGTCACACAGATGTAGATACAGAAATTCAAAGAGAGCACGGGGATCCAGGGATTATGAAACCCTACCAGATTTATAGCAACAGGTGGCTCCATTACAGCCCCTGCTGTCTGTGCCCTCAGTCACATCCACAAAGGAGCAACAAAGCCTGGGACTGAAACAGCAGCCGGCTGCTGAAAGTGCCCCCCTCCCGGGCACCTGCCTGACACAGAGCGGGCACTTCAGAGGTAGGTCTGGGAGGCAGTACTGCAAACTTCAGCTTCTTCCCTACACCAAGCCTCAAGGAGGCTCTAGGAAGAGTTGTGTCAGTGGACAGGGCACTAGCTTAGGACTTGAGAGACCACATTTCAAGGCCCTGTCTCTTCACACTTCCTTTCTGACTTTTGCAGTCCAGATCCACAACATTATTTAAACACCCGACTCCTAATAGTGAGATGCCTAAATAACTTTGTGGGTCTAGACTTGACACTCTTTGTGCCTCAGTCTCCCACATGTACAGTGGGGATAACAGCACTTCCTTACTTCATAGGAGTGCTGAGAAGGTGAGTACATTACAACCTTTGAGGTGCTCCAATACTATGCATGTCACATATATACAGTGGACAGGGAGCTGAGCACCCACAGTACAGCTGCTGTTCATGATACTCAGCACTTTGCAGGCTTAGACCCATTAAGCCTAGAAGAGATAATCCACATACATTTTTCCATGTCACTGCATATCAACCTGACAAACACATGAAGCTGCCAAATCTTTCATGCCCCAGGTGAAGTGGAGAATAAATAGCACATGGCATGGTCTAAATTGCAGATGCGGGGGACCTTCTGTACCTTTGTCGGCCTGGAATGGAGAGCCCAGGTGCTGTAGCTGAAAGGGATGCTTCAGTAGGGCACCACATACCCTGAGCTTGACCCTACACTGTCCTGCACCTTGTGCCGTCATTGCTGTGCAAAGTGGGGATTAAGATCCTGCTGATTTAGTCTTATTTTACAACCAATTTGCACTAAGTTTTCAAGGGGAATTTGCCTGTACCTAGTCTGGTTCTAATGCTCAAGAATGAAGCATGGCTGTGCTCTGGTCAGGGCTTTCACAGTTTAGGAAGTGCATCTTTGGGGTTTTTTACTGTCAAGCTACATCTTGTCAGCTCTCCCACAGCCCTCTGACCTTTTCCCATCAGTGACTAACACCAGGCGTGTATGTACGGGCTCGGAGCAAGCAAGTGCACAGTGGCAGTTCTTTGGCAGGGACTTAGTTTATTTTTCAATGCTACATTTAATAGCTGTGGATGGCACCTATCAGAATAGATTTTCCAACAAGTGGCATGCCAAAGTCATGACAAAATGGGGCCTTATGTCTGATGTCAATCACGTACTCTTTGCCAGTTCAAATGCAATGTCCTTTCAGGAAGAGCAAACTGCCATGTTTTGAAACACTCTTAAGCCAATCTCTCATAGTGAAGGCACACTTTTAGGCCTTCAGTTTATATAGGAAGAGATATTCAGCCCCGTCCTATTCAACAGGGCTTGAATGCACTTATACACATGCGCTCCAAGCTACCTATTACCCCAGCTTTCACATAAAACAGAGGGTTGATTAGTGTGGGTTAGATTGCAAAAAGGGATATGTTTCTGGAGATTCTTTTTGAGCGCTGGTCCATTGCAATGTTCATGCACTTCAAAAGTATCATACAGTCTGTACAGATTTATACGAAGTCAATTTATTCATTACACAAGGATATGGTAATTAGTTAAGGTTCCTGATGCCACCGTTATAAGGTCCAGTTTGGTGGGTTTTGGGGTGGTTGTTTTGCTAAACTTTAACTGCTTAGATTAAAATTTCTATGCTGAGTGTCTGACTTAAGTTGACTTTGCTTCTCTTTCAGCTAACACAGCCCTAGGCATTTCTAGGAAAGAAGCTACTTGGAAAAGCCTGTTTTTCACCATAAAAATTCTTGCAGCTATTGAATGGAGAGGTACTAGCATCTATATGCTTTGAAGCAAGGATTTGAAATTTGGCAAGGGAATTGTCCTAGTGTCTAAGATGTGTCTTTTGGTGTCCACAAAGTCACCCCAAATCTGGTGGAGTTGCAGAACTTTATATATACCCAAGTCTATGTTTGTTCAGTAGAAGTAGGTTTTGGCAGCAAAATTTTCTGAGGCTATACGTACCCTGCTCCATCCCTGCCCAGCTCCTATGTGTAACCAGATTTAATATGTGTATATGAGCATGTGTGAGACAGTGAGCAGGACAGAGAAATACTACAGAGCAAATGGGCATGCTCCAGCACATGACTGCAGGGGCTGAGCAAGACTCTCCCTGCAACCGCTTGTCGGGTCTACTTGTGACTGATGTGGAAATGGAGACCAGAACTGAGGCCAGGGAGACCTTGGTTTTTCTTAGTGCTTCCTCTGCTAATAACTGAGCAGTAGGACTGTGCGAGGCTTAGGACCGTGCTTCATATCCGGAGAAGATTCAGACTCTTTGGCATCCAAAGCAGCATGTCCAGATCGAAGCGGCGGCTTCGTTAGGCTTTCCGAAGCAGTTCGAAAAAAGATTCGGAGCCACTTCAAAGATCTGTCCATAGGGTATAATGGGAAATCAATGAAATATCTATAACTTTGTTGGTTTTTGTCTGATTTGGATGAAACTTGCAGGGATGGTAGCCTCTGCTGAGAGCATAAAGCCTACCACGTTTCAAGAAGATCAGTGCTGGAGTTTGGGGGAAACTGTACTTCAAGCTGCGGACAAGCAAACTCACGACATGGGTGACACTGAGTGCGTTAAGGCGCAGCAGGGTGAAAGCTGCAGGGATGGTAGCCCCTGCTGAGACCACAAAGCCTGCCAGCTGCCAAGGAGATCGGTGCAGGGCTTCTAGGTTCTGGGGCCCTGCACCCCCAGCTGCTGACAGGCAAAACTCATGACATGGGTGCTTGTGCAACTGCCTCTCTCTTGAGGCAGTTGATTGTCTGTGTTGTTTATTTCCTCCCCTTAGTTTGTGGTTTTGTAGGTGTTAATCCTTGCTAATTAACTCGTTAACACCTACAAAAACACAGACTAAGGAGAGGAAATAAACAATACAGACAATCAACTGCCCGAAAAGAGGGGCAGTTGCACAAGCACCCATGTCATGAGTTTTGCCTGTCAGCAGCTGGGGGTGCAGGGCCCCAGAACCTAGAAGCCCTGCACCAATCTCCTTGACAGCTGGATCCCCAAGTCTGCTGGGCTCCATACGGTACAGAGCAGCTGGCTGGGAAACGAGAGTACGTCAGCATGGGAGGGGCTGCCTGCTAGCTAGCCCTGGACTGAAGCACCATCATGTCACAGCCAGTTCCGTCACCAGCTACACACATGGTTAAATGGCAGTAATTTACTGCACCATCCAATAGTATTTGCATCTGATGGAACTATTTAACAGAATACTAAATTTGTCTACACCGGCCTAATTGCTGTAGACATGTAGGTGGTGACACTTACTGTGCAGTAAATTAGTCTTCTGTGCAATAAAATGCACATGTAGAAGCACCCAGTGAGAATGAAGTCACCATTGTTATGGTGAGAGCACCACAGAAAATCTTGTTAGGGAAACAATTATTCTGTATCCAGGGCAGGGTATAGAGGACATACTGTAAACAAGCTTTAGTTAAAATGCCTCTGCTGCCATTCTTTCAGCATGGGGATGCTGATACACATGATGCTCTGGGCGCTTTAATTAATGTGTGTCAAAGCAGCCTCAATGAACGTGTATAGGTGCCCAATATGATGTTTTCTTCAAGGGACAGGTAAAATTTCATCATTACTTTTTAATGAGGAATACTTTATGGACCAGACATGGGGAACTAGAGCATTCCCACAGGGATGAAAGTTCCCCAGACCATTTAGATGAGTTTGCTGTCTTCAGGGACAGATCCAGGCAAAGAACATCAGGGATCCAAAGTGAGAGTCAAGGCCACGTTTTACAGATAACCCTTGTCTTTATAATAAACTGAACCAACAGCTTGGCTACAAGTTATGTTTGGATTTGTGAGTATTTGAAAAATCCTTAGTTTATGACTCAAGTCCATGTTTGCTAGTAAGGCAAGAATGTACTTCTTTTTGCTCCCTGTGAGTACATATTTCACCTATTGTTATTGCTTTCTGCTAGTGAGTTCTTCTCAAGCAGAGGGTTTAGCTTTAATTTAATTTAACTCCAGTCCTGGAGTGCTGCAAAGTGACAGGTTCTGCATGTTCTGTAGTAGCACTTTTGTGGACATACAGTTTGCTTTACTGGCCTTTTGTTTTTGAATGCAGCTGTGCAATAGAGGAACTTGGTATCACTGTTGTTATGAAAGGCTTATTCATCCTTTGTGCTTTCCAGGCAAGTAATGTATTTGCTCAGTTTTCCCCTGTGGTGGGTAAGCACTGGAGATGGAGCCTCAGATGGAAAGAGGAAGAGGTCAGAATAAGAATGATCATTCAGATTCTGCAAGGAATTATGGTTCCATCCCCCTCCTCCATACCTACTCTTCATACAGTAATAATAATTTCCACTTTAAAAAAGGATTTACATCTTAATATAAAACTTTGAGAGGGGAAATATTTTCAGGTCACTAACATCCCTGCTTCAAAGGTGGGGGGAGGGAAGGGCAAGGAGGGATGCAGAATTAATCTGCAGGCCAAACTCATAATGTTCTACACAGTAATATTAACTAAATATGGAAGGCCAAAACCCAAACTGTTGTAAATCAGCAAAGATTCACAGGTGCAACTCTCACTTGCACCAGCTGATGATCTAGCCTTCGTTGTTAACAAAATAACCAACCATGGGTATTGTGATGGGCTCTCTTTTACACGTACCCCAAATCCAGTATGTAACAAATTGATGTGCTTCAGTTGGTCCATTTTTTTTTCTCAAAACACACCAGGTCAGATTTATGCAACCTGTCTGAGGATGACCAATGATTTCACATGAAGGTAGAATTATTTTAAGACAAACCCCATGAGAAAGTTCAAAGAGATGACTTCGCAAGGAAGACCCAGATACCTGCTTGTCTCTTTAGGCATGTGAAGTCCAACATTTAGATATCGCTGGGTGTGTCTACATGTGAAATTAATTTGACTGAAATAAACTCCAGCGTAGTTCATGCTGGACTTGATTGCTCCGAGGCACAGCATTTTCACATGAGCCCAGGAGCACAGCACATTAATCCATGGCAGAGCCGTCCCAGCTGGCAAGGAGCCCGGGGGTCAGCCCGCCAGCCCAGGGCTGCTGCAACCCAGCTCAACGTGCTGCAGAGAGGCTGGCTGACACGTGAGGGTACTTCAGTTTGGGGCTAGCCACAGGCAACCTCATGCCTCAGCCAGCCCTGTCACTATCTACATATTTAGTGCACTGCTGCGCACTAAGAACCCCACTATAGGACAGTACTATCCGACGATGGCATTTATTAGTTTATTGCAATTTAATAGGGCTGCATATGTAGATACTAACATTTTACTGCAGAGCTAATTAGGCAACTGCAGGAAACATCTTGGGTAGATGTGCCCACTGGATCACAAATTCCTGTTTACCCAGATGTCTCAGTACCTAAGGTTCCCCTGGCAAAGTCCTCTCAGTGTCTAAGTTTCTGCTGCTATGCATATATAAAACTGAGTACTTTCCCGCTAGATGGGTATAAAAGGACCTTAATACAACTAGTGGGAAAGGATTGTCTACGTGAGCAAGTAGACAAGAATAGCTCTAATGTGGACACTGTTGTAGTTTGTTACCACAATAACTATACTGCTCTGTTTCCTTGCATAGATGAGCACTTCGGCCTACAGGCTTGTGTTGCTTTCCACAGTTACTGCTTCACTTTGAGCACCATCCTATCTACCTCTCTCTTGACGGGAGGCCAGCATCCATTGAGAGTCTCAGTTAATTGTTCTGAGTAGGTATCGAAGTGCACCTCCCTGCCCCACTCCTAGAGAGGGGAAAACTGCTGGGGAAAAGCCCCAGCAGAGATAACGAGCACAGCTGCCAGTTGCCAGAGCAACTAATGTGAGTCAGCTGACCCTAAGGGGCAGGGCCTGGCTCTTATAAAGCCCAGAGCCAAGGCCAGGGTGCCAACAGCCAGAGGGGCAGGAGCTCTGGGAGACAGAATGTGAGTGCAGCTCACGAGAGCTCCGGAGATTGGAGCAATGATGCTTGGTTATAGCCAGGAGGCTTATGTTGTTATGGCCAGGTGCCTTGTGTTTTGGTTATAGCCAGGAGTTTGCGTTGTTGTATTTATACCGGTGGTTTGGGTGAGGCTATAAGGGGTTGGAGGAGGCCTCATGGGAAACCCACAGTAGTGTGGGGATCCCAGCGCCAGTAGGGCGCAATCTAGCTCCAGGGAAGGTGCAATCGAGTGCCAGAGAGGGTACAGCAGTACGGGGTGCGGAGACCCCAGCCCAGAGAGGGGTGTTTGAGGAGCCCAGGCATGGGCACGGTGAGCCCCAGACAAGGGGCAGTATTTTAAGGATCCCAAGAGGGGCAATGCACTTGAGAAGCCCGGATGAGGGGCAGCATTTGAGGAGCCCACGAGGGGCGATATGCAAGAAGCCCTAGAAAGAGGCAGCATTTTGAGGAGCCCAAGATGGGCGTAGCAAGCCCGGCAGCAGGCTAGCGCTGCAGGAAAACCCACGAGAGGGACAGTGTGCTGCAGTGGGCCCCAAGAAAGGGGTTAGCAATACAGCGTCCTGGGAGAAGGACAGGGTGCCCGGTGGTCCCCCAGAAGGGATAGCAGCACAGCATCCAGCAAAAGGGGAAGCAGCATGGTGGGCCTAAAGGGACTGGTAGCTCAATAGGAAGTCCCAGAGCAGGATGACATTTTTAGAGAAGGCCCAGAAAGGGCACTGAGACCCCAGACGGAGGGGTGACGCTTTGGACAAGGCCTGGAGTGGGCATTGGGAACCCCAAGGGAGGGGCCGTACATTAGAGAGAGCCCGGAGAGGGCATGGAGAGAGCCCAGGAGGGGCTCTAGTATAGAAAAGTACCAAGAAGGCCTGAGAGAGCGGGTATGTATTGTATTTTGACTAGATGTCTTTTCACATCTGCGAGGCTTGGAGCATGGTATTAGGGGTTGATCGGAGCCACGCATAGCCCTTAAGGCTAGGGTGCCTGGGGAACACCCAGTAGACAGGAAGACCACATAGAGTCAGGAAGATCACAGGGACAGGAGGTCCCACGCAGCCGTGCCAAAGGAGATATAAGACAGCTTCCCAACTATATTTAAGACCAAGACGTGGTGGGTGAGAATTTGAGGGTGCCTTGGGCCGGCCTTGAAGCGGTGAGAGGGACCTCAGGGAGATCATGGCCCTCCCTACAGGACGCGCCATGACAGTAGGCACCCCAAACTGAAATCAGAGCCCCAGGTCATAGAGTGCTGGCTGAGCTTACAACAGTGTAAATAAGATGAAAATTTGTCCTTTAACTCCTCTGTTTAACTTTTTCAGCATTTAAAGAATATAATCCCTCCAGGGGTGGATTCATGAGGGTGCAGTGATGCAGTCATGGTCCCTTTCACCACTGAGAACTCCAGTGAAACAAGTGTAGCAAGCTTGCTACCACCACTGCACCCCTTGTGCAGAATCCTAGGTCTGCTACTGAATCCCTCCAACTCAGAGTACTCTTCATGGTTGAGTTGTTTACAAGGTAAAATGCATGTTCTGTAGTGTGACACGGCCACCATGAGACTGACCTCTGCGTCAGCCTACCCACCCATCCTGGGCAGTCCGTCCGCCTGCCATGCCTAGTTAGTAAATAAGTAAGTTGTTCATTAATTGGAAGGCTGGCCTTCATTCGCCCAGCCATACCTGGTGGTGCATACACACTCTGACCTTTCCTACATGTCTCACAGGTGTTACTACCGTCATCAATTCTATACACCCCTGGCACTGAGCCCTCTGGCTCCTGTTTCTCTGCAACGCACAGGTACTGAGTTCTCCAGTGACTGGCTTTCTGCGCCTTTCTCTCAGATGCCTGGCTCTGTGCCACTCTTCCAGGTACCTGATTCTGCGCCTCCTCAGCTGAACCCCTCTGGCACTATGGGTTTGCCCCAACCCTATACCTCTACCCCTCTGGTGATATGGGCTTGCTGAACCCTTCTGGCTGCACCCTCCTGCTGCTCTGATCTCACTGCACCCCTGTAGCTGTGCCACCTGTCTTGGAACAGTCTGCACAGCCTGCCCACCTCTGTCACCTGCCAAGCTTTGTTAGTAAATAATTAAGTTGTTCATTAAGGACCTTCAACCTGTTCTTGGTTTCTTATTAGGGGTTCAGGTACTATCTTCTTGGTATATCATCTGCCTGCTGGACTTGACCCATCTCCTTTTTCCGGCCTCTTGATGATAAGCTTCTCCCATCCTGGGCACCGCCAATTTGATACAGGTTATTCTTTCTATAGGTTGCCTTATTTGGTTCTCCCTTCTGACTTGTCATCTTTCCCAGCTTGGTTTCTATTTGCTGGATGCATTCTGTTACAGCCGATATCTCAGCTTCATATGGGCTGTTGACTTTTCCCAGGCTTTCCTTTGGTTTCTTCCCAATGCCAAGTCTCCAGTTTCTCCCATTTCTTCCGTAGGCATTTTAGTATCGACAGCAAGACTTTTTCCCATAGAGACATGAGGTTTAGACCAGATGACCTTTCTGTTTCTAGGCCTGTATCCAGCAGGCTGAGTCTAGGCAAGTGTTCCCTCTAAGGTATAGTAATCCATGACTGCACTGCTTTGGTTCCATCTCCCCCTTTTGCCAAGCCTGGATCCAGACTACGCTAAGCCGAATAGACTAGAATCCTCATGCAATGGATCCTCATGCAATGGATTTTACAATAATCCTCCAAGCACAAGACGGGGGGCTGAGGAGCAGAGCAGTTCCCCAGAGCCGGTAATGGGGACTCTCTATTCATGATGCAGAAAAATGCTTTGGGTAAATGTGATATAATTTATTCAAAGCACCTTGTCTGCCTATGTCCTTAGACCAAAACAGCTGTAACCAGCACTCCCAAACTACATCATGGTTAGGAACGATTCCTTGCGCTTGCTCCTCTTCCTCTGACACAGACCCAGGTTTTGCACCATCCTGCTCTGCCCTGTGCACCCAAGATCTGGGGAAGCCAAGCTCCACACATGACCCTTCTCCAGGAATGAGGGGACACATGGACTCTGGGCTGGGGGGGGCAGAACAGTTCCCTGGAGCCAGCAGTGCTCACACCAGCCCCAGCCCCTGCCCTGCCTCTGCCTCACCTCCGGGAGTGAGAGGGCACATGGCCTTGGGGCTAGGGAGTGAAGCAGTTTCCTGGAGGCAGCCCCCAGTCTCAGCCCCACCTCCGGGAGTGAGGAGAGACTGCTCCAGCCCTCACCTCACCTCACTGAGCAGCAGACCAGCTCCTCTCTGGGCAGGTGTGTGGTGTTAATAAGTTAGTGCACGGCACTGTATTAAATTGTGTGTGGCTGCACACGCGCACCTTGGAGGGAACCTTGGTCTAGGCTCACCTCTTGGAATTGCTTTGCTCAGGTCTGGTGCTCTCTCCTGAGGTCCCAGTCCTTCCAGTTTTACAGCTTCTAGTTGTTTCTGTGGCTCGGTTAAGAAAGTTCTTAAAACCCCTCTCTCTCAAAGGAGTTCCTGGAGCTCTGTTCTGGCTGCCGTTGTATATTCAGTTAACTGAATTTCTATTTGAGTCACCTTCCCTCTCAGCTGTTTTGCTTCCTGGACATCCGCTCTTTGGGTCTCTATCACTACACCCTGGTTTGGGCTTCTTGCAGTCCTTTTTGGGTTAGTGCTAGCCTGGTTTCCCATTGTTGCTCCCCTTCTTTGACACTTTCCTGTAAACTCTGCATCTTCTCTTCCATCTCTGTGAGCTCTGCTATTCACCGTGAGCTCTGTCATCTCTGTGAACTCTACTGTTTCATAGTTTCATGGTTCGTAGGGTTGGAAGGAACCTAAGCAGATCATCAAGTCCAACCCCCTGCCATGGCAGGGAAGAGTACGAGGGTCAAACGACCTTGGCAAGGTGTTCATCCAGCCTCCTTTTAAAGACCTCCAGGGTAGGAGCCAACACTTCTTTTGGAAGTTGATTCCAGATCCTAGCCGCCTTGACAGTGAATAGCACCTCCTGATGTCTAGTCTGAATCTATGTTGTGCCAGCTTGTGACCGTTATTTCTTGTCATTCCTGGGAGTAATCGGGGAAACAAACTCCCCCAATCCCTGCTGGTCCCTGCTGACTAGTTTGTAAATGGCTGCTAGATCCTCCCTCAGCCTTCTCTTGTGAAGGCTGAACAGGTTCAGATCCCTTAACCTCTCCTTGTAGGGCCTGCCCTGCTGACCCCCAATCATGTGAGTGACACCCCTCTGGACCCGCTCCATGCTGGCCACATCCCTCCTGAAGTGCAGCGCCCAGAACTGGACGCAGTACTCCAACTGTGGCCTGACCAGTGTCACATAGAGGGGGAGGATCACCTCCTTGGACTTGCTTGAGATGCATCTGTGGATGCATGACAAGGTATGGTTGGCCTTCCTGAC
>JAGPOW010000261.1:17987113-18023440 GCA_030014935.1 Caiman crocodilus
TGGCATCAATAATGACTCCAAGATCCTTTTCTGCCTCTGCACTGATGAGAAGGGAGTTCCCCAGCCTGTAGGTGTGCTGCTGGTTCTTCCTCCCCAGGTACTGTTCACATTGGACCTGTAATGTCTCACTCACCTGAAAGTCTCTGACTTCTGGGGTGGTTGATCCGGACACTCCTTGACTTGTTGCTTTTCCCTCTCAAAGGACAAGGTCTGCTCTTCTATATCCTGTAGGCATGACTGTAGTTGATTTATCTCAGCATGTTGTGCTGCTTCTTTTGCTTTACTGGCCTCCAGACTTATCTCTAGGGATTGTACCTTTTCTCCATTCCATTTGTTCTCGCTCTCCGCCTCTTGCAGCTGAGCCCTCAATGTATCACAATTCTCTAACCTGGACTTCAGCTCTGTCTCCAAAGACGGCAGCTGAGCCAGGAGCTTCTTGATCTCTAGTTGTTGTTCCTATGTCTTTTCCATTCCTGCCACTGCCACCCAGTCTGTTTTCTCATATGCAGCTTTGGCTGCAGTCATGGCTTGTTGTAAGGCTTGCACCTCTTCCTCCAGCTGGGCATACTTCTGATGCCATTCCTTGACCTCATCATACAGTTTCTCTACTTTATGGTGCAACCTAAATCTTTTAACAGCTGCTCAAGGATGGACACATCCTGTGTCTGTTCTGTAGCTGTCCCTACCAGTCTTGAAGTTAGTTACTCCATTTCTTTCTGTAGTGATTGTAACTTTTTCTCATGCTCTCAGCTTTTGTCAGCTGCTACTGTAATAAGCTTCTCAAATGCTTTGTTTCTTTCTGCCTCTGCTGCAATCAAGCATCTCATCTCCTTCAATCCTCCTTCCTTTTTACCAGTTTGCAAGCATTGTTCTAGGGCAGCCACTTTTACCTCTGCTTTCTCCCATCTGGACTTTTCTACCTGCACCCCTCTGGCACTATGGGATTCCTGAGCCTCTGTAGCTGCACCCTCCTGGTGCTCTGGACTCCCTGAGCCCCTGTAGCTCTGGAGCTATGCTTGGTGTGCCTAACACTGGGCTCTACCAAATCATATGCCCTCTTTCTCCAGGCACTAATGAGGCCTCCAAACCTCCCCTTCTAGCCTCATCTTGATCCTTCAGGACAAACATGAACACAGACACAAGCCCCTAGGCTATAACTGAAAGGCTAGCAACAACAATAGTACTATGGCCCTTTAAGGAGAGAGAGAGAGAGAGAGAGAGAGAGTCTGCTAGCTACAACCCTGCCTTCTCCTGGTTAGGTGATGTCAGCAGGTGTGGCCAATTACTTTCTTAAGCTGTTACCCCAGCAACATGCAGCTGAGGAGCTCTGCTTAGCCTGCAGAGCAACCAGGCCAGGCTTCTTCAGCCTTAAGCAGCAGGCACATCTTAGTGCCCTGCTACACATAGTCAACTGGTAGGCTTCAGTCTTCATGTTGGTTCTTACTATGATGCAAATGAGAGACTATCTAGGGTTAGGAACAGACTTTCAAAAAGCCTGAGCCTGAATTGATTTAATCTTTGCACATTAGTCTAACCTGGCTAGGCTGAACAAGTTTGTAACCAGACAGACATCACCTCTGGAGTGAATAAATACAGGCATATGCCTGCAGTTGCTCAAGCTAGAAGCCAGGGGGCACTAGAGAAGCCCCCCCCCCCCCGCACCTTCCACAGTGCTGAGCTGAGGGGAGGCATAGCCAGGTCCCAGTAAGATGCTCTGATTTTGGTGGGGTTCCCCCCTGCTCCACTCTTGACCAGCCCAGCAAAGAGTTGATAGAGCATTTATCAGCCCATCAGCAGAGCAAAACCTCTCACATTATTAGTTCAAGCTCTTCTTAAACAACTTTTTCCAAGGAAGTAATGGAAGGATCAGATGACCTGTTGATTAGGTCCAAAAAAGCCCTATGTGGACAGTGTCCTGTCTGCCTTTGTCCTGTCTTCCTTACATAGACACCTCTCAGCATTAGCTAGCATACCACATGCTGGTTATCTCTGTGCTATGGGAGAGGGGAGTAGGGAATCACTGCTTGAGCAAGGAGTAGTGAGGAGTGAAGGAGGAAGCCAGGTAGACTGCTGTGCCTGCTGTCTCTGCCAGAGCTCCAGCCAGGGAGCAGAGGGGAGGGCCCAGCCCAGCTCTCTGGAGCAGAGAGCCCCACCCAGAGCTACAGAGCATCTGGGATGCTGGGGGGTTCTAGTTTAAGTTAAACCAAGAAAGTGTCTGGCACAGACATTGCATAAACCAGTTTGACCCAAATCAGTTAAGTCTAATACTACATTCAATCGGGTTTATCTCAAACCAGTTTCAGCCATTTTCAAACTGGCTTATGTGCATTGAATGTCTGTTCTGTTACAGGTCTAAACCAGTTTCTGATCAATTAAACTGGTTTATGTGTAATATCTGCCCCTAGCCTAAGTGTGAGTTTCCCTTCAATTGATTCAGTTTGGGTACATGAATGGGGTTCCTATCAACACCAAGAGCCCTAAGTGCACATCCAAGAGCCCAATCTGGCTCCAGAATCATCCTGCTTTGACCTCTTGAACCAATATTCATAATTACAGGTTTGGGGGAGGCAGCTGGGCCAGAGTCATTCTTAAAGGTTTTTCACTGCTTGCTCCCTCCTGAAACTTTCAAAAGAGGCAAAACAAGTTTCTGGTTTCTCATTTTCCTTTCTATTTTGGGAAATCACCTCTGCCACAGCAAGAGCTTTACAGTGCTGAGAGCCAAACTCCACCATCCAATCTGTAAGGCAGATCTCAGATAAGCACTTTAGCTGAAGTATTTTTTGGCTGAAACAAGTAACTGAGGATTCATGGGATTCTTGCAAGCTCCAAACATCATTTTCCACTGGATCTCTGCCATTTGTATGTTTGGGACAATGCTGTCGATTTCCCAAGGGACAGGCAATCTTAGCACATGCACCACTAAGCGAGACTCACTAAAATTTGAGTTTAGCCCATAGAGCATAATATAAAATGAAATATCTGATGGCTTATGAAGAATGAATTTATAAAATATGCTAAATTACAGTCACTCAAGTTTTATCAGCAATGAATGATCAGATGTCAGACACCATCCAAGTGTACATCACAGCACAAGACATGAGACATCATGATGCCTTCAGCAGTTTACATCCCTGAGGGAGGTCTGTAACACCTACCTGTGCAAAATTGTCTCCTCTTAGACCTGCCCAAAAGGCAGCATTCTAAATATTGGACCTGCCACAGTATTCAGGCTCAGAAGAAATAGTTAGGAAAGGGACAAAAGTGCATCCTTGAACCAAACACCCTTGAACATAATGAAATTCAGATCCAGACCTGAACACTATAGCCTGGGTTCATTTTCCAGTTGCAAGAGACTCCTCTTGGACTCCTCCAAAAAAGATAGATAGTTATGCCTAATATTGGGAGGCTGACGTTTCATTTTTTTAAGTTGTGTAGAGGACACCAAGGGAAACTGGTCTCAAAGGACTTTGGTATTAAGCAATTCACAGATGTCTCTGGCCATTTTTAATTGAATTTGGAGCTGCATAATTAGATGTTTAGTCCTGGACATTGTAAGAGGATGGTATTTATCAATGGCTCTAGCACCTGCCCATTAGCACCTTGTTTCTTTCATGTACTCTAGCCGTCAACCACAGCTCAGTCAACCCAAAAATGTACTCAAGGTGCAATGTTGCATGGGCTTAGCAAAGCAACTGTAATTTTGTGGATATCTTTCCATTTGGTTTAAACCTGCTTGACAACAATTTAGCTTTCTCTTAGGATTATTCCCTTACACTCCCTACATTTTTTTAGTGTACTTTTTCTGGAGGAAACAAATATCTAACAGGTACAGCTTTTGGTGCATACTGATAGCAGCATTTATATGTGAATTAAAACTAAAATGTATTATTAACTGTATTGTCTATTATTATAATTTAAAAGGTAGCTAGAAAATAGGTAATGTGGGGCCCCAAATCAAAAACTGAAATATTTCAATATGTTAAAGTCACTACAGTACCACAGGAATGTTGTAGTTTATGCTCCTGTTCTCCTAAAAATGCAGAGTTTCTCATTAGACTACTCCCCCAAGGAGCACCATGATATCTTTCTTCTTTGTTGAGAAAAACATTGTATTTCATGATATACCACAACCCAGTCCAGGAGGGCCACTCGCATGATTAGTGGCCTCCGTGAAAAACCCTATGAGGGGAGGTTCAGAGATCTGGATCTCCTCAGCCTTCACAAGAGATGTCTGAGAGGGGACCTTGTAGCCACCTATAAGTTCATCAAGGGAAGACAAAAGGGAATTGGGGGTTTACTATTTATCAGAGCGCCCCAGAGAGTAACTAGAAATAATGGGTGCAGACTAGTGGAGAGTAGATTTAGGTTAGACATTAGGAAGAAATTTTTCCCAGTAAGGGAGGCCAGAATCTGGAATGCACTTCCAAGAGAGGTGGTGCTATCATCTAACTTGGAGGTCTTCAAGAGGAGGCTTGACAGTCACCTGGCTCAGATCATCTGACCTCGGTCCTCTTTCCTGCCAGGGGCAGGGGGTCGGACACAATGATCCATTGTGGTCATTTCCAACTCTATGAATCTGACAGACATAGTCTGACTGAGAAACCCAGCTTGTAAAAAAGATAGACCATGTATGGACCATAGCTGATTCAAAACATTTTACCTTTCAGGCAAAAACTAAGCATTGTCCAGAGTGATCTTTACAGAGAAATGCCATTAATGAAAAAATTGTTTAGTCAAAAATGTATCTTTCTATTGGAAAAAAAGCTTTTAATGGATTTTTTTCAGCGAATCCAACTACATATGACAAAGACCTGTAGGAGATCTTTCTTGTGTCTTTGAAGAAGGAAACTGTTGCAGGTCATAAGGAGACTCGTAAGCCAGGTACAGACATAACACTTTTACTCTTAGAAGTGATTGGAAAATGGTCTATGCCTATAACAGAACAGAAGTTCAGCACACAAAACTAGTCTATACAGAGAAGATGTTTGGCGCACATAGACTGGTTTAACAATGGTAGAACCTGATCTAAGATTTGCTCCCCGCCCCCCACCAAGGGGTGAATGTGTGTTTTGTTTGCTACCAATATAAACTATGACACAGAAAACCATTAATTTGGATCAATTCCACCTCAGGCTTTTTGTATGTCTGTACCTATCCGTAATGTCTGGACTAAAACTTGGATGACAAGTACTGTGGTAAAATAGCTGGTCTATATATTCTCCCCTACCCTGTGCTTTTCCTGCCTGGGAAACAGGGAGATATTTTTAGAATATTATTTCAAATAACTCAAGCTATCCAATTTCATTTCATCTGGCAATTCTCATGCAGTGTGAGCTGAGCTGGCAGAGACTGCAATGTAGCTCACTATGTAACAAGGAGTGGAGAGGAAGGCAATGCCAAGAAGACCATGGCTTCACTTCTCAGATGCAGACAATCTAAATTTTCACCATCAAGACTGTATTATTGCTATGTGGTATACCTTGATCATGCCTCAAAGGCCAGCTGGATGGTGGAGCAAGCCTGCACACCATCCTACCTGCTACTAAGTCAGATCAATGCAATCCTCTTGCCCAACTGACCATCCTGTTCCACAGTTCTGAACTGGTAGGGATGTTTGTTCCTCTCCTTTCAGGAAACAGCTGACATTCTAAAATGATGTACCTATTGATGCCCAAATTCTATAGGTATAGTTGATTTTTGGCCAAATCCTGAGTCTTCACTCAAAGCCCTGGAGGGATCATACCAAGATCCACATGCAGGAGAACAATCAACAGACAAATCTCCCCAACCTGATTGCAAGACAAAAGTTTAAGAAAACTTCTCAGAAGCACTAGCTACTAGGAGTGTGCAAAATGGGCCGTATTCAATTTGGATTCGGCCCAACTCAGGGGACAGTGATTCGATTCGTTGATTCAGATCACTGTCCCAATTCAATTCAGCCAAATCTGAATCCAAAGATTCGATGCTGATTCAGAGCATCAGTGATTCGGCCATAGACAGAGCTTTAAATGTTTTTTCTACATACCTCAAGGTACCAGGTATGGCTTGTGAATGCTGAGATGGTAGGGTGGATGGAGCATCCCACAGGAGCACGAGGGACCCCCCTACATACTTGGTGGTGGACCCCGAAATAGACCAGAAGTAGACTCAGAAGTAGACCGGCTCAGCAATTGGCCACAAGGGGACCCTGGGTGCCTCCCCCCACCTCCCCTGCCCCCTAGACTCAGGAAGCACCAGTCAGTGAGCCAGTGGGCTGAGGGGGATTCACCACACACTCAGTGGTGGTCCACTGCTGAGCATGCAGGGACCCCCCCATACTGCTGTGGGACACTCTATCCACCCCAGCATTGCAACATTCATGAGCCACCTGGTACCTTGAGGTACGCAGAAAAAACATTTAAAGCTGTGTCTATGTCCGAATCATCAAATCTCTCCAAATCTGTCTGAATCGATTTGGAGGGTTCCAATTAGATTTGGGGAGATTAAAGTGTTTCCTGATTCAATTCAGATTCAGAGATTTGGCCACTGAATCAGGCCAAATCTCTGCCAAATTGAATCAGTGACTGAAGCTTCACACAGCCCTACTAGCGGCTTCCCTCAGATTCCATGGAGTGTGGTGAGTATATGCAAAGGAGAGAAAACGGTGGAAGGAACTGTTCTGAGAACAAGTTTCCCTCGATTTATGCAGGTTCTTTATAAGCAAATTCGCTCGTATGCAATGAGCATATCTAGACCCATAATTTGTTATATGCAAGGTAAGTTCACTCTTATGCAATCAACATAGATGCTCCCCGCCCCACCCAAGCAGGTAAGTGTGTGGGGGAAGGGGAAAGAGTGACCCCACTCACCCAGCCCTGGCTGCAGCAGCCCCAGGAGCAGCCGACACCAGCTGCCTGCACCAGGGCACAGCACAGCCCAGGAGCACAGGTGAGCGGGGACAGGTGGAGCATGGTGCAGCCCAGCAGCTGCAGGTCACTGCCACCAGGGCTGGGATGAGTGCCGCTCTGTTCCCTCTGTTTTGCTCCCTTGTGCAGCCCTAGGAGCAGCACCCCTCCCCCTGCCCCTTCCCTAGTCCCAGCCTCATTCCCTCCCTCACTGCCATGGGAACCTATCCCTATTTGTTACATTGTTAAGTGGATTTGCTTTATGCAAATTTGATTTATGCACTGTTCTCCAGGAACACATATACAGCATAAATCGAGGGGAAACCTGTAGTAGGAGGGTTGGAGGTGGAGATGATGGATAGCATTAGGGTCTAGAAAGAGAAGTATTCACTTCCCCCTCTTCACTTATTTGAAATTCTACTAGAAATGTCTCTATCTGTGTTACATGCCTATCCACACATTTATAGATAAGGGTCTATTCAATTCACAATTCCGCAGATTTCAATTAAAATGCAAAATCCGGGATTATCTGCAAAGTCAATTTAAAAAAAAACCTTAATAAAAATAAAATGCTGGCTCCCTTGGGTTGGGGGGAATGGTCCTCACTGCCCCTGCAGCCTAGACTCACAGCCCAACTCAGGGACAGAAGTCTCCAGCCGGTGGGGCAGCACAAAGGACAACAGACAAGATGGCAGCCACCCCCTTGTAATTCCCACCCCCTGCCAGGGCCTCTCCACCAATCAGCAGGGGCTGGGCCACCGGAGCACATCCAGGAAACATCTGCAGAATTTGCTATTTATGCCATGACCAACCATGAAAAATGTTTAGATTCCTCACAATTTAACACTGTTTATAGATTCTGCAATGTTTTCGTTGTCATGAAAACTCCCTCTAATAAGAGGATACAGTCAGATTGTGTGATGAACAAGGCCGAGAAATCAGACTTTGTATCCAGATAAGATCTGAGGCCATATTAGGAAAGAGATTTGATGGTGATGAAGTCACGCTGGCTGATCTGATGAAATTTTGGCCCCAGAATGTCAGATCTGATCTTACATGATTTCCAGTATCCTGAGGGTTGTCTGCCTCAAGGGATCAACCACTTGCATAGGATTATCTGGTCTTGAAAGATTTCAACTGATCTTAAATCAGAGCCAAAAACTAAACTTCTTCAAATCTTTTTAATTTTTGGCACCAAATCTATGGTGTTTGGTTTTGGTCTTCAAATTTCAATTCAAACTTATCACCCAAGAGATTTCTAGTAGTAGCCCCTTTCTCTATTCAAGACCAAGGATACTATTTGTGATTGGAGAGGACAACAGAAGTGCTCATTCTAGAAATATTATAAAAGTAGGAAAGCATTTTTAGGAAAGCAATACATTTATACTCTGGCTTCCAAGGATAGCAGTTCAGGATTGCATATTATTAACACCATTAGACTGAGATAATTTATTAAGAATAAGAACTCTATCAGTCCTATTCCAGGGCTAAATTATGATTGTGAAACCTTTTTCAGCACAGCTAAGTGACTATAGTATTAAACAAGCTTAGTTATATTCCATGGTAACAAAGGAACAGAATAGATTCTGTTTGAATACATTCTATAGAGCCAGGTAGCTCAAATCATGCTCTTGTGTTGTGATGCCTTTTAGCTGTTACTAATGGCTTGAGATCTTAATAATTCAGCTGTTCAATCAGCTGTGATCTATTAATGGTTTCAAAATTCTCATATGTTACAAGCAGTACCTTAGGCAAGAGTTATTTTCTAACCAACACATGTGATGGGACTTCAGTTAAACCTCATATCTCTAAGACTGTCATCCACATCGAAGTTCTCTGATGACCTTCCCAGAATGGGCGTTTTTGCTTGGTTGGTTTTTAACTTCCCAGTAATGCTAATACCGAGGTCTGTTTATCCAGAATTAATTCTGGGGTACCAGTGTTGGGGTTACATTGAATGCATATAATATTTGTGTTTACGGGGATATTTGTCTTTATTTGTTTTCCTTCACAGTATTCCACACACTACATTTGCAATAATCAACTTTTTAAAAGTCAGTATGCTCCTCACAGAGCAACCTCAGATGCCACAGGTTCACTTTTAGTCATTAGAAAGATGATAATTGTGAGATATGTTGGCAAACATTGTCTTTTGGATAGGCCCCACTTGTGCACAGATACCACAGCAGTGACCACTGTTAGAGACAGGTACGCTATTGAACTATTGCAATTTGTAATAGATCAATCCTGAATATGAGACTGGTCCCAAGCCATTCATTCACCTTACTTTATTAGTGGGAATAAGCATACATAGAGTGGACAGGACTCATTTTCTAGTGATGCTCCCAAACTCACTGCAGAAGCCTTATAGGCATAACCTAGGAGTCCACTTCTGCATCCATCATGGTGTGACCCTCCTTGGCCAACTCCTAACTGAAAAGGTTTAAGAGGAAATTAACGCTTTTGTATGCAATGAAGGCAAGTTTCAGAGTATTTTGCTCCAAAAAA
Organism: Caiman crocodilus; assembly: GCA_030014935.1. Lineage (NCBI taxonomy): Eukaryota > Metazoa > Chordata > Crocodylia > Alligatoridae > Caiman > Caiman crocodilus. Next base: position 17,996,506 of record JAGPOW010000261.1, read on the forward strand.
AAAAAAAATTACAGAGGGCACAGGTTCTGCAGAGTGGAACTTTCAATTGAAGTAAAATGGCCATGCAAACCATCTAAGAAGTTAAGAAAAAATTATCTTGGATTGGGTTTTGGGCTTATTTCACTATGTATGAAATGGAAAAATGGCAGCATTTTCTCCTAAAACTGGTTTGCAGGTCCAACACAGAAAGCATACACACCTCACGCCACACCCACAACAGCAAGGCAAGTAGACTTTTTTTCTTTAAAGGGATAATTTGTTGCAACTGGATGAATCACCTGGCCGCTTATCAGAAGGTTCTGAGGCCATTCATCCCAAACAGCTACAGCCGAAAGCAAATCTGTTCCAGTCATGGTAGGTGGCCTGCTTTTGTTTCTGCTGAATTATGATTCCACTGGGTTCACTGAATTACTTCAGATTCTCCAGGCTGCAATCACAGTTACACTAGGCCAAGGATAAATTATGTTTCTACTCACTTGAAGGCCCTTTTATATTGCCAGAGAAGTGTTAAGGGGCTTGGTGTAACAGAGAATTTCAGACCTTGATCTTTGGGAAAGGAACCTTTGAGGCTCTCCAAAAAATGTTTCTGTGGTGCAGTCAAGCGTATGCTGTGTACTGGCAGTAGCAGACCCTACAGAGAGAGGCGGCTGCCCCGTCTACTGACTGGGGGAACTCCACAAAGAATGAGATTTTCTAAACCATTTTAAACATATAGTTTAAATATAATTAAATATTTTTAGGCAATATTTCTAAACTAGGTCCAGTTTTGCAAGAGCATTCCTATAAATGTTGGTGAGACAGATAACACCCTTGCACAGTGTGGCAAGTTCAAGGGCAGCCATGGTGCCACTTGGTGGCCATGTAATTCCTGCCCTGGGTCCAGCTCTACAGTCCTGCACATCCTTTAATTGCCCGTCATGCCTTTGATATTAAGATTTATTAGAAGGAAGGCTGCCTGAGGGTCTTAGAGTGAGCCTGTTATTGTTCAAGGCTAGGGACATTCAAAAAGCCTGAGCCTGAATTGATTCAATCTTTACAGGTTAGTCAGACCTGGCTAGACTAAATCAATTTGTAACTGCATAGATATCCCAGACATGCAGGCACATGCCTGCAGCAGCTTAGGCTGGAAGCTGCGGGGTGCTAAAGCAGCCCTCCTTTCCCTTCTACAGTACTGAGCTGAGGTAGGGCATGGCCCAGCCCCAGCAGAACACTCTAATTAGCCCAGCAGGGAATTGATAACAGTGTTTATCACCCCTAATTCAGTGTTTATCACCACATTAAAAAAACAACACAGGGACATTACCAGCTACCTGTTGATTCTGCCTTTGACCCATCTGCCATAGCACAGACCATAGCCAGCATGTGGTCTGCTAGCTAATACACAGACACCTCTCAGCAAGGCAGAGGGGAAGGAGGAATTCCTGCTTAGCAGGGATTGTTGAGGGGGAGGGGGGAAGCAGCCTGCATTCCCTGCGGAGCTACAGCTAAGGAACAGAAGAAAGAGGCTAGCCTTGCAGAGCAGAGAGCCTCGCTTAGCCCAGAGACCATGCCAGGATGCAGAGTGTCTGGTTTAACTTAAACCTGCAAGGGGACTGGGACAGACATTGCAAAAATGTCTTGATCAAATCAGTTAAATCTGATACTGCTTTCAACTAGGTTTATCTCAAACTAGTTTCAGCCATTTTGGGTTCCCAGCTTCTTGGCTTGCTCTCTTAGGCTCTAGCTGCAGCTGCTCTCCTCAAGCTTGTTCCGTGGCTGCTGCACACTTCCCCTCCAAAAAGTCCCTGTGGGACCTCCTAAACCAATCAATCTCTATGGCAACCCCACTGCAGCTGCACCCTCCCTCTTGAGCAGGGTCCTGTCTGGACCCTTGTTCTCTTGAAAGTAATAGAGCCCACAGGCTCTGTCACACACAGTAAAACTCAAGGGACAAGGTGCTACGGAAAGTGAAAACTACAGTAGGATTTCCTTTAAGAGGTTCCCCTGCCTTATTCCTTTGATGCAAAATGAAGCAATTTTCCCCTCATATGCTAGAGATCCAGCCCTGCGTCTCCAGCACAGACTGATTCTGCTGGAATTTCTCTGTCTGCGGTTGGCCTCTAGCACTTCATTTGAATTTAAGAATGAAGCTCCACTATAAGGAGAGGCCTTCTGTGATTACTTCCTCAGTGCTGGTCTTCCCCACTAGTCCTGGCATTAGACACTAAGGTACAGTATAGTACAGTACATCTTCTCCAATTTCTAAGCTTGTCCACTTGCTTTTTTGGAAAGTCTTAAGTGCTAAAGCCACCTCCTTGTTCCTTTCCAGAATGAAAGATTCAGGAGATTTCCACTGCTCCAATTTTCTGTTGTATTTAATTTATTACTGGCACCAAATAACAGTAGTGCAACAAACAATGGTATTGGGTAGACACTTATCATTATTTCCTGGTCCTAGTCACTTTTCTTGGGTCACTTCTCTTTCACAGGACAGAGGTCAGTAACCACCTATTGCTATAAATGTGGCCTGCTTTTGTGAAGCTCTAACTTTCTATGCACGTTTCTCTAGAGCATTCAGAACACTGTACAAAATGAAAACATTATTGGGTAGTCAGAGCTAAATCGAACAGCAAGATTGTACACAATAGTTTTACCTGCTCGTAGCAAAGTGAAGAGCAAATGGGCTGAAGGAAAACTATGCCACGCATCCTATACCTTTGTAGAACAAGACCTACCATGGTAAAATAGATGCCAACCCGACATGCTTATATGACCGAGATACACTGACTAAAGAGTGACTTTAGTCATCTTCAGTGAGGTTACCTGGAAGAAAAAAAAGATAATACTTTGTGAAAAAGGTCATGACTTAGTAAGTTTGGTTTTGCTCCACAGAATGAAAGTGGGACTTTAGGATTTTTTCCTAAAAAAATATGAGAGAGAGTCAGATGGGTGGACAGACACTCACCTGAGAAGAGCCAATAGCTGAGTGGTTAAGGGGCTCAACTGAAATGTTGAAAGTATCTACCTCATTCAAGAACTTGAACTTGAATTTGAGTCTCCTACATCACTGGTGAATGTCCTACTTGTCTGATTGGCCTCAGTCTCTCTCTAACATGAGAAGTACTTCATTATACATACAAAAAAGAACTGTTCCAACAAGTGAGATCATCTCTACAGCCTGGTGATGAAAATTTTGCCTGGGATACTGGTTCCCGTTACATTCTCTCCTCCAAAACAGAACAGAGACTTGAACCTGGGCTTCTTGCAGCCCAGAAAGGTACATGAACTACCAGCCTGTTCCAGGGTCTTACACTTTCTTTGTGAAAAACATGCAGACTGAAATTCTCACTCAAATGTCATACTCCAGGATCTCACGCTTTAAGAAAAATATAAATATTTCAAGACTCACAATAAAATCAGAAGATCTGATGACAAAGAGTTCTCTGTGGCTACAAACCACAAGTGAAATCTTTAGTGTTCAGAATCAAGGCTATAGCTAGTACCTCCAGCTCCATAAAAACAAGCCAAAATCATTTTAATGTGCCATTAGCACATGTTAATAGCTCCAGTTCCAAAAAGGCCAGCCATTGGAGAGTTCAACGGACACATCTTTTATTGGATCCAATGTCCTATCCAGCAGAGGGCGGTGATACATGCTCATACCCAGAGCCCATTATTTACGCACTGATTTCCAGTACATTAAAGTATGCAGAAAGTTAAACCTGAAGATTAATAACATGTAAAGTAATAGATGTGAGAGACAAAGAATGAATGATGATAGCTGCAGAATAGCATAGGCGTGTGCCATGACAAGAGGCTTTTTTGCTTTTCTGATCTTAGCCCAGCCAGGCAAACCTCTATTCAAGTGGAAACCTCTGTTCAATTAAAGATGTGTTTTGGGATCTCTTCCATCTGAAGCTTGTGCCGGTGCTTTTCCTGGCCCAACTCTGAGTGAGATGTACAAGCAAAGAATCAATGTTTTAGGAATGCAGTTTGGCTGATTGTATTTAGGAAAAGTTGTGTGTCCCATCAACAATGAGAACTGGAACTCTAATAGTAATCATACTTCATCCATGGTATCTTTTACACCAGGGGTAGGCAAAATATGGCCCACAGGCTTGATCTAGCCCGCAAGGCCATTCTATCCAGCTTATGGGGCCCCTAAAAATTTAGAAAATGAATATTGATCTGTCCTTGGTTCCTGTCAAAAATGACAGGAACCAGGGGCAGTAGGACCGAGGGGAAGCCTGGTGGGCTCCCAGAACAGCAGGGCCCTGCCGGCCTCGCCTCCCCACAGCCAGAAGTCCAGCAGGGGCTTCTGGTCTGGGACCACATGGTTGCCCTGGAGCAGGAATCTCAGGCAAGGGGGGGGACCCTGGGCAGGAAAGGAGCCCGGGGAAATGCTGAGCCTAGGAAAAAGTGGCCTCTTGCCCACCCCATGGCCCCTGCTCCCTGCTGCAGCTGCTTGCAGCTCAGACAGGGCTGTCCTGAGCAGGCACAGGCAGCCCCTGGTGGGCTGTGAGTGGCTGCAGTGTGGGGCACTGGCCATGGGGCAGGGGCAGGGCTGCTTTTCCCACACTCAGCACCAGCTTGTAACCTGCCCCTGCTGCCAGCCTGGGCCCCGCACCGGCTCCAGGCTCACTTGTCGGGGTGGCAGCAGCTGCGGCCCCCCCACACTTGCCACGTCAGGCAGCGTTTGCTGCTGCTGCCCTCCTGGAGCTCATGCGCTGGGCAGCCCAGAGGTGGTGGTGGCAAACACTGCCCAGTGTGGCAAGCAGGGGAGCCACAGCACAGCCCCAACGGCCGAGGCCGGAGCCAGCACAGGGCCCAGGCTGGCAGCAGGGCTGAGTTACAAGCTGGTGCTGAGTGCGGGGAAAAGTGGCCCCTTGCCCACACCATGGCTGGCACCCTGCACTGCAGCTGCTCGCAGCCTGTGTGGGGCTGTCTGTGCCTGCTCAGGACAGCCTCGCATGGGCTGCAAGTGGCTGCAGCAGAGAGCATGGCCATGGAGCGGGGGAAAGGCCGCTTTTCCCTGCACTCAGCACCAGCTTCTTCCCTGCTGGCAAGCACAGAGTCAGGGCTGTGCACTGCCCCCTCCACCCCCCACCTATACCGTGGGGCTGGAGGGCACTGGGAGTGAGCGGGTGCACGGGGCCTGCATCAGTGTCCCAGGGCCAGTGGCAGCAGGGCCCAAGCAGGGTGGCAGGAGTGCAGGGTCCCAGCTGGCAGGAGCTCTATGGAGCCGAGGCAGCTCCCCCCTCTCCCTGCTGGTGCAGGCCAGCCCAGCTCCGCAGACCCCTGCCAGCCTGTGCCCTGCTTTGGGCCACAGTGGTGCTGGCCCTGGGACATTGGTCCCAAGATGGTGACTGGGGGCAGGGCACCTGTCAAGGGGTGGGGCTATCCATGTGGCCCTCCACCGCTTGCCAAAACTAAGAAAATATGTTATATGTTAGGATCAAATAAAATTAGTAACAAAGTTCTCACCCTGCTTCCTTGTCATTTTAAAAATATGCAGCATTTGCAGTGAATCTTCACTTGCCAAACACATGCATAAAAAAAAAGCATTGCTCCTTTTGGAGACTGCTAGACAGTTGGTAGGGTGGGGAACAAGGGGTTAACTTCAATTCCTTATTCCTCCTTTCCTGGCAGGGGTAGTCAGAGGAAGAGTGTTGGACTTGGAAGTAAGGAGGAGAAAGTACTTGAGAATTTCAACTATAATTCACTAGGTAGCTTCTGTGACCCCATTTGGGATTACAACCCACAGTTCAGGAGACTGCTCTAATAATGGAACAACTCTTCATCAAGCAGGATTATTTAAACAGCTGCTTTCCTCAGATTGCCAGGGCGATGTGGAAATTTCACACTGTTACCTGAGTCCGGGTTCTTCATTTCCCTCCTAGGGAACATGCATTGCAATTAAATATAAAGTAGATTGTCCTGATACTATAATGGGCTTTGCAGTTCTATAGTACTCATCTTCCAAGCACAACGCTAACTTTAAGGAGTGAAGCCTCAAAGCCCCTTTTATTTGAATACACGTTTACAGCCATTCCAGAGAAAGGAAAGTTATGCCAAAGAGACATTAAGAGCAGAGCCAGTATTCTCAAATATGAGTGCCTAAAGCTAGGGTGCTTCATACACATATAGGAACCTAAGGGAGTAGCCTGATTTTCAGAAATGTTGGGCATGCACAGCACCAATTGCATTTGATTAATTAAAAACCTTTGTTTCTCCTCAGGCATGCTAAATACAATGTATTCACCTAAACTGTATGTCCAATGCCATGTAATAATGAGAGAAGGAGGAGTAGGTATTTTTTTTTGATCCCATAATTTAACCATATTCCTTTATCCACCAGCGATATGAAGTCAGTAGGAAGTTTCGCCCCGCTATCAATAGGAGGATCCAGGCCACTGCTGTGTCAACTGAGTTAGTTACAGTAGCATTAAACTTAGAAATCAGAAATGGTTTAACTGAATGTCAAACACTAACAATTGCTGGCTAATACCATATTCCAAAATCCTCCCTTAAACCCAACAGGTAGGAGGTGGCAAGATCCTTTATGGTCACAGATATGAAAATTGGACATTGTCTATCAAATGAAATCCACAATCATCTGCAAGCAGGCTTAGACTTTATGAAGAGTGAGCAGCTCCTGGGGACAGTTCAAATTCTTCTCCCAATACACATCAGTCACTCAGTCTGCACTAGTTACATTTACCCCGCTCATATTACATTTGTTCCCAGCCTGCTCTCCCCTTGAAATCTGCCCCTAACACATACAAAGGATGGGAGCATGAACCTGTTTGTGACAGACAGCATAGCATGTACTGAAGTGGACTTCTTCATAATGGACTTCTTTTATATACAATGGACTGGCAATATTACAGTAGAACAATCTCTTCTCTAATTAAAGCTGTCAGATTCCTCTTTTCACTTGGTTAGTTCCTGTTTGGGGAAAGGGTTAGGATTCTCTTCAGCATGTGTAATGAGAGGATTTAAAGAAAAAAAATAGACACGTTAATTTAACCTTTACCCCCAAACTGGTGTGAGAGTGCTTACCCAGAAAAATTTAATCCTGTGCTCTATCCAATTTCCAAAGTGCTCCTGCTTTTCACTTCTCTTATTTCACTTCTGGGTTGGCTATAGCCCAAGAAGATCAAGTCACCTCCCCAAAGTCAAAAAATGAGTGTGTGACCCAGCCAGGATTAGAACCCAGAATCCCAGTTCTCTGCTCCGGGCAGCATTATTGAGTTAGTAGGAACTAATATTAATACTGCTGCCCTCCCTATCAGTACAAGTGTTCCTTACATAATCTCCATGAGACATTTAAGATCTTAGCCTGTAATTTTCAAAGATGGCCAAGAGAGTGAGGTCCCCTCAACCTACTGACATTCCATGAGCGCTGCCTTCCTTGAAAACAGAGATTATAGTGAAAAGCCTTGAACTCGAGCAAACAACGCAACCAGCAGTGCAACAGGTGCATAGGTGCTGAATACCTTCAGAAAATGACTAATAGCCCAGCAGTTCCCTTCAGGCTGCCCTGCCTATTAGTTCAGCCTGCTTTGCTGTCACACTGAACTAGCTGGGACAGTGCCCTGCAGGAGAGTTCTAGCTGCATATTTGATGACTATGTGTGGTCTAATGGTCACAGGACTGGACAACGGGAACCCCGGTGATTCAATCCCAGCTGTGACACTGACTCACTCTTTGACAGGCTTTGTTAAATCTTTCCATCTGTGGGGTGAGGATAATGATATTCACCTGCCTGGCATGAGGATTAATATTTGTTAATACTTTGAAGATGGCAGGCATTACGTAAAGGGCTAAGTGCTACTCTTATTACTTTCTGGGATAAGAGACCAATGCTATGTACACCTATCAATAGGCATTTACAGTCAAGTGGTTTGAAAGGCTATGATCAGATATGTGTTATAATCAACCTTCATGTAACACTTTTCTTCCTGAAGGACCTTCCAAGGAAGGATCAGTCTGACCATGGCTACAGATCATTTTGTGCACCACTGAAATGCAGGTAGATAGTGGCAGCTGCTATCTGACAGCGCAAGCAACAGTCATTGGAGGTGGGCATGGTTTGAAGGTGACGGCCTGGAGAACAGCTTTCCCAAATGATATAATCAGGACCGTGTTTCCAGTTGACTGGGGGGGTGCATCTACTTGTTCCTTAATGTGCAGTAGTTACTGCACATGTTTTTATTTTAGTACTTGCTTAATGAAGTACAAACTAAATGTATAACTACAAATGCGGTGCAGTAGCACTGGTGCACCATTTTTTAGTGACACTTACTAAGCAGTAGCCTAAATACTGCACAGTAGTGTATTAGCATGGTTTTTGTCCAGCACACTACTGTTCAGTGTTATTGGGCTACTGTGCATTAAGTATCTAGTTTAGCTGCACCCTGGATGTAACTATTGAAGTTGCTTGGGCTTGCTTCCATGCAAAAGTTTTATCAGCCATACCAAGATAGTTATACAGGTGCTGTTCTACTAGTGTAAACCTCCAGCTGAACAAAAACTTTTCCCCATAAAGATAAAGCATGTGGACTGGATCCAGCACACAATGAGTTTGGATCCAGCCCATGGAGACTGGGGGAGATAAGCAGCAGGGGCCACAGAGGGATCTTTCCCAAGGTCCTTCTCCCTGATGTGTGCTGTTCTTCTCAGTGCATTCTTGTTCCATGCTCCACCTCTCACCTGTATAGTCCCTGCTGATGACCCAGTGCTATCTACCTTCACCACCAAATTTGTCCCCCAGCACAGCCACTGGCCAGAAGGCTCCGTGGTACTTGGTGACAACAGTCAGCCAAAAATGGGGGTAGCGAGTGGGATGAGAGGAAGTGAAAAAGCAAGGAGTGCTGGGATGACAAGTGAGGACTGGCAGCCTGCAGCAGCAGCCAAATCCCAAACTGCTGCTCACCATTTATAAAGGTCACTAGTTTTTCTTAGATCACACAGAGATGGGCACCCGGACAAGAAAGCAGAGTGGAAGACAGAGACATGTTAGAATGTAGCCTAGACACTGGTGTGAATAGTCCTACTCTCCAGGAAAATGCCATAGGAGTTATAAATCTTGATTCTGAGGTATTCTTGAGGATATTCAGGAATAAAGGTTTGTTTTGGAGGGTCCTAGGTAGGACTATATCCTAGAGGAGAGTTGGGATTTGTGGAGTTCTCATAGGGTCACTCAGAAGGTGTTAGTTCTGGGAGGCAACTGGTCTGTAAACAGGAGAAAAAAGCTTACCCTGCCATTCAGGTGTTTGGTGTCAAAGTTGCGAAGACTAGTCATACAGAAGCTTTGGTGATCCTACCCACCACCCACCAACTATAGAAGGCAGCAGTCACAAGAGAACAAGCAATGCTCCCTAGAATGCAGGAAAACCAGCCACCGATAACAATAAACTGCTTTTATGTAACGCTCGTATTCACAGGTATTGTTCTATCATTGTGACTGTGTCGACACTGCTATAAGAATATCTTTTTTAAAGAAAGAGACATGACAAGGTAAAGTAACTTGGTCCATAGCACACTGAGTCAGGGGAGCTAGTACCAGACCTGGGGATCCCCTGACTCCCAGGACCACACTGCTGCACCAGAGAAACCCTTTTGCACACACACATGCCATGTGTTCCTATGTGGATGGGAGAGGATGGACTTCCCCACATGCACCTGCTCTGCCCTCACAAGCTGATTCAGCTATTCAAGTATCTGGGCATGGGTGACTGGGAGGGAGAGGTTAGCTCAGTCTCATCTTCACCAAGAAGCATGAAGTGACTCATTCCTTGGGCAAAACATGGCATGGTTGAACCTGAGGTTCCAAATATGGTACAGCAGATCACATTGGGACACCAGGGTTTACCTAGCCAAATGAAAGAGGTTTATAGGTTCATAAATGTTAGGGCTGGAAGGGACTTCCCAAGATCATCGGGTCCAGCCCCCTGTTCAAGGGCAGGAAGTCAGCTGGGGTCAAGACAAAGAGAGACAATTCAAGTTCTATTAAATCCTGTAACTTGATTCCAACCATGGTGTTGTAAAGGGGGCTTCAGACACAGGTTGCATCATAACAAGATGACAGGAGCATAGCAAGGGCAACCTGAATGTGTGACATACATGAGGGCCTTGTAAAACAGGCAATTACCCTCACATGAACTGCATCAGTGACTCTAACGCCAGGACAAAGTGATCTGCTACTATTTCTTGCTGGTCTGGCATTCAGGGTTCTGCTATAGGAGGGTTTCTTGCCAAGTGCTATTTCTTATATTTTTCTTTGAAGGAGTCAAGCTGCAGTTGGCAGTATCTTTGATTCAGATTTATATATTTATCACATAAATTATATACATGGTATATATAATTATATCCCTGCCACTAGGGATTCTGATGAGTCGTGACTAACCATCAGGTGTCTGCAGTGCTGCTGTGAAGTAATGCAGTTGGTTTTTTGGTGAATGCATTGATGTCACCTGTACCCTTCCTGTATTATCCATGGCTAATTTTTTACTATAAGAAGGAGCTGATTTTACCTGTTGGGAAGTAAAGACTTGTAGTATGAAGACACACAGATTTATGACTTCTCATATACAGAGACAAAGCTGGTAGATCCCTTGAACACATGGGCCTAAAACAATCCTCCCCACAGAAGCACTGTGCTTAGAAACAATACGGGGGTGTCTAGGACTTCAGGGCTGTCACTGAAGTGTGTCACAGTCATCTAGTAATAGATAGTAACACTAGGTTTAAAACTCAGAGCCACCTGCTCCAAAATCACAGGCCCCAACTTAGAGAAACCACACACACAGCTGTGCAGCTCTGATTTCACCTAAGTGTGATACAAACCCACACTGGCCAGTTCACTTGCTCCTCTACTTAAGCTCATCCTTCAGTGGTAGGGATTTACGGGATTACTGGTCCTACCCCTATCACCCCCTTTTGACTAATTTTAGCTTCTTCATTGTCACCATGCTGAACACTAAGGCTATCTGGAACTCAATGGCAACAGCCAGTCTAATTTCCTTTTCCTCCTGGAAACAAAAATCCTTACAGCCTGAGTCCTGGTGCCGCCTGTGTGGGGACGTAGCATACATATAAACAATCCAGGTCTTCAGAATACAGAAAGATCGAGTTACCGGATTTTTCTGTAACATGGTATGTGACCATAGCCCCATTTCACCTCTTCCATTCTAATAATAAGCCCCAACATTTATACAGCCCCTGAAACCTTAAACCCAGGCAAGCCACCTTATGTGACTTGGCAGCTATGCCGTCACTTCTGCATACAACTAACCTACATGTTCTTTTACCAAAATGACACAACCAGATAACCTGGCTAATTGTGCATCACTGCTTCTCAGGAAGACATCCCTCTGTAGCTGCCAATCACAACCCATTTACAGCATGACTCACTCCATAATATATGCAGCTATAAAATATGCACAGTGCAGCTACACACGTGACAAGTGTACAGTATAATCTGAACCAATCAGGTCCTTGTTTATGATTTTTTTGGCATGGCAAAGAAGACCTTTATTTTATTCTGATTTCTTTAAAATGTATGCATCCATGCAGAGCTCTGAGTTCATGGGGATACACCAGGCTGATGTAGGAGATCGAGGTTCTGTCTAGTGAACAGCTCCATTAACAAAAGGGTCTGTATCTTGGCAGCATCCCATGGAGTGGCTCTTTTAGTCCAAGTGGTAGAATCTTCTCCCTTTGATGCTTACAGTCCCACGTGCAAATCCCATAGACAACTGTTGTATCGGTACACATGGAGCAATGGTTAGTAATTCATGAATGCCATTTCCCTCCGCTGGTTGGAAGTAGCCCTCATCTGTAATCTGGGGAATGGGCCCATGCATCAGGTGGTTCTGGATTCCATGCATACTCTGGCTCCTAATTTCATAGCATGTAGCACCCCAAAAGCTGCAAATCCAATACTGCCATATAGAACAGTTCCATTTTTCATGTTCACAAGTGCTTGCAGGATGGTGGTTGGATTTAGATTTTTTTTTCCTGATTCAAAAACATTAATGCCCTTTTGTTCTCAGTTCTAGTGAACCAGTTGTTCTCATGTACAAGTCATCAGGGGCTGTGGCAACTCTCCTGCATGCCAGATCTAGCACTCAGACCCACTTTACATACCAGGTTTTGTCATTTTAATCCAGTAGTTACAGTTTGTCATCTAACACTGTACCTTAAACCAGCCAGCATACCACCTGACTGCAACTCAAACCTTGAAAACCACTAAACTATTAGCTCTACATGTGTTCAGCTATTTCCTCTTAAGTCATTAAGATTTCTTTGCATGAACTTTTTCTGCCATTAATCTGAAATATTAAAAAGCATAAATGTAAAATGCATTACAGATGAGCCTGAGCTTGCAGCACTGGATCTTGATGCAGAATAACTGACAGGAAAACAAGCTGTATTTTGTAATGTATGTTGTGTCTCCCTTTCCACAGCTCAGATCAGGCTTGCATGTAAAAGTTGCCAAATAATTCTCATTAAAAGGATGAACATATTTTCAGTGACATATGTCTGACTGACTTAACTTACTTGGCAAGACATTGCAATCAGCCGTACCAAAATAATATACAGCTGGCAGCCTTTATTCAAACACACCTAGCAAGCTAAATTAACTTTAAGGCTATTAGAAGATGGCCTCACCCTCCAGGAGGCTTAAGGTCATCTGTAAATCCTTGAAGTGTTAATCACTCCCTTGGCCTTCCTTGCATTGTACTCACCATGACATAGGTAGTTCCTCATTCCTTTGACATACACAATTCAAAATGCACTAGATGGCAAATCACATGCGGTTGATCTCTGTTGCACTAGGTTGCTTTGTAACGCAAACTGTGAGAAGCATTTTTGTGAGTAGCTCACCACAAAAAATAGTCAACAAATTATAACCAGAGACTTCCTTCCCCCTCAAAAATGAACCAGCGAGGAAGAAATCTCTGTGAAATACCCCTGCACTGAATAGCTCTCCTGCCTGTGTAGCATGGACCACAGACCATTACATATTGTACTTCCTACAACACCCTAGCTGCATACCCATTAGGAGCTGGATCCCCATCAACCTCTCAGTGTTGGGTAGTAAAAAAGGAGCCATCGGGGGATCTTGACCTGCCAAAGCCCCAGTGCAGTTCCATCCCTCCCTATTATTCTTAGTCTAGGTGCTCCCTTTCACTTAATAGGGGCATTGGTACAACCGCATGACTGGATGTGGGACACCATGTTATTACTAGGAACGCATGAGCACTTTCACAGTGTTAGGCACTGTGCTAACAGTACAGAAGCCTGTGCCTTGAAGAGTTTCAAATAGAAGCACACCAGACAAAATAATTCTTTTCATCCCTGTTTTACAGATGTGGAACTGAAGTGCAGAGTGAATCACCCAAGTTCACACAGGAAGGCCATGAAAGAACTGAATGTCAAAGAAATATCCCCGTGCCTTTACAGATAGAAACGGACAGACTTAGAGAGCAGTGCTCCAACAGTGATGCATTACATTAACAGATCTGTATTTACCACGAGCTGGTATTTTAAAGCCTTTTTTTTTAAATATGAAAATATAACACCTTCTCTTGCAAGTGCCAGCTGTTGTTGCAATCCCACAAGCTCAGCCCCCTCAGGAAAGGTTGACAATGTGACTCGGATTATGACAGCTAGGCCACCGTGGGGGTGTTTCTCTCTCTCTCTCAGTCTTACACAAGCAGGCTTTATTTATTTATATACTTCCTTGCTACAGAGACCTGAAATGGAGTCAGCAGCACAACACAAAGGACCTCCTGGCTTGAAGGTCCGGTTTGTTTTAACCCATAAGGGGAAACACCAAACACTAGACAAAGGAGAGGCAGCAACAGCTATTTCACACCCTCTTCTCCAGCCGGTGCTTTGGATTCTTCTTCTGGAAGGGTTTCAGGACACACACAGGCACACGCAGGCTGGCAGGGACGGGAGGCCAGCTCTGCCAGAGCAGCCTCTGAAAAAGGATGATTTTAAAGCTGACTTCCTTCCAGGGCTTTCATTTCTCTTAACTTATTTCAAAGATTCTGTTTTTTTGTTGTGTTGTGTTGTGTTTTGTTTTTAATACCAACATCCCAACAGCTATGACCGACACGAACCATCTCCCAATACAGAAATCCCCTCCCCTTATGGGAAAGGGTTTTGGGGGTTCTCCAGGAATAGTCACATCCACTGTTAAACCGGGGTCATCCCTGGAGCTGAGGTACAGCTGGCAAAGGGGTTTGGTGGCATCTGGGGATTCAGACCTGAGCACGTGGAAGCTGCTTCTGGGGGAGGCGATTTCTATCCCCCCTATCCTGCAACAGTGTCTGCCACAGGGAACCCAGGTGACTGGTTTCCTATCCCTCTGGCTATAAATCTAAGACCTACGACCCCCTCACTGTTTTCTCCTTTGTTGTCCCCAGCCATGAGCCACTCCACCATTCTGAAAAGGGGAGGTGCAGATATTGAGATGCTTTATCACATATAAAACAACGCATTTTTCTCCAGTGGAAATAAGCTAGACGCCGAACTAATACACTATGGGCCTAGGGCTGCATTATGGAGTTTAGGATTGAAGCAAAAACAGTGTCACTTCACTGGAAAGGGATCAGAGCAACCTGCCAGGCTGTGAAGTAGGAGCTTCGCTCCCACAAGCCGCCCGCAGACAGCAGCATGGCAGAGCAAATGCCTAGTGGACCATCAAGACCATTAAAAAAAAGAGAAGGCCATTAACATCTGTGGAATGAAGTTTAGGAGAGATCAAATAGACTGTAATGAGTTGTGCAGTCACTTGACTCCCTCAGTGCTGCCTGACTAGAAAACCTGCCAGGCAGTTGGCATTAAACTTTGGGTGGAGCAGGGTGCCAGGCCACCCGTGCCCCTCGCCCAGATCCACCCCCGTCCCCAGTGCTCAAGTGCCAGGTGTCCCGAGGGAGGCTTATGCTTTTCTGAGTGCGCCGTGCTCTGCACAGCAAACAGGGCCGAGGCGCCGTGCGGTCTCTTCCCCACACCTGTCCGTCCCCAGCCGGCTCCAGCCACGCGCGCGCATCCCAACACGGACGGGGGCAGCTCGCAGGTCCGGCTCGCCCGGTCTCCCAGGTCTCCCCGCAGTGCCCCTGCACCGGCTCCGCCGGCTCTCCTCACCCTCAGCCCCAAGTCCCATGAGCTCCCGGGGGCAGGTGCGGAAGAGGGGGGCAGCTCCCCGCGCCCGGGGCCGGCGGGGAAGGGCCGTCCGACGGGACTCGCCGCCGCCGCCCGCCCGCAGCCATGCCCTTCCTGGGGCAGGACTGGCGCTCGCCGGGGCAGAGCTGGGTGAAGACGGCGGACGGCTGGACGCGGTTCCTGGATGAGAAAAGCAGCAGCTACGTGAGCGACCTCAGCAGGTGACGGCCCCGGGGTTGCAGTGCGGGAGGGCAGGGGTTCCTGAGGCTGGCGGCAGCGCGGGGGGCACAGTGTGTCCGCGCCGGCTGCGCCCCGCGGGGTGGCTCTGGGCTCTGCGCGTGCCTCGCCGGCTGCCCGCTCCCGGCTCCCGGCGCCCGGGCTCTGGCGTCAGCCTCCCTCCCGCGCTGCAGGGCGAGGAGCTGTCAGCTGGGCCACAATGGATGGCTCCTGCCTCCCCTCATTGGAGCCCTCGATGTTTCTTGGCCTGGAAAGGAGCAGAAAGCATGTTGTTTTGCTGAAAGGCTTAACCTCTCGGAGCCCTCATCTGCTTGGTGTTTGTAATACATCACCCTTTTTTATCTCCGCTTGCCAAAGCAAGGCGAGTTATATCAGCAGGGATTAATTGCGCAGGCAGGGCTGACTTTCATCCCCTGCCTGGTGGGGTGGTGGAGGCCGGAGACCAGAGGTTGCAGCCTGGCTGGCGGCTGGCGGCGCTCGTCCCAGCGGCTTCTGGAGCTGGAAAGCGTGTCGTGGGTTTGTCTCTTTTTTTGAAGAACCAAAATGAGGAAAACCGGCAGGATCTATTTTTAAACACTGGGGCCTTTGTTGTGTGTGTTTTGAGAGCGTAGCTGACGTCAACTTGTTATGGCAGGCGCTTCTGGTTGATGGCTCTGGCATAGCCTTGAACTTGGGCCATTAAACAGAGGTCTGCTTTTGTTTATAAAAGCCTCCATGCACAAAGATAGTGAGTTTGTTTTAACTCTGCTTTATACATACTGCAAAGGAACAATATATTTTTGAAAGCCATGTGGGACATGAAACTTAACCCTCCCTCTGCTGTCTCTCTTGTGCTGTGGAGCCCTGGGCTCTCCGCGCGTGTTTTTTGGTCGTCCTGGTCTGTCTTTGCAGCATGAGAGATTCATGCCTGGGAGGAGAAGTCGACCTCAGTTACCATGGCTAAGGCCAAGCACAGCAGGAGGGGACAGTGAGGCATCTGGAGTTTATTTACCCTGGAAAGGTTGGCTCGGGCACAACATCTTGCTTATTGTGAAGTCCTTTCCTCGCTGAGTGATCGGGGTCTGGTATCCTTTACAAGGTCACATGATGAATCGGTCAGAGGCTTGTGATACTTTAGAATCCTGCGTGTGGTTGAGTTTTAGGCAGCCACAGCAACGAACCAGGTGTCCACAGAGTGAAAGGAAACTTGATAATCTAGGGACAAATTTAGTCCTTCTGGGTATCTTTGGGAATACACCTGCTTGGAACAGGGCTGAATTTACTTGGTGACTTTGCAGATTTTATCCTGAGGCTTTTAAATCTTTGCCACCCCTGTGAACTTGAGCCCCAGGTCCAAGGACCCCATCGTAACCAGTTCTGTGTCGCCTGATCTCCATGCTGTGGAGTACCAGTGAGTCATCTTATCTGCTGATGTTTCTGTTCCCAGTAGAGTAAGCATGTAAACAAAGATGTCACGTCTGTTGAAGATGGGGATTAATAGGGTTTCTGTTTTGGGTAAACATGGTGAACCTGAGTTTCCAGCTGCCAGAGGTGCAGCTCCTACTGACTTCAGGAGATGCCTACATTCACTGATGAAGACTTCTTGGCCCACATGGGTTCTGTACCATTTCTGGGCTGTCACCCAAGTGTGCAAAGCTCTACTGTCCCATGAGATGATAATCTACAGCTTAAATCAGAGAAGGGGGTGGATTGCATTCAGGGACCCACTGCAATTCAGAAAAGGATGCAGCAGCATCAACACACAAGCCTTGACCCTGCTTGCACCAAAGAAAATGTCAAAGCTGTCATTGAGTCAGTGATGCAGGATGGGTCCCTGAAAATCATCTGGACCACTGCCAGCTTTGCTGGGAAACTGCTGTAATATCCCTCCCCCTCTTCCAGAAGAATATATGGCCTAAGACTTCCTG
The DNA here is from genome assembly GCA_030014935.1 of Caiman crocodilus. NCBI lineage: Eukaryota > Metazoa > Chordata > Crocodylia > Alligatoridae > Caiman > Caiman crocodilus. The sequence goes on from JAGPOW010000261.1 coordinate 18,013,812, forward strand.
GTTCATGGGAAACATGATGCCTTTGCAGCTAATAATCTTTCACGGATCGTAAATAATATTCCTTGTGTAGCTTGATGACTCTGAATGCAAACAAAATGTTCAGGCAGTTCAGCTGTTTACAGTGCTGCAGAGATGATAGGCAGGGAGACTTTGGGTGTGATGATTACCAACCTCGTTCCAGAGCTAGGCTCTTGATGCAAGGCCACCCATTGTCCTTATCAGAGCTTAGAGTGAAGGTTATGTAGGCTATGATCTGGACTGAAGATTGGCAGGGGGGGAATATTTCTTTGCGCACATTCATCATGAATGTGACGGAAGCTGGCATACAGTAAGCATGATTTGTCTGTGACCTGCAGGCAGAATGGGGTCTCCCAGTGCAGCAGAGGTTCATGTATTTTTTTTGTGAGCTCCACCAAAAAAGAAAGCTTCGAATCCAGAATATCTGCCATGCACCTAGGAAGAATGTCAGACCTGGTAAATGTAATGGCTGTCAACTGTAGCATAATGAGCTTGGTGCTTTCCTTCAGTTCCTTATGTGGATTTTCATGCTGGATCAGACTCAAGTTCCATTCAGTCCGCAGTCCTGTCTGACTGTGCAGTAGGCAGATGCAGATGGTTATCCCAAACTACCCCCACCCTCCCCAGTTAGATTTCATCAACAACAGCTGTTACGAAGATCTCTGATCATAGAGCCATTCGGTGTCAACTCTGGAGTCAGGGGTGGGTTGAGATTAAAGGCATAATGCAGGACTAAGATCCCTCTGTTCCACGCTCCAGTGACTGAGTTTAATCTTGGTGTCTGGCACGCCAAGCAGTAGGGATGGTTGCACACTAACTTTCTTCAAAAGTTGTAACTTTTTTCCTTTAGAGGACTTTTTTTTTTCCTCTTCCCACTCACTAAACCACTGCAGCTCAGCCTTCACACGCAGGCTAGCTCCCATCTCTGACACAGCGCTCTTAGCCAGCTATCGGGCACCTGATCTGAGCTGCGCCAGTGAAATCCTCAGGGCAGCCTGCGAACTGCGTCTATGTGAATCCTGACAACATGACTCATAGTTTTTAGGATCGGAAGGGACCTGAACAGATCATCAAGTCTGACCCCCTGCCTGGGCAGGAACGAGTGCTGGGATCATAATACCCCAGCCAGATAGCTATCCAACCTCCTCTTGAAGACCCCCAAGAGGGGGTCATTAACTCTGCTCTTCACTTAAGGTGCTGGAAAGCTTAGGAGGAAAATGAAGCAGTGCAGGGCTTTGAGGTGGGCTCTGAGAGAGGTTTTAGTGTCAGAGTGGTTGTGGGGAGCCTCCAGTTCTTTCCCTTCCTCTGTGTTCAACCTACCAATACTTCAGGTTCCTGGGGGAGTTACTCCTCCCACTGTTGGACCCACTCTGGACCGGTACGGATGTGTCCGAAAAGAGCCCCTCCTGTGGTTTGCTAGAGGAAGATGTTGCTTTGGGAGTAAGAGTTTGCCATGCGCAACATTAGTCACGTAGCTCCGAACTGACCCGTGGAAGAAGAGGAAGCTTCTGTCACTTGGTCTCGCTGCACAGCCAAGTGCTCTGGAATTTGGAGTAGCTGATAGCAAAACTTCCCCATGTTTGTGTGACCTACTATCCCCCCCGGTTGCAAGCAAGCTTAGGAAAAGGAATATAGATAGCAGACTTATATTTAGTGAGATTCTCTCTGAGTTTTTTGTTCTCTTTTGAATAATGTAAAATATCTTTAAAGGATAAAGCCCCTTGGAGCGTGCCGTGTAATGGTTAAGCATGAACTACGTAGGGCAGGAAGCAGCCTGACATCTTTGTCTACTCAGACGAGACTGCTTATTTATGCGCCTCTCGAGCAGGAAACTCGGCGCATATTGCAAAGCTCTTATCTGAGCCCTGTAACCGTCACGAGTCTAGCACCTGACTAGGAGCAGGGGCAGGTGCAAAGGTGCAGGACTGAAAAGCAGTGGTGACAAAGCAAAGAGAAGGAACAAGCCTGGACTTTCAAATAAGACATTTTAAAACCTCCCTCCTTCCCCGCGGCAGCTTGTATCCCCCCAGATGGGGCATTTGTTTGCCTTTCCTCAGGCCGCCTGCCAGGATGTCTCTGCTGTCCCTGGCACCAACTCTCTGAGTCTGGTGTAGTGCCTTTTCCACTGCTGTTTACGGTGACATGAGACTTTCCTTTCCCTGCTGCCCGCAGGGTCCTGAACAGCAGTGCCGACACTGTCCCTTCTCCATTTCGTGCTGCTGCTTGGCATTGTTTAGAGTTACACAAAACATTTAAAGGCTTGATCCAAATCCCATTGAAGTCAATGGGTATCTTCAAAGGTTTGACTTGATGCATGTTTTTGAGATAACAGCTCCTGTCCTGGTTTGTTGCATCCCTCTGTTACATGGTTAGTACAAGGAAACAACTGGATGCATAACCTTTCTAAACAGATGATTTAGCCAGAGATCCCAGCTGATAATGCCCCCCAGTTAGTTGTCTGCAGAGTTGTGGAGACAGCCATCCAAACATGAGCTGGTGGTTTGCTTATGTTTACAAGCATGCAAGCTGGGAGCACATCTCTTCAAAATATATCTCAAATCTTGAAGAAGCTGGTAGTTCGGTTCCCCTCCCAAAGCCCTTTTATTAACTGGCTTGAGGATATTATGGCCTGCCACTGCAGAGTGAAAGCTTTGGGCACTCTGGTTCTGCATCTTCATAGGCGTGTGGATTGTGCTTTGCATGAGCCTCTCCGAAGGAGTTGCAATCCTAGTTAGCCACAGCAGCTGGTAGGGAGAGACCACATCAAACCAGGAGAAGATTAAAGAGAGGACAGAAGTGCTGCAAGGTCATGAATTTCATCATATAACACATGCTGTTTGTGTGTTCCTGTTTTTATAGGTGTGTATGTATAACATGTATATACGTTGTGTGTGTAAGTATTACCGCAAAAATCTAAGCATGGAGGGTACAAAACCCTTAATGAAAAAATATATCTTCAGATTATTGTTACTATTCATTTGTGAATTTTAATCCTACTTCTAGTTCTTTCCAGAATAGCACTAAAATGCACTGTTTATAGGTGCAAAAATGAACATAGTTTACAGGGACCAGTTTTCTGGGCAGAGTAAAATAGTAAAATAGTTTTTGCATTAAAAAGAAAAAAACCCCAAACCACAAAATTAAATAGTCTCTGCGTTGTCATTCACAGTTACTGCAAAAAGGAGGACCGCAATAAGGAGAATCTTTTCACCGGCATGAACTATGATGTTGCTGCCAAGAAGAGAAAGAAGGACCTGCTGAATAACAAAACCAAGATTCAGTGTAAGACAGCCGTTTGGGTATTTTTAAAACAAGTTGTTGGAGGAGGGGAAAAATGCTGCAGTGTGTATATTATTGCATAAATGTCAAGAAGCCTTCCAGAAACCTCTCAAGTCTCTTGTACCCATGTGTGACTTAAGTAGAGAACTTGGATGTGTTTCTTAATATGAAGATTTATGCCCCTGTTGTTAATCCCTGCTCCAAGCATTGGTGCTTGTTGTGTTCAACTTTTTGTCATCTGTATTTGGCAGAGGAAGACTAACTTTTTCCTATGGTACATTCAAGTGAACCAGTTCCAATTTTTCCCCCCTGTAGACTTCTTGTACACAGCAAACTGAATTTTACTCTCTCTTCCCTATACACATTTATGCGAACAGAGGCAATAATCCTGAACGTAAATTTGGGCCCTTACTGGCCATGCAAAGCACCTGGGGGGCAGGGAAGATTCTGGCCTGCTCTAAATAGTGGAAGATTGTAACTCAAATGCACGTGCAACTTGGACTCTTATCTCTGTGCCCAGTATGGGTGGACCCTGGAGAAAGTGCACAGATGAGTGTCTGACTGGAATATTGATAGCTACATTTGTAAGCTTCACATACACAGAGAGGAAATGGTACTGTGAGAATCATCACTTGGCTACCTTGCAACCCCCAGGGTTTTAGTAATCTCTGCCAAAATTGACTCCCAGAGGTGTATTTGATTCAGTCTGCAGTGTAGACAAAATTAAACATTACTTTGACACTCTCTCTGACCAGATTCTGACCTTGGTCACTGACTTAAAGGCCTGACTTGAGGATCTGCACATGTGCAATGGAAACTTGAACCCGTCTTGAACTTGACTTTTGTTTCCTAACATAAGGGCAGCTGCATTTGCATCCTCTACGTTGCATCACATGTAGTATTCTTCTGCACTGAATCCCGTCTTCAAAGATAAAAGCTGAGAGTTAAAAGTCGCCTTTATCTTTAAAGATACTCTTATCTTCCCCTTATCTTTAAAAGCATGGTTTGCCCTTAAACATCTTCACTAAGAAATGGCCACTGTAAAATGCATTGAAGAAGAATGGGAATGGGATAGGACAGTGCAGAGTGGGTTCCTGAACTCCTGTAGGTGTTGGGAAATGATTCAAAGCAGGAGAGCAAAGGTGTTCATGTTTTTGAATAATGGGAGTAAATTAAAAATACATGTTTGCCATATTTTTGATATCCCACTCAAACTCAGGCCTAAAAAATTTTACATGCAGGTAAAAGCAGTTTCTCTTGGGCCTCTGAAAGCCTAAGCTTACCACTATAAATGCTAGAGTGCCTCTGAGTCTTGTGACTTTTGCTCAACTTTCTACTTGGCATTTAATCCAGATAGTGTAACCAAGGTAGTAAATATGTAATAAAATCAATAACAACAAAAACCTGTCTGTCAGCCTCTCTTATGGGTTGGAAGCAAAGCAAGTGAGGTGCTGTGGTAGATCTGCAGTATGTAGATTATTAAATACAAAGAGGCTTGGACTGTATCAGTGAAACACGTGCCCTTTCTAGGGTTCTCCTTCTGTCAGATGAAGGATTAGGGAAGTAAAGTGACCCAGAAGGGTCTGATGGTGATCCTGGTTACATCAAAAAAATTAATACCGGTGGAGATGTTGGAACTAGCACGAGACCAGAATCAGGCTTCATCTTTTTACAAAGTTAACTTTTCATACGTTAACTGAAGAAACTGTCTCTCTTCCTTTTTTAACAGACTTCCATCAAGAAAAATGGATATATGTTCACAAGGGAAGCACAAAAGAAGTGAGTACCCTCTTGTTTTATTTCCCCCTGCTGGTTTTTCCAAACACTGTTAATGGGTCAGACCTCTTGACGTGTATTTTTGTCATGGCAAAATTGTAACAGTTAGGTCAGCGTTGTCAACTGGGGGTACACTGCCACCGCAGTGTGGCTGCCGTGCACCACTGCCACTTCATGTTTGGCCGCTGGGGGACCCCCTCCCCCTCCATATCCAGAAAAGGGTACTTGCCAGGGTGGGTATGCTCCTCAAAAAATGTTGAAAATACCTGAACTAGATGATCTGGCTTGTAATTTGTCTTGCAGTGGTGATTACAGGCCATAATTGGGGATCAGGCCTCCATTGTGCAAAGTGCTATCCATGCTTTAAAAAATGCCTTTGCTTACCTACTGGTAAACCAAATAACATCCTTAGCTTTTGCCCTGTTCATTCCTAGTATGCAAAAACACTACACGCCAATTCAATTACGTGCATGGGGAGGAGTGGCTATAAGAAACCACTCTGACTTCATTCTGCCTATGACCATAAATTTGATATGTTGGTTTAGAACATGTAGTCCTGTCTCTGTCCTATAAAACACGACAAAGCTTTGTGCTTCTCATTTTCTCAGCGTCATGGCTACTGTACCTTGGGAGAAGCTTTCAATAGACTTGACTTCTCCAGTGCTATTCTGGATTCCAGAAGGTTCAACTATGTTGTTAGGGTAAGTATAAGGCCAAGACTGACTTCAGTGTACCCTCTTATGAAGAAACAAAATGCTGAGGTGCTTGACTAAGCAAAGGATGAGGTCAAAACCAGAAAAGCTATGCTGTGCTCTTCCACAGTGCAAGGGGGAGGCTTTGGGACCAGTTAAAGCATCTCAAGGTATATAGATGTCCATCCGTCAATTCCCTGCACAGGCCAGGTAGATCCCACACAGCCTGCTTGTGGATATATTGGCAGTGGAGGGCCTGTGTAGAGGAGTGAAACAAAAGTTGCACATCTCCAGTTTTCCTATCGCGTTCTGTGACAAAGCTGGTGTGGTGGTGACTTGTTTCTGAATTTTTGGTGGGGTATGTGCATGTGTGTGGTGGTGGTGGTGGTGTTTTTAAGTCATCTGTTCCATTTCTTTTTTTAAATGACTTGACTGTCCTTAGTCCAGATATCACTGAGCAGGTCTCCCCAACTCAAACTGCCATTTTCTTGGCCGTCTGAGCAATGAGGCCTTGGAAACTTGCCTAACTGAAGGCTTTGGAAGAGGATCCATTCATCTTGTAGTTGAAACTCTATAAAAGGACATTGTAAATTTGTAATGTTGATGCCTGCGCTCCAGGCTTATCAGCCCTTCTCCTTAATGAACCCTAACTGATGTACCCCACCACCAAAGTACAGTTATAAGATATGATGGACAAAAACTTGGGGGATGCTGAATGCCTCGAGTGCAGTGGAATAGCCTGTGCACTGGAACACAGGCTATTTGAGATGCAAGTGAAAATTAAGTATCCCTGAATGTCCTGTTTACTAGTCCATCAGTGACCCATTTGAGAAGGTAAAAGTAAGAAGTGTGGGGGGCATGAGTGAGATGAGCAGAGCTGAATATCCAGGAGTCACTGGCTATTAACTCTGTGAGGAAACACAAACATGACTGTAGCTCCATGGACAGCTCCAACAAACTGGTTCTCTTGTTATCTCTGTACAACCTCTTTAGATAGAAAATGACTCCTAGTAATACATTTCTATGTTAGATCCTTGTGCAGAGCCCATTATATACAGACCAAGACTTCTTCTCTAATTATCAGTGGTCCAAGAATAACACTGCTCTTATACCAAAGACCTAAAACCAGGGAATGCTTACATGTACATTAACCACAGGTTAATCTGAAATTTCAGAATGTGTTGATCAAAGCTTGGAAGTTGATCAGCTAAAAAAAAAATCTTGCATTAACTCGAGGCTCCTCTTCACACATCATCACCAAATGATCATTGAGGGAGTACAGGCTGTTTAGGTTTTAGGTTCTGTGGCAAGCAAAGTCTTTGCCATCGCACTGCTTTTACTCAACTGTTGGAAAAGAGTTGGCCAAAAAGACGATTCGGAATAAGTTTATCCTTGGTCCCGCACAAAACCTCTTATCTTTCTGTGCAGGATGGAGGTAGTGATCCATTCTGGATCTCTCTCTATAGAAAACTTTTTTTTTTTTTTGTCCAGCTGAGCTACTGTTGTCTTTTATAAGATAGCTTAGTCCCTTTCTTTTTCCTTTAGATTCCCTGCATAAAGAAATTGCTATATTTGTCTGTGCTATCCTCCACATAGCATGCAGCAAGCCACCTATATAAAAATTTAAGTGAGACTTTTTTTTAAGAAACATAAGATGGAATTAAATTTTGGTGATCACCTGAAGCTTCTAGAATGACAGACCCTTATGGGCTGTCTTCCAACATGATCATCTCCTGTGTTCAAGTGTAGACATTTGTTATTTGAAGCTTCTGTGCAAGTGGAAAAACAATAGTACAGTGACCAGATCTGTAGCCTATCTCTGGTGTCTAATACTTTAACCACACTCTACCACTGTGTAGGGCAGAAATCAAAGAACTGTAGTTGAGGGGCAGAGGGTACATGTAAATTTAATGTTAAGCTCCAAAAGTGATTTTGGTTCCTGTTTCAGATTTGATTCTGAACTGATGAGCCATCCATTAAGTAGCTGGCCAAGTGAAGTTTTAGTCATGGTCAATTTATTTGCAGGGTGTTGCTGTATAGCAGTGTAAAGACACAAGCAGAACAAATTGTGACACTTTTAGATTCTTCTCACCATCCACTATCGCAGCTTGGCAGAGGCAGCAGCCTCTTGCACTAAAGTCAGTAGGCGTTCTTGTTTCTTTGACTTGCCTTGCATCTAAGCTGTGAGATTTGATCATAGTTTTAAGAACACGACATAACCTGGAAGCATGAATCTTAAGATGGCTAGTAGTTTGGCAGGTAAGATCAGTTAAATCTAGTCTTATGCTGCAAATATATAAAACTGACTTGGCCAGTACAAACTTTTTACTTATGAGCTACTATCCAGAGACTTAAACTATCCAGAGACTTAAAACACCATGTGCATGGTTTGTTTATGAAATGTCCTGCCTCGACGCAGAGTTGCCTCTTGGGTTTTGTTTGATAGTCCTTAGCAAAGCAGGGAGATGCTTCAGAGCACATAGATGAGCAGTAGTCCGTCACACAGAATATGCCCTGACTTGCACATTAACTCCCCCCTTTTTCCCCATGGCTAGAGAAGTGCAACTCCATTAGCCCCACACGTTTGACCAATAGCATATTGTCAAATGCAAATGCTTTCCAAGTGCCACTTTGCAACGGGAGTAGGGAGTGAAGGTGTAGGTGGCCAGGAAGAAGTTTTAAAATGCTTCTCTTTGTATCCCGGAAACTTCATTATAAGCATTGTGGACTACTAAACAATATAGCTTTCGAGTGCACTGGGAACTCCCCTGTTAACATCCCAGCTGTTTGTATAGAGCCTTTAGCAAATCTGCTTTGCTTGCTTTTTGTAAAACTTATGAAACTCGGCATTCAAAAGCCTACCCAAAGTTCCTACTTCTGTCTCCTGGATCTTGCTACTAAGTATGTCCTTGTCTGGGTAAAACCTGAAAATCCTTTTGCTAAGGTCATGCATCGTGCAGGAGCACTAACAACTTGTTTTTGAGCCAGGAGTGGCTTGAAAATATTGGGGTTTTTTGCAGTTTATAGGTAACAGCTTGGCAAATAGTGTTTTCTACAGAAACACATCACATACAATCCAGTGACTCCTCGGCTTTTAAAGGTGAAGACACTTCTTTACTCACACTCACCTTGTCATGACAGTTTCTGTTGTGACTTACTACACATCTCATACTGTTGGGGCTATCACCCTGAAATGGTTTCTTGCTGGCTAATGACTTGCATCTCCCTATCCACTATTTAGGTGCAAAGTTAAAGCCTGCACTTCTCAGCTCCATTAGTAACCAAGAATCGGGGTGAATAGTTTGAGCTTAGACCGCACGTATTAATCCTGAAGTAGCTGTGGGGCAGTTTAAAAATGGAGACTGAATAAAGGTATGCTCCATATACATCTGTAACATGAGCTGACATGGCACCTTTTAGTCAGCAAGGCAAACACTAAAGCTGTTGCCCGTTTTCTGCAATGTTTTTGGTAGGTGACAGTGAGCTTGTGCAGACTTTCCTTCCTTCACAACAATTTACCTTAGTGTTTGTATAATTAATATTTCTCAAGAGATGAGGCACCCTTGCTGTAACACTGCTTCAAATCATAAAGTATTTGAACCTGATCCCAGCTGCCTGAGGACAGATCTTCTTGAACCATGTGATCTAGACTGCTCATGGCTAGCTAACGTACTTTCTCAGATTTGTGTTAAAATTTCTATGGGACCTAGTTTTAGGAATCCTGGATTTACGTTGTAGCATCCGTTTGTAGATCCGTTGGTGTCTTTTTATTGCGAGTTGCACTAATTTATCTAACTATCAGTTTCATTCCAGGCTGGAAGTTGGCATACGAAGCATCAGCAAGTTTGTGTGTGTTATGGGGGG
>JAGPOW010000261.1:18023540-18041422 GCA_030014935.1 Caiman crocodilus
GGGGGGCGACAGGTTTTCCTTGCAATAAACTGCTGTTGCAGATGCCAGAAGCCAGATACTCATCCATGGGAGCTAGAGTTGTACAAACTTATCTTAGCTGAGAATCTGACATACTATACTCAGTGCTGCATTATGACTTGTGTTTTGACAACTCTTGCGGGGGGTAGAGAAAAATACCTTTTATCCCTGTACCACACTACAAGTTCCTTCTTCACTGGCCATTCATGCTTAGCCCTGTGTAGCTGTGTTTGAGAGAAGGCCAGTAGTCTTTCCACAAACCCCAAACTAGCTGACCAGCTTGCTCGATAAGTGTTTCAATCTGGGACTTTCTTAGGGGGGTTGGTTGGGAACTCTTTTCATTCTACCTCCTAATTGTTGAGAAACTAGAAAGTATCTTTCTGCCCTTAAGTGTCATAAGGCCAATGCACATGCACACAAGTGGAACCAGGAAGATTAAGGGTATGGAGCACCCTGCAGCTTTTCATTCCACCTTTTATTTAGCCTGCCTAATCCTTCCAAATAAAATGAGATTGAATTGGGTGAGGAGGCCAAGGGACTTTCCCTGGGGATATTGCATAGAACAGAAGAAGAGAGCCACGGACCTACCATCACCACCTCTGCTTCCATCTTCCACCCCAGGCCCTTTATGTCCAAGAGTTGGAACTGTTTCATGTGTCTCAAGACGTGGCCCAAAAGTTTAGTTTCCCACAAAGGGACTGAGGGCTTCCGGATTGGCGGGACTGATGGTTATTGAACACCTTCAGAGAATTAGGCCCTGGCTTCTGCTGTTCATCTTTCCCTTTGTACTGTTAAAACTAGCAGCATTTTGTACGTGGACTTGGGTGAATACCAGTGTCAATAGTGGTTTCTGTGATATTGCATGTAGATAAGTTGACCCTGGGGCAGGGGAGGAATGACGACTACAATCTCCTTGTTCCACTGGGTATTATTCTTGGTTTGCAGAGGTGTTCGTCTGTATAATGCATTGATCAACATGCTGTATGCCATATGTGTTGTGTGTGTTTTAACTCTGAGCCATATTTCACTATGTCCCCAGTAATCTTGGAATAAATTCCATTAGCTGTCATTCTGGATCTTGGTTGATGACTGTAGACCCTCAACGCAAAGCTGCGCTTTGCTACTTATTGTTCTACCTGTCTTTATGTGTACTGGCAAAGAGAACTAGCGTTACTCACATGTCTGGAGTCTATTTTGGAATTTGGCCGTTCCTTCTTGGCATTGCAGTTTGCTCTGGAATATGATGCCTCTGGAGGCATTCATAATATTGTATTCGGATAGGATTTTATCCTTTATTTATTGCTGCTGGAAAAAGGTGATATGTGATAGCTTTGCTAATTTACTCGATAAATAGCAAAAGGAAGGGACTCTGCTTCATTTTGATTGTCTGATTTTTATTTAATTCCCTCAGTATTCAAGGATCAATTTTGGTTTTTTTTTATTATAAAGTTTCTTGAGGAAGCTGTTCCCGGGGCCGTTCTAGAACATTGCAAAACAGGGACAGGACTTGTTTATGGTTGAAGCTGATCTGGGTGTTTGTATGACTGCACGGCCTGGCAAGTTGAGAATCATAATTGAAGGTCATGAGGTTAAATAGACCAGTACTAGCAGTTTATTACAAAGACTATTTTGAGAAAGTGTTCTCCCCCCCCGAACTTTCAGTGTTCAAAAAAATCTTGGAAAGGTTTATATAAAAATATATTTTTAAAAAAAGAGAGAGAAAGGGAAAAAAAAAATCTTGCTAGCTAGTTTTGTGCGTTGGAGTATATACACTGTACAAGTGAGAATCAGTAGAGAACTGTCATAATAACACGGGTACTACATATTAACTGATGAGCTTGTCCCTTCATTATCTCACCTACTCGCTCAAACTGAGTCATGACAAAAAAAGCACAAAACATTTCTGCCCTTCACAGAAACGTTAAACTGTGGATTTTTTTTCCCCATCTTGTTTTATACCAATCATGTGACGTGCAAGATTATTAATAGACTGTAAACATCAGATGGTTTTGAGTTTAAAGTTGGCCTGAAAGATGAACAGAAGAGCAGACTGGTCACTCTAGGCCACTTTATGGCTTCTAGCTGACAGTCACATGCTAATGACAGAGATGAGCAAAATGGGCAAATGGTTGCAATAATACCTCTCTCTGAGCTCAGAGCTTATGGCAAGGGGCCGATTCACTTTATGACTTAATTCCTGCCATTCTTATAGGTTGGCAAACATCAACTCCTGACTTATCAACTCTTGTCAGGAACCATCTCTGTTACTTGACACAAGGAATAGCAACTGCTCTGTACAATCCCTATTGCCAGTAATGGGATAGTGTAGCCATGGATGATAAAGCATTTAATAGGCCAGTCATGTGATGATACATGTGGATTGATTGGCAGCATAAATGCTCTTTCTTTCCCTTCTCAAGCAGAACAGAAGGATATGAACCACTAGGAAAATAGAATGGCTTGTAAAAAATGTATGGCTTTCAGATCTCCCCCTAGGCTTATAAAAGGGTTACTGCCTGTGATTTATTCACAATTTAAAACCACAAAAAATCCTTCCAGGACACTTGTTATTCCAGGAGAAAAATATTTTTTATGAGATAAAATTCCTTCAGTAATTTTACCCCAAACATTGCAGCATTTTGAGCTAGTGCATAGAAATCAGCAAAGTAAACATGTAGCCTAAATAGTTCTGGATTCTTTCAGTTCTAACAATAATAAAAATGAGGAATTTTGTAAAATAGCAGTCTTAAGCTTTCCTCTTCATGGAAGCTTCTGTATGAAACATGTTGCCAGAGAGCGAATTGAAGTGTCATTTGGCATAAATGAGGGAATCTCTAATGCTCAATGCGTGAGTTTAATCCTTGTCCCTTGGTGACACTGCTTGGCTATGTATGTCGGTGCAAGACACTGAGATATACCATTCATTGTTTGAATAGCCATTGTCAGTCTGACCAGTGGCTTTCTATACCTCTGAACCATGAAAGGATGCTGGCATCACTTTAAAGAGCCCTCTTTCAAAAGAAGGTGCTCTTCTTCTGGGGTGGATTTAATCATCTGTTTTTCCTCTTGCCCTTGCATTTCTCTGTGGTGTGCCTACCTCTGTTGTATATAAGAGCAATAAACAAGTATCTGAACTGCTGGGCTGTCATGTGACTGGAAGGCAAGATTAGAAAAATATCTTTGTACTCTAAGACTGGCAACTTCTATTTTTATCCACAGCTGCTGGAGCTGATAGCAAAGTCTCAGCTAACATCACTGAGTGGAATTGCCCAGAAAAACTTCATGAACATCTTGGAAAAAGTGGTGCAGAAAGGTAAGAGAAATATAATGACCCTGGCTTATATCCACAGCATCTGGTGACAACCAAATGCAGGATGATCATAGTGGAAGATTGGGAAGAGGTGCAAAACAAAACCCAGAATTGGAAGGGAGCTTAAGGGTCACCTAATCCAATCCTGGGCACAGATGTAGGATTTGCAATATTAGACAAGTCAATCTGTTCCTGTGACTGAGGTCCACTGGAGAGAATTCCCTGGGTGGGAGTAGGGGGGGGTGTACTTGGAAGTACTGTAGAAAGGCCACATGCCTTACCTTGGCTCAGTCTCTGGAACAATGAATTATGAGGAAATGTGACCTCTCTAACTTGTCTTGTCTAGCTCATGCTGGAGCTCTCTTATTTTTTTATTTTTTTTTTATTAAGATTTCAGCCCTTAATAAATTACTGTCTCTGATCTTAGACCAAAAGTTAACTTTTTTTTTTATGAAACCTTCAGAAGGAAGTGAATAACAAAAATATATATGAACTCCATTTTCCCTTTTTCTTTTTCTTGGCTTCCCAAGTTCTTGAAGATCAGCAGAACATCAGGCTAATAAAGGAATTGCTTCAGACTCTCTACCAGTCACTATGCACCCTGGTTCAAAGGGTAGGCAAGTCGGTTCTGGTTGGAAACATCAACATGTGGGTGCACAGAATGGAGGCTATCCTTCACTGGCAGCAGCAGCTGAACAACATCCAAATCACCAGGGTAAGCAAGAATCCTGGCCCTTGCTGAGAGGCAAATGATATGTTGGCTCTTTCATACAGCCTTATCATACAGCAGCTCCTGCCTAGGGGCCTGGACCATCATTAGCATTCCTCGACTGCATACAAAGCATGCTAATGTAGAAATTTAGATTAAGATTTGAATTGGACCAGATAAAATAATGGAACAGGGGTTTTATTTTTGTTATCATTTTATTACTTCCAAGTCTTTAAACCAAGATGAAGAATGATGTTTGTTTGTTTCTTTCCCCCAGAGTTGCATGTTTAAATGTTCCAGGTAGCTCTAAGCTACAACCAAATTTATCTAGGAAAAGCATGAAAAAGAGTGACTAGGGGGCACTTGGGGATGCCAGGCTGTCTCGAATGTAATAAATGAGTTGAATGCAGGATCCACTTCATGTTGTAATGGATGATGGGCCTGTAAATAGAGATTAATTCTGTGGCTTTCATAGGGTAGCTTTCCTACCCTGAGAAACTTTAGGGTGTTAAAATTCTCCTGACCCAAGTTAAGATGGAGAAAAAAATACATCTCAATTCTTTGTAAACTGAAAATTCCAAGCTCTCCACTCAAGTTTATCAAAAATTTTGGTTTAACATATCTTCTTTTTAATCCTACATTTGCTAACATTTCCAAATGAAGACTTGTTTAAGTTGAACCTTTTGGTTTCCAATGCTGCAATATATCCTCCTTTTTATTACTTGACTCTTCAATTTGAAATTAATTGTAAAAATCCCAGTCCCCTTAGTGAGACCAGGATACAGACCTAAATGAACTGTCATGTGAACTTTTCCCATACTAAGCCTGCAAGAGTTTAGTGAGGTGCTTGCCCTTGTAATTTCAAAGCAAGTAGTGCTATATCCTGTGACCAAGGAAACCTGAAGTTAAATCCACCCTGCAGCCAAAAGAGGTGATGAGAAGGAAGTTAATGAGCAATGAGCTCCTCTGGGCTCTGGCTCAGCTATGTCCAGTGGCCATATCCTCAATCCCACAGTAATCTGTATGGACATATGGCCACTGCTTTCCACGGAGCACCTAATGGGTTTGGGCTTCTAGTGGCATGAAGCTTGCAGAAGAATTGGGACCCAACTGGTTAATTTAATAGCTTAAAAACATTTTCCATTCTAGATTGAACCCATATCAAGTCAGGAAAGAAAGTCCCCCCCGCCCCATCAGTTCAAAGAAATGGTGTTGATCCCAGCCAAAATTCTGTCATATCAGCATTTGCAAACTGAACTGCCTGTATGTTATGTACTTGTATTTGCTGGCTACAATGTGGAGGAGAGGCAGTTGGATATATTTTTTTTTAAAGCACTGTTTGAATATCTTCAGCTGTAGAGCTTGGAGAAAAATGTCATTTTCTGGCTCTTGTTAATGGCTGTTGGGTAAGTTTGAGCCAGCTGAGGGGAGGGGAAAGGGAGAGCACAGTACCGAAGGCAGTTGGTCACTCACTGTAAGTGGGCTAAGTTTTTTGAGGTATTTCTGAAGGGGAAGATGTCATGAAATGGGTTTCAAGCTATTCTTCCCCCCCACTTTATATTTTTTGGCTATCTACTAAGCATGTGCAGTCATTTCTTTAAAAGAAAAATAAACTACTTTTCTGTCCATTTTTAACAACACAATCATCCTCTGATCTAATCTCTTTCATCTCCAAAAAAGTCATGTTTGAAAGGTACTGGGGAAAAAAAAAAAAAGAGCAGATAATTTTTTTTTTGGCCCTGATTTTCAGCAGAGCTCTCAGGCATGTGCTTTAGTCTCTCTGACTTCTTCAGTAACAAGATATCAGCATGTACATAATAGCTGAGCTGAACTAGAAGCCCAGGCCAGTGTGCTTCACTTGGATAAAACCCTCACTTATTTAAATAGGACTTCTGCTCACCAGTATTGCAGTCTAGTGCCCTTTGGACATAAGGCCATTAAGAGATTATAACCAGTCCTGCATCTTCTGCAGGAAACTTGACTTCAATGTGATGTCCCGGTACGACAGGCAGATCTGTTGCAGGGTAGGGGGCATCCCAGCTGTCTTCTTTCCAGTGAAGCCTTCATTTCTTAATTGACACAAACAAGTAAATTACACTGAATTTAAATAGTTGCATTTAATTATGCAGAACTCTTGCATCTAAATCTTTTGCTTGCCACAGGGGTTTTTCACCAAGAACATGGAGGCTATTGCAGTGGGAAACAGAATAGGAGACAAGGTTGATAATGGAATCTGGAAAGAATTAGTTAAATGTTTCTTCTGAAAGGATCAGTGTCAAAATAGTTAACCGAATGACATTTACGTTAATGCTATGTTAAGAAGAATGGAACGATGGGGTCCTTTGGGGCTGCTCTTGATTGGCAGTCATCACTATATTTGTGATGCTGTTGATAATTCTCAGTGCTAGAAAATTGGTTTTTCTAAAAGATGAGCACTTGGCTAAAGGGTGGATGGACTGTGCATCGCAGCAGTGAAATAGGCTGCTGCAGAGTACGTAGGCTTCTGTTCTGGACTATTAATAAATAGTTTTGTTGCCTGCAGATGGAAAGGTAGGAACTGTTTGGTATAAATACACTTATTATGCCCTTGAAGTCCCAGACACCATCTAGCTGATGGAGACAGGGTCATCAGAGTAAAAATAGTGCCATACAACTTCCATCATCTGATCAGCAATTTGTGTGTTTGGTTTTAAACAATTAATTGCTATGCCAATTGCAAAGAGGGTGAGGTGATGCCACAGCTTAAAATAGAGGCATCTCTGTGCAGGGTAGCTGATGACTTGGGACACTTGTTTAAGGTCCTTATTTGTCATTTTACCAGGGAAGTCCAAACCTTCAAACTTTAACTTGTCTGAATAATAGTTTGCTACTTTATGTAGCAATTGGAGCCCATATTCTTGTTTTTTCACCGCTTGGATCTTGGTCCATGCAAAGGACTTTTTCCCACATTCAACAATCTGAATCTAGGTAGCAGTGTAGTCGCACTGATGTTAATCCAACAAAATTACAGTGTGCTCTGATGGAGCCTCAGGGATTAGTGCATGAGCATAAATACTGATTGTTGTTGTTTAACACTGGCATACTTGTGGACAAATATATGATCCAGACAAGACCTATAGAAGTATCCTCTGTAGGAGAGAACTTAAAGAACATTCCTCAGTAATTGCTAACAATATCCCAAGCAACAGTGGCAGTGAAATTTTGCTTTCTACCATTACCCATGAACTGGTCTGGTTCACCTAAGTTCTTATGACCCTAAAAAAGAAAAAACTTAGTTTGACATACAACATCCAACCTGTATGGACTAAATTAATTTGAGGACTCCAGGGATAAAGGCTATAGCTATGTTGTTCTACAATCAAAAAAATATGCAGAGCTCTTGGCAGAGGTGATATCTTTTATTAGACCAACTAAATAGTTGCAAAAAATGTTCTTTCCTTGCAGGCTTTTGGGCTCACTTGCCCTTCCTCAGGCAAAGGAGAGTGCACAGATTTGTAACACTTCTCCCAAGTAGAAACGCAATTCCATATTGCACAGGAGAATAAAATGGTGTTATAGGTTCTTGTGGGTGGAAAAGTTCATTTTATGCAAATTAGGCTTAAATAAAAATTCAAGCAGTCTGTTTATCTCCCAAGTTGTCTGATGGCAAGCTGGGTGTTGAATTATTTTTTCCTTCTTAGTGAGGTGTTTTCTATTGCAGTGGTTCTTGACCTTCTTGTACCAGGACCCATTTGTAAATATCAACTGCCAGCCCCAACCCAGTGCCCCTCACTCCCACACTTGAAATGCTAAAATGTCTTTTGGAGACCAGTATGTCCACTGTGCACCAGTGATGAGGGGAGTTAATTGTGCAGTTAATGCTTGGGAGATCAACATGGATGCTGTTCTACTACAAAAAACAGTGGTAGTGTTGGTTTTGGTCTTCCATGTTTATACAGCCTCTTGCACACTGGAGACCCAGTTCCAATTCTGGTTGGTCCTACCAAATTTGCAGTTTACATGATATTTTTTTGTGGAAATCTTGAATTTGAGTGGACTGTGTGGAAAAATGACAGGCTTCGTGATTTTGGCAGGCTTGTTGGTAATTTTTTTTTCCTGCAAGCAGAGAAAAGGACGAGAAGCCTTGCATTCTTGGAGCGTGGAGGGGAGGGAGCAGGGAGGAAGAGGGCCAGGGCAGTGCAGAGCTGTTCACAGCAGGAGGCCTGGATGCAGGAAGCAGTAGGTGCTTGCAGCTTCTGCACCTCCTGCTGCAAGCTGCCCTGCCCTGCTTAATAACACGTAGATTAATGACTTCCCTGGGCTTAATTGTGGTAATCAAGTTGTGGTTTTGGGCCAGGTGGCAACCTGCAGTGAGGGCTAGGACTGCTAGGGACCCTTGGCCAATTTGGGGGTTGCTGTCATGTTCAGCCCATGTAAACGGTGGCCAGCCCTAGGATCTGCCTGCAAAATCAGCTGGCAGTCTCTTCAAATTCGTTAGATCGGTGGAAGTAGTGACTCAAAAAACCTGTAGCCCATGAGACGGTCTCCCAAGGAAATTGGTCTTTTCCCACAGATGGGAAATCATCCACTACTGCTGAATCCTGTGTATATAAAATCTTGAGTAAGTAATAATACAGCTATATTTGGTTTAATTCATCTTGTATCATTTTTACTCTTTTTCCAGCCTGCCTTTAAAGGAACAACCTTTACCGACCTGCCACTGTGTTTACAATTAAATATCATGCAGCGGCTAACTGATGGGAGAGACCTAGTCAGCCTTGGTCAAGTTGCCCCTGAGCTGCAGGTGCTCAGTGAAGACCGACTGCTATGGAAGAAACTCTGCCAGTACCATTTCACAGACCGACAGGTAATGGGAAAGAAGTTACTGCTAGATCAGTGACCTATTGCAGTCTGTATGTTTGTGAGTGAACATAAAGGACCTTCCTTGTATTGAGCATTACTTGGATCTAAAGCTTATACCACAAGTTTCTAACATTGACTGGCATGTTATGGCCAAAAAGCTTTTCTGTTGGAAGTTTGATAGTGTTGGAAATGCCCCAGTACCAATCCCCGAAACAGAAGGCCTCTTAATAATATGGGCCAATCTCTTCCATGTTGGCTGCTAACCAAGGTAATCCAAGATGGTAATGACCAAGTGTTGTCACTGCTTGTGTACTATATTGGAGAGAATTCTTTCTTCATCTAACCTGAGCAGTCCCAGCAGTTGGCATCCTTGTGGACCATCTCCATAGAGTAGATAAGCATTGAGTAGTCCATGAGGAATGACTAGTATTTTGCCCTTAAAGAGAAAACATTTGCTGGCTGAGGTGGTTTGTCATCCCCAAGAAAGGGCCAAGATGTTACCTTTCCTATTGCACATGCTGTGGCTGTTTTGTGAATGAAGGTTCTGGGCTGCCACCTAGTTATTCTAGAGTGGTAATTTTCAACCAGGATGCCATAGCACTCTAGGGTGCCTTGAGATCCTTTCAGGAGTGCTATGGGGTGCCACACACTATTAGCTCAGTTAAGTTTACAAACCTGATTCACAAAAACCCAGAGATTTCAAATAGAAGTCCATAGTTGTAGTGTTTTTTGAGTTCTTTGCAACAAACGTTTGTTTGTGGGGGTTCGTTTTAGTTTTTTTTGTGTTATTCCGTAGGCAAAAAAATGGTGAAAACTGAGCTGGCACTTTCC
This sequence comes from Caiman crocodilus, assembly GCA_030014935.1. Classification (NCBI taxonomy): domain Eukaryota; kingdom Metazoa; phylum Chordata; order Crocodylia; family Alligatoridae; genus Caiman; species Caiman crocodilus. Next base: position 18,033,251 of record JAGPOW010000261.1, read on the forward strand.
AAGGGGTGTCTCAAATCTGTGCAGGGTTACCTTAAGTCTAAAAAAGGTCGAGAGCCACTACTTTAGAGCATGGAGAGAATTCTTTGCAAGATCACTCTTCAAAACAAGCAAATGCCAGTATGCACTCAGTCTACTTCTCTAATTCTGTTTTAGATCCGCAAACGGCTTATTTTATCAGATAAGGGGCAGTTGGATTGGAAGAAGATGTACTTCAAACTTATAAGGTGTTACCCAAAGAAAGAGCAATATGGAGACACACTGCAGCTCTGCAGACACTGTCACATTCTCTCCTGGAAGGTACGTATAGAGGGTATGTTTTCTCTGAAGTCTTAGTGGAAAATGCAGGTATACAGCATCTCTGAAAGTCAGGCCCACATAGCTTAAAGCTCTTGCCATTCCAGAAAGTGTCTTACCTTTCAAGGACCCTGTCCTCTCTTCATAGAGGAATAGCAAGTCCCATTCATGGCCTTGAGGATTAGTGTGTCTCCCTGTGATGAGAGAAGAGGGCTGGGTATGACTCAGTCAATTTGAGGCGTGTCTACACAAGATGCATTAATGCACACTAGCCTAATTTCATGCACATTATGGGTGTGCATCTACATGTGCGTCTGCACAGCCACGACAGGTATATGGCAAAGCTGCAGAGACTTGGTACTAACTTAGTGCCAATTTTCTGCACGTGTAGACACCTGCCAAAAATATATTCTATTTAGTTGCACTTAGATGCACATGTAAATGTGCCCTTATTGAACCTTGGGGACATATTCCGCCTGCTGTTTTCCAACCTTCAAAGAATTGTAAGCCAGTTTAAATGCAAGGACAAAAGAATCGAGCATTTGGATCCTTGCCCTGTCTCCCTCATATCTACGTGTCCCTAAAATCTAAATCTGAGCTTTGACTTATGCTTTGGGTGAGAACATAAGTAACACTGATTTTGCTGTCTAGCTTGTGCATGCAAGCTGGATGTGCAGCACGTGGCACAAGAAATGGTGCTAGACCAGTCTGAGTTGTGACGCTCATTCTCTTGCCTCTCTAAACAATGTTTCTTTTTTTTTTTTTTTTCTTTCCTTTTCAGGGTACAGATCATCCTTGCACAGCCAATAACCCAGAGAGCTGCTCCATTTCGCTTTCACCACAAGACTTTATCAACTTGTTCAGGTTCTGAATGCAGGGTCTTCACAGCATACTAGATTCTTTTAGAGGACACTTTATGCTGCTGAGCTTGGACACTCAACTTGTAAATAGTGTAAATGTCTGTGATGGTTTGAAGCTCCTGAGGCAAATGAGAAGAGGAATTTGAAGACAAGAGGTGAAATTGCTCGCTGACACTCTATTTAAGTAGTAACAGACTCCAAACAAGACTGGTGTGGAAAGCAGCATGTTGTAAAAAGTTCCTTTTCTTGATCAGAGTACAAGATACAGGACAAACTTGAGTCTCAGTTTTAGAAGTTAAAACTGAATTTTCCTTTTTTTTCAGGTTCTAATAATTGAAAAGGAAGCAATATGAGTTGAGGATTATTGAACTGTTCCTCCATCTGGTTGTTATTTACAACAGATATTTATAAATATGACTTTAAAAATATTTATGGGGAAAAACATCCCTCTGACAAGTTTTAATAATATTTGTGTGAATTTAAAAAAAATTGGATACATTCTGAAATATACATCATGTATAGGACTTTATCCTACTTAAAAACAAAAATCACACACCACACCATTTTCTACCTCTGAGGAAGAATATCTTTCAGCAAAAATCCAGTGTGCAATGTGAACTTTTGTATTTTGTATTTTGATTTAAAGGGAACTGATGTTTTGCGAGTAAGCGTTTTTTCCTTCACACTTCAGTGCTTACTTTTTACATTGGTTTTCTTGCTCTACTCAGTGCTTGATTGCCTAGACAATAGGCACCTTAGAAATACCTAAGATTTTTTTACTCCATCCTCTTTTGAATTTTGTTTTAAGATTAAGCAAAAAAACACACCAGGGTGTGGTTATATTTAACAAGGGAATGTGATGGGTTTGAAGGGACCAGATCTAATCTCTTACAGTGTAAATAATTAACAATAACTTCTGCTTTCTATGGAATTATGCTGAGTTTACACTGATCTGAGAGATTAGGATGTGGTTTGTTGGGCCTTGGTTTGGTTTTTTGTTTTTATTTTGTTACTATCAATATACATTACATTACATTACATTACATTACATATAATGTACCACATGCTCCCATTTAAAGTCAAGTGGAATTTCATCCTCAAGGGAATCTAATGCCCCAAAACTGGTGCAACTTGGAGAAGAATCGGACCCATTAGCAAAACTCCATGGAAGCCAATGGAACTGTACCAGACTACATTCCCTGAGGATCTGGCCCACGATGGTCATCTTGAATGCAGTTAGTTTGTATTTGATGTAACAGCAGAAGTATTGTGGAAATCCAGCTGTGAATTCCTGCTATAACAAGGATGCAACCAGTCCTGAGGGTGAGTAGGGGATTTCTGACTTCCTAACTGGCATCCCATAGAAATGGAAAAGACTTTATCTTGCCTATTCCCCTGCCAATGCCAGAGTGCTTCACATTGTATCTAGGCTTCAAACCAAACCTTGGTCCTGTTTTGAGTTCAGCTGACTTCAACATGACCTAGATTTGGTTCTCAGTATTCTACAATACTCATGAACTTGTGGATTTTGACCTCCATGTGAATCTGGCAGATTCCAGTTCATGTACAAAAGGTTTTGGAGGAAAAAAAACCCTGGAAAAATCTTTGCAGTTCCATAGCAGAGTTCACATACGGCACTTTCTCTTTTGTAAGCAAGGCACAACAGAATGGCAAATGTTGTAAGTTGAATGGTATGTACAAAGGAAGTGTGAGAGAGGAGTACTCAGGACAATTCAGGAAGAACTACTTGAGTTAGTTAAATATTCTGTTCCTTTTTTACATTTATTTTTTTTTTTTTTTTTAAATAAATGATCTATAACATTTTCTGCAGCAACTGTTTAATATATATATTTGCATTTTTGAAAACTGAATCAGTTTTTGCTTGCTCTTGGAGTAGATGTGGAAAAGAAAGAGGTCCAGTGATTTGGATTGAGTATAAGAAATAGGGACTAAAGCCCTGATTAAAGGGAAATGCTGGTTTTGAGGAGAAGGAATGAAGCAAAATATCCAAAAGGCAAAAAGTTTTGTTCTTACAGAAACTTCTAAGAGCCAGGGTGCGAATCCTCCCTGGCAAAGCTCAGCATTATCCAGAGAACGGTTAAAAAGTGTCCAAGATGGGGAATTTGTTCCAGTCACTTTCTCTTCCTGTCCATGCCCTCCATCAAACACTGGTGAAAGGAGTAATTATGACTTAATATTTATGTCAATTGAAAGTGGTAACAAGCTGGTTATCCTGGAGAAATGAATCTCTGATTGTGGGTGTTAGCATCACAAGTAAGGAAGGTAACGGAGGCCACCTTCTCTCATTCATGCCTGTTCAGCCACCTGTGACACCATTGAGGTTGTCCAGATATAAGTGAGGCCAGGATTTGTCTTGGTGGAAGTATTAGGGGCAAGAACTTAAAAGTAAATGAAGTGCTGCCATTGTGTTTGCAGGTCTTTTTATTCCTTTCTCTAGCAGCTAAAAGTACTTCAGTAACCTTCTGTTTTTGAAAGCCTATTTCTTCCCCACTCCTCCAATCCCACTACAGTACTTTGCCTACTCCCAGTAAACCAGTCTGTGATGGGGAAGTAAATGTGAGATCCCAAGCAATGAGTGTTTCAGGCTAAAAACAAATGTTTTTATTCGAGTCTCTCTCTCCTTTGTTAAATTCACTTGGTGTCAGAGTTGACCTCAGGGTTTGAATTCTGGTCCTGTGTTTCCTGTTCCACTAGCATTAGAGGGATACAGTGTGGGTTTAGAGCCGTGACTTAGCATCTTCTGAGCTCGTGTTCTAGTCCTGGCTCTGCTATGGTTTCCTTTCAGGCAGATTGCATATTCTCTGCCTCTCCTCCAGATCCCTTAAGGGAAGATAACCCTGTCCCCACACCTCACAGTGCCCTACTGCTTAGTACATGTGCATTAACCCTTTGAAGTATAGTCCTGATCTCAAAGCATTACACAAGCATTCTCCTAGGGCCCTTAACTGTTACACTAGTTCAGAGTGACATTTGTTTCAAGACTGCCTATACAGCTACCCAATGTAAAGCCTCCAAGACTGAGACTTAGAGCATGAAAGCAAACATAATACAAAATATCAAGGAATGTAAGCTGTGAAATGGCTCTGCTAGAGAAAGAAATAGAAATGGAACCTGTCTCGGACAGCAGTTCTGGTTCCAACAAAGCCTCCATCTTTTAACTGAGATGCACAAGTGAATGATGCTGAATTAAATAATTCAATCTAACAATGCAGCACCCTTACATCCAAATCTTTAGCTGTAGAGGTTCTTATGGCTGTCGCAGTAGATCTTAAACATGACGTTGATTTTTTTTGCAAGTAATGAGGTTGCAACAAACCAAGCTTTAAGGGGGAAAAAAAATCAAGTATCTTGGCTCTTCTGACCATTTACAAAGGCACCGATCTATTCAAGCAGCTTATCTACACTGCTAATACATCTGCTTGGCTTGGGGAGGCAGGATAGTGAAAATCGAACCCTGGGTAGGCAGATTGATATACGGCTGCCTTTGCACAGACCTCCTTATTTTCAAGATGATTCTGGCAAAGTTAGCGGAAAAAGAAAACAGGCTTTTATCTGTGTTTTGGAAAATACAATAGTAGTAGTAATGTTCTCTGCAAAAAAAAAAAAAAAAAAAATCATTTTGGTACGTTTTGTGGAAGGTTCCTGTTAGGAATGCCTCCATTTCAACTCTACAAAAAACAGCACAGGTTTGTTAGCCAGCATAAATCCAGAGAAATTCCACTGAAGAGGATGGAATGACTCTGTATTTACCAGTGCAGCTGAGCAGAACGTGGCTCTGTACAGCAATTTAAAATAGTCTTGAACAGTGGAGGGGGCTTTGGAAGGAAGAGTAGACCTTGCTTTTCAGCTTCCTACAAGAGGCACATCTTTGAGTGAGTTTTAATGACAGCCACTTCAAGAGGCAGGATTTCAGTTGTACATAACTTGAGCAGCTTATGCAAAGTATGGTATCTTTTTAATGTTGATTATAAACTGTGTGCACCTCCTCTTATATTGGGTTTTTTAACTTCTTACCTTTTTTTAAGATACTTTTGTTTTGTAAAGTCCTGTAGGAAAGCTTGTATTGCTCTGTAGATGCGCTTCATATATTTAATTGCACCATACCACTTTCTGTACATAGGAAGATCTTTTAGTCCCTTTAATTTTTTTTCAACTCCTATAGTGACTAAATTTTGTGTTCCCATTGCTGTTTGGCTTTAATTACTCTTACAAAGCTAACTGCTTTTAGAACATACGCAGGTAGTAAACCAGCTCTTCCTGCCTAGCAAAATTTTGGTCACTACTAGTTACCACTGAAATAGACCAGGAACATTTCAAAAGCAGTAAATGACTTAATAAATTTTACATGATTCATGCATCAGATTTTCTGTTCAGGATGATAAACAATCAGTGTTCTTTAGGGGATTCTTAGTAGCCTGGTATACAGCTTCTTTTCACAGATCAGCACCTTGCCAAGAAAAACACAAACCTTGTAGATTTAAAGTGCTACTCCTGCTAGCGGCTTATTGGCAAAAACACTGCTGTGGATGTGATGGCTAATCAATCTAAATGCCCTGTTACAAGATTCAGTACTCTGAAGTTCTGCTTGTTCTGTTAGAGTAATGTGTCTTGACATGCTAGCTGCTTGTAAATCTTTAATACTTGTTATGGTTCTTTCAAAACTCCTGGGCATGTGACAAATATTTGACTGGCATCCATGCTACTGCCAGTGTTTAGTGAACTGCCTCCCTTACTGCATCTGCAGATAAGAGTTTTTCATAATGGAGCCCAATCGTAATATACTCTGTCCCTTCACGACCAGTAGTCGGCATTGCCCTGGATCACCCAAGGCTTTGCAGAATCTGGCCCCAAAAAGAGAGCATACTAGTCCTGTCCTAGACGCATGCAATCTCCAAAGGAGTCTCGCAATGCCGACCTTAAATCATTCCCTGTCCCCGACCTGCTCTGGCCTTCTGCAGGCCAAACTGCACTTTCATTTAGGTGATCCCATTGCTTCGAATGAAGGTAAAGATTATCTCTCTCTTTAGCCATTACTTGCTGTCCACGGTGCCAACAGGTCAGCTCCGGAGTTAACACTTTAATTTGAAAAAAGCAAGTGAACTAATTTTTAAGAGCTAGTCAACAGTAATAATAAATACCTGATTTATATATGAAAAGAGCTTGTTTTTCTTAAGAACTGTAACTAGCAAAGGTATGAATTGAACAGCATACCTTGTGTATTAAGACTTCTATTTAATATTGTGTGACTTTTAAATCTTTCCATATAAATTATTTGCACACACTCTCCTTGCATGTTCAACTCTGATTTTTTTTTTTTTTTTTTTTTTTTTTTTACAGCTGTTTCATGCAAACAGTGATGTATTTTTGTAAAATGTTTTTGACACTGAATTGCAATAAATGTTCAAACAATGTGAATCTTGGAGTTGGTTGATTTGTTTCCAAGTCGGTACATTTCTTGCAAATGAAAACCTTGATCACAAGACCATTTGGAGTTTAGACACTACAGGAATGAGTGCTGCAGAAATACCTTGAATGGGTAAATATGCTATTTTTAAGCTTAAAAAAGAGTTCAGTATAACTGTCACACTTGGGAAAGCCAACAAAAGGTCTATAACTGAGTTAAACTCCATTCAGGTGAAGTTTTAGTCCTGTGTACTAGACAAGCATAGAGCCTTGAATTAACTGGCAGTTTCTAACCTGCCGTTCCCTCCTCAGATTGAAATGCAGGGTTGTTTGAGCAATAGATCTTCAGGATCCATTAGGCTGGAAGTCTTTAATTGAGCAAACCCCCAGTGGAAATCCAAGTTACTCCCACCCAAGTCAGGAGAGCATGATCTGAACCCAAACCTCTGATCTGATGGGAGGAATTCTGTGGCCTGGCTTTCTGACCCTTCAGGAAAAGGGGGAGACACATTTCAAGCCCTGGCTGGAACTTGAGCAAGACCAGTGCTCACTGAATTGGACAGAATTTAAATATACCATCTACCCAAATCCAAAGTGATTTTGAATTTAAGATGACCTCCCTTGGTGTCTTCCCCCTGTAGCTCCTGCCCCGCCATCTCCTGATGCCTGCTCCCTGCAATCTCTGTTCCCTCCCGCATGGCTTACTGCCTGTTACCGCTCCTGCCCCATTCCTGCCCTGGGGAATGGAGCACATGGTAGTTCCAGCCCCAGCCCAGCAATGCAACAATGGTGGTGGCAGTAGCAGGTTGGGGCCAGTCAGATGTTGCAGCTGTCTACACCCCACTTTGTACTCAAGTCCAAGATGTAAATACAGTATATACTCAATGATTTGCTTAATTAGCCCTAAAAATTAAGCAAACAGTCACTGTATCTAAAGCAGTGACTTTCACCCAGAGTACTAGGGCACCCAAGGGTGCTACAGGATTGTTTGAAGGGTAAAGCAGGAAGCATGAGGAGATAAATGAGGTGTGAAGAACTTGATGGATAAGGGCAGGGTCAGAAAAAGATCTAGATTTGTGAAAAGGGGGGTGAAGATGGTGAGGAGCATCATCTTACAAAAAGCAATATATATTTTTATCCAGTTAAAAATAAAATAGAAGCTTTACTATGCTAGGGGCCTGGGGCTGTATTATGCCATTTAAGATTGAAGCAAGAACAAATATCACTTCATTGGAATGAATTAAAAACCATCTGCAGGGCTGTGAAATAGGAACTTCATTACGAGGAGCAGTGAACAGATAGCAGCATGGCAAACCAAAGGCTAGCTTGATTGGTGGAACATCAAGACTATTAAAAAGAAGAGAGGATCCTCAGCGCCTGTGGAATGAAGAGTTTGGAAGGGATCAGGTAGATAATGAGCCAAGAAGTGAAGTGACTCCCTCAGGGCTCCCTGACCAGAAATGCTGCTGCAACTGCCGGGCAGTTGGTTTTAAACTTTGGGTGAAACAGGAATCAAAGCGGGGTGCAAATGAACCACTGCAATCCCCCTGGATCTCTGTTGTCTCTGCCTCCCTGCTCCCACTGCCCAGCCCTG
>JAGPOW010000261.1:18041522-18051843 GCA_030014935.1 Caiman crocodilus
CCTACCCCTGTACTAGTCCTTTGATTAAGGATCTAGTAATTCCTCTTCTAACTTTATCAAATCTCAATTGCAATACCTCTTACATTCTTAAGACTTAAAGCCAAAGTGGGCCATAAGATAAATCATGTAGTCTGACTTCCCTCAAAATTGCAGATCATTACATTTCACCCAGCTATGATCTACTGAGCTGAGAACTGTAACTTTTTGCCTCTTTGTAGAGTCCTTATTTCAAATAAATACAAGCCGGAAGAAAGCTTGCTGAAAGCCTGCTCACTCCACCATCCCCTGTCCTCCCCCCATGGAAAACAATAATGTTTTAAGAAAAGCAACCGTCTTTGAAAAATGTTAATAAGTTTTCATCAGAACCCAAAATGTGTGTGGTGGCATATACATATAATACACACACACATACTTATGAAATACATATTACATGGACTATAAAATACATGTAATACTTATATAATGTAAAATATATAAATACATATATGGATTAGATATGTATATTTATATAATTTCCTATAAGTATATATGTAATTTACATATAAAATCAATATTCCAACTTTTTGACAACATTGGTTTTTCTTGTTTTTAACCAAAATTTTCTATGATGGCCCATTTTTCCAAAGAGATCTACAAATAAGTTTTTTAAGCTTCTTTTAGCAAGGAAGACAGATCTGCATCCATCTCAAATCTTCAAAAGTGTTATTCCATGAGTTGGGTTTTTTAAAATAAATAATCTAATATGTCTTTAACGTATTTTACTTGGATCATTTAAATCATGGTCACAACTGGTCTGAGCTCATGGGAGGGGAAGAGAAAGGACTAGAGGAAAGCATGGATTTTGCAGCTGAAATTTCCCCCATACAGTACTTATGGATGCCAATTGCTCTTTCAGTCTTCATCAGCTTGTCTATCTCAGTTGCCTTTTACCAACATTGTTGTGTTTTACTCATCATCATTGTTGCATCTTCTATCTTATTTTCTTCAATACAAACTATTTCAAAATTGGGTGAATATGTATGGGTGACCTTACTTAGAGATGTTTATCTAAGGAAATAAAGCCCAGATCATACATAATTCAGTGAGCCAAAACTCTTAGCAGATAAATCACAGGATCATGAGGTTAGAAGGGACCTCAAGAGTCATCTGTTCCACCAAACCTCTTCCCTGGGCACCCTTACTCTTCTAACAGGAAGGAAGTTTTACTTGAACACTAACCTAAAAGCTAGAGTAATTACTTAAAGACTTTGCTGAATGGAAATCCTGGCCCACCAGAACTTTGACGTTGACCTTGAATTTAACCTGAGAAAGCCATTTGTGGTTCCTGTGGTAACTCTGTAGAGCACGGGTGTCCGACCCTTTGAGCAGGATGTGTGGCACATGCCTGTCTATGGGCCAGCGGAGTAACACAGAATCAGCCTGTGGGTCTGATCTGGCACGTGGGTTCACCGCCCCCCCAGGGTGCAATCCAGTATGCAGAACTAGTCCATGAGCCTGATCCGGTGCACAGGGCCACAGATCTCCCCAATGGTCCAGAAATACGGTGGTCAGATGAGCAACAGCAGTGTTAATTGTCGTGGTTCTGCCACCATTCCTCTTCCACTAAATTTCCAGACCCATGAGGAGCCCCAGAGGCAGCTGACATGGCTCTGCAGGCTGGATCCAGCCAATGCACCGTATATTGTTTGCCCCTGCTGTACAGCCCCAACCTGCAAGTTGTGAGGCTATGGGGGGAGGGAATTGGTACCACCCCCCAGCTGAGTCTAGGGGGGCACTGGTTGGCAGGGTTACCTTTTAAATGATCCTTTACTAGTCTTTCCATAGATCCTTTTACAAAATGGAAGTATTCCCTTATTTTTCTGTATATAACCTGAAGTATAAATCCAGATACATACGACTCCTATAAAGGGAGTCGTCTTTCCGTGGAGTGGCTCATCAGTTTGTTTGTTTAGGGGTTATTTACGGAAAGCAAACTTGCTTAGTTCTCTGACGTCCCTGGGATCAAAATACCAGTTTTATTTCATTCTCTTTTCTTGCTTAAAGACAATTAAATGGTTCCCTTTTTAAAATAACTGGCTTATAGAACTAGGTAGAAACCTACAATCTTTCTTTCACCGTGCACTTTTTATATTTAAACCCTCTATTTTTAACCCAACGGTGGGATTAGGGTTAATGCTTGCTAGATCTATGTCTAGACAGTTGTGAAAAACAGGAAATGAATTACATTATGGTAGGAAAGGAGAATTTAACCTTTTCTCTTCTTGCTACCTCATGTGACCGTGAGAAAAAATGTTTTGTGACAGAATATTTTTGAAACTTTGAGGAAACAGAGAATGAAAAATGCAGCATTTCCACTGGGCCTAAGGCAAATTCTTTCACAGAAAATAATAACCAACTTCTGCCCATGGTTACTCCTATATGATAATTCCTTTCCTCCATTCCCTGTGGAAAAATCTGCATTTTGTCATTCTCTGCTTCCTCAAGCTTTCAAAAATGCTCAAACATATGCACACTTGTAAGCCATAAGAGAAAAAACTCGAATGCCGTGCTGCTTTCCTGGCCGTTTATACCACTGCATCTCCGCAGCTAGCCTCAGCGACTGGGATGGACCTCAAAGAGGGAATGAAGTTTTGCTACATAATTTCTTGGCATATCAAAATAAGTTTGTGCTCATCTCATTTATCAAAGGGCTCTAATTAAGCATGCACATAGTAGACAGTAACTTTATTGAATGATTACTCTGGTAAATCAGGTTACCATAGAGGTATAATTATTTCTTATCCTGCTGGTTTGCCTAAGTTTACTCTGCCAAAAAACTTAACTTTTCTTTTTTCCCATTTTCTTGATGATTACATTTTATTCCTTGGGTTCTACAAAAGACTTAGTCTCTAAAACTGTTCATTAACCGTGAAAGCCTCGAAGTAAAAGATTGGAGCTTGATCATATGTCAGGAATATATTAAGAAATAGATTCTGGGCCAAAATTCAGGTCACCTGTAATATTTCCTGAATTTCCTGTTTTGGTACCAGAGTCTTTCTGTAGACAATCAGCTCTTTAAAACATAAGGCCTGTTCACTGAGTAGTCTCTGAACATTTAGCTTCTTCTTTTATGAATTTATTTAAACATTCCTGTTAATCTACATATTTTTTTAAATGTATTAAATGTTTACAAAAAAGTAGCTCTTTCAAAGGGCCTCAACTGTGGAAAATAATTCACCAATTTTTGCTTCCACAGCAACAGATTAACAATAGCTCTCACCTTGCCAGAATACAGGGTGGGACACAAATTTACAACACATACAGACGCAACCACACTGGTTGGTTAGTAGCATGAGTAAAATAGCTTTGTCCAGAAGTGACTGGAGATACAAGATCTGAGCGATTTTTTTGTATATTTATTGGCAACTATGCCAAATAAGTACAGTTTGGGTGTAAAATGCTCTGTAGACAAAACAGGAGTCTTTTATGTCCTGCTTGCACTTTTTTGCACAGATGTACAGGATTTTATGACTGCAGGCTGGACCCAGGCAATGAGATGGGTAACAAAGGACAAGCCCCAGAGTCCTAACGGTCAACCCTGAGCATTCAAAAATCTTGACTCATTTCCACATCAGAATCATGAGACAGGCTTAAAAGCCAATGAACATAAAAAAGGGGATCCCTTCCAGCAGGGATCTTGCCTTTTTACTTACCTTTTATGTGTTTTTTTTTTTCTTTTAAAGCCTCTGGGGTTCAACTTTTCAAAATTTGCCTTTGGCCACAAGGGCTGGAAACTTTTTTTTCCCCTTGAAAGCTGAAATTTTCACATAACCATGACTCCAGCAGCTGAGGATTTAAGGAAAGCACCAAACACTGTGAAACTTGGGATAACATCACAAAGTTGGGAGGATCTGCAAACTCTGAAACTGTCTTCCCCTGAGCACACTCTCTTATGCCCCAGTCTTGCAAATGCATGCACCTGTGCTTCACTTAAGCACGTGATTTCAACAGGACCCCTCATGAGTTACCTGGTTGTTGCTTGTAAACTTTCAGCATCGGTATACGGTTTTGCTGCATATACCTAGCTTTTCCCCAGAGGGGCGTTCAGCCACAGTATGTTGTGCTTCAGGAAAGGAAAAAGATTGAGATATGGGGATTTCTCCTTAGTTACCATCATTTCAATCTGTTTGTGAATTTTTTTTAAAGTGTGTAAATATTGCACAAAGAAATGCACAAGGGCATCTTATCAATTAAAGGTAAATGCATGCTCCAGAAAAATCAGTACAACCTCACAAAAAAAAGATATGCAATTGGTTATCTGTCCAGAATACACAAGTTTATTTGGTGAAGCAGGACTGTCCAACTGGTGGCCCGTGGGCTGCATGCATTACCCAGTGGGTTAGCTTGCATCCCGTGGCTCCTGCCTGGCCACCATTCCCTTGCCCCATATGCTCCTGCCTCTGCAGCTGGGAGGAATCTGGAGTGGCCAAACTGCATGCACAACGAAGAAGAGAGTCTGCTGGCACTGCAGGGTTGTGTGGAGGGAGAAGGAGTTGGGGCTGTTGCGTGCGCAGCAGGGGAGAGTCAGGCTGCCAGTGCCGTGGGGGGAACTGGGCTGCTCACGCTGTGTGTGATGGGGTGCTGGACAGCCTGCATGATGGAGCCTTAGTGGGGGGCACACCCACACATTATGCAGCCCTCAGTCTGTGGTCCATGTGGTATGTAGCCCCCAGCTGCCCAGAACTTGGACCGCCCTGTGGCATAAAATTGCTTATTTTTCTGTGGCATAAAATTGCATGCATGGAAATAACTCTCAAATCCATCTGAAGAACTACAGGTGGGCAGTCCTAAAGAGATCTGTGATAGATAGAAATGGCACTATATCTGTTTTCTGAACCTTATGCAATGTGGACTGCAGCATGCTGACCTCTTAAGCAGAGCCCCTGCAGTTCTTCCTAGGGAAGAAGAAAAAGGACCTGATACAGTTATGATGCTATGGAGTTAGCTTTCAGGCAGGTTCTTATTGGGTTGTCTCACCTACTGGCTTCTGCAGATGGGTTTTGCTCCCTGAGGAGCACCTCAACCATTCCTCCCAAATAAAATCATCTTTTAATCTGGCCCAACCTCCCGCCAACCCTCACATGCTGGATCCAGCACACGTGGTACCCACTCCAGCTGGTCTGGGACCTACATTGCATGCAGCACCTGCCCCAGAGTGGCCAGGGGTGTGCTGCTTGCAGTATGGGTCCAAGGCCAACCAGAACAAATACTGCGTGTGGTATGTATCCGAGACTGACTGGGGTAGGCACCATGTGTGGCATGTGTCCTGGATTGGCTGGGGCAGACAGTACATGTGGCGTGGGTCCCCAGCTGAGTAAAGCAAGCACTGCGTGCAGCATGTGCCTGGGGCCTTGCACATGGGGCTGGTTTGGCGCATGCTATGCAGCTTGTGGGTCAATATGATCTCCGGGGGCAGCACGGGAGGGCAAATGATGGGCATCTGACCTGCAGGCCATAACTTTGACACCCTGGTTTCAAAAAAGCAAAAACAAGCAAAAAAAAATCCCGTGGCCATGTTCCAGACATGGGGAGGGAAACCCCTCTTACCCTAGCCCCAGCACAGCAGTCTGCCCCCTCCCTGCAGCAAGCAGTTCACTTTCCTCTTGCAAACTATTCCCACACAGTTTGCTGCCTATCTCTGCTCTCTCCTCTGGGGTTTTAAGCCTCATTACCCAATGCCCCACAGCTGGGCTCCTTCATAGGGCTGACTGTTCTTTCTTAAAGAGACAGACTGCCCTATTACCTGCTGCTCTGGTATAAAGCCAGAAGCCTACCTCACACTTACAGACTCTAGGAAGAATGAGTTGCCACTGGTTCTGGAAGAGGAGGAACTTGACTTCAGGAAGACGCCAAGAATAGAGGGTTAATATTGGATCTAGTATCGGTATGTCCAAGAATGTGGTCTCACCGCCACAGGCGTTCTCTCTCTGTAAACATATTGTTCTATCTCTTAGGCTCAGTCTGGGAGCTCTGATTCCTTCCTGCCACTATCCGTACAACTGTGATGACTCTGATCCATTTAACTGTGATGATGTGGCCCATTGGGAGGGAGCCATTTGGGAGTTAGGCTCCCAAAATTGCCCAGACCCTTGTTTATTTTTTGTGTGAAGCTCCTTGCCATCTTCAAGATTTACAGTCTCTGCGCTCGCTGCGCATTTCCCGGCAGACCTCAGCTCCTCACGACTGAGCAACCAAAGCTTTCCTGAACAGCTTCATCAAGGTCATGCCACATACTGCCCGCCTGCAACTCCCAGCGGTCACTGGAGTGTGGGAAGCATTCAGGCCTCGCTGAAAGATGGTTGTTTTGACCACTGAGTCATCATTCGGGACGCACATGGATTTGCAGGGTACAAGTCACTGGAATAACGTCATAGCTACTTTTCTGGCACCTTTTGGACTCTAAAGAAAAGACGGAGCAGCCCAAAGTAAGGTCTTGCAGCAATACAGTATGTTGCACTTTTTTGTCAGTGTTTCCACTGAGCGCTTGTCTTCCAGCAGGGATCTAGCCTCTGGCCCCTCACAGGATTTTTTTTAAAAAGGTTTCTAAGGAAATTTAGTACCAGTGACAACCTCTGAAAGTATTGGACTAGAAGTCCTGGAAATAAAAGCCTTTGAAGGTATCCACAGATGTGATACAGCATATGCTATGCCAGTACATGCTTCTCTCGTGCTTTCCTAGCAACGTAGCTCAACCTCTAGGACGTGTAAGGCAGTTCAGTTTCCGGGACCTCCAGGCCTTGAGCTCTCTACTGAAAGAGCCCTCAGGGTTTCAGGAAGTGTCTGCTGGAAGAATGCGTTTGTGGTGCCTATTGAGAGGATTCAACCTTTAATTTGATGCTTTGAGGATCCAGCTGAATATTATTCAACACTTGTGCCAAGCTCTCTAAGTTGCCATGGAGTTCTTGTCTCTGTGACAGTATCATCTGGCCCTTAGCTCTTTGTGCAGTGGGATTGTAAACCTGTTTTGTTTGCCGTAGGGCAACAGTAGCACACTGGACTGGAATGCAGCGCTGAGTTCTTCCGCTTTCTGTGAAATCAACAACTGTGTCAAATGATACAGCCGTGGCTTGTTCAAACCGTGTTAGAATAGAAAGGGACCTTGTCACGCCTGGAAGCCAGTAGAGCTGCATTCACTGCAGAGAATGCTACCGGGGTGGTTCAGGATGCTTAGGGCTCTGCGAAACGGTGTCGTTTTGTTTCGACGTTTCAACGGGACAGTGTTTCATTTCAAGTTTCATTTCATTTTGAAGCGCTGTTCTGTTTCGTTTTGTCAGAACTGTTTTGCTGTTTTCACACTGTTTCGACCTTTCGCCCATAGGCTATAATGGGGAAGCACAAAATTGTCTATAACTTTGTCATTACTTGGTAGATTTGGATAAAAACAGCAGTGATGGTAGCCCCTTCTGAGGGCATGAAGCCTGACACAGTTTAAGGAGATAGGTTCGGGGATTTCTGGGAAAATGTACCTCAATGCTTGGAGGCAAAACTTGTGTCACTTGTAAGCGTGAAGGCACAGGGGAGGTGAAACAGCAGGGGTGATAGCCCCTTCTGAGGCCACAAATCCTGCCACCTTTCAAGGAGATAGGTGCAGGGGTTTCTGGGAAACTGCCCTCAAGCTGCTGACAAGCAAAACTCGTGACATGTGACTGTGTGTGTGTTAAGGCGCAACTGGTTTTCCGTCCCTCCCCCAGAGCGCGGGGACCTCGGGGAAGGATCGCAGTCACTGGCCAGCTACACAGGCAATGTCGAGCAGTTCTTTCCCCCTCTTCCCCCCCACTCTCCTTAGTTTGTATTTCCCTGCAAGCAAGCCCAGCTTCCAAACTCAAAACATTTCAAAACTTTCAAAACGTTTTAACTGCCCTTTTTCAAAGCCTTTTGTTTTATTTCAATTTCGCTGTTTCAAACTCGAAATGAGCCGAAACAGCCTCGAAATGAAACACCCGGTGAAATTTTGCACAGCCCTAGCCAGTGGCCAACCCATGGCATGCACACCACAAGTGGCGCAGACAGCCTCCGTGTGTGGCATGCGGCAGATTGGGGAGGGGGCAGGTAGCACAACAGTATATAGGGCAGGAAGTAGACAGCAAAGCAGCAGATCAGTCAGGGAACATGGGCAGGGAAAAGAAAGGAGAGCAGCAGATTGGGCAGGGGATCAGAGTGGCACTCAGGGAGGATGCAGGGCTCATTTGTGGCATGCTGGTCAAAAAGGTTGACCCCACTGCCTTAGAATACTGGGTTTGTAGCATGAGTAATGAAGGTCAGCCAGGTCCTTGTCTACAGCAGCTTTGCCTGAGTTAGGACTGCAGGATGTGGCTCATGCTGTGGGGGAGGATCGGAACACTGTTGTGTTAATCATGATCCTCTTTTCATGAAGAGATTCAGCCTGAAGTAAATATAGCCAGTTGGACAATCCTACGTTCCCAGAAATAGCGCTGATCTACAGCAGAAGATTAAAACAGCAATAGAAAAAAAAATAAATGCCAGATTGCCTCACACCTTGTCTGGAAAAGATATGTTGATAAGATATGACCCTTTTCTGTGTTTGTACTATGCTTAGCACAATAGGGCCCCGTCTCAAGTGAGCTTCAGCTCACAAAAGTTTATGTGATAGATAGATAGATAGATCTACATCGGGGTGGGCAAAATGCAGCTCGAGGGCTGGATGCAGCCCACCAGGCCATTCTATCCAGCCCACAAGGCCCCTAAAATTTTAGAAAATTAATATTTATCTGCCATGGGCCACCTGTCATGCGGCCTTCGATGGTTTGCCAAAACTGAATAAGCAGCCCTCTGCCCAAAATAATTCTTAGATTCATAGATGTAGGGTCGGAAGGGATCTTGTAGATCTTCTAGTCCGCCCCTCTGCCCTGGGCAGGAGAGAAAACTGGGCTCATATGACCCCAGCTAGGGAAACGTCAAGCCTCCTCTTAAAGACCCCCAAGGTAGGAGCCATCACCATTTCCCTTGGAAGTTGGTTCCAGATCCTAGCCGCCCTGACAGTGAAGGTAGTGCCTTCTAATGTCTAATCTGAATCTACCCTTGAACAACTTACTGCCGTTACTCCTTGTTGCTCCGGGGGTCACTAGGGGGAACAATCCCCAATTCCCGCTGGTCCCCCCTAGTAAGTTTATAGACGGTCACCAGGTCCCCCCCTCAGCCTTCTCTTGTGAAGGCTGAACAGGTTAAGGTCCCATAGCCGCTCCTCGTAGGGTCTGCCCTGCTGTTCCTGGATCACATGAGTGGCCCTCCTCTGGACCCTCTCCATGCTGTCCACATCCCTCCTGAAGTGCGGCACCCAGAACCGGACACAGTACTCCAGCTGCAGCCTAACCAGTGTTGCAAAGAGCGAGAGGATCGCCTCCTTGGCACTGCTTGTGATGCGCCTGCGGATGCAAGACAAGGTACGGTTAGCCCTGCCGACCCTGTCCTCACATTGTTGGCTCATGACTCCAAGATCTCTTTCTGCCACCGTGCTTTCAAGAAGTGAGTTCCCCAGCCTATAGGTATGCTGCCGGTTCCTACTGCCCAAATGCAGCACCCAGCACTTATCAGTATTGAATCCCATCCTATTTTCATTTGCCCACCCCTGTAACCCATCCAGGTCCCGCTGTTATCTGTCCTTCCCTTCTAGCGTGCCACCTCACCCGAACTCTTGGCATCATCTGTGAATTTAAACGGGATGTTTTTCACCCCGTCATCCAAGTCACCAATAAAGAAATTGAACCGTGCAAGCCCAAGGACCGAGCCCTGGGGGACTCCACTTCCCACTTCCCTCCAGGTCGAATATGATCCATCCACTTTCTGAGTATGGCCCCTCAGCCAATTTGCAATCCATCTGACTGTGTAGACATCAATGCCACAGTCACCTAGCTTTTTAATAGGGGTGGAAGACAGTGTCAAAGGCCTTCCTGAAGTCCAAAAAGACTACATCCACCATGACACCTGCATCCAGTGATTTTGTGACCTGATCATAGAAGGCAATCGAGTTGGTATGACAGGACCTGCCCCTAATGAAACCATGCTGGTTGTCCTTGAGCTGCCCTTAATCCTGCTGCTGGTCCATCATAGCTGTGCTCCTTGATAATCATCTCAAAGAGCTTCCCCAGGATTGAAGTAAGACTAATGGGCCTATAGCTGCCCAGGCCCTCCCTCTTTACTTTTAAAAGGAATGCCCCTCTTGTGCCCATCTTCAGGCCCTGGAGGGGCGGCTGCGGGAGCTCCAGGCAGAGGTGAGCAGGCTGCGGGGGATTCGAGAGGCAGAGCATGAAATTGACATGTATTT
>JAGPOW010000261.1:18063595-18197517 GCA_030014935.1 Caiman crocodilus
AGGAGCTCAGATGCAAGCACTGCAGGAACTGCTCTAGTAGAGTAAAGGATGGCAGCTCGAAGATGTTTGATCACCATGGTTTTGGCCAGGCAGCTTTAAGTTGAGTTGTAGCTAGGAGGCTTGCATTTTGTTTTGTTTGTTGTTACACTGGTGGTTTGGGTGAGGCTATTAGGGGTTGGAGGAGGCCTCAGGGGAACCCTGGTGGGGTAGGGACTCTGGTGCCAGTGAGGGTGCAACCTACTCATCGGGGACTCGCAGTGCAATGTGAGGACCCTGGGGCCAGTGAGGGCACAGCTTATGGGGTGCTTAGACCCCAGCCCCAGAGTGGGGCACTTTTGAGAAGCCCTAGCGTGGGCATGGCCAGCCCCAGAAAGGGGGCGACATTATTGGAAAGGCCAAGTTGGGCACAGCGAGTCCTGGAAGGGGGAGCGCCTTATTGGAAAGCCCAGTGTGGGCGCGGTGAGCCCAAAGAGGGAAGAGCCTTATTGAGAAGCCCAAGTGGGGGTGCAGAGAGCCCCAGAAAGGGGGCATTATCGAGAAGCTCAGTGCAGGCGTGGTGAGCCCCAGGAGGGGGTACTATTGAGAAGGCCCCGAGAGAGCACGATGGCACACAGGAAGCCCTGAGAGAGGGCAACAGCGCAGCGAAGGCCCAGAGTGGGAAAGGAGAGCCTCTGGAGGAGGCGGCAGAGTACATAGAAAGAGAGAGACAAACCAACGTCAATTCCATCTGCGCGGCTTGGGGCACGGTATTGGGGGTGGTTGGACCCACGCATAGCCCACAAGGCTAGGGTGACCCCAAAGCACCCATTTGTGCAGGACGAGACCCATGAGGGGTCCAGGAGTCTACGTGTCCAAGAGGGCGTAAGGCAGCCTCCCAAACAATTCAAACCATCAAAGACATGGCAGGTGAGAAATAGAGGGTGCCCTGGGGCCAACATGACACGGAGAGGGGGCCTCAAGGAGATCACGGTCCTCCTACAGGACCCTGCCATGACACTTGGGAATAAAGTTAGTCTCAAATTGGTCCACATAAATGTTACTGTTCAGTAAGGCGTCTACACATGTGTTACTGCATCATAACTAATTAGGTGTAAATCTGATACCTGCATGATGCAAGTATTAAATTTACACACAAGTCGCCATATTTACTCTGCGGTATGAGTGTGCATGTGTAGATGTGAGCCCATACTGTGCAGTAATTTTCGTTAGTGTGCAGTAGATGTGCATGTGTAGATGAGCCCAAGGAAAGGTTTAAAGGGCTGAGTGCTTGGAGCCTAGTTCTGCTACTTACTCATGGGGAGTAGCACCTTCCTGTGCAAGTAGTTTCCTTGATTCCAGTGGAACTATCTATGGCACAAGGTGTTCTCCAGGGTGAGTAAAGGCACAGAGTTTTCCTTTAATACATGTGGCCAGTCTGCACTAGAAAGCTACTTCTCTCCAAGGTGCTTAGATTTCACAGAGAAAATTGTAGGGTACGCAGGTACTGACATCTTTCAAGGTGACTGCTCCTCAGCCCGCACCTTGGAGAATAGGCACAGATGTTTATGCAGACATTTGGCAGCATCTTAGGCTAAAAATACAAACATTCAAAAAAACCCCAGAGGAAGCACTCTTAAGTATCATGCTTTAAAGTGCTATAAGTTAGAGCATGAGTGAATCAAACAGATGTTTGCTGTTCAGTGGGGGAAGCTCCCTGCCCCACCAGCTGGTGACTGTCAGCAGTGGCTCGCAGGGAAACCCAGCATCCCTTTCCCATACCACCCCCAGCTGGGCAGCAGTGTACCACAGGGCTGGGGCTGCTGCATGGACAAAGAGACCAGACCCCTTCCCCTGCGGCAACCCCAGCCAGGCAGCATCCTGCCGCAGGGCCGAAGCAGCTGCAGGGAGAAAGTTTCATAACCCCTGAGCTATCAAGAATCCTGGGACTCAGCACAAGTGTTCCACTCCATGCAAATATTAATTGGAGCTTGAAGTAGACCTTGAGTCTCCCATGACCTTGGAAAGTTGCTTAAACACTGATCTATAGAGTCAGTGCTCTGCTCTGGGAACCAAAGATTACTGTATTATCTAATGTTGATTTGCAGAATTCACAAATCTCAAGCACCTTACTCTTTGAATGTGTTTTATGGGGAGGTGGGGTACACCAGTACTGTGGATCTAGCCTAGAAGTTAGTACCCAGAAGTTAAGCATTATAATGCTGAACCAAATCTAAAAAGGATTTAACAGCCTACAAATGAGACTTTCTGGCACTCACAGTAGATTCACAAGTTAGGATTCACAATCCAAAACCCAGAGTTAGGCACCTAGGCCTTCCAGACTAGTGATTCTCTCAGAGGACTGTGGCATCCTGGTTGAAACAGAAAACTAACTTATAATCAGATCATTTCAATAATTGTTAATGATACAATTATCACTTAAAGCAAGTATCCCATATATTTCCTCTAAAATAGTGTGACAGTAATTCAGCAAGTCTAACTACACCATTTGGTAGTTTATAAATATACTTTCTAAAAGGTTTCTTTAAGTAATCTGTTGGTTTAAATGTTTAGCACTGTTTTGGGCACTTGAAGAACAGAAGACAGTAATGATATGATTATGGAGTCGTACAGATATAGAATTGATTTTGGTTTGATCCATTATGTAAGCTTCAACTCTTGTTCTATAATCAAAATAAAGAGATTTTATTCATTATACTTTGTTCCAGTTCTTGTATATGCCAATACATTAATAACCCTTGCAAATAAACCACAAACAAAACAAAAAAGCAACAATACCAAAAAAAATGTATGCTGGGAGAGATCATTTACTGAGGTCACTGTCCTTTTGTGTCCTTCCGTCTGCTAAAATGATGCACAAAGTCAGGCAGCAGAAACACAGAGCCCCATCCCACAGTGGGATCCATACTGATAAAGTCATCCAGGTTCATTTTAGCATCTAGACAAGGAACATAAAAAGAAAATGTTAGTCCTAGACACAGCTTCTCTATAGGATAGGCATTCAATCTGTCAATCAAATGCAGAAACAAATCTGTGCCTCTGGCAGGCATTAAATGCATACACAACACAAAAGAGTTCGGATCACAAAGAAACCTTTTACTTGTGAGCAGGGAAACAAGCTCACAGATAAAATTCAACACATGGTAAAACAACACTGGAGTCTGCATTTCCAGTTTGCAGGATGTAATGTTTGTCACTGTTTTTCCTTTGCCCATACCATTATTTTGGTTACCTGAGCACAGTTCTTGATGATTAGAAGAGAGAGATTCTTTCCCACACAGCAATCTCAGATAGGGTGAGTGTAGTGCGACAGTGGTGTAGTGTAGTTAAAGGTATCTAAAAATAGAGAATATCAAAGGGACAACCCCCCTCCCAGTAAAAGAGAGACCTGTCAACATTTTTTTTTTTTTAACATCCACAAGCAGCCTTTATAAAAGTGGTGCTTTAAACTCAGTGTGTTCCCAATCCAAGCCCAGCGCTCAATATCTCATAGGAAGAGATCAGGGTCTTGCCAGAATATGCTTCTCCTGGGAAAACCATTAATGGGCTTGAGCCTGATCTTACTGAAACCACCTGAAACACTCCCACTGACTTCCATATGGTCTGGATCTAGACTTAATGATCAAAACTGGAGACAGGACAACTCTCTCTAACCTGTTGATATCTATGGTGCCCTTTTTAAGGCATGACAAGTTAGAATTCACAAGGACCAACATTACTGTTTAAATCAGTAGAAGAAAAATGAAGACTCTTAGTAATGGCTACCTTGGGTAATTTCAGTTAGGGATTGAAGACCGTTATTACTTTAATTAGTTTATAGATACAGTTGAACAGTACATTGCTTTTCTATGAAAAGACAGTAACTAGTAACAGGGGCTGCTTTGTTTCCTTGGCTCTGAAAATGGCTCTTTAACCTGCTTAATCTTATCCAACACACTCCCTTTATTGTGTCCCTGGATCAGTCAGTAGATGGCACTACAGCTGCATGCAACTGGCTACCTTACTTTCCAACACTAATATTCCCTCTTTGCAGTGCCTATTATGTTTTGCTTTAAAAACTGATAGAGTGCCATAAATACATATTATGTCTAACAGCTTTTAAAAACAGCTGCACAAAATGAACAATAAGAGAGGAAAGTCTTTCTT
Source organism: Caiman crocodilus (assembly GCA_030014935.1). Classification (NCBI taxonomy): domain Eukaryota; kingdom Metazoa; phylum Chordata; order Crocodylia; family Alligatoridae; genus Caiman; species Caiman crocodilus. The sequence continues at coordinate 18,067,739 of JAGPOW010000261.1, forward strand.
GTCCAAATTCATGCTTGGGTACCTCACCAGTAGAGCTACAGCATGGGATGCAGATGCTATTGCTTGCAATCCAGCTAGGTTTTCAGAAGAGATTTGAAGTAGAACATATAGGAAAAGTTTTCAAAGCAGAAAGGAAAACACTCAGCCAGGGATGAGAGAAGACAAAGTGCACTGCACTGGGGACTCAATCCTATTTGGGAGCAGGATTGGGCACTAAGGAGGAAACTGTTGTGGGGACACTAATAAAATGAAATGTCAGTCTGCCTTGCTTATTTCTGCCCTCCGGAGAGCACCACTTCTTTTGACACAACCATCTTGGTACTGTTACACACAAGATGTGCTAGCACTGCGACTGTAACGTTGCACTCGGGACTCCGACAACATCCCTTCCATTGTGGAATCATTGTGAGCAGGGGCTTAGGAGTACAGCTTTATATTGGGGAAGTTTGATCACTGCTAGATCAAGCTAGAAAACTGAACAGATATAATACTTCAGTGTTCTGCCAAAACTGAGTAGACTAAAATAATCCAGGCAAACCAGAATTTCCAGCTAGGTCCATAAAAGGACTTAAACAAGGTATTGCCTACCTGCTACCATAGGTGTTTAGGTCTAAACCTGAGATTCAAAATCTCTATTTTTCAGTTGCTTAACCTTGGAGGATACCAAGGAGTCTGACTTCAAACAAAATTTCCTGAGGCACCTAAAGTTTTGCTTCTGAGCATGCTCAGAAGCACTTTGGAGCTGACAGCAGATGATAGCGCCCCCGCCGCACAGTTCGGCATTCCCCGTCTTTCTCCTTTGTGGGGCTGACTACTAGGTATTCTCAGAGCCATCCCACTGGCACAAAATGGGGGAAGAGGATGCAGTGCTGCCTTTCCTTTACCTTATATTCTAGTGGTTAAAATGACCTCACTAGTGGGTGGGAGACCCAAGTTCGATTGCCTCCTCCGCCTGAGGAGACAAACCCAGATTTCTCACCTCCTGGGTGAATACTCTGGTCAACAGGCTTCAGTGTATTCAAAGGTAGAGCTCTTTCAGTTCCTCCTCTGGAAGCTAGTCCATTTAGGCTAGAATATCAAAATATTCATTAGAGCAGGACAAAAGCATGCAGCCTAGAGGTTAGGGGTTGAAACCTGGGTTCAAGTCTCTGCTCCCTCCAATAAATACTTAGTAATCCTTACATCTGCAACAGGGACTGAACTCCAGGTCAACACCCTTCCAGGTAAGTGCAACTGTCACTAAGACAGGGATTTATGCTCTCTCAGCTGTTTATTAATCCATTCGGAGTGGTACATTTTCAACAGGAGGAACTTACTGACCCCCTTCTTCAGCCTGGTAGCAGAGCACACACATAGGAAACGCAGCTTTATTCCCTTAGGCTGCAAATTTAAACAAGTCTCCCACATTCAGTGCCATCTACTGACTGATCTAGGTATAGATGCTAAAGAGGCAGGCAGTATGGCAGGCAGTATGGCAGTTAGGCAAAAAAACTAGCCTTGTTTTTGCAAAAGTCAAATAGAGGATTTAGGATTGTCAGTTCCAAGTGTTGAAGACATACCCGTCCTCTTGGCAATACGTACTGGCCAAACCACCCCAGTGTCCTGGTTTTTATAGAACCAGTTCTTAGAAATCTAAGTCTCTTTCTGCATTAAATAAGGAACCTCAGTGCCTAACTTGGGCTCTTGGATTTTACTAAACAGGAAGGTGCCCAAAAATTAGGCTTTGTACCAGGTTCGATAAAAGCGTCTGTTTGCACATGGAAATTGCATAATTCACTGAATGCTGTGTCTGAGTCATTGGTCTGAGTCATGGGCAGTTCACAAGAATCCAATATGCTGTTCTCACACAGCGCACACACACTGTTTCTTCCAATTGTTTTGTGCAATGCCTTTTCATCTAGTGTAGGTGGGGTTACACAAAGCAGTGGGGACAGAAACACAGCATGTGTACTAGAGAAAATGAGGCAGGGATGTAGCTGCAAAGAAGTTCTTGGTACCTTTGAAAGTGAAAATGGCCTGAATTGTATTATAGAAGAATACTGCTAGTACAGAAATCTGAAAAAAGGGAGGAGAGGAAACATAAGGGAGCCTTACAAAAACATGGTCTTGTCCTTTTCCATATTTCTGGAGGTTGGTAACAACAATAAAACAGAATTATGAAACAACACATCAGACTTGACCACAGGGTTCAGATTAAACTTGTTCAAGTCTTCTTCAACACTGGGGGGCATAGGGGAAATGTACTTCCATTGAGCTTTACAATTTACTACTCAGACAGTCCAAATACTAAACTCTCAGGTATTAAGCTGCTGCCATACCATGTATTTTCTCCTTAGTTATACTATATTTTTATTTGCTTTTATATCTTTTTTCACCCCTTGACTTACCCAAAGCTCCAGACACATGGACCTTATTTCTTCGATTGATTTTGTTCTCAGGAGGTGAAAGAGTATGCACGTGCTGCTTATCTTCACCCTGATCCTTGCTTTTGGTGTTTTCACTAAAAGTCTAACACCAGTTCAGGGAGAAAGCACACAGGAAGAAGCTGCAGACACTTGCATAGCCTCTGTCTGGCAACCTGTATGTAAAACTAATGCGTTACTCGTGGTGCCTTTACCATGTGTTTCTCATCTGTCCTGCCCATTCTTTTCAAAAGCAAAATACATCATTTATGACTATCACAGGTCTCTCTTCTAAAAACGTGCGGTACCAGTCCTACCATTTTGCTACTGAACACCTGGGAAGACTAGAAATTTGAACTATGATTTTCAGTGTAATATACAACTGTCAGCATCAGCATTAAGTAGCAAGACCATCTGTTCCTAGTGATTTTGAAATTGTTTTTACAAGATATATTTCATGTTGGCCTGCAGCTAGGCCTCTGATCTCATCACAGCCCACAAGCCGAGCAGAGCTAACCCACATCAATGCGTGGTTAGGAGGCTTTAAAAGAAAAATCAAATGCAATATTGCCAGACCCAAGTATCATGAGACTAACTTAAAAAAAAAAAAAATCTAGATTTTTTTTTTTTTTTTTTTTAACTAATGCATCTGCACTGCCTTTTTTAAAATGAAGCCTGGGATTCTCATGCAATCTCCCAAATCCAACTTTAATTGCTTAAGCTAGGGACTGAATTAGTGTCCTGAGACTCATGGCAGAATCATGGAAATTGGCAACACAGCAAGTGGCAATTATCCAGGTAAAGCTATAGAAAACATTCTTCCTTCTGAGTCAGCACTGAACCAGTGGCTCATGATTTAAAAGCACTGTATGCCTTTATTGAGATGAGAAAGAAGGCCGATCTTCATTATCTGTTGTCATTTAAAATCGTTTTTTGTATGTCACTGTACTATGGTGCATGACTCAGGGGTCAAAGCCTCGCTGCAGGGGTTAGAAGGTAATAGTCTGCCTGCATAGGAGCTCTGGGCCAGTTCATAGGAATGGTTGGTTGGCCAGGGAAGAAGTTAAAAGCTCCCAGAGAGAGGATGCTAGGGCAGGGATAGGCAAAATATTGCCCATGGGCCAAATCAGGCCCACCAACTGATTAGATCTGGCCTACAGGTGAGCATCCACCAATTGACTGTATCCAGCCCGTGGCTGCGCCCACAGGGCTCTGCATAGAGCTGAACCCGGCCCTCTCCTGCCCAGGGCTGCTCATGCCATGCTACCAGCCACTCACATGGCCATTCATCTGGTTTTATAGAGGACAGCCCAGCTTTCTGCTACTCTGTTCTATTGATATGAAAACAGACACCTTTACCAGATACACTGTCCCAGCCCTGGACAATGTGCACAGCTTTCCAGGAGGGTTGCTCCTCATGTGGCTGCAGCTACCAGGGTACTGCTTGGCTCCCCTTGCTTCCATCAGCTGCACTATGTGGGCAAGCTCTGCTGTGTGCACCCCCTTCCATCTGTCTTCTTCACCCCATTCCCTCCCCACCATCCCCTCATCCCTAGCCAGATCCCAGGGCCTAGAGCACAGGCAGCACCCGCCCCCTCAACACATGCACCCCCCCCACACACATACACACCCATAGCCCCCACAAACCCACCCATGCCCACCCACACACACCATATACAAGAGTAAGACATTAGTTTGAGATATTATGCAAGTGCCTCTATATATGCTACTCAAAACAATATGTTAGGACAAAAATATTTTACAATAAAATTAAAATATGTCAGTAGTAGATATTTGATTTTTAGTATACAATTTGTTTTTATCTATGACTTGTTAAAATGATATCTATCTTCAAAATATTTTGCGTGTGCAACCCTTGACAGCTCACCAAAACACGTTATGTGGCCCATCAGCCAAAATAATTGCCCACCACTGCACTAGGGAGAAAGGGAAGGGCAACACTAAAGCACTGCAGTGAAGCCATTGCCCTGCATAGGAGAGGTGGGAGGGAGGAGGGGGGTGGCAAATGATTTGTTATTTTGTTTAGTTTGAGGTAGGAAAGGGGAGAAGGCTGGCTCCTGGGCCTGCCTAAAGGAGTAACAGCCTGCTGCAGTCCCAAAAGTAGGGTACTGCAATAAATGGTTTAGAAATGCCACCATATAAGAAAAGAGAATTAGATTTCTAAGTGTATTTTTAGAGACTTATGATGTTTGTTTTAGTAAGAGTACAAACAAAAAGATATAACAGTACTAGAGACTAAGCCCTTTTAATTATCCTTTCACTGGCCCTAGGAAACTCAACTGCTCTAAAATGATAAAACTGTTAATAATGATAATTAAAAAAAAAAGTAAAGAAACAGAGAGCTTATCACCTTGATGGACCCCAAAGTACCCTCCAAATAAACTGACCATAACCTACAGGATCAATGCTGCTAACACTGAACTGCAGTCACCACTAATATGGGGGAATTCAATTGTGCACAACACAGATTAATGAGGGAAGTGAAATACCACATTGAATTGAATTCTGCAGGGAGAACTGAGGCAGAAAGAATGTTATCTGAACTTGAGTTTGGCCAAAACACTGAGACTGCCACCCACGCGCTCTTCAGTGATGACAAAAAGCCAACTGCTCAGTTTTCCATTGCATTGGAAACAAGGCATCTCAAGCAGCACAGCTTCCCTGTAACCCAGCAATGAAACATTCATTCTGTTCAACGTTCATTACTGACGGAGGGAAGACTGTCTCCTACAGAATTTCTCCTACTTCTGCTTTCCAGGTATAAACTAAGAATTACACTGAACTGTACCAAACTATCTGTAAAGTATTACCTGGAACACAGAGCTGGGGGCTCTTGTTATTTTAAGGGCAAAGCCACAGCAGGAATGTCCCCAGGTGGGGAAGACAGCAAATTCATAGGTAGGTGCAAGGGGAGTAGGCAGTAAATGTCCATTGCAGGAATAGCTGCCTACCAATAATATATAATTTGGCCAGAGAAACAGCAGTAAACTGCCCTGGAGGGTGAGGGAGTGCACCTGCAGCCAGCCAGGATAACTCCAGGAAGAAGAGTTCTGGCCAGCTCAGGCTGGCAAGGAATGGGAGCTGCAAGCCATGGCAGGTACTCCCAGGGCTGAGAGAGCCAGGGAATGGGGTGGTGGCTTGCCAGTAATATGATTACCCAGAGGGGGGGCTTTGAGTTTTGAGTTTAAAGTGGCTGCTTAGACTTTTTGTTTTAGTTTTATGCTGGAGGACTAGTGTGAATAATAGGGATTTAAAGGAGGCTCCAGGGGTGCTGGAGGAGCATGCCAGGTTTTAAGCCCTGCCAGAGGCAAGAGCATGAGATAGAAACAGGCTAAGGCTGAGAAGGCCAGGGCTGGAGTGCAGTGGGGGTGATGGAGGTGGTCTGAGGCTGAGACTGAAAGGCCAGACCAGGCCAGTGGGCCTAAGTTACCAGTCTACAGCCAGAGTAACCTGTAGGCTAAGGCTAAGGCGGTGAAAGCCTATACAAGAAATTAAATGATGCCAGAGTGACACCTGTGAGGCATAGTCAAGGCTATGGGAAAGGCTGGAGGCCACAGTTAAGAGCCCTAAGGGCCACAGGTGGTGATCACTGGCTCACAGTGCCAACCTGACACCAGTAGGTCTGCCAGGGCATGACAGATGCCTGTGGAGAACTGTTATTATAGTTAGTGGGCAGAGGGCCCAGAGACCACACAAGGTCAGTCAGGATTGGTTGGGCACTGGTAAGAGCACTCCAGGGCTCAAGGGAAGCCTCCCAATCGCATCAGCAGAACATCAAGGCATGGCAGATGAGCTTAACAGGGCAGGTTATAGAGAAGACTGGGAGCATGAGCAGGATTAGAGTGGCCCCTAGGAGGTACTATGGCCAACCCAGGGCCTATCCTGTCACAGTGCCAATAACTTTGGAGTTGTGTCATTGGTGCTGACAGCCTTGATTCAACAAAATACGTATCTTTAAGTATATGCGAGTAATCCCACTGAAGTCAGGCCAAATTCCCTTTAGTCAAAGTCTTGCGTTTCTGTGGAACTCCATGTGCATAGGAACATGAATGTCCCAAATAAATAAAAATTATTAGTGAAGAGTATGGATAGAGCAGGAATCGAGTCAGTAAATAAAGTGAAATGCACAGTAGGAGGCATCAAGACAGAAGATGCTCAAGGGAAGGAAGTGGAAACAAAAAAGGGTTGAGTCAAAAAATACCCTATAAAATAGGGTTGCCAACCTTCCTTCCTGGAGTGGCCATGAATCTACTGGAATTGGCATCGATCTCCCAGTGACTACTGAAAGCAAAGCAAAACTGCAGCAGAAGGAGCAATGCCCTCTTCTGCATAACATCCTAGTGGCTAGCACACTCACTAAGGAAGTCAGAAAGCTGGGTACAGTTGCTTTCTTAACTTGAGAGGATTCAAAACCCACATCTCCCACCTCCAAGACAAAGTACCTTAACCACCAGGCTACACACTAGGATTGTGGGAGGGGGGAATGCCACATCCCTCCTGTTGAAAGGGGCCATTGGGAAGAAAGAGATGCAAAATGAATGTAAAATTCATGGCGAGGACTCCAGATCCCAAGTGGAGGAGGCATTTGACCGCAGCCCTGACTCTGGCAGCTAAGCTCTGGAGGGATGGAGGGAACCAGTTTAGTGAAACTATAGTGCTTAGTTCATCCCACTGGCCAGCCCTTGGCAGCTTCCTGTTCTGTATACAGATTTTTAGATCACCCTTCTCAAGCACTTAACTCCCACTATGTCCTGTATGGAAAGCATAGGCTGGGTATAACAGGGAACCCAAACTTTGAGAGTTTGAGTTTAAAGCAGTTGCTTGCATTATTTGTTTTGGTTTTAAGCCAGAGGACTGGGAGTGGCTGTGGGAGCAAAGGGGATAATGAATAGATTACCAGGCAGGCACCCTTCAGTGCAGGGCTGAGGCCTGGAGAGCCAGGGCCCAAAATAGTAGACTTGAGCCGAAGTGTTTCAGCTGGAGAAAAGGGGACTGAAGCCAAAAAGACTGAGGTTGGGGCCTAAGGGTCCCAGTGTTGATTCTAGGTAAGGAAAAAGAAAGAGCATGAGGAGAGTCTCTACAAAGGGACGGACAGGAAACCATCAACAAGGCATGGGCATGCCTGGGGGGCAGCAAGGAAGCTTAAGACACCTAGAAAAGGACTATCCCTGTCTCCAGGGGTAGCTTCCCTTTAAACACACATTGTCTGCTACAGTTTGATGGAAATCAAAGTAAGAGGTAGAGTAGACTGGGTAGTACTGAAAAGAGAAGGGTAAAAATTCCAGACCCATCACACTGGGCATTGGATTCCACTCCAGGAGTCAAATTCACTACAACTTTGGCATCACAGCACCTGACTGGTAGGAGCACAAGTCTTCTATTTGGACTTAGCCCTAAGTGTTTAGTCACTGAAGATGCAGATACATCCAAATACATATCTAGCATGTACCAAACTGTAAGCAGATGAGTAGTCCCATGGACTGCACCAGGACTACTTGCATAGTTAATGTTAATTTAGTGTTCTTAGCTGGACTGGAGCTGAAGGGCTTAGCACCTTTCCGAAATCAAGCCCCCGAGACACAACTTAGCCTATAAATCAGGAAAGCTTCCCTATTTGGGACAAAACAACACAGGGAAGCCACAGGAACCGTCCCAGCCCACATGGTTTCTGGTGCCCCCACACAACTCTGCTATAGCAGCTGTGCTGGCGGGGCACACAGTGTACCCTGGGAGGCACCAGCTGTTAAAGGAGCTGTGGCTGCCAGACAGAATGGAGTCATTCACATATATCTTCTGGCGGTTTCCCTGTGGTGGAAGAAGCCTTCTGTCACTTGCAGAAGGAAGGACTTCTGCTGCCTCAGGGGAGTCAGACACACCTGTAATTGTGCCAGAAGAACCTGAGTTCAGCTGCCAAAACCATGATGTGAAGGCCTTGCCAAACCTTGAACAAGTCACTTACGCATTCCCACATTTGTAATAAAAGGACAATAATGCTTACTCCCCACCTCCCCACCCCCAGGGTCTTAATGAACATTTAAAGATGGTTAAGTACTGGATAAATGTGCTGAATATTGTCCTACAGTTAAGTGCCAACTGTTTTCTAGGCCCATATTTTTTCTGATGAAACAGTAATGAACTCAGTTGCAAAAGGAAAGATGACTATGCTTTTAAAGGTATGATGTCCGTGTCAATCTCTGATTTTTATAGTTTAACGCAGTCCGAAAGCACAGATGTCATTTTTGTGGAAATTGAGCACCTTACCTGCCGTTTCAATGCAAGGGTAAGAGGGAGGAGGCTTCAGCCACTTTCCGCTGCTGTCTTTCATGTGAGAGCGGTCAGAAGCAAACGTCTTCAGATAAACATCTGCTCGAACTGCCCTGATTTTTCTAAACAAACATACAAATTCGAACACACTCAGTGGCGGAAATACTCGATTCAATATACAGTGCAGGCCTTGTATTCGGTCCTCTTACCTGTGACATTCCGGACAAATATCATCGTCTGATTTAAAAGCCTCTTCAATGTAAGTATCAAACAGACACGGAAATGGCAACACTGTGTCAAGGTCATAAATGAAGTTTTGGTCTCCGCTGGAATCATGAAGTAAAATAACATGGTAATCCTATAAATAAGAGTTACCGATAGTTAGCAAGAGTTGCTAATGATCAAGAATAAATCCTCTCACATCATTGCCAAAGCACAGTACACGTGTGACAGCACAGGGGTGAGCTGGGCCTGCACTCTTTCTGACACCATGGACAGACATTAGGGTGGCCATCATAGGGGACAGTTTTGTTGTCCACTGTCCTCTATTGATATGAAACCCAATGCCTTTATGTCCTCTATCTTTCTCTTGCTTGACATAAAGGTATCATATCAACAGAGGACAGAGGGCAACCAGACTGTCCTCTGTGACAGCCACCCTAACAGACATGTATTTGGGGCAAGCGCTGGGGCAAACTACCATGGGATACCAGAAAACCAATGGTGTATACACACATTTCAGGAAGTAGGAAGAATTTCAAAGATGTTCTTCATTTTCTGAGGATCATTTTTTAAGTACTCCTTCAGCCATACATGTCTGTAATGCCCCGCCATTCAGAGTGCTTCAAACAGCACATCCATCCAGAGCTCTAATCTCTTCTCTGGGCAACTCTGTCCAAGCGACGCATCCCAAAATGCACTCCCTCCAGATGACAGGCCCCTACTTGCTCCCTTTCCAGAGTGTAACTCTGTGGATCACCCTACTATAGACTGGATCAGGCTACAGCTGCCCCTTTCCCCACCGCTCTGCCACGGTTAGAGGCACGTGGTGCCTTATGACTCTTCGTCGTCCTCCGTGAGTGAATCCCTTCAGTTAAGAGGTTTTGCTACGTTCCCGTCTCTGGCACGAACCCCCCAGCACTTGGAATGAACCTCAGAATAGTGGCCTTCCTGTTAACACATCAGGTTCAGCTAAAATTGGCGCCTGTTCCACAATCTTCTATGGGTAGCTGTGACCAGGAGCCAATTATGGCGATTTGAAACGAGTTTGCCAGACCAGATATTTCACGTGTACACCCGAAGCCAGTGGAGAAAGCTCTGCATTTGGCTGTAGCTCATCAGACCTCTTCAGTGATCTCTGGCACATCCTGCAGACATCCTCCCGCTTAGTCCCACAGCCTTGCAGCAAGTTATCCAATACTACGGTCTTCCAGAAAAGCTGTTGTATGTATGGTCCAATCTCTTCTTCCATCTAACTGAGGGCTCTAACAGTCAGGATTTCTTTTGATCCTAGTCTCTTACCGTGAAAAAAGAAGTTTGTAGCCCTTCTGGTAACAGGTAGGTAGATAATTCCTAATGCCTGCTTCCCCTCAACAATTATCTTAAGGACCTTTAGTAGTTTGCCTGGAGATATTATCTCTGTTGTTGATTCACTTCCTACCTTCTCCTCCGTAACAGCCTCCTTTAATCTAAGTCTGTACAATCAGCCTGAATAATATCAAGGAGGTAAACTGAGGTACGTAACACTCCCACAAAATAACAGAACTATCTCCCTCATTCTCCAAACCAGAGTTAAAACAAAATGAAGGGGTTACCTGGTTTTCTTTTTTGTCTCAGCCCCAATAAAAACTGGCACAGAAATGCTGACAGCTTGCTTGTTTCTGAAGAGATTACTGCTTAATTTGAATGCTGTGTTTTACCTTTCTGTAACAAGGTGATCTGCCCATTAAAGATGAGGGCACCTGGGGCCGGCCAGCCCTCTTCAATTATCACCCCCAACTGAGGAAGGAACATGTAATTATACAGCTGGCAAACGGCTTGGTTAAGGGAGAGCTGTAAGAGGGAAAGGGATTTCTGTTATAGCTCCTGAAACTGGGTGAAAGCCTTGCCTCTGAGAATCAGACTCCATGATGGACATAGGAACCATTTTGTTTTGACCCTTTGCTCAAGTTTTATAAATAAAACCAGGCCCTAAAAGATAGTTAGGGTACTGCCCAGGGACACAGGTAAGCAGTAGCTTGTACTGTCATTTTTTACAATTAGATGAATCACATTGATTATAATGTAGTAAAGTGAATGGGAAATCCACTTACAAAGTCTGAGATGAAGCCTTTTGATATTTGCAGGGGAAAACACCATCCTGAAAGCATAATATATGTGACAGCCCTAGCCGCTGGGAACTAAGAATCGAAAGGCTCTTTAAGCAAGTTGTATTACTAGCCTGGTACCTGTACTGGAAATGCAGGTGAATGCAATAACAACGTTTCAAAGTCGAGACTAGAATGGGAAGACTGTCATGTCTGTGGAGTGTTAATCAAAACCTTTCATTTCAAAACATTTTTGTGGAAAATTGTTCAATTCTATAGTGGCTTCTCCCCAGTCCCCCTCTTCTCCCACCATTTCAACCTCATTAAAAACAGATTCTGCAGTTATTTTTAAAGCTAAGGTATAAAGCCTACTACTTTTGGGAAGGACTCTTGCAGTAATTTAAAAAATATGGCAAACAGCCTTCATTAAGTTCTCCCAATCAAATCCCTTCCAGACTGAGATGACACACACCACTTGTTATTTTTGAAATTCAGCACCTAAATACAAGGGTTTATACTAAAAGTACTTTCTCAGCCTTTACTGACTGGAACTTGGGAATTGCTACTCCAGATTCTGATGGGTGCTCCATTACTGTGATTCAAAAAGTTGGGTAACATTTCTTGAATTGGAGAGGAAGGGGGGTTAGCTTTTGCCCTGACATACTGGTAGCTGTTGGTCCTAGTGAGATCCATGCAATAAATCCCACAGGTTTTGTGTGAGTGACCAGTTTTAGATGTGTTGCCTTTGATATTTTACTTCTTGAGGAATAATATAACCATCTGTGCTATCTTCTCTCTCTTTCTTCCTCTGTATGTTTACTATAGTCCTTGCTGTTAATCTTCCTTTTATGCCTTTTATGGCTTGATTATTATTCTGCCATAGAATAGCAAGGTAAGGTAAGTGTCCTCAACATTGATTCCTCCTTTTTATCCCTGTCTGTGATGTCTTGCCATTCATTTGAGCTTCTAGGATCTGCTATTCACCAAGCACTCAGCAGAAATTCCTTGGATAAAAGACCACGCTGGAATCCCATGTGCTACAGATACAAGCAATGAAGGCATTTATCTTTGAACCAGACTAGATGGAGGATTGTTCAACAACACAAGGTTCAAAATGAAAATCAAGGTGAAAGAACTAGTTCAGAGAGATTTCCTGTTTGCGGATGATGCAGCTTGGTTTCCCACAGTGAATCTTCCCTGCAAAATCTCTTGGCAAAATTTTATGAGCCATGCAAGAGCTTTGGGATGGAAATTAGTCTAGGAAGACTGTGATCATGTACCAAGGGGAGGAAGAACCAGCACCTGGCATCATTCTGGAGGATAAATCTCTTGTTATCATTGACAGTTTTTGCTACTTGGTTTCTATGATCAGCCAAAATCTTGGCCTTCAGATTGAACTAACAGAATCAGAGAAGCAGTTAAGAATTTTGGACGATTACAGAAAAGTACCTGGAATAACAGCAAACTATCAGCTAAGGTGAAGATGCATATCTAGGAGACTTCTTTGCTGTCATTCCTGCTTCATGGTTCAGAAACACAGACTACATATGCTAGGCACATCAAGAGACTGAACAACTTCCACATGAGATGTCTGCTTAAGATCCTGCAAATAAAAAGGGAAGACGGAATACCAAACGCAGAGGTATTGGAGCATGCAGACTGTATCCCCAAGAATATTTTGTATAGTGAAATCTCTAAAAAATGGGATCATCCTCTCTGGTGTTACCACAATTTGTGCAAAAATGATATTAAGTGGCTCAACATCAACATAGAAAGCTGGGAGGAGCGCACAGAATCCTGTCCATGCATGTCACTGGGTGTAGCTTAACATCAAGCAGCTTCGATCCAGAGGATGAAAGCAAAGCAAGAAAGAAGAAAGCAGCAGGCTGTAAATATGGACTCCAACTCAGACAACATATGGATCCATGAAACTTGTAACAAGCTGTGTCACTCTCAAACTGGGCTTGTCAGTCAGGCATTGGATCAGGCATCTGACTACTCTTCTGTGTACACCGTGCTCCAGAGGATTGACAGTTGCCTACTACCTGCCAGGCCCAGGACTGGTAAGCTTCTTGCTGTGAAGCTGCAAAATAAAGTCTAAGTGCATCTTGTCTATTATACCCACATCAATATTTGATTTAGGGAAGAAATAGTAGGAAAAATATGTGGCAATGCTAGTTGCAGTGTTTAACGTGCTACTAAAAGATGATGCAACACTGCAGACAAAAGTATGTAAAAGAACCAACAAAAAAGGGAATAGAATGCCTTACCCAACATACAGGTTCATCTCCAAATCCTAATCTCTGCTTCCAAAGTGGTATCTGCAAATTACAAGTATTAAGAAGTTCTTCTGAAGTAAGATTAAACAAACAGGTAAGATTTCAGACTATTACAGGACAAATTATTGTCTACCGGCTGACAAACTTAATTGGTTTATGTGGTATCTGTAATAATAATAATAAAGCTTCTATAAGTCTGAGGGTTTTTTGGGCGAGTTCCTAATTGGAGACCTATTTTGTATCCTACGATCTGTTCCATCTGTTTCCTGCTAGGTTGAGGGATTTAATACATCTCAGGTTCCTGTCCAGTCCTGACTAACACATGCATGACAAAAATACTTTAGGGTCTTTCTTTGGCTTCCCATCATGCATGTGCCTGGGCCATCTTCCCACCACAGTGAAAAGGCCTGAATCTCAATTTGGTGGTGACAAATGAGTGATATGGAAAACAACTTACCATCTTTCTGTCATTGGATATGAAAATAACATAAAATTCTTCTAACTGATACTGATCCTGGCTTTGGATGTATTCACAAAGCTTCCAAACATTTTCTTCACTGTAAAACACAAGAGATTTTAATAAGTGTCTGCTTCATTCCCAATCCACAAAACTCAGAGCAAGATAAAAAACCAATTCATTCCCAATTCATAAAACTCAGACTCAGGGCCTGCTCTATACCCCTTCTGACCCTAGATACTATAATACTAGGATAGCCACTGTGCTTTTCCTACTTTGAGCTTCTGCCCAGGACTTCCCACCAACCCTTCCTTTACACACCTGTTTGTAAAGATAAAATTTAGAACTGAGCCCTACAGTGTTTTTTTTATAAAACAAATCTTCACATACAATTAATAAACAGCATTGCAGTCCAAATGTCTGACAGCTAAGCAGCAGCATTTGGTTGGCTCCAATGAAAATAAATGCTGTGCAGTATTGAGAATTATTATTGTGCCAGACTTCTCCCTTTCTCTTTTCCTCTTTCCTCTGAAGAAACTACCCTTGAGTTGAGTATCCCTTTGAGCCCCTTTAATAAAAAGCTGGCCTGAAAAGAGAAATGCAGGTGGTGAAATGCACGTAATGTTTTAAATAGAAGAATAGTACAGGAACAATCCTAACAATGCCACTGAATAGCTGCTGGTTGGGGATGACCTATGCGTAGCTGTACCCATGTTCTTTCGTGGGTATTCCCAGGTTTCTGGGCTTTGCTGGTTACCCCTCCCCACCTTTCTGCTACATGTGTCAGGGTGTTTTTAAGCCTCCCCAGAGGCACTGGAGGTTAGCTACAGCCAAGCCTGGGGACTCTGGGGTGTGCCAGTGCTCCCACTGGGACCAAAGCCAGAGGTTCCTGGTTGGAGGGTCTCGCCCCTCCACTCAGAGTCACACCCATCCCCAGTGGGGTCAGAAAGGAATTGTACCCCCTGGTCAGACTGGTACAGACTTGGGAGGGCTTTTGTCTTCCTTTATAGCATGGGGCTTGGCTCTCTGCCCAGGATCTTTTGAGTGCAAACAGACAACCTGTCATAGAGGCAGGACGCCGGCTGCCCTGGCGCCCCTGCTCTCCCCCGGGGCAGGCTGGGGTATTCATAGGCAGCGTTGAGAGCAGGGCTTGCGGGGGTAGGGGGGTTGGATGGGGAGGACCCAGCTGACCCAAACCCCACTCGCCACTTGCTTGACCCCATTTGCAGCCTGGCCGGCCAGGCAGCCTGGCTGGAGCCTCCTTAGCCTGAGCCCACGGCAAGACGTGACTGGCCAGCCCAGTCTCCAGACAGGCAATGCTGTTTCTTAGCCGTGGCTCTCGGGTCTCCCCGCAACCACAAGCGTGCATCAAGCGATCACTTTTTGCATAATTCAACTTTGCAAGGGACTCTGGGATGCAGTGTTCAAGAAGACTGTTTCCCTTCCGGCCCCCCCCCAACCGGAGCAGCATTTGCTGGGCTGCTCGGGGCCGGGCTGTGCCTGCCCGCACCCGCGGAGACGGGCTCCCCCGGCCGCTTCCGGCTCCCGGGCGCCCCGGCTGGCAGCGCGGCGCGGGGCTGCACGTAGGGCCGGGGCAGCCCCGCGTCCCCCGCACTGTGCCCGGCGCCCTTACCAGTAGCAGCTGGTGTAGACACAGCCGTGCCGGGCAGGGACAGGGCCCGCCGCCGCCGCCGCCCGCTCCATCGGGCCCGGGAGCAAGTCCGCGGCGTTTCCTTCCCCGGGAAACCCGGCTGCAGCGACCGCTGCTGGCAAGAAGCAGCGCGGCGGCGGGGCGGGGAGGGAGCCTGCGCCTGGCGGGAGCGGGAGAGGCCTGAGCCCGCTGGCAACCTCCCCCTACCCGCACCCGGGAGCCGAGTCGCGGGTCAAGCTGCTCCGAGCCAGGCTGGCACGGCACAGCCCTCCTCGCCTGACCTGCCCCGGGTAGAGAGAGCAGGGGCACCCCGCGTCCTGCCTCTGCCCAGTGCTGTCAGTTTGCACTCAAGAGATGCCAGGCAGCTCTGCCAGAGAGGTTGGGAAAAGCACCCCCCCAGTCTGGACCAGTCTGACCAGGGGAAAAAATTCCTTCCTGAAGCCAATCTGGTGATCCGTCTGACCCTGAGCAGAGGGGCGAGACCCTCCAGCTAGGAACCTCCTCTGGCCAGCACTGGCACACCCCAAAGTCCCCAGGCTTGGCTGTTGCCAACACCCAGTGCCTCCGAGGGAAGCTTAAAACACGTAGCAGAAAGGTAAGGGTGGGGGCAAGCAGCAAAGCCCAGAAGCCTGAGAAATCCCTATAGAAGAACGCAGCGGTACACCTAGACTGTCCCTGACCAGGGCCTGCATTGGTGACGTGTCGAAGGTGAACACAGGTGCCGATGCACCCCCAAAGCTTGGTGGTGCACCCCTGCAAAAAGCGCCCCAGACGCTAGCGGTGGTGCCTGCAAGCAGTTGCTCCTTGCCCACCCCCCACCACTGACACTGTGGTGGCATCTGCGGGTGGTCCCTGATTGCCGCTGGCCACTGCTGCCAGTGGCATCTGCGGGTGGTCGCCAACTACCAGTCGGCACTCACCACCCCTGCCCCTACCGCCAACAGTGCCACAGTTGCCTGCAGGAGCTTGCTGCCACCACACTCCCACAGCTGACAGCACCACCGCCGCCTGTGGGAGCTCATTGTGTCCCCCACAGCCTCCGGGGGCACGCAGCATTCATGAGTGGCTATCCAACCTCTTCTTGGATACTTCCAGTGGTGGGGAGTCCACAACTTCCCTAGGCATCTCTTTCACTGCCTCACTGTTTTAACAATGAAGAAGTTTCCCAGGGGCATGGACACCAGCCAGAGAGAAAACATAGTTGGTAGCTGGTGGGGCAGATGCTGTCATAGTAGAGACAAGTGCTTCCTCTTGGTTGCATTTAAATCAGTGGCAGGAGGAGATTCCTGGACTAGGTTTTAAGCCTCAGGAATTTGCAGATGCTTGAAAGGCTTCTCAGTTACCACCAGCAATCCCTCAATTGGAGGATGATCTCTGCCACAGCCCATTGATGGATCCTGAGGTGGCTTAGAGTCCAGAGGTCCACCCACAGAAATTGCAGGTCTTTCTGCAGGGGAGAGTAGGCTGTGGGCTGATTCCTCTCCTTTTCTTCCTTCCACTCTCTCTTCTTTGTGGGCAAGACACTTTACCTCAACACGGTTGAGGCTTCCCAATGCCTGGGCCATAAAACAATGTCTTCTTTAAAGGTGCTAGCTTTACCAAATGCATTCCAGAATCCCTTGTAAAATTTAATTATGCAAAAGTTATGGATTGATAAATGCTTATGATATTACAGGGACACCTGAGCACCGCTAATAAGAAATAGCTTTGCCTATCTGGGGTTTGGGCCAGCCATTGACGTATGCTGTGTACTAAGGCAATGGAGGCTTGAACCAGGCTACCTTGCAGCATTCAGACTGTAAATGAGGTCAAGCAAGTGATGTGTGGGGTTTTCAGTCAAACTGAAAGGGGCTGCATGTGTTTGGTCTCTAGAAGTTGCTTTGGGTGTCACTTACCTTTTATAGTTTTAAACTGTTCTCATTAGCACACAGAAATAAAGAAATCAGTGACTGAGGGGTTTAAAGAAGTATTTGGTCTTTCTCACAATGATCAATTATCCTGTCATATTGCAAAGGAGGTATTCTTTTTTCCTGACAACAAACCTAAACTGTCCATATTTGACCTACTAGTACTTCCATTTTCTATTTTCACAGCTACTGTGGTCCCTGTACATCCTGTTGCGCAACTTTCAAAGCAGGCCTGACACTTTCTCCAGCTGCTTAAGGCTGTGAGAAAAACTATGTTCTGGTAAGGTTGGAGTGAACTACCAGTGATATTCCAGGAAATATGAGAGGAAAGGTTGTGGGGTTTGTTTTTTTGGAGGGGAGGAGGAGGTGATATCTTTTACTGGACCAACTATATAGTTGGAAGAAAGTTAGACACTTAGACAGGTCTCTGGGAAAGAATTCAAAAGCTTATCTAATTTTACTCCAACTGCATAGTTGATCTAATAAAAGATATCACCCTCAAAAATTTTTTCCAGAACAAGACAGTTCTGAAAACTCCTGGCTTCACATCAAAACCATGGTGAGGTCTCCAATTAAATGTGTGGATAAGAGAATTTTGGAGTGTACAGATGTGAGGTTTCTGGCTGATGCCCATTTCTAACTGAAATATATTGAACTTTTCTCTTTTTTCTTTTTTTTGGGACTAAAATCTTCATGTGAACTCTTCACGCATTTTCTTGCTAAAGAGGAGGGAAGTAAAAAAAACAGTCATGAAGACAACGGGTTTGCTTTTCATTAAAATAATTTTATTTTGGATTGGAGAGTATAGTGTAACAATGTCTGTTTGAAAGACAGTGTGGTCTTTGTCCTCTCTCCCCTATCAGTTGAACCATATAGTACCACTAGTGTATTCCCAAATCAGAACCACAAGATAGGAAAATGTATTTAGTAGCCAGTTTTAATGAAAATGTTGGTGCCCATGCATTTCAAAACCAGGCCATAATTTAAGAGCTAATGGATTAGGAACCTACAATTAGGCCTTTTTTAAAATCAAGAACTTGTTGCTATTAAAACTAGTAGAGGATTATGCTTTGGGTCTGAAATCGTTTCAGTCCCAGATGACAGCCTGAGATGTGGCTTAGTGCTGTGAAAAGGAATAATATATGAAAAATATATGAAAAGGGAAAACCTTTTTATGCTGATGATTATTTAGTATGGAAAAGAGAAGACTGAGGAGGTATTTGGAGATTAGGAGGAACTTTCTGTCTACGAGGATGGTCAAGCATTGAAACAGGCTACCCAGAGAAGCTGTGAAATCTCCATCCTCGGACACTTTCAAAAACAGTATGGACAGACACTTGGCTGGGATGTTTTAGTCAGGGATAATCCTGCCTTGAGTAGGGGGCTAAATTAAATGACCTTGTGATGTCCCTTCCTATGATCTTCGGTTTCCTAACCCATTAATTGTGCAAGCAGGTGTGACTGAACTATTAAACAGAACTCTAATCTCCAAAATGGCTCTTACAATATGTCCAGATGCGTTTCCCCCCATCAAATAGGAACCTTGCTGTCATGGGCTGAATTTGGCCTTCTGCACTTGGGAGATCAGGGAGGTGAGCAGGTAGGGAATCTAGAATGCAGTGCTTCACTGAAACTTAATTTCACACCTGAGTTGATGTTCACCCAAGTTAATGTTTGCACCTAGAGTTAAAAACAGTCTGCAGGGCTGTGAGATAGGAGCGACATTATCAGAAGCAGCTAAAAGACAGGAGTATTAAAGAAGAAAGGCTAGCTTTATTAGTGGTATGGCAAGACCATTTACAAATCAGAAAGGCTTGTGGACTTAAGAGCTTAGAAGGAATCAGGTAGATGATAATGAGCCATGAAGTCAAGTGACTCCCTCACTGCTACCTGAATAGAAATGCTGCTGCCACTGCCAGGCCCTTTATTTTAAGTCTTGGGTGGAAGAGGAATCAAAGGTGGGAGGTGCGGCTGCAACCTTGCGCTTCCCAGATCTGCCCCTGTGATAGATAAATATCTATTTTGGTTAGTCTATAACAGAGGTGGGTAAAGTCCGGGCTATGGAACCTGCCCCGCTGTGGATGGTTTCCATGGAGACCCCAGCAGCAGGGGCGCTGGCCAGGGTTTCCATGGAGATCAGCCTCAGCAGAGCTGACAAGCCATGCAGCTGGGTGGGGAGCGGCGTTGGGGCTGGGATCTTGCAGAACTGGGCCAGAGCTGCGATCTGCTGCCCACGCATCCCAGGCTGGGATGTGCAGGCAGCGAATCACAGGTCTGCCCCAGCTCCAGCCTACGCTGTCACCATGGCAAGATCCCAGCCCCGGCCACAGAGCCTCTCCCCACCCAGTCGCATGGCCTGCCAGTGCTGCTGGGGCCGGTCTCCATGGAAACTCTGGCCCCACACTGTCACGGACCCCACTGCTGGGGTCTCCATGGAAACGGGCCACATCTATGTGGGCAGGGGTTGCTGGGCAATGGGATCCAGCTGCAGGCCAGATCTGCCATTTGCCCACCCCTGGTCTATAAGGCGCAAATCTGCCCTGCCTGTTACAGAATCATAGAAAATGAGGATTGGAAGGGACATCAGGAGGTCATCTAGTCCAACCCCCTGCTCAAAGCAGGACTAGTCCCAACTACATCATCCCAGCCAAGGCTTTGTCAAATGGGGTGTTAAAAACCTCCAAGGATGGAGCTTCTACCACGTCTCTGGTAAGCTGTTCTAGTGTTTTACTGCCCTCTTAGTGAAAAAGTTTTTCCTAAGTTCCAACCAAAACTTCCCTTGCTTCAACTGAAGACCATCGCTCCTTGTTCTGTCATCTGCCACCATTGAGAACAGTCTAGCTTAGGGGTGGGCAATTATTTCGGTTGGAGGGCTGCTAAATGAGTTTTGGTGAGCTGTTGAGGGCCACAAGGGTAGCCCCACCCCTTGAAATGTGCCCCGCCCCCTGGTCACCATCTTGGGACCAGAAGTCCCACCCCTAACCCCTGACCTTTGCTACTGGCCTCCCATTGCCCCAGAAGTATTCCTTGGAAGGGGGGGGGGGGGCACAGTTTTCCTCTTGGAACCGAAAACAACCAAATCATATAATAAAAGTCAAACATCTACAATAATGTATTTTAGTTTTGTCAAAAACTATTTTTGTCCTGATTTATGTGTGTTTGCATGGTGAATATAGAGGTGATTGCATAATAGCTCAAACTATAGTCTTACTCTTGTATAGTGTGGGGGGGCACGCGTGGGTGGGGGTGTATAGTGGGGTGTGGGGAGTGTGTGTGGGGCTTGTGAGGGGGTGTGGCTGAGTGTGGGGGTGGAGGGTATATTTATGTTGTGGGTGTGTGGGGTTGTGGAGGGTACGGGGGGTGGACCACTCATACACTCCCCCTCATGGCGCACAGCCCCTGCCATTGGCAGCAGCAGCAGGCAGTGGGCCCTCGGGGTGTTCGTGGCCTGCGCAGGCACAGCCACCCAGTGGCATGCAGCTCCAGCCAGTTCCAGGAGCTGCACATGGTGGCATGGAGTGGAGCAAGGTTGGCCCATCTCTATTGTGCAGTGCTTCCTGCGTCTCATGTGCAGCTCCTCATGCACCACTGTGGGGAGCCCCGGCACAATGGAGCCTGCTGCCTTCCCCAATTCCTGCCGCCACATGCAGCTGCTGGGACATGCAGAAGTGGAGGGAAGCCCCGTCTCCTGCTTCCCAGTGATGTCCTGGCAGCTGAATGTAATGGCAGGGAGCAGCGAAGGCAGCTGGCTGCATGGTGCAAAGCTTCCCCTGTGGCACAGAAGTGCTGGGAGCTGCCAGTGAAATGCTGGGAGCCCAGCACAATAAAGGCAGACCAGCTTGGCTCCACTCCTTTCCGCCACGTGGAGCTCTCAGAACAGGCTGGAGCCATGTGCTGCCAGGTAGGTGGCTGTGCCTGTGTGGACTATAAGCATCCCGAGGTTTCACCATTTGCAAGTAATGGGCTGTGCACCGGGGGGGAGTCTCCATACCCCTCCTTACTCCCCAAACACCCACACCCTGCCCACCCAACCTCCACATCTCCACCAGCCCCAGCCCCATGCTCTGCACTCCCACTTAGCTGCAGCTTCCACCCCAGTCCATGCCTGTTGCTGCTTCCCTACCTGGTATCCTGAGCAAGTGCTGTAGCAGGGACCCAGAGGAGCCACTGGAGGCCTGAGAAGCTGAGCGGATCCCCTGGCAGCTGCAGCAGTGGCCCCACCTGGATGCTGCACACGCTGGCTGGGCTGGGACCCTTCAGTGCACAAGGGTGGGAGCAAGATGCACAAGCTGGGCAGGGTGCAATTAATTGGTGGGTGCCTGCTGGCTGGATGAAATCACCTGGCAGGCGGGATCCAGCTGGCGGGCCATATTTGGCTGCCCCTGTCCAGCTCCATCCTCTCTGGAACCCCTGTTCACGTAGCTGAAGGCTGGTATTAAATCCTCTCCGAGTCTTCTCTCCTCCAGGCTAAATAAGCTCAGTTCCCTCAGTCTCACCTCAAAAGTCATGTGCCCTAGCCCCCTCACCATTTTCATTACCCTCCACTGGACTCTCTCCAATTTGTCCACATCCTGTAGTGGACACAATACTCCAGACGTGGCCTCACTAGAGCCAAATAGAGGGGAAGAATCACTTCCCTCAGTCCGCTGGAAATGCTCCTACCAATGCAGCCCAGTATGCCTTCAGCCTTCTTGGCAACAAGGGCACACTGCTGGCTCGTCTTCATCTTCAGTCCACTGTGAACCCCAGGTCCTTTTCTGCAGAGCTGCTGCCCAGCCAGTCAGTCCCCAGCCTGTACCAGGGCATGGGATTGGTCTGTCCTGAGAGCAGGACTTTGCACTTGTCCATGTTGAACCTCATGAGATTCCTTTTGGTCCAATCCCTCGAGGTCTTTCTGACTCCTAGCCCTACCCTCCAGTGTATCTATGACCCCCCCCCCCCGGGCTTGGTGTGTCTGCACACTTGCTGAGGGTGCTCTCTGTCTATGCCCTCTTGTGAGCCACATTCGCACACCTGAAGTAGAGTTGCCAACCCTCCAGGATTGCCCTGCCGTCTCCAGGAAATAGATAGGACTCTCTGGGAGACTGCTGAGTGTCACCAGGGAGATAAATGATAGGGCATTCATTAAATAAATATTAAATGTTGAATCCAATTTATAGTCTAGTGGGTTTTTAAAAACGTAACAGTCGTGTACATTTGCCTTCCTGAGTACAGTGCAGTAGATCAGTCATTAATGTCCTTACATCTCACGGAATAGATTCAAACAGTTGGCAAAACCCTACCCTGAGGGCACTCACAATGTGTGTGGCACCCCAAAAGGATCTCGAGGCCCCTCAGGGTGCTGGATGGGAATCAGGGGCGTACGGAGGACTTTTCCAGCGGCTCCGCCCAGTGCCAAGGGCAGCCGGAGAGCAGCACACCCCGCCAGGGGCGCGGGCGCTGTGGCGGGCGCTGCAGCTTTAAGAGCCAGGCGTTCGAAACCTCCTTTGGCGGGAAGGGGGGGCGGGGCCAGCGCCTCTCGGCTCCACCAATCAGGCGCCAGCAAAACACTTCCCTTCACTTTCACGCGCCAAAAATTCCGAACTTGGCGGTTCACCCTCCCGTTGTCTCCCTCCGCGGCGCGCCTGGGACTACGGCGGGAGGGCAGTCCGCGCGCAGCGAGGGGCGGTGCTGAAGCACGGCGGAGGGATACGGCGGCCGTTCTCGTGGCGCCAGAATTCAGAGCGCGGCGAGGTGGGCGCGGGAGGCGCCGTCGCCGCCGCCGCCATGGTGATGCTGCGTAGCGGCACGGGGGGCTGCCGGATGTCTCTCCGCACCGCGCTGAACTCCAGCTCAGAGTTCCTGTCGCTCGACTTGCCTTCGTCGCCCGCCCGCCGTGTCCGGACCCGCGCCGGGGCCGCCGCTGCCCGTGCCAAGAGCAGTGTGAGTAGCGCCGGGCCGGGGCTGGGGGAGGGGCGGAGCCATGCTGCACGTTACATGCATTGCGCAGTTCCTTGGTGAACTCTGCAGTCCGTTTCGGCCGGCCACGCGTGCAAAACGAGCCCCTGCTGCACATTACATGTACTGCGCACTTCCCTGGGGGACACCGCGATCGGTTTCGATGGCCACGCGTGCAAAGTGATCCCCCTGCTACACGTTGCATGTATCGAATGGGTGCAGTGACTTTGGACCAGCTGCCCCTGCAATGTAATGCCCCTGCTGCACATTACATGCATTGCACAGTTCCCTGGTGAGCACTGCAGTCCGTGTGCAAAGCGAGCCCTTGCTATACGTTACCTGTATGGTGTGGTTCCCCTTGGACCGACCATGCAAGAGTGAGGCCTCTACTGCACGTTGCATGTATTGCACGCTTCACTGGGGAGCACCGCAGTCTATTTTGGTAGCCACATGTGCAAAGCAAGCTTCCTGCTACACGTTACATGTATTGCGCAGTTCCCCAGTAAAGTGTGTGGTGATTTGGGACCCATTGGCCATGCAATGTCAAGCCCCTTCTGCATGTTAGATGTATTGCACAGTTCCCTAGCGAAACCCTAGTGATTTTGGACTGGCTGCCGGTGAACGTTGCACTCCATTTCGGCCAGCCACTTGTGCAAGGAGAGCCCCCCCACTAAGTGTTACATGTATAGCACAGTTCCCCAGCGAATGTGTGCTGTGATTGTGCACTGGCTGCCAGTGCAATGTAAAGCCCATGCTGTATGTTGCATGTATTGCGCAGTTCCCCAGGGAACACTGCAGTCCATTTCAGCTGGCCAGCAGAGAGGTGGGGAAGAATTTTCCAGTGCTTTATTTTTCTGTGGAAAATTTTCCATTTCTAAAAGGTCAGTGGTTCATAAAATTCATTAGTAATAATGAACGGATGTCAATACAATATTAGGCAGGCTTAGCAATTTCAAAGTCATAGTTAATGTTTTCAGGTCATTATCCCTAGGAAGTGTGGGAGAGAGTACATATATGTTTTATTGATTTGTAAACGGGAGAGTAAATACACTCACTCGCATAATAATCAAACCAAAAATCAAGTTATGAATTCACCTAATTGGCTGTGCTATACATTTATGTGTGCAAAGTAACAAATTGTGCAAGGAACTAGTGAAGCGTGCAGTAAATGTAGACTGGACACGGGTGCAGGATGGTTATCGCACCATCAGAAGAACTCTCTAAAAGGACCTGACTGGCCACTAAGTTAGTGCTTGAAAATGTAGAACTGCTCCAGTTCTGGTTTCTATTCAGCTTTTAATTTGAATGCGTAGCAGGGCTGTAAGACTAGCACAATGAATGGGGGAATTGTACAGTGTTTGCATAGGGTTTGAGCACATTAAATGCATAGCACAATTCACCTGTTCATTGTATGATACTTACTTTGCCCAGCTGGTCGGTATAAAGTAAGGATCATGCAATTAAATAGTGAATCATGCAGTCAGTTTAGACCAGCTTCCCTAGGCAAAGTAAGGATCACACAGTAACTGGTAAATTGCATGATTAATTTAGACCAGCCACCCTTATAAGGTGAGAGTGGCCCCAAAGGGCAAAGTGGAGATCCCATAATGAACTGGTGAATTGCACGGTCAGTTTAGATGAGCCACCAATGCAAAGTCATTATCACGCCATAACAGTGTCTGCCCAGCTCTAAAAAGAGCTGCCCTGCTATGAAATTAGTGCTTGAAAATGTGCAACAGCTCTATAGCTGGTTTCTGTCTATCTTTCGCGTGAATGTATGGCAGAGCTCTTGGGCTTAAAGGCACTGCTGCAGTGGTGCTCAGCCTTTTGATACACCTGGCATCCCACATTGGACCACCTCCCTAGCAGTAGTGAATTGAGCAGCACCTCATTTCAAACACTGGTTCTTTTGAGTGCTTACTGCCTTGCAGAGAGGCAGGGCAGCAGCCAGGCAGGCACAGGCCTCAGCCTTTGCTTATCTCTGCACCTCGCAGCATCCTTCAAAAGATCCTGTAGCACCTCAGGGTGCCTTTGCACCCTGTTTGAGAATCACAGCTCCACAGGTACCAAGCTGAACCTCAAGACTTTATTCTTGTGGGCAGAAGTATGGAGCTCTGGATCAACCAAAATAAAGACATGTAAACTAGTGACTCTCAGTCAAGGTGCTATGACACCTTGTGGGGTTGTAAAATGCTTTCAAAAGCTAAGTGAGGTGCCATGCAAAATTTGTACTGTAAATACACAAACCTATACATGATGTACAAAACTATTTGTAGACCTGTACATGATTTGGTCATGATTTACATGATTTGTAAAGCTATACATGATTTACAAAATAAACCCAGAGATTTCAAATGGGATATTTTAGTATCAAAAACATCCTGATCTGTTGTGGTCTTTCTGAGGCCTTTGCCACAGAGGAATTGTTACTATTATTTTTCCATGGCGTAAAAAAAACAAAAACGGGAAAGCTCAGATCTCAGATTTTCTGAGCAGTGAGATCTAACAAAGTTGATCTAAGCTGTTCATGGGTTATGCAGCATACTGATGCTTGGAAGCTGGATCATTTGGTTAAAAAGATTAAACCAGGTCGGTCTGTCTGTCTCTCCCCTTTGTATTTAGGATTTCTAGTACATAAAATTCAAACGTCTACAGTTACTTTGCAACCAAACGCTTGCAGGCATGATAAGTACTCTTAGTCATAAATAATAACTTCCATACAGAGATTTAAAAAATAATGATGTTTTTAATTAAGTACAAAATAGTCCCAATTTTAAATCTTTCATATTTCTGAAAACTGAATGTATTTTACTTTAAACAGCCCTTGAGCAAGGATGTATGCAAGACCAGGAGGAATGTGTAGAATTTGTCTGGGTTTTTTGTTTTTTGGTTGGTTTTTTGTTTTTTTTTTTTTGAAGGATTTGAAATGGAATGCCTTCCTGAATTCCACCATCACTAGCTCTTAGGTAAACACCACAGCAGTGTGAAATTGAAACTGATACATCAGAGCTAGTTCAGTCTGAAAATATGAGGTCTGTATTGTTGAATGTAGCTTTCTCAGTCCTCTCCAGGTCAGGCAGTCCTCATAGTGGCAGAGTCAGGGTCCCTGGCAATAGAGACCCACCAGGCCTTTGCTGTCAGCCAGAACTTGGGATATTCCCCAAAGGAATTTTTCCATGTGTGCTGCAGGGGCAAGTTCTCTGTTTCTTCGTAGCACAGTTGTCTTGGGCATTTTAATTAAACATCTCTTCCTTTCTGTGGTGGGTTCATAGTTTTCTTTTTAAGAGCTGCAAAACTATGAAAGAAGAAAATCTTTGATTTTTCTGGGGTGTGTTTAAAGGACGATACTTCACTTCCCCTTGCTTATCGGAAATAAATGGCAGTTACAGAGAAAACAGTTGTCGTCTGGCCTGTGGATGTTTACATCAAGACACTTAAGCAGGGAAACCAGATGTCATATATATGCTTGAAATTCATAGTGAGGCAAGTGAGCAGGATACAGGGAAGCTTCCTTTACTAAAATCAGGGCAGAAAGGATGGCATTAGTGATCTATTTTTCATAACCCTCTTGCCAAACTTTATGAATAGGACCATTGTTCCTACAATTTACAGAATGAAAAAGAAAATTGCTCTGAAACTGTCAATTTGGGGGAAAGGCAAGACCACCTCAAGAGGAAGCATTTTCAGATCCAGGCCGTCGCATAAGCAGGATTGATGTTCAACTTCTGTGAAATGTGCTGGCTCCTGCATCCTTTCTGATACTGGACCAGGGAGTCCTTTGTCTCCAGTGGCTTTGCCTTATTTATCATCACTCAGTACTGTCATCTGCACTCAGCATGAGCGCAGCATCAAGAAGTGTGAGCTAGTAAGATTCAGATATCTTGTCCTTAGAGAAGGAATCGCCTCTTCCCTTCCAGCCTGCAGGACTTCCCCCTCCCCCACCCCAATGGATGGCTGTTCTCCTTCAAACAACTTGTAGGATACTTGCCAACAGATTATCATAGCCCCAGGGCAAGTCCTCCTTCCTCCCCCCTCCCCCCTAGAGAATCTGATAAGGAGCAGCAGTTGCTTATGTTAAAGTAACAAACCATCATGATAGTTTGGAGGAAATTCAAAACTGTTGTTTTAACTTTAGTTGCCTCACTGAGAGCACTGACACGGAGTCCTTGAGTGAAAATTTGTGGGTAAACAGAATTTCTTTTTTAACTACGTGCACGCTGTTCAAATGCAAACCCTTATCGTTCTTTATTCTTATTACTATTTTTTAGGAATTTTCTGCTGACAAAGTTGAACGTTTGAGATCAATGAGAAAAAATAACCTGTCGTCTTCAGACTCCAGCTTTGACAATAGTATGGAGGTGCTAAGTGAGAGTGTTAATGGAAGGCACTTTACAAGGTAAATGCTTTCTTTCCATGATCCTTAGTCACCATCAAATTAAAATCTAATAATTTTAAAAATCAAGGGTGAAAGAGTAAAAGTATTTCAAACGCTGTTCCAGTATTTATGTTCTCCCCTCCCAGTTTGTACTTCTGCTATCAGTTATTTTTCTTTCTATCAGAAATAGTCTCTTAAAATGTTGTTGTAGAGACCTGTACAAATCTGGCAGTGGTGAAACAAAATGTACACAATGCACAAAACAAGCTGAGACTATACATATTTCTTTTTTTCAAATCTTGTTAGGAAATTGTGCATTCAATTTTTGAGACACTAGTATGTGGCATATTGACAGTATCCCTTACAATTTTTAGGTATTAGTCTCTTAATCTGAATTCTTATTTTCAAATGTTTACACTTTCTTCAAATATAACGCTTCCCAGGGTTAAAGTTTTGTCTGCTCAGCTCTGTGGCCTATCTTTGACAGTTTTAGAACAGACTTCTTCATTCTCCAGTATTGAATTGACTTATAGATTCTTGCCTAACCAGTTCTCCTATTCAGTCTCTGGGCAACTTATACTTTAATTGAGAAGGGAATAGAGCCAATGAGTCTTTGCTGGGGAGGGCTGCATAGAAATCAAATGGATACATAAAATGTAATGATTGAAAAATGCTTAGCTGAAACCTACCAGGGATGTTATAATGGTCAAATTAATTTTAATTTAGGAAATGTACAACTGAAATTAACTTTTGTGCTATAACAAATGCAGCTTGTATGAAGATGATATAGCACCTCTCTTTCTTGGCTTGACTAAAGGAGGTTGTCCAATTCCACAGTTATACATATGCTTCATATCCCAGTCTTTTGTAATTTTTAGAAATAATTTTTTTTATTTTAAAACTTAAGTAAGATAAACCAGTGATAACTTTCCAAGCCGTGAAATACAAAGTCCAGACCTTTGAACCTGCATCATTTAGCACTGTTAGGTCCCAATTCTGCTTGTGGTCTCTTGGCTCTATGAAAATTGTAGGTCTCTTGTACGCACAAGCCTAAGTTTTAACTTCGGTTCTACTCATTACCAGCTTTATAAGAAATTAAATGTTCTTGTAGAAAAGGATTAAACTGGTTCAGTAACTTTTAGCCTTTCTTTTCTTTATACAGGCAGTCAGCAAAGCTGCAGGCTGACAAAAAAAATGAAGATTGTAAAGAAGGTAAAAAACCAAAAAACTTCCTTTCCAAGTTTGTTAATTAGGCTTGATAGGCTATAAAGGGCATGTTTTATTTGTTAGGTTATTTCATTACAATCAGTGTAGTGCTGAATACACTAACATAGGTGCCAGAAAATGACTAAGAATTCAGCACCCCCCACCCCGCCCACACTATCAAATCAGGTCTTTTTTAGTTCTGTCTGGGTTGTTCAATTCTGTGATGGCCAGCCTGTCTCATATGTCACAAGTGGCGTGCGCAGCAGCTGTGTGGGATACATGAAGGTGCTGAGTAAGCCAGCAAGTGACCAGGGTCCCCAAAGCCCCTGCGTGGCTCATGACTGTCGGCAGGTTCACATACGCAGTGAGCCATGTTGGGGCTCCGCAGACCCCCAATGCAACTGCCTGCCACAGCCGACCTGGGACCATGGTCCAACTGCTTGTGCAGTCCCCATTGTCTACTCTCCTTCCCCCTGCTCCAAGACACAGGGTTTCCCATCCCTTTCTCTGCTTGCAGGTGGATTTTTTTGCAACGAGCCTGCCATTTTTTGCAAAAAATGTGCAGTTGCATATTTGGCATGTCCCTACATATGGCACTGAAGGCAGCACCTTGCCAGGAGGGCAAGACCCTGCTTGTTCTGTCCCATGGGAAATGTGAGCCTGGAAGCTGTTGCTGAGCACATGGCAAAAGCATTACTTTTTGGAAGTATCTTGAGACACACAGCTGATAAAGGACAGAGGACATCCCCCCCCAACCCCTGGGACTCTGTTACCCAAGGCCACCTGTGCACAACTAGTACACAGCAGTTTCTTTCTACCTCTTTAAAATGTTTACAAGAAAGGCTTCTATTTTATTTTTATTTCTAATTCTCAGTTCAAGAAATGCAAAGCAGTTAAACAGGTGGCCATCCCCAAAGCACATGGGCTGCAGGCAGCCACTGTGTGTGGCATATGA
Organism: Caiman crocodilus; assembly: GCA_030014935.1. NCBI lineage: Eukaryota > Metazoa > Chordata > Crocodylia > Alligatoridae > Caiman > Caiman crocodilus. The sequence goes on from JAGPOW010000261.1 coordinate 18,097,499, forward strand.
GCTCGAGGCACTCAGTGGAATGGAGGCAGTGGGGGCTCACACCCCTGGCTATGCAGAGTGAAAAGGCAGCAGGTTGCCTGTGCAGGAGGAAGTGTCGGCTCCAAAAGCTGAATTGAGACTTCACTTACCCTGCAGCTGCTGCCAAACTTAGGGCTTTGGATCCTCATTCACCATATAAAATTGCAGTAGTTGCAGGTCCAAGAAAGGGTTAATCTGGCTCTTGTGACACTTACTCTCACTCGGTCTCTCTCAAGTATCCTGCCACTGCTTGGCTTTGTACATTTAGAGACTTAAGCTCCCCTGTTGTTATTCTGGCACCCCAAGCTACAGACTCTGTCAGATAGATCTGTGGGGGTCAGGGATCAATGACACTCATGGTCAAACTTACTGGCAGGCATGCCACAAGTTAAGCTCCATCTCGCCCTAACTGGTTCAGTCAGTTAGTAGAAGTTTAGTAGCTGGGCAGTACAAAGGTGTCTGTTCCAATGCTTCTCTTGGCTTTCATTAGGCAATAAGTTCTGCAGTCTGCTTCTGATTGCTTAAAGTATATTATTAATAATTACCTTTGAACTAGGGTTAGGCTTAGTGATCAAAAAATTTTTTCAAATATCTTTAATTTTCCATTTTAAAAATATATGCCACATTAACTGTGGTCTAGTAGTGGCCATTTCCTTTTCTTTCCATTTTAATAACAACTGTTAGTGTGAAGTGCCCAGAAATGTGGTGACTGATGCTGGGCCTGAATGCTGGTCCAATTTTGGAAAAGCGACTTCAGATGCTCATTTTTCAGATGCTCAGTTTTGAGACAACTTCATTGCATTGAAAATGTTAAGAGAATCACAGTGTCTCAAACTTAAGACCACCCAGGTTAGGTAGCTGCTTACAAGTATCTTAATACAAATATTTAAAATTACTTGCATGGTAGTAGGATGAGTGAAAGCATCTTAAGAGTAGACTGTAAAACCTATAGGATTGTAATTCATATTTATTTGTAATTATAGGAATATTTATTTCAGTAAAATAAATTAGAACAAAGGTTGCCTTGAACTCTTGCATAGAGCAGAGGCTGGCTATCTAGAGCCTGCAGGCCAGATCCAGCCTGTGAGGGTCCAGTCTAGCCCAGGAGATAGGTGGCACCATGTTGTCCATCCACTCAGAAGCATGTCCATCTGCTGTGGAGTTTGCTGATCTACCATGTCTGGGCTTATCCTGGCTGCAGGGGGAGCGGTTGAGACTTGCAACCCACAGCAATGGCATGTTCCAATTTCTAGAGGTGGGTGCTCACAACACGTTGCTGACCCATGCCCTGAAATACAAGCACATTTAGTTATACCAGATCAATTTTCAAAACTGTTAAACAACTTCATAGATGTTTTCTGAATAGAGAATTTGAATGTGTACAATTATAATATCTAGCTTATTGCATTTTGAATTTAAAATGCAAGTAACTCTAACTTTGTAATTAAACAAAAGCCCAAAGCTGATGGATTTTTTTGCAAGATTATTTTACGTATTGTATGGGGGCAGTGTATTAATTAATATTAGACATCTAGAAATTTTAGTAATTTCAGTCACCAGATCACTGAAGACCAGAGCAGAAGTGAAAGCGGCAGAGCAAGTTCATGAAGAAAGCAGAGATGTGGAGGTCCGTCGCAGCTGCCGAATTAGGCGAAGCCGATATAGTACTACAAACCAATCTGTATTGTTTGACAAACTTATAACAAAGTGAGTGTTGTTCTATCCTGCAAAGTAGGTTAAATAGCTCCTAGAGGCTTACTTCTAAGCATGTCATAGGATTTTTTTTTCTTCAGTATTGCCTGCATTAGAGGCAACATAAAAAATGTTTAATTATTAAAAATGTTTGCTAAAGCTAAATTTACTATAGCAATTCTTTGCATATTCCTACCTAGGGAATGTATATGCCTCCGTGTACTGCTAAAGTTCCTGGTCTTCCAGGATTTATTACTACTAGGGCTACACAATACCAACTCATAGCATAGGGAGTTCAGAGCCATGGTTATAAAAATGACTGTGCCATCCAACTTCTTTAATTCCTTCTTTGCTGTTAATTGTAGTTAATAGGGCTTTTTCATGCATGAATGACTCTTGAATCTTGCGTATCTCCTGTCTGGTTTGACATATGAGTAAATCATTCCAAGAATAATGGAGCTGCTTGATACAGGGATCCTAAATGTTCTACACTGTCATAGAGGCTATATCCAGATGGGATTCTGTAGTAAAGCAAGTACTTTGCTTCTGGATCTCCTTCATAACTGAATAGATTTAATTTCACACCTGGAAAGTTGTGCAGCTCTCCTCAGTATTGTAGCCTTGATGATAAAGGAGGCTGATTTAGTGACTCATCAGTCCTCATTCTTTCTTCCTTTAATTTTGGCTTCTGAGCTTTTGGTGTTTTGGAATGTCACTTTTGCAGTTCAGACTGCCACTTTTTTCCAGAAGATTCTCAAAACTTAACAGCAATTAAAGGGTATAGTTAACAATTGTTATGAAGAAATAATTTGAGGTTTAGAACAACTGCTAAGGGAAAATAAATATTTTTTTTTCTCAAACGGATGCTGTTGACTTCTAATTTTCAGTCAGAAGCATAATTCTTACAAAGTAACATTAAAATTACTGTAGTTGAACCAAGAAAAAACTTTAGTTTCTTTTGTTTATAGATTTTTTTTTTTTTAACACAACAATGAGAGGGGTTTTGTTTTCTTTTTAAATAAACTATAATTGCAAATGCATATAACTTGTTAGGGAGATTAAAGGGCAAGTATAACACCAAAAAATATTTTTAAACTTTTTTTTTTTTAAATAACTAGCTACTATTTTGACAGTGTAATTTTAAACGCATCAGGTTATACTTTCCTGATAATTAATAGTTGTTTCAGGTATTTTAAATATTTACTGATGATATTCTTACTCGCATGTCACAATCTTTATATCAGCACTGCAGAAGCAGTCTTGCAAAAAATGGATGACATGAAGAAGATGCGTAGACGCAGAATGATGGACCTGGAAGATCTTGGAGTGTTTAATGATGCAGAAGAGGTAAATATCTGATCATTCTATTATTGTAGATGCATATCTAAAGTATCTTTTTAGATATGCATCTTTTGGACAGCCAATTCATTTAATTTTAGTCCTCTTGCATTCTTCTCTATTGTCTGTCTACATGGATTTCTTAATGACCCTTTAAGCTTTTGAAGACTTGGCCAATCTCCACACAGTCTTTTTCAGACTAAATAATTCTAGTTCTTTCAGCCTTTCCTCATAAATCATGTTTTGCAGGTTTCCAGTCATTTTTGTTGCTCCATTCTGGACTCTTTCCAGTCTGTCCATCTTGAAGTGTGGGGCTCAAAACTGAACACCATTCTCCAAGTCAGACCTCACCAGTGCTAAATAGAGTGAAACAATCACTTCTATTCATATGGCCCAGTATGCTTTTTTCCAACGAGATCCAAATCAATTTTTTTCTCTCAAAGCATAATGTCACAATGGTATAGTATAGGACACAATGAGGCTGCTGGGCATCTGCTTCTGCAAGTGCTGGGCTGGGGGGAGTCATTTGGCTCCTCACACCTGGCAAATGCAAAGCCATGTACCTGGCAACCATTAATTTAAAGATGTGATGTGATCCCACTCCACATAATTGCTGTATATAAGGCATCCGCCCATTGCAGAGGAGTACATGCATACCTAACTTTTTTTTCCAGAATTGTTACTGATCTCCAATATTTTTCATACTTAGGACAACCTTAATATGTACTCGCGAGGAAAGCAAAAAATAGAGATCCAAAGAACTGATGAAGAAACGACTGATAACCAAGATGGCAGCGCAGGTCAGTGTTTTGTCTCGAGTTTCTTTACTGTGCTTCACTTCAAACAGTAGATGTTTTCATTAATCTGCAGTACAGAAAAGAAACATTCATGTTTCATACGCTTTGTTACCCTAGCGCATGGATCTTGGGCCACGACTGCAGTTTCTATTGTAATAGGCTCTTTGCAAAAAAAAACAGCCAAGAGTCTTTGCTCTGAAGAGTATAAAAAAAAAAAAAGTACAGGTCAAGAGATGACAAATGAATGGGGTGGGGGAAATAATGCAGACAGTTTTATTAGCCTAAGCAGTGGAATTTGCTAAATCGGTAGCTAAGCAGTGCGTGTCTGTGTGTGGTAAGAATCTTGGCAAAGAGTGTTTTAAGGAGTATAATGAGAGAGATACCTAGGTATTTATGGAAAGCTCTACCTGAGTAGTAAAGGTCAGCAGAATCAAAATGCTTTCTTCTCTGCTGAGAAGGAAGTTAAACATATGGCCATTGGAGACTTGGTACAGAGGCAGGACTTGGTATCATGATATCAAGTGAGAGATTACATGACCCGCCTGCAGTTTTCCTGTCCAGCTTTGAAGAAGAATACCTTAGGTTTGATGCGAGGAAGAGAAGGTGCTAGTGGAGAGAAGCAGAGAGAAGAGACTTGGTCAAAGTAACAAGCTAGAATATTCTTTGCAGTAATGTTGTGGGTTGATATGGTGGCCTGAAATTCCTTCTCTCCTCTTCACAAGTGGAGTAATTGAGACTATGAGAATTTTTTAGAGATGGAACTCTGGGTGGGAAGGAAAGCATGAATTGTAGAATCTGTAGGATCCCTTTGGAAACAGTGATATTTTTCATAGGAAGTGGGGGAAAAGTAACTGGTTAGTGGGTGGGTAGATTTCTTATGGGTGGTGATGTATGTAACTCTTATCTATCTGTTCAAGTCCTTTGTTAGGAGAATATTTTTAATGTGGTGATGGAAATTTGTTTTAACCAAGTGCAATAAGAATAATAGGCAGACAAGATTCTTTGGATGAATCTGATATCTTTTATTAGACAAACTTAAATAGTTGGGGGAAAAAATTTCGTAGCAAGGTTTCGGGTTTAAAAATCCTTCATCAGACTGAGGAAGCATCTGCAATTGGTGTGTGTTCTTCCTGGATGGAATGAATAGGAAAGAAGCCAGAGCCTAGGCTGTTATGCATGCAAGCAGGCAGTCAGTGAAGATGTAAATTGAGGAGTCAGTGGGTAAGAGACAGGCTGGGTAGCGGGGTGGGGGAGAGTAGGGGGGTGAATGTAGCAGGTAAATAGTGGAGAGGTACCTGGGGAGTCGGGCAGGTTATAATGTGTCATAAATCCAATGTCTATATTTAGTCCATGATTTTTTGTGTGTGTGTGTGTGTGTCCAGGAGGTTGATGAAGTGAAGTTCATAGGTTCATCTGTGAAGAGTGTCTTGTAAGTTTCCTTTGAGGATTAGAACTAAGAGATTGGAAAGTGATTTTTCTTGTGAGAAATGTGCCCCCACAGGTAACTGGATATTCTTGTCATTGATAGATTTCCAGTGTGCATTCATTCTGGTGCGCAGTTGTTGTTTGGTCTCTTCTATGTATTTTCCATCAGAACAGTTGGTGCATTGGATGAGATGTATTACATTTCTGAAGGTGCAGCTGTAAGATCCAGGAATGCTGATGGCTCTGTTGTAGGGTGTAGTAATTGTAGGGGTGGTGGTGATGTGTTGTTGGGTTTTGCATTTCTTGTCATGGCATGGTCTGGATCCATTTGGTGTGTTCTGAGCTGTACGAAGGTTTGCTTCTGAGATTAGTGAGGTTCAGTGCTTGTTTGAAAGCTAGGATGTGTGGTTCTGAGATCTCCTTTAAGAAAAGAGTCTCCTTCTAGTATGGGTTGCAGTTGTTTGAGGATTTTCTGTATGGGTTTAATGGAGGGGCGATAAGTGATGACAAGCGGTGTGTGATTGGTGGAAGGATTTCTTTTGTGCTGTAGCAATTTTCACGTGGTATCTGGTGGCTCTTCATTCTCTCTCTCTGGAGGAGTGTCCTTGTTGAATGAAAGCTGTTTTTAAGATTAGTGAGATGGCAATCCTGGGTGTTCTCAGTGCAAATTCAGTGGTATCTGAGGGCTTGGCTGTACATTACAGCTTTCTTGATGTGTTTAGGGTGATGGCTGGTTCTGTGCAAATATGTATGTTGGTCTGTGGGTTTCTTGCATAATGTGGTCTGTATTTTACCATTCTGGATACTGATCATTGTGTCTAAAAAGGAAATGCTTAGTAAATATCTCCCTTTTCTCTATGGCAGTGTTACCCAGCCTTTTTTGTATTGCAGGTTGGCTGGGCAGTGCCAGGTTAGTCTGGGACCCATATGTGGCCAGTGGGCATAATTTGGTATGCAGAGCTGTTGCAGCAGGGTGACCTGGCTGTGGGGAGGTGTGCAGCCCAACCCTGATCCATCCACTGGGTTGGGGAGTGGCCTGGAGCCTATCTGGACATGTGGGGCAGAGTAGCCTCCCCCAATCCAGACTCAGGTTGAAGGGGGATAAGTAGCAGCCTGGCCTAATCCAGACATGCAGGGAGGAGGCTGACCTGATCCTGCTGTGTGGCAGTGGCTCAGACCAGGCTGGATCCAGCGGTGTGGAGCTTCTGCCACCCCCACTGCCAATTTTTCTGACCTGTGGGGATCCTGGGCTAGATGCCATGGCTGTGCAGGCTGAATTTGGCCTATGGGCCTAAGGTACAGCGCCCATGCTTTATGGCACAGAGTTGCAAATAGTGTGGTGTTTTTGTTGTCACAAATGTAGTCTATGGCAGACATAGGCATCAAATTCAGATTTCTAGACTCCTAGTCCTATGCTATGTAGCAATAATAATTAAAAAAAAGAAATGTAGTTATCTTAGATTTAGAGGAAGTAATTTTTTTGAAGTAATAACATGTCATTGCATTAAAAATAGTCACCTAAAACAAATAACCGTGGGTAAAACTCTGGCCTTTTGAAGCCAGTGAAGTTTTTGCCACTGACTTCAGTGAAGCCATGATTTCACCCAGTGCGTCTGTGAACATCTCTCTCCACAGATTTCCTTTCCTGGGATATCTCCCTTGTAAGTTGTTTTTTGGGTTCTGCAGTTTTCCAGCTCTGTTCTATAGTGAATACAACAGCAAGCTATGAATTTAGTGCAACTCATTTTAACTCCTGGGTACCAGTCATATCGTAACTGATTTTAATCCTTTGCATGTTTTAAATGCACACAGAGAATTTCTGTCATTTGTAAGCTAGGCTTATTCACAACTTTCTGTTAAATCAAATTGGTGTTATTCATAGTATAAGTAATAATACAATAACTTAGTTTAATGAGAAAAAGAGCCCTAAGAGTAGGTCTTCTATCATTTACAGAGTCATCAGAAGAAGGTGAAGACCAAGAAGATGATGATGGAGAAGATAATCAGAAGCGCTATGACCTGAGACAAAGGAAAACAGTTGTACGCTATCAAGCACCAATGGAAAGTAAGTTGCATGTCTGATTCCACACCACCCACCCTTGTCTGTGGTTGGCCATGGGCACTGTTATTTCTTGAAATGAACCATCTCTTGTCTCTTCCTTTCTTACTTCAGAAGTCTGTTGTTAACTTCACTCATTCTCCAATGTCTTGTCACTTGGTGTGCTCATTACTTTACTCTGCCTACTTTAATTATTGATATACTTATCTGTCCAAAATAGATTTAACTACTGTATTTTAAAATACCATGTTGGCATGGTGTGATTCTACGAACATACAGTAAAAGCCCTGTTATCTGGCACCTTTGAAACAGGCATGTTCCATTAACCAGCATGCCAGTCAACATGGCAAAAGCAAAACTGAAAGTGCACATCATGGCATTTCCAGTTTCGCCTAACACCCATGGCAAAGCTTCCTGTTCTGCCAAGCCCATATGGTCTGGGGCAAAGCAGCCTGTTCAGGGCCCGTCTCCCTGTCCCTGTCCCCCAGTGCACTGAAACCAGGGTGGGGTGATTGTGTGCTGGGAGGGGTGACAGCCCAAACAGGCAAAGATGCCTGTTTGGGCCTCTCGGGTAACTAGCATATTTGGTTATCCAGCACCCCTATTCCTCAAGAGTGCCAGATAACAGAGCCTTTGCTGTAGGCACATAATTCAACCCATATATATGTCAGTAACGGAAGAGGTTAAATTTGTATCTCATTTTTAACTGTATTTTGAAAGCTACTAATAAATTAATTCTTTACATGTCTGCTATTGCTTTTTAAGACCTTCATTGACAATAAATGTTCTTGAAATAATAGTAGCAAAATCAGTGTGCCAACTGCAATTCAGTTGTACAGGTTTCTTTTAAGAAACATCATAAATGAACTGATTTTGAAAAGCAATTCTAAACAAACAGGATATGCTGACAAAAGAAACTTAATTCCTAGTTACAGCTCTCCTGTGTGGCCTAATACTTAAACACATAGAAGCAGAGGGTGAGACCAGTTCACTTGCATTTTCTGCTCTTTGTGCTGTTTGCTCAGATTAGTTCTACTAGATCTTTGTATCTATCACAAATAAAATGTGTATTCTTTCAATAGAGCCCAGGCATCAAAGAAAGCCCAAGCTATTTTATCCATCCTCCCCATCCCCGGTGAGACGACGATATTCTTTTAGCTCTGCAGGACCGCGAAGCCCTTACTGTAAAAGAATTACAAGGTGTGTATATGTTTTGTAATTTATTTTCATTCATCAAAGTTCATGGCAGGCTCACTGTTAAATGCTAGCTGAAATGACTTCTAAGGTGATAGTCAACAGCAATGTCTCCATAATTACTACATGGGTATAGTTAATTTCGTTTTTCATTAAAAGCAGGGATTCAAAATCTTCAAGCATATCTTTGTTCCTAGAACCATTTTTTTTCTGAGAAGTTCAAGCTCAGTTTACTTGCAACTTTTATTTTTAAAGCAACCATCAAATTTCCCTTTGTTCCAAGTGATTGTTGTTCGAATAATGTAAACTTCAGTTTGCCATATAACTGATATTAATTGAAAATTTTCTTTTGTGGGCAAGATTTAAAGAAAACAGGAGTCAATGTAACTCTTAATTGTATCGATATTTAGACTACAGAGAACGAGCCTGGCTTGCAGCTCAGGTAACTGGAGTTATTGTTAACACTGGAGTTAATTGTTAGTATCTGTTCTTCCTCTACAAAAAAACTACCTAACATGCAATCATTTTGAGTTGCAGTGCTTCTGTAGTGCACAGGAGGCTGAGAATGTAGCACAGGATTTTTCATTGATAGATTGTTTGATACTAGTGTCACTGCCCTTTACTATATACAGACATAAATGTTGTAACTTGGGCATAGTATTTACAGGACTGCATGACCTTGTTGCTATTGTTCGACTCAACACTGAAACAGTACTGTTGGAGCACAGATCTCCGGCACAGAACTGAGTTCTCTCTGGCTGACTTTTTCCTCCACTCCTTTTTCCTCTAGCACTGGTCCTGGTGAAAGCCCTCAAAATACATAAGTTTAGTTGCAAATAAACAGAGGCAGATCCATCAGTAGAGCTTGGCACTTTTCTTTTATGCTCCTTTTTAAAAACTTGCCTTACAGAGGCAAGCTATAAAAGCCTTACGGTTGATCTGACTTACTTTCATATAGTTAGAGGCATTTCATAATAGTATTCTCTTTGGACTTCACACACAGATGTTAACGAGGAAGTTTCATATATGATGTGATAGAACTCCAAACTTAAGTAAAAAAAATATATATCTTTTATTTAAGTATGTATACACAATTTTTTTAACTTTTATGTTTGGAGTTAGCTTAAATATAACTTTTTTTTTATCCTGAAGTCACTAATGTATACAAGAGTGTTTATAGAGAAATCAAAAAATACATACCCAGGATAATTTACTGTCTGCATCTTTTTCAGTGAAATTATAAAATGTTAAGATAAAAGTACATAATTATGATTCACAGAAAACCAGTGCATGGTGTCACTACTGAGCAAAATAAAGCTTGTCCTCCCATCCTGCTCAGGTACATTACACCTACTGTTAAGTACAAGTATCTTCGCCAGAATTTTCAAAAGTGACTAGTAACTTTTTGATGTTCCAATTTTAGATGTCTTGGGTCTTGATTAGAGAAGGTGTGTTCTGAAAATCAGTCTCTCAATTAACATTAGAAATTGTTTGAAGTTTTGGCTGTAGAACATCACCTACTTTAAACATTTTAACTCACTATGTCACTAGGACATTTTTTCTTTCAGTGAGGAATGCTCTCTCTTTTTGTTCCCCTCCCCCCTTGCAAATAAGGATGCAACTGGTAGGGGAAAAAACCCACAAAGGAGAGAGACTGCTTTACCTACTAGGTTTCTGCCATGTGGGAATGAACAACTAGCAGCTTTTTATTTTAATTTGCTATGGTGACTACATAGTGACATTTCTTGCTGTTTTTATTTAAATAATTAAAATAAATACAGACGGAAACATGCAATCCATAACAGCGATTCTACATCCTCCTCCTCTTCCTCTTCTGATGATGAAGAACGTTTTGAGAGGCGTAAGAAGCGCAGCCGTAACAGAACTTTAAGGAGGTTTGTGTCATTTTTAAGTAGTTCTTCCCCTGGCCCATGAGAGAATCTGCATGTAAATAAAGCAGCAGTCTCTTAATTCTTACAGCACAGACTTCTAAGTAACCACATCTGCAGGTACTTTGAGTTTAAAAGGAGCCTGTGAATTTGAAGCTAATTCTAGAAGCCCATCAGAAACTCCTTTAAAAAAAAAACAACTGCTTAAGTAGCATGAACTGAGCTTTTTCAGTTTCCTCATGAAAATGCACATGCTTTTCTAATCTTCTGTTTAAAATGGTATTTGTATACAACTGCTTCACCATTGATAAAAAGTACTAGAAAATGCAAATGTAAATTGCCTTAAAAACAACAGTAGTTGGTTGGTGGGGGTGGTTTTTTGTTATAACTTTCTTTTTTGTTACAATGTTCTTTGTTTTTATTGTCAAGTCTAACTAATAGATGTAAAAGTTTCCGGCAGGTGGTGGTTGTGGTTTTCAAAAAGGATGGCATTCCTTTAATGACATTTTGTGAATGATTGCATTCAAGATTCTGTAGGATATCACAACATTAGAATATAAGTAAAATTAGGAGATTTCCTATGGTCTGTGCAGACAAAAATGTTTGGGATGGAGTAGCAGTTCCAGACTTGCTGGATGGGTTATATGGGTTCACAGTAAACCATGGAAACAGGAAGCACTTGCATTACTATCTCTTTACTGGAAGCTTGCTTATTTTAAATTACTGGAAGAATTGCTTTCATAATTAAAATACTGAAGTAGGATCACAATATGCAAATGTGAAATAAAGAGTTAAGTCAGTTATTGCAGTTCCCAGCAATTCCCTAGGGCTGAAATTTTCAAAAGTACCCAAAATAATTTAAAGCATAAGTCCTCGGAATGGGCTTTTTGAAGGTGCTTCTTCAAAAGATAATTCACATTTTGAAGGCTTCACCTTCAGATGGAATGGGCTTTTTGAAGGCTGCACCTTCAAAAAGGTAAATCACCTTTGGAAGATGATTTAACTGTGTTAAAATATTTTAATAACTTGAAATGTCTGGAATGGTATTTTTTCCTGTATTGACACTTGGACATTATGAATCTAATTGTTTTATTAGCAAAATTCACTCTTAGTGATTTACTTTTATTGCAGATGTATACAAACTCTTGTGTTGTTTTCCCAATAAACTATTTGTATTTTACTTTTTTCTTGGTCTCTCTCCTTGCCTCACAAACCAGGTGCCTTCCACTTAACTTTCGAAAAGATGAGTTAAAGGGAGTTCACAAAGATCGAATGAAAATTGGAGCAAGTCTGGCTGATGTTGATCCAATGCAAATAGATTGTTCAGTGAGTGTTTTATATCTCAAATACTGTGAACAAAAGTTCTTTCATTCTTTGGAAAATCTTTATTAAGTTGCCTATAATTATCTCTTTACAACTACCTTTGTGCACAACCTGTTCTTCACCCTATTTCAAAATTTCCTTGAATGTGAAGTGCATTTTCTTTTGTAGCCACACGTAATGTTTTTTTCTTTCTTCTGTTCTTTGATCCTTGGTGTAGTATTGCTGTTGAGATTTGCAGTATATTAAATACTGCACTCTCAAATTCCAGACCTTTGGGCCCAGCGATTCAGTCCTCAGGTTTTTTGCAAACAACTATGCACCTTTATCCATCAAACTTTGAATTGAAAAGGGGGAGGAAGATAGTGTTATCCACATGTGATTGCTTAGAAATTGTAATTTAGCCTTTTTGACACGTGTGAAGTATATTGGTGGTGGGGGGGTGTAACAACAAACACACACATATATGTAATTATTCCTTTTTAGGTACGATTCAGTAGTGTTGGTGGCCTCTCTACCCATATTTCAGCTCTGAAAGAGATGGTTGTTTTTCCACTACTTTATCCAGAAGTGTTTGAGAGATTCAAAATTCAGCCTCCAAGGTAATATATAATTTATTAGAATTTGAAGATTTGTATTTCTGTTTCCCGGAGAATTTTGCATTTTAAGTGTCTTTAGACCTTATCCAAACAGATCAATCCCAAGCATACGTAATTTCGAGAGTTGGGTAATGCATAGTCAAGGCATCTGTTTTAAAATAAGAATATACGAATATGAAAAGTGACCTGGATAAAAATAGCAATTCCAGTTTCTGTATTTTAACTTGACTTTAGACTTCAAAGTAAGTTATGTAGTCTCCATCTGTAAATTGATCATATTTATCATGGAAGTCAGAAGATCTGATTTCCTCCTTCCACCCTGCTCATACATAAATTCCAAAATGTGGTTAGAGTATTAGTACTACTATTTGTTAACGGAGCAAAATAAGCTCCACCTTTCATATCTATTTTGACTGTGTGTTGAGAACTAGAATATAATAATAGATGCTTGTACTAATGAGACGCCTTTTTTTTTACTGAGCATATTGTAATAGATGGGAACTTCTTGGCATATGACTTGTGCACATGGAACAAATATAAGTAGGAGAGCTCCACTTTCCCACTGTATATAAAGCAAAGATTCATGGATTGTAAGGCCAGAAGGGACCTTGGAAGATCATTGGGTCCAGTCCTCTGCGGAAAAGATAGCTGGGGGTCAGGTGACCCCAGCAAGGTGGCTGCTTGGGTAGAACTAAAAAACTCAGTAGAAACCTACTGAAATGTAACTTCAGACTTCTGAAAATGAAAGATTTTAAGTTTTACAAGTAACAAGTCTTGGGGTTTTCTTTAATATTACTTTTAAACTTCTCTTAATGGCATCTGACTTAATTAACAATTTTAAATGTTAGTATTTGCAAAGGCCTCTTGACTTTGCAACACACTGGATCTGTTTTATTGGGTAGGTCTTGATGTTGGGCGTATCTTGAGCGCATCCCTGTTTTCATGATGATGTAATTTACTATGGGCTGACCTTGTTTGTGGCTTTCATTGGGGGAGAGGGGCCTATTTTACTAGTTCATCACAGATGAATAAGAGAATGTTGTGCAGGTATTTTAGTAGTGGGAACTTCAACTTTTGAAGAAGATTTCCTGTTTAGAGCACTGGACTGGACCTTGAATTCAGTCTTCATTTGCAGATTTTGCTACAAACTGTAGAACTTTAGCAAATCACTTGATTATTTTGTTTCTGTGTTTCTTACTGTGTAAAATGAGGATGATCTCTGTCTCCTCTCTCTCTCTGTGTTTTTTAACTTGTCTGTTTGGACTGGAACCAATGTGTACACATATAATAGGGAAAATAATTTCCTCTTATTGGCGAAATACTAAGACCTTTGTAATACAGAAGGTAGACTTGATCAGAGTGCTTATGCTCTGGTCAGATCTGGACTGCGGGACTCCTGGTGGGTTAGATTGAAGGGCAAACAGTGGCTTGTCAGCACAGCCCTCGCTCACTCATTTGCCAATGGCCCGTTATAATAGAGTCCTGAATTCTGCAGTAGGCCATCCCACTGCAGTCCAAGCCCCCAAATTCCCTGGTGTGCCAGCAGATCTGTGGGCCATTTATTTAGCACCCCTAGACTAAATAGTAGCAATACCTTCAGGCTTTTAAAGTTACATAGATAATAACATATTTTTGCTAAATAAAAGTGTGGGTTTGTGTCCATGCTAAATTGTACATGTATTGATTATTTGTTTACCCATTACCCTGCATATTGATTGCTACTTAAGCTCTTGAAAATATGTTCCTTTCTAAGGTATCCTAACTGAAACATGGAAATTCATGTGTTTTACAGAGGCTGTCTGTTCTATGGTCCACCTGGTACAGGAAAGACCCTTGTGGCCAGAGCTCTTGCTAATGAATGCAGTCAGGGTGATAGGAGAGTAGCATTCTTTATGAGAAAAGGAGCTGATTGCTTGAGTAAGTGGGTGGGAGAATCTGAACGACAACTCCGATTGTTATTTGATCAGGTAAGTGTACTGCTTACTGCTAGTAACATCCGTAGTTTGTTTTCATAATGCTTTTCATAAGGCCTTGCTTTCAGTTGTTTAGAATTTTGCCATGTTTTAATGCGTTAAGAAGTTTTACACATCTGGGTGTCTTCAAACTGAATCTTTTTTTTTTGAAGTTGCAATAAAAAAAATTCAGTCTCTTCTATAGAAAGAGATTGCAGGGAAATGTGGGGGTTTTGTCTGTATCTTAGGAAAAAAGAAAAATATTGCATCTTCTCACTGAGCAGTTCAGGTATCTCCACACTATAGAGCTTGGGCTTGGAACTTGAGGCACAGGAGAGAGAGGTGAGAAAAGGAAAAGAAAAAGTTGCAGGAGCCACGAAAGGATTCAGGATATGAAGAGAGAAGAATAAACGTGGTCTGAGGGCAAGACCCACTACTTAAGCATGTTTGCCTCCAGAGCCTGTAACTTAAGGACTTAGAAACCCTGCTTTCTTCTGAAGTCAGTAAAGAGATGAGAAACCAATGGGCAAGGACACCCTCCACCCCAAATGTTGGTTTCACATACAGCATTATAATCTATCACTTGTTCTAATTACTTAGTTAATTGAAAAAGTAGCAGTCACTGCTTGTGATCCAATACATCTTCTGATGACTTTTGGTAGAGAGGTACATGATATAATATTTCTGGTTTTATTATCTTAAGGTAGTGGCACTTGTTCTGGCTTTTTTTCATCAAAAAGTATGTTCACGCAACCTTGATTTGGGAACTACTTAACTTTTGAAGGCGTAACATTTGCAGTGGTGACTTTTTTAAATGAAGGGTGGAGTGGCTTTTTTGGATGTGATACTACATTTCACACACTTCCAGTATTTCTGAGCCTGTTGTTGTTGTTTTAGGCCTATCAGATGCGGCCTTCAATCATTTTCTTTGATGAGATAGATGGTCTGGCTCCTGTACGATCAAGTAGACAAGACCAAATTCACAGGTATTGCACTTTGACAATTTCCCTCTTTTTAACATGATATTCCTGATGGTCTGAAGGGGAGAAGCCGCAGATTTTTTGTAGAAGGAGGCAGCCATGTATCTGAGCAGTGTATTGCAGGTAATTAGAGCTTACATTGTTACCACGGTCAGTATGATTTGATTTAATTTTCCTATTTAGTTTTTTTTTATTCTCCAGTACAGCAATCCAAATGAAATCATATTTCCAGCCTATCCATTTGCTTTTCTAGTGGATTGGATGGTGTTACCATTTTCACATCATAAATGAACAATAGGCCCATGTAGTGTTTGAGGCCCTAATGAAAGTATTTCAAAGAAAATTTTACGCTTTGTGTTGTAATGAGACAAAACTTTATAGGAAAAAGAAAAAAATCTTTAGACTTGCAAAAGATTTCAGTCAAATGTAAATGAGCACAATTATGTTTGTAGTCTGTGCGCCATCTGAAGAAATGCTGAGAAAACTAAATGGGTTCTTCTGAACCTAATGGGTTGCCAGCCTTGAAATCTAATGTACATAAAGTGCATGCTTTCTTCATCATTGGATTTTGTTAAAGGGTGTTGATGCTGTCATGGTTTCCTAAAATGAGAAAATCAGAAGTCTCCTCCTATATCTATCTCTCATCTAAACCGTTTGCATCTCTGTACAAAAAGTACAGAGAAAGAAGAGGTGTATCCTTTCTGTAGCACTGTGTCAATTGCTTCTTACTTGCTGAAAAAGCAACACTAAGTCTTCTGGGTCATGATGGTCTTTCCCAGTGCAGTTCTGTACTTTCAGTACAAAAACTGGCAAAAGTAACTGAAGGTTCAAGACCTTTTACCCTTTTTTTGTGTGCCTTTCTCAAAGGAGCAATCTTTATTGAATAGCTTACTGAAACTGACAAAATGGGGAAAGTGTGCTGCATAGTTTTGATGGTCAGGGAACATGCAAGAAACCAGGCTTCTTTGACATCTTGTACTGGACCAACTATGTATTTGGGAGAGATGTTAGCTTAGCTTTTTGGCATAGTTAATTTTCCTCTTATCGGTGCTGATCCAATATGGACCAATATATTGGTACATCTCTAATATCTTAGGGAGCTTGTGAAATGTTTCTGGGTTGGGGACTTGAGGGTTAGTGTTAAGGTTTTCTTGAAGCTGATCTATAAACTATTTGACCTCTTCCTGAGTTCAGTTGGAATATTGGCGTAGTGTCTTCTCTAAGTCCCTTTTAACAGTTGGTGTCAGATAGTTATCTGTTAGCTTAATTGATGTAGCCTTCACGTGATTGAAGGTGTTTAATTCCTCCTTCGTCTCATGGTTTGATGACTATTTTGTTGTTAGATCTGAGAATACAGCTTTTTTTCCTAAGGAGGGAGGCTATGATGTTGCCTTTGTTTGCTGACAATTCCCCGGTTACCTTTTTCTAAAGCAGTCAATGAAATGATTCAAGGTTTGGTTGTCTGCTGGAAGGTGTCTAGTCAAATGTTTATTTTGTTGTTTGTTTTCTCAGGATCTGGTGACAGGATCGCCAGAGTGGTCCTGTCCTGGTTGTAGAAGAATTTCAGGTGAAGTTGACCAAAGACTTCTTCCAATTCTCCACATATTAATATTTTGTCGGGTCTTCAGTCCCTGCGGAAGTTTAGGCCTTTGGGAGACGTGGATATTTCAGATTTCTTACCAGGAGTGTTCTGATAAGTTCATGGTTTTGGTGCAGTAGTCCTGGCTGCTTCTATTTTTCTTGTATATTAGTTGGAGTAAATATACGTCCTTTTTAAGTGGATTCCAGTTTAGCTCAATGAATCTACAAGTAATAATCCCCTACCTCTCACCTTTTTCCTTTTTGAATGATTTTTTATTGGATTATTTAACCAACTGCCCTTCTCTCATCTTGAAGCTGTTTTTGATTACTTCTCTTCACTCCACAGTTTACAACCTGTTCTCGCTTGCATTTGGTATTAAAGCAGTGGCTTGCATGTATCTTGGTATTTAGCTTATGGTGTACCTGCTACTTTCTGAGACACAAGGACAGTTTATGGCCAACAATTTGGCTAACATCACTCCCAAATATACAGTTGTCCAATAAAGCATATTACCAAAGGAACCATGCTTCTTACCTAACATTGGTGTTTGATTCCTTGTCTGAATGAGTGATTATGCACAATGTAATAAGTTTGGGAAGCTAACATGACGCAAGGTTTTTTTCCCCCTAGTTCTATTGTATCTACACTACTTGCACTTATGGATGGTTTAGATAGCAGAGGAGAGATTGTAGTGATTGGAGCTACCAACAGACTAGATTCGATAGATCCTGCTTTACGACGACCTGGGCGCTTTGATAGAGAATTCCTTTTCACCTTGCCAGATAAAGAGGTAAGAAATATGATTTGCCTTTAACGTTGGGTTTTTTTTGGGTTTTTTTGTTAAAAGTGTAAAATTTTGTCTAGTCTAGGTGTTATGGTTTAATGAAAAGATGCTCAGGAGTGGCTACTTGGGGGTGGTGCTTCACAATTTGCGTAAGAGAATGGTATCCAGGAGGTAATGTATTAGTGTTTGTGTAAGATAGACACCGTAGTAAGAGAGCATAGCCGTTGTCAAAATTGTCTAGTGTAATCTATGTTATTTATTAATATAGATCCAGGAACTACGTCAGGAAGTGCAAATCTTAGATAGGCTCAATTGGAAAAAAAGAGGATAAAATACATGTTGTGGATTTGCTAGTTCAGGATAACCGTTTAGTGAACAGTCTTTGTTGATATTGAGTGCATCTACACAAGATGCTACAATTCAGTAGCATCACTGGGTGCAAACCATGACAGTCATTTTACTGTGCAGTAGCATCTAAACAAAAAAAAAAAAAAAGTGCAGCGACGGTACTGTTTGTACCACTGATTACTATGTAGTCATTTAATACTTGGTTAGGCAAGTACTAAATGACTGCACAGAAGCAACTACGCAGTCCGCTGCACATGTAGACGCAGCTATTGTTCCATGGAACATTTGTTCCCATTGGTCTAAAAAAAGAGGCTGTGAAATTAAGAATTAAAATGTTAAAGAAAGAACTAGATGGACTAATGTGTCTCAACTTAAACATCTGATCCTACGTTTATGAGCTTTCCTGAAGGAAAATTTGTCACAAGCCTTAGTTGGAAATGGCGATGATTCTTCCAAGATCACAAGAAGTAAAATTGTAGAGAGAATACTCCCTTCCCCCTGCCCTCAGGAGCCTTAAATGCTTATAATATTTTTAAATTGTGTACACTTTCTCCCAGGGGTCATTTAATATAAATGTAATCATCTTTAATTTGTTGAAAAGTACAGAAAGGTATACTCCTAGAATATTAAAAATATCTTTGTTAAAACGAGAAGTGATTTATATTGCTGTCACCTTAACTGCAATATTTTTGCAGGAAGAACAAGTGGGGAATGGTGTGTGTTTAAAAAAACTTTATTCCTAGGCTAGAAAAGAGATCCTCAAGATTCACACGAGAGACTGGAACCCTAAGCCGTTGGATACTTTTCTTGAAGAATTAGCAGAAAAATGTGTTGGTAAGCAAAAACCAATTGGTATAATAAAAGATGTCACCTCTACCATGAGTTCTGATTCCTTTGGTGTAAGATGAGAGAACCAGAGAGTTCTTGAGATGAATACATGACTAACAAAATTTAAATAAAAATAATCTTATCTAAAAGCTTAATATTGAAGGAAGTATTATAGGAATTTTTTTTGTCCACTATAACATTTGAGGATCCATTTAATGGAAATATAGAACTTTCTCTGTAATCATTGTCATGAACCTTTACTCCTTGCTAGAAGAATATCTGTTTTTAGATGATTTTAGTGCAGCTTGGTCAGTTAAGGACCCAACTTTATTATGAGCAAAACTCCTATGTTTTCCAGGGCCTTGTTTAAATCGCTGAGAAACCAGCACAGGCAGAGTTGTTACCCACTTGTGTATTGGTGACTCATGTGTGTCTTAGAAGAATGAGACTTTTCCCATCCTCACAAAAAGACAAACAGTTTTGCCTGTGTTTTTTGCTTTTGTCTCTGCTAAGTGAGGAACTTTGGTACTCTAGATTTGTTCGTGCTGGTTTTGCATCTTTTGGGATGTCTGAGAATGTTGGAACTAAATGAACTTGTTTCAATCACAGGATACTGTGGTGCAGATATTAAGTCCATATGTGCTGAAGCTGCTTTGTGCGCTTTACGTCGACGTTATCCTCAAATATACACTAGCAGTGAGAAGTTGCAGTTGGATATCTCTTCCATTAAAATAACAGCCAAGGATTTTGTTGTGGCTATGCAAAAGACTGTACCAGCTTCTCAGAGAGCTGTTACGTCACCCAGTCAAGCACTCTCACCTGTTTCAAAACCCCTGCTCGAAACCACGCTTCACAAAATTTTAGAGGCCTTAAACAGAGTTTTTCCACATGCAGAGCTTGGATTAAATAAAGGACAAAAATCAGGTAAAGATTCCCTTATAGTATTTTAAGATATTCTAAATTTTTTACTAGTTCTCTTGCAGCAAAAGCTTGTTATTTGTGTCACAATTCAGAAGCCTAAGAGCTTGGAAATTACCATATTGTAGCAGACGTATGATTCACTGAGGCAAAACAGAGAAGGTGGTGGTGATCTAATAGAAATCAGAGAATCTCATGGATTTGGGCATTTATTGAGAAATGTGGTTGCTTCAGGCAGGAGAATGCCGCTACTTAGAAATGACCAATTCTATTTGTTTTTTTGTTTTTTCAGATGTTGCAAATCATATTTTAGAAAATGGTTTAATGTACAGTGATGAGGAGTCCCCTTCAATGTTTGAAGATGACCTTTTTCAAAAAACACCTAAGCGGAAAGAGAATTTTCTCAATTTCAACAGGTGAACATTTTTTGTCTTGCAAGTAAATTCAGACTTGTTTCTAGTTACAAGGAGTGTGAATGTATGTGTGCATACGTAATCTTTGACAGAAATAAACAAGGCTACTGTACAAGCAAGAAAGTAAACTTGTAGTTAAATACCTGATGACAACAGCTCAAATTTAGGGGAAAAGTCTCTTATCCTTCAAGAAGATCGCCAGAGGAAAGGCAAAAGAATTCTTGAAGCATGTGGATGAATTTTAAGGTCCAGCATATATTTGAAAACAATAATTCTGCTGTAACTAAAAGATTTTTCTCTTTGCTTGTAATTATATAATTATTTGCTTAGTTTGACAATGGTTCTCTCTCTCAAACTATGCAGTTAAATTAAGTGATTGTCACAAAAACACTTGATTGAAAAGTCATCTTATTGTGGAATCTTAATTTGGTTTGCACAATCTGTTGTTTTTACCTAAATCTCTTAGGCTGGCTGGGGAAATTCTCTTATTTACTAAACTTAAAGACCTATCAGGTTAGAGTCTGATACATCAGGGGTGTCTAACCCATGGCCTGCAGGCCAGATCTGGCCCCCATGTATCATCCAGCCTGTGGGGCTCCCTTTGGTCTGCAAATTTGGCAGCACAGAAGTAGGGGCACTGCTCCCCTGCTGACAAATTTTTGGACCCATGGGGAGGCCCTTGGGTTGAATGCAGTGGCCCTGCATGCTGGATTGGGTGACCCAGGCCTGAATCCCAGCATGTGGGGTATATTCTGGCCTATAGGCAAGCACTGGCCCCTTCATCTGGCTTGCCGAGTCAAAAGGCTAAGCAGAACTGTGATATATCAAGTGTGGTGTGATAATTATGGTTATAAAAAACAGTACTTCTCTCCAAACCTGGTGACTGTTTTGTTGCCTGTGTCAAAAAGTGTGTGGAAAGATGAACTAAATAACAATACATCAGTGATGGAAGTAATATTAAGTCCTTACTGTAACCTGTAAGTTATGCTACTGAATTTTGTTACTTTTTCTGGTATCTTGGATGTCCTTCCATACCTGTGTACAAGCAGAATTATGGCAAGACAAAAATATTCTCTTATTTCTTTTTAAATACTAGATTTATGGTAGAGTGCACAGACACTGAACACCCAAACCTTCATTCATTAATGGAATTATTTTGCGTAAGATTTCTTTAGAAATCTATCTGAAATGTCCTGGTTTTCCCATTCTTTTTTTAGAAGTGCTTGTCACCAGCCAACTTCTTACAGACCACGACTCTTAATAGCTGGAGAGCCAGGCTATGGACAGAGTTCTCATTTGGCTCCAGCAGTAATACATGCCTTAGAAAAGTTTGCAGTGTACACATTGGAGCTCTCAGTCTTGTTTGGCATTAGCACTACATCACCTGAAGAAACATGTGCACAGGTAATTTTTGTTCCCCATCTCCAAACCTTTTCAGACTTGTGGGCTCCCTGGGCCCTATGGGCTGCTTGCTTCCCGTGGACGGGACAAAAAGCAGAAGCTGGGAGAGGGAAAGGGGGGCCCGGTGACCCTGGCAGGAGCTGCAAGAAAACAGTAACTGAGGTGCCCCCATTATATGGCTCTTGTCATCCTAGTATCTCAGTATTTCAGTTTTTAGTTACCACTGCAGTATGTTCGTGAGGTAGCAAATCGTTGCTATTCCTGTTCTACAACAGGGGAGTGGAGAAACCAAGAAACTGAACAACTTGTCTGACTGGCAGAACACACTTATGGTGGAGTTCAGACTTGAGATGATGCTGTCAAGGCTTGGGGTCTCATTGTCAGTCTCCTTTCTCACTCACTGAAATCTGAGAGCATCAATATCCATATTAAAATAATGCATATTTCTTTGATAATCCCCTAGGAGAATGTCATTCCATCTGTGACTTCCAGTTCACTTCACATGCCCA
Source organism: Caiman crocodilus (assembly GCA_030014935.1). NCBI lineage: Eukaryota > Metazoa > Chordata > Crocodylia > Alligatoridae > Caiman > Caiman crocodilus. The sequence goes on from JAGPOW010000261.1 coordinate 18,119,545, forward strand.
GAAGAGAGCTCTCTAAAATACATATATTGATCTTCCATTATAATTCATCCTCTCAGTTTAACATTGATTTTTTTTTTCCCTTGTTCTTTAAGAATGGGCTTTTCCTATACAGCTTTCTTGGGTATCTAAACTGGTCCATATGCACAATAAGAAAATATTTTAAATTACAAAGCAAAGCATTAACATTTTTGAAAGATGCTTTTGCAGACTTTAACATGTCACCCTTTGCCTAGAAGTGTCATTTTCATAGTAATGTTCAAATTGGCTTGCAGTGTGTGCAGGTTCTACAGTAGGCAATGCATTCGTTTTTCATATAATAAAAATACATACAAGAAAAATTCAATATCTTCCATGTTTCAGGGTTGTTGGTTGTAGCCATGTTGGTCTAAGGACATAGGTAGACAAGGTTCTGTGGGTAAATGTGATATCTTTTATTAGACTAACTAAATAGTTGGGAAAAAATACTTTATTTTTGCATCTGGGCTTCTAATCTACCCAAGAGAGCACCCAAACCAACAACAGACAATCTTTCCAATGCCTGAAGAAGGGTGTTTGTGCCTGAAAACTTGCAAGAAACATTTTTTTCCAACTATTTAGTTCATCTAATAAAAGATATCACGTTTACCCAAAAAAACCTTGACTGGTAAAAATGGTAAGCAGTAACAAACTAATGTCTCTTTCTGTAAACAAGTTCATTAACAATTCACTGTAATTTACTAAACTTTAAGACATGCCCAGTTAGACTCTGATATATCAGGGGTGCTCAACTCCTTGCCTTTAGGCCAGAACTGAGGTAATTTTCTTTACTGAGAGCTGTGCCTAGCCAGTGGTGCCTTACTTAATCATTATTGTTTCATAGCTCATATTAATTGCTATTTTATTAGTGACCTTTTCCATTATTTCACAATGTTTCTCTATCGTATACTTTGTTTTACTAGTTAATCCGTGAAGCCAAGAGAACAGCGCCAAGTATAATTTATATTCCACATGTCCACTTATGGTGGGAGACGGTTGGATTCACGTTAAGAGCTACATTTACAACAATATTACAGAATATTCCATCGTTTGCTCCAGTGTTGCTACTTGCAACATCAGATATGTGTTACGCAGCTCTGCCACAAGAGGTATTGTTTATCCATGCAGGACTTGTGTATGGGAATTATGTAACTCCAAAGTCAGTGGTTCTAAAAAAACAAACTAAACAAAAAACCCTAGGTTTTAATTGTGGCTGTAAAGAAAATCTCCAAATGTGGACAGAGGTAATGAAGTCTCTCTGAGATTAAGTGCTGAAAATTAGCTTTAAAAGATGTAAACTCCCGTTCTATCTTGTTGCCATGTTAATACTGCAATTCATGACACTTTTAATAGCAACATTAACAATGCCACTCATTTACTCTTATGCGATGACCCTTTTTATACCAAAAATTAATTATATGCAAGGTAAATTCACTCTTATGCAACCGGTGTGGTGGTAGCCCACAGTCAGCTGCTTTTGTGCCAGTGCATTATGGGAGTGGCGCCATAGGTGGAGGAAGAAAAAATTATTTGAGAGGCTGAGCCGGGTGTTGGTGCCTGGTCCAGGCTACAGCACCAGTCCCTGTGGCCTGGCCCCGTCAGCATGGCACCCCAGGAGCTGAGAACCATGAAGCCTCTCAGCAGCAGCACCCATGTCCACAGCTCAGGGCAGCTGGTGCCCACACTTCCAGAGTGCAGCTGTCCCAGGAGTGGGGCGACACCATGTCAATACAGACAAGGGGCTCAATACAATTGAGGTCTTGGAACATATCCCTATTTGTTACATTGTAAAGTGGAGTCCCTTTGTGTGAATTAGAGTTATGCACTGTTTTCCAGGAACACATGTACAACATAAAGCAAGGGAAACCTGTATCATGTTGTTTCGTAAAACTTTTCCAGGTGTCACATGAGTAAGAGTTGTTTATCTTAATGAGATTTCGGTTAGTTGAGGGAAGGGGTGAAGGGGTTAAGTATCCTTACAAATTAGATTGAGATTTTTTGAAAAACAGTTTTTTAAAGTGTGCTTCTGCTACATTATTTTTGATTATTATAGGTTTTAATCTAAATATTTTCTAGTAGAATATCTTACCATGTAAGGCAAAAGGGAGATTTCAACATTAAGGCCCTGCTCTGGAAAGTACTTACTAGACCAGTGGTTCTCAACCAGGTGGGTTGGGGGTACCCTGAGGTGCCACAAGATCCTTTAAAGGGTGCCGCAGGAAGTATGAGGAGATAATCAAGTAGGCGGGCTGAGGCTTTGTATGTGAAGAAATAAGCAGCTGGGCAGGCAGGGCTTGAGTCTGCCCTTAGCTGCTCATTTGCCCCCTCTGCAAGGAGTTAACTGTAATAAATATATTAGTTTTTGGAATGGAATTCTGCTCAGTTCACGTAAGCTATAGAGATGTGCCTCAACTCCGACAAGGGGGGATCCTTAGGTCTAAAATGGTTCCGAACTACTGTACTAAACCAAAATGCAGCTTTACTTGACTTTAGCCTGATGAAACCCTGCATGCAGATCAAGGGCCTACGTGCCGCCACCCAACCTTTGCCCTCCAAGAAGAGCTGGGAAAATGATCAGAGAGCTAGGGGAAGGGATTAGGGAGCTGGAGAATCAAACTGGGAGCTAGATGTCAATATCAGAGCAGTCCTTTCTTCTCCTTTTTACCCTCCCTCTTCTTAGTTTTTGTTTCCCTGCAAGCCTGGCTCCGAAACTTCAAAATTCTCCAAAACATTTCTGAAATGTTTCAGAGTCTTCCGGATTCAGTGATTTGGATGCTGCAGTGGCCCGAAACACCTCCAAAATGAAACAGCTGCCAAAATTTTGCACAGCCCTACTATTTACTTTGCACTTTGTGTGTGTGTGTTGTGCCACTGATGTTCTGCATTCATCTTTTTCACCTTTAATTTTTCTAAAATGCTCATCTTAATAGTGGAAAAAAATCCCTAGAAGAATTTCAGATTCTAATTGAAAGCCTGAAACGATAAGTACAAAAAAAAATAATCCTCATTAATAATGCCATACCATAATATGGAAAAGAAAAAAAACTGGCAACATGTAATTATAATATAATATCAAATCTGCTTATCAACACGGGCCAAACTGCTGCCTGTCATATAATTCAGTCCACAGTGTAACAATGCATTTGAAAATGCAGTGTAAAAATGTGGGCATTGGTGGTCTAAATGAACTAAATTTATTATTCATCAAGCAGTTGCTTCAATGTAGGTGGAACTTTAAAGATGTCCCCTTCAACCACTGTTTAATAGCATGATACTAATCCTTGGAAAAATCTAGCTTTTAGGGCCAAAAAGATAATTTATCAGTGATGCTTCTGTACTCTTTTGTTCACATGGTTGCTGTTCAGTCTAGAAATAAAATGCTAGTACAAAACTCTTGTAGTTTATTTTAAATGGCTGGGGTTTTTTCTCCCCTCAGGTGCAGGAACTGTTTGTTGATGATTATGGAGAAGTTTTCAATGTCACATTGCCTAAAAGTGAAGAAAGAAGAAAATTTTTTGAGGATTTAATTTTACACCAAGCTGCTAAACCTCCTGTATCAAAAAAGAAAGCAGGTTAGGATGGGCTATAAACATCTGCCTTCTAACCTCTCTGCAACCTTCCAATATCTATTTTGGTAATAAATACAAGTTTAGGATTGCATTAAAATGCATCCCATAAGTTGCCAAAACTTTTTTGTCTGACTTAAGTTTTGCAGGCATTGGAAGTCCTTCCAGTAGCCCCACCACCTGAGCCACGACAACTGACAGAGGAGGAAGTGAAACGGCTTGAGGAACAGGAGGAAGATACGTTACGTGAGCTTAGGATTTTCTTAAGGAATGTTACCCACAGACTGGCTATTGACAAACGTTTCAGGGCATTTACTAAACCTGTGGACCCAGAGGAGGTAAAGTAAAGGTTGATCTAAACTTTTTTTTTTTTTTTCCTATGAATTGGAACAGTCTTAGTATGGTTTGGTTTAGTTCACAGAAAGTGGAGTCGATACTTCTCTTTGGTTAGCTTTGTGCTAAATAAAGTAACATTTGTTCGATCCCACCTTGAAAGGATCTGTCTTGCATAATGCAGGGCTGATGGCTCATACATACTTGTATTATAATTTGACTCAATGGACATCCTTCAAGCATAGGAGACTTCTTTCTCAAATTAGTATCATGAATAAATGGTATTTCCCTCACTGTTCTCTTATTGACAGGTTGTATCTTTGCTCACTGTCATGTCAGATTTTCTTTACTCCATTTTTTTTTTTCTTTTTAAATTCTGTTAATATATTGTTTGTCTTTTGAGCTATTATATCTTTTAGGGCCATTTTCATGTTCTTCCCCTGAACAAGCTTAACCCAACGACCATTTTCCAAGTGGTAGAAATAATTAGTAGTTCTCCTTCCTTTTTTATATAAGGTTTTCACTGCAGAGCTCATCCATAAGTTGGCACTTTTTTGCCTCCTAGTACAGTTTTTTAGACCCAAGGGATTATTTTTTCCTGTTTCTCTTTTAACAGGTAAAATAAACTTTTTACTTGACAAACTACTTGATCTTTGACTTCTTGTATGCTCGTCTCAGAATGTAGGATATAGATCGCTTCTGCCATAAAATGGGAGGTATATTGTGAAGTGCTAACCTTTTGCCTATGAAGGGCTTGCTAGCTGTCATAGCTGAGTTACCTTTTATCTTGAAATGAACTTTGGTTCGTTTCCTTGGCCTGCTTAATACTGGGCTTGTAGAAAGGAGATGATGATACAGGGTTCTTTAGTTATTTAAACAGTATCACAAGCCTTGACAGCCTCTTGGGTCCTCAGCCCAGCATGCAGCAAGCCAGTGTTGTGCGAATGAGTACTGCAGGTCTGATTCTTGAGAGAGCTGCAAATCTAGGAAGTGCATGCTAACAGGCGCATGTATATGATACAGTGTAATTCTAGCCGGTTTTGACTTGACAAGCTTGATCATTTTTCTAACAAAGGTTTCTGCATGTAGAATTTTGCATGGCTTTTTCTTTCAACCAAAGATTTTTGTTTGTCTCGTATTTTTATTTAAAAAAAAAAATATTTTTTTATTGTATGCTTATTTCTTCACATACAAATTTTTGGATTTGGGGAGAGACAAAGGAGTATGTACTGCTTTTAGCCTTGCAAACAAAAGATTCTCAAATGTATGGACTTTTATTTCCTCATTTGCTTTAAGGCATTCTGGCTTGCTTTTAGAAACTTGAGTGCCACCATAGCAGGCTTAGTGAGCAGGCTTTGATATATGTGCATATTCATGACAGCAGTGAAAAGCAGCTTTCTTTACTTTAAAGACTTTTTAACACCTGTTTTTCTTCAATTAAAAAGAAAACATGAAGCACTCTTCACACTCTATAGGCCATCAGCTGTTTTTATGGGAACAAGAATGGAAGTAGCAGTTTGCAGAAAGTGTTAGGACTATGTTATCTGAATTAGCTGTGATGTATAATGAGAGTGCAATAGCAAGCGGTCTGGATTTGCCCCCCAAATAGTATGGGTTTAGGGGGCGAGTACAGTTCCCAGGGATGTACCCTCAAATATGGGGACATATGATCCAGTCTTTAGAAGTCCTATGTGACTGGCTGTGATATAGCCTCACATTTCTTAGGAGAACAACACAGCACAAGATTATAGAAGAGGACAGTGGGAACAGAATTTCATATGTTTTTTAAAGTAGAAATTGTTTCCACAATGACATAGACACAGTCAAGTTGCTATGACTAATTTTTCTTCAAGTATATTTTATAAGTGAGGAGTTTCCTCTTTATAAAAAGTAAACTATAAATCCAGGTCATAAGATGATTCTGATTTTTAATTATTGGTTGATAAATTTGCTGCCTGCCCAGATTATGACCTGGAGACCTGGCTTTAAAACCTTTGGTCTATGTAGTACCTCAGGCTCCTACAAGTCTCATCCATGCCAAAGGTCTAGGTACTGCTGTGCCTGAGACAGGTGAACAGAATGAAGAGCTTAATACTGTTTAGGTATGCATGCTTCAGAGAGAGGATAGAGGTTCAGGGGCCACTGAAAAGCATGAATAATTCTTAATTGGAGGGAAGAGAGAAGATGAAGAGGAAGAGAACTTCATTGGCGAGCCTAAACTATTGTAATATCTAAGGAAGGTCTTAAATAATTGGTCTAGTTCAAGACTTTTACCCTAGGGAATAGTGACAATCACAACTCTGGACAGAAGAAAATTGAACTTGGGGGAACAAATTTTCAGTTTTTGAACCTCTGAACAGGTTAAAAGAAGTAGAAACATTTAATCAAACTGAGAAACATTGAGTAACTAATATGTACATATTAGAAGTAATAGCATATGTATTGGAGAGCTAGAAGAAAATAACATGATGCCTAATTTCATGTTAAAGAGGAACTTGGAGACCTCATTGTACAATGCATAAAATGAACCAAAACATTCATTTTCAAGAGGCCCGTTGGCAAAACTATATAGTGTCTGCTGTCATACCAAAAACATGTTATTTAGGTAGCTCAAATAACTAATTGTATGATATTTACATTGGTAGCTGTTATGTAAGTTTGATTACAGAATTTCTGAGTGGGTTCTTATTTAATTTGTAGGTACCTGATTACATCCAAGTTATTAAACAACCCATGGACCTTTCAACAGTTATCTGTAAAATTGACCTACACCAGTATCTGACTGCAAGAGATTATCTGAAGGATATTGATCTAATCTGTAGCAATGCCTTAGAATACAATCCAGACAAAGATCCTGGAGGTAAGGATATATATTCTATACCACAAATGTAAATAACTAAAAATATATAGTAACAAGTACTATGTCTTCTAATGTTGTGGATTAAATAATTTAGATAACAACTGGGGAATTTTGTTTATTAGGTAGTAAGCATTTAAACCTTGGAGTTTTTAAAATATCTGGTATTAATTTGATATCAGCTCTTCTGGATTGATAATTGCTGTTTTATTAATTGAAACAGTCCTTTCAAATGTAGCTACAGAGTAGGGCTGTGCAAAACGGCAACATTTCATTTCAATTTCAGATTCACCATTTCAGGACAGTGTTTCATTTCACTGTTTCAGAGTCGTGTTCTGTTTTGTTTTGATGTGTTTTGACGTTTCATCCATAGGCTACAATGGGAAATCATAAAAACGCCTGTAACTTTGTCACTTCTTGTCTTAGATGAAAACAGTGTTGAGGCCATAAAGCCTGCCAAGTTTCAAGGAGATGGGTGCAGGGGGTTCTGGGAAACTGCAGTTTGTCACTGAGTAGGGTCCCTAGAAATGGCCACGATACTCTTAGGGCCCTGTGACTGCCTGCTCCACCCTGTGGGCACCCTCTCTTCTCACCTGCTGCCATGTCTTGTTGGAAAAGATAATAGGGAGGCTGTCCTCAAGCTTCAGCTCAGTTACAGTCCTAATGGATCCCACTAAACCATGCAGGTTCTTGGACCCTTGCTTGCCACATCTGGCTGCAGCTTACCCAGTAGGCCAAGGGGGTCACACAGCAACAGCTCCACATCCTCAGCAAGATACATAGCCACTAAGGCCTGACTGCTACTTGCCTGATGGTGGGGTCTGGTGCTTTTGGACCCCACCACAGAAGCCATGCCCTTAATCCACATTGGCAGCGCCTGTGGTAGAGGAGGAGACTAGCTGGTAGGTAGTGCGCTGGCACAGAACAGTGGATCCTCCCTCTTCATGTCCCTCCACCTGTGCCGTTCTGCCTCCTGGACTCCATTCACGTGGCCCTCCATCCAGTGTTCCAGGGTTTTGCTGCCACATATGCTGCCCTTCACCCTTGAATGGCACATAGCCACCAGCACATGGGTCATACTAGACCGTAACGGATCTAACCGTTTCTTGATGCTCTCCTTCAGCTGCTTCAGCAGTGCCTGCACCTCTGGTGACAGCAGCTTGTCCCAGCCAGGAACATAGATCCCCTGGAACTTGTGCATTTCGTTTTCAAGTTCCCTCACTACAGGGATCACCTAGCTCAGGAATGCGTTGTCACTGTTGGGGCTCTTGGTGGCCTCAAGGAAAGGCTCTAGGACCACCAAGATCTGGCCAATGATATCCCACACAGCTTTAAGTGGGCCACTGATCCCAATCTCCCCATGTAAGGCCATCTCGTGGATAGCCTTCTGTTGCTCGACCAGCCTCTTAAGCTTCAGGTATATGGAGTTCTACCAAGTGTCCACATCCTGCATGATTTTGTGCTGCAGGATGCTCAGCTCTGCTTTTTTGTCCTGCAGCATCTTGCCCTCACTTGATGATGCGGTAGAAGTAGCCTGCTACCTTCCTGCATTTGGAAATGAGCTTGCTGGTGGCGCTGGTGCTGTCACCAGCAGCCCTGTCCCCCTCCAAGGCATCCCTGACAATGAGGTAGAACTTGTGCCACACAGCAGATGCCAACAAAGTTGGCATCATGGACTGCCTTGACCATATTGGCCCCATTGTCAGTGACCATAAACCCATGGGTGATCTCGCCTTGCCCAACGAGCCTCCCCTGCACCAAGCAGTTCATGGCCCCCATGATCTCTGTTGCCATGTGGGACTCATTGATCACCTGGGGTTGAAGGAGAGCCCACCAGTGGCCTGACTGATTGCACCAGTGCCCTGTGAGAGAGAGGGAGTTGTGATCTTCACCCCAGATGCTCCAGATGTCAGAGGTGAAGTGTAAGGCCACCTGCAGATCTGCCTTGCACAGCTCCTCTTTGAAGGAAGTACTCCTTGCATGCCTCATTCAGGGAGGGCACCACCATCCTGCTAAAGGTGATGCATGTGGGCACTTGGTAGGATGGGGCCACCAGTGCCACGAGTCGCCTGAACCCTGCTGCTCAACTAGGGAGAGGAGCTAGCCATCCACAGCAAGCATCTCCCCAATGCTGTGGGTGATCTTGCTCACCCTTGCAACATGACCCCCTGTGTGCCTGCCTTTCCCCCACTATTCCAGAGTGGTCTGCCTCTGCTTTGAGAAGACAGGGGCTTTGGAGTGAGAGGTGGTCTTCCCTTTGGGCAAAGTCCTGCTGGTGCCAGGCTGAGGGAGGAGCAAAGGCAGGGTGGGAGGGGGTGCCTGTGGAAATGCATCAGCATCCCTATGGTGCTCATGCATTTTGCTCCCTTGTTTTTTGGCTTGGCAGTGCAGGCAAGTAGCATATGATGGATCATCTGCCTGCTCAAAATGATCCCGGACCACACTAGCTCCTTGCTTCTGGGGTGCAGTGCATGTGCGGATGCTGCCTTTGCTTGCTGAGGAGGTGGGAGAGGCACAGCAACAGGAGGAATGGACTCAGCTGAGCCACTTGCCTCAAAAGTCTCTACCTCAGCCTCCTCTGAAGTGCCTTCTGGGGAACCTGGCCGTAGGGGAAACTTGAGGGGTATGGAGCACAAACTCAGATGACTCCCTCTTCTCCAGAATTTCCCTTGCTATGGCACTTGGATCCAGATCGAGCTCTTCCTCTGGCACTGGAAGGCTCAGGCTGAATTGAAATTGGGGTGGAAGAGACTGTAATGCCGATGCTGCTTGTAGTTGTCTTAATGGTGGTACTCAGAGTTGTTGTTATCGTAAGGTGTTATTGGAGGGGATGTGGACACTGCTCCTTGGTACCACTAGCAACAAGCGGCATAGCTGCTAGGTGTTGGAAAGAGGCTGCGTCTAAGTTTGTGGGAGGGAGTGGAGGAACTTGGAGCTCTTTGTCTGCCCCCTCTTCTGCCCTGGTCAGAAGAACGACCACCTGCCTTTCCTGAATGCTTCATGTTTAGTGTGCTGGAAAACCTGTGTGTGTTTCTGTAATGTAAATGTATGTATTTATGTAATATAAATATATGTTGTGCTTTCCTGCAGTCAGTGCAGACTGCCAGGGAAGACAGATTTCTTTTATGTGGAGAAAAGAATTATAGGGAATAACAACAACAAAAAAGGGGGGATTTGGGGGAGGAATAAATTCAAAGGAATGGATTAGGAAAAAGGGTATTAGGGTCCTTCAGAAAAGATCGGATCCCACTTGCTAGGAACAGACAAGCAAGTAAGAAGTAAGAGCTTTCTTGATGCTGCAAGAGGACACGGCTTCATAAGCTGATTTTTCACACAATCCTTTTATGCTCCTTCTCCGTCCCTCCCCCAGAGCACTGGGATTGGAAAGAACCTCAAGAAAGGATCAGATCACAGTCATTGGCTAGCTACACATGTCAATATTGGAGCAGTCCTTCCCCCCCCTCTTCCCCTTCCCTCTCCTTAGCTTGTATTTCCCTGCAAGCCTGGCTTCAAAACTCTTTGAAATTTTCCAAATGTTTGGAGTGCCTTCATTTCATTTTGAAACTGTTTCAAAGCCTTGCATTTTGTTTTGGTTTCGAGCTTGAAACATGTCAAAACACTTTTGAAACAAAACGTCCATTGAAATTTTGCACAGCCCTGCCTACAGATCTGAATTCCTATCTATGCTAAAAGTGAAGAGGCTGATTAATTTATGGGAAGTACCATTTTCCTAAATCTCCCCCATCCCTCCAATAAGATATGCTGCTTGCTTTTGGAAGGCAGATTGTAGGAGAAAAAATGACTTTTCCAGAATCATGGTTGACTCTGCAATAGTAAGTCCTTCTGGGAATTAAGACTGTCCAGGAAGTGTGCCATCCGAAGAGACAGTTTGTGTAAGGCAGTAGGAATTTCCTGGTATGACAGCAAGTCCAGGCCTCAGAACCTTATAAGGGCAGTATCAAGACTTGCATCTTTGCTGTGAACAATGAAGTGTTTCCACAAAACAAACCTCATCAAGATGCTATAGACTGCATGCAGCAACTCACTTGACCTAACCCAGCTCAACTGCTGCTTCAAGCACAATTTACGGTGTTAATGCTCACAGCCATTAAGGAATTGGTAGCAGCTCTTGTCTGTGCAGCTGATATCTGGTGCAAATTCTGTAGTGAACAAGGGGTGGGTTAATACTGGACTGCACCCTTTCTGCTTGCTGAGCTATAGAGAAATGAAAGCAATCTTGGCAGCTGTTAGAGCACAATCAATGTCTCCATGTTTTTATTCCAGAAAAAAAAAAAAGTCAGCTTTCCCACTTAAGATGCCTAGTTTCTGCAGAGCAAGTTGTGTGGTATCAGAGTAAATATGGTATTCAATTTTGCCTATTAACTTTCAGATCGTCTCATCAGACACAGAGCCTGTACATTGAGAGATACAGCATATGCAATAGTCAGAGAAGAAATGGATGAGGACTTCGAACAACTTTGTGAGGAAATTCAGGAGTCCCGCAAGAAAAGAGGTGTGTATTAATGCCAAGGATTAAAAGAATTATCTAAACATCTCCATCAAGAACGAACCGGGATTTCTTTGGTAATGTAATTTTTTATTAAAAAAGACTAAAGAAATCTTGCTTCTCACATATTCCTTGGACTAAGATACCTACAATGACACCATGTAAAAAGAGTTTTGAAAATTTAGAATGATGTCTTTTATTGGACTAACTCTATAGTGGAATAGCTAGACAACCTTTTAAATGCAAGCCATTCTTCATCAGATCTTACAAGAACAAGCCAAACACAGCACAGTAAAGAACAATTCTGTGTGGTGGGGAGAGAAATTGCCAGAGGGGGAGGAGGCATACAATTACTAAGAGAAAAGAAACTGATTACTGGGAGATAAAAGATGATTATTCCCACAAGTAAGGCAGATAGTCCTTAAAGTTGTGTAAAAACAGCATTAGCTATTTGCCAGATCCCACTGATTTAAATTTTAGAAGTACTGCTTACACTGATTTTTTAAGTGTACCTATAGGTGCTGACTTTTCTTTGCCAACGGGTGCTCACAGACATAAAAAAGCCAAAAGAAAAAACTGCTTTACTTCAACCCAGCTCTGCAGTGTCTGTAAAGTTCAGGCACTTTAATGGGGCTTATTTGCACTTTTATCTAATCAGTTTTAGCTAAAAGGACCCAAAAAGTCCTGCTGAAACACCCTATCTTTACAGACACTGTAGAGCCAAGTTGAAGTAATGCAGCACTTCCTGTAAAGTGGGAGGGTTATTTGTTTTTGATTTTTAACCTCTGCAAATATGGCTTCCTGGGTGCTGAGCACTCGCTAATTTTGGTTTGGTTTGGTTTTTTGTTTTTTTGGTGGGTGCTTGAGCCCTGGAGCAGGACGTGAATGTACCTACTAATTTGTGTGAATATAGTGGCACTGCTTTCATTTTTGTTACTCATACATGTGCTCAGCTGTTCACACTAAGGCTCTTACACTGTAAATGAGAGCTCCTTGCCTCCAAGAGTAGCCTGACATATTTGATGGTGCTACTAGCACAGCACTGACAGTGATTGAAATGGACTGTTCAGTATTAGATGCTCTTGCATTTTGGGCAAATTTCAGGTTGTCCAATAAGCCTGCTTTATGTGGCTTTAGACAAGGGGTGGGCAATTATTTTGGGTGGAGGGCCGCTAGCAAGTTTTGGTGATGTTGAGGGCCTTGATGGGTGACTTGCCCCCTGGTTGCCATCTTGTGACTGGAAGTCCCTCCTCCTAACCCCTGACCTTTGCCATCAGAAGTCTCTCCCATTGCCCAGGAAGTATTCTGTTTTGTGGGGGAGGAGGGGTTGCTTGTATATTGTATGGTGGAGGGTGGGGAGATTGGGGGCTGGGTATGGTGCAGGTGTGGTGTGTGGGATGTTGGGGGATGTGATTTGAGGTGGTGGGGTATGAGACTGGTGGATTTGTATGTAGGTATGGTGGGGTGCGGATAGGGTGTGTGGGAGGTTTATGTGTGGTGGGGGTTATGTGGGTATGGTGGGGATTGTGTGGGATGCGTATGGGAGTATAGGTGGACTATATGGGTATGGTGGGGTGTTTGGGACAGTGAGCATGTGTGGGTATGGTGTGGGTGGGTTGGGTTGTGTGCATGTGGGGGGCTTCCTTCCTTTGCCCACTCTGAGGCAGCTGAGCCCAGCCGCTCCACAGGTGGAGAAAGGGGGAGGATGACCGGTGCTGCCTGCCTAGCTCTCAGTGTGCTGCAGAGGGCAGGGAAGCAACTGCCACCAGCGGGCAGTAAGAGAAGCCCCTAGGAGAGTGAAGGGTGGGGAGACAGGGAGCTGAGCCTGGCATCATTGGCTGTCCTGATCTCTGTCCCACACCTGCCTTGTGGGGCTGCTGCCAAACCTGTTCTGGCTCCTGCAGCTGCTGCTCCCACCCTACCTGCCTGTCCAGTGCCTGACAGGGCCCTGTGAGCAGCTGAGCTCCTTCATGCCCTCCTTCTATCCACACACTCCCCAACTCGACCATGGACAAGCAGAACCAAAGTGAGCTGCAGGCAGAGCCCACCCCACTCCCCTCAAATTCTGCAGCTTCCTCCCTCCCTACCTGCTGCCTAGAGCACGGCAGCAGGGACAGGAGGAAGAGGAGGAGTTGCTGGAGGCAGGGGGAGCCCAGCAGTTCCCTATGCAGTGGCAGCAGCAGCCCTGCCCAGTAGTTGTGCCCACTGGCCGCGGCTGCTGCCCTTCATCAAAGGAGGCTTGGGAGCACAGCAGTTACTGCCCCAGGTGGGAATGGGCAGGATTTAGCCCCAGGCAGAGCACAGCAAGGGCAGCTGCTGGCAAGGCTAAATGCAATTAGGTATCTACCTACAGGCTGGATCCATTTAGCTGGCGAGCCACATTTGGCCTGCTGGCCATATTTTACCCACCCCTGCTTTAGACTGTAATTGTGCTTCTCTTCAAGGTTGCAGCTCTTCAAAGTATGCTCCATCTTACTATTATGTGATGCCAAAGGAGAACTCCATATCTGAGTGCAAGAACCTGGATCTCGAGTGTCATGAAAAAGTGAAGGTGCCAGCTATGCCCATGGATTCTAGCACACCCTTTTCTAATGGCAAGTAGTATTTTATTAAGATTATGGACATGGTTGATAAAATGATACATGGTTAAAGTGAAAACTTTTTTAACAGTTTCTGAATGCTTCTCTTATTTGGGAAGCAGTCTTTAATCTAACTTCTTCTTTTCCTCGCTGTGATCACTCACTCTTGATAGCCACATAAATCAAGGGCTACAGTGAAGTTTTTGAAGTACAGTTTTTATTGTCGCATCTAATAAAGTGTTAAACATGCAAAATAAACAATTAAATCTTGTAATATAAATAACGAATGTCTGAGAGGGGAACAGATTCTAGTTTACCACTTTTTTTTAACCGTTCAGCTTAAGTGCAAGCCAGGTGATTTAGTGTGAAATTTTAGTTCCATGAGATTTAAGAGTTTTACTACTGATTTTAAACGAGAGTAAGATTTCACTGATTTTTTTTTTTTTTTTTTTTTTTCCACATAATGCTCCGTGAAGGTGAAGAATCCTTGTACTGTACCAGTTAACTCTTCTGATCTTATAAAAGACAGGGCAGGATAGCACTTGGAGATTAACTAGTTCAGAAAGACACAAGCTTTTGTCAGCGTCAGCCTGTTTAGTCAGATGCAAGCTGTCATCTACAAAAGTTTATGCCTCTCTGAACCAGTTAATCTCCTAAAGGCTAGGGACAGAAATTACACATAAATTGAGATAAGTGATCAGAAACTGGTTCAAATCTGTAATACAATAGAAGTTCAGGGCATATAAACCACTTTCAAAATGGCTGAAATTGGTTAATATAAACCTGGATGAATGTAGTATCAGACTTAACTGGTCTAGGTTAAATCAGTTTATTGAACTTCTGTTTCATATTCCCTCCAGATTTGAAGTTAATTCACAGTCCCCCAGCATCCCAAAATGCCTTGCACCTCCTCCACAACTCTCTCCTAAGCAGGCTAGCTTTAGCCCAAGCTCTCTGTGCCAGCTGAGCAGGAGGGCATGCTCTAGCGTTCCCTGGCAGTTGGCCTGGACCATTGCAGGCATGTGGCTGCATTTCCAGGATTGAAAGTAAATGTCTGTTCAGTTGCTTATTGGTTCACTGTACATAGCTTCAACTAATCTGCAAAGATTGAATCAATTCAGCTTTGGGCTTTTGGACTGTGCACTTACCCAAGATATTACCCTGCCCTGCCATCGCCTTGACTTCAGATCAACACAGCTAACCACCTCTCCCTAGTTTATAGGTTCATTTACAATCTGAAAAGTGTCTAGTAGGTAGATTTTTAGGGCTAACTTTGTCTTTTACAAAACCACTCTTGCCACAAGTTTTTCTGTCTCGTTTTTCTGTATGCATCCATACTTAAATAAATCTTTGTCTCATTCTCATCTTGGCTGTGAACTATTCATGTCAGATAGCACTCTATAAAACAGAAGTTACCCATTCTCTGACATTTCATATTTATCAAACTTAGCTGAAGAATTTTCCCCACAAGTGTTTGTAGTTGATAATATTTTAAATAATGCAGTTACATCGTTATGATTTTATTGCTTTTAAATCTAATAACAGGCGCTTCACTTGGTGAGAACAAGTATTCACTGCAGTCTATCCAGATACATGCACATGAAAATACTTGGATTCGATTTGAATACTTGAATTCTTTTGATAGTTTCTTTGTCTATCCAGGAAGATGCAAGACTAAATAAATAAATAAATAAATAACTTAATAAATAAATACATTGGAAAATGTTTTTGGCTCACTCTTCTATAATTCTGTATTTTAGCTTTATCAAAAAGAAAGCCTCGCAGAAGGAGCAGATGGTCCTTGGGTAGTATAACAAAGAAGAGGAGAATTTCTCAATTCAATAAAGAGAACAAAATTCCAGAAGAGGAGGAGGTGGAAATTCCAAGTGATGGAGAAGAATTTCTGGAGAATTCTGTTTCTAGTATGGATCAGACTGAAGTTGTAGCCATCCATGGTTCTTTGATGGAAGAAGGAGAAATTGCTCTTCAGGAACGGCAGACAAATTGTTATGAAAATAAATCTGAGATGGAAAACAGAGGAGAGAAAACCAGCTGTGACAAGGCTAAGCATGTCTCTGAAAAGGAGGCCAGTAATGCTTCAGTATGTTTAGAACCGAGAACGGAAAGTGAAGGATGTAATGGAGAAATTCCTCATTCTCATATAATAGAAAACTCTGGAGAGAGAGATTCCAATGGTAAGTGGAAGATCAGACCTAACCTTGTTCTTTTAGCATCTCTTTCTATCGAAGAAGCCTGTTGTTCTATCTTAAGCTTTTTAATCTGAACATTCTTAATTTCATCCCATTACTTTCTTTTCAGTCTCCTTTTTTTATGTTAGATTCTCTTTCTTTAGTGCAGGGGTTGGCAGCCCCAGGCATACATGCCAAGCATGGCACATGAGGCCATTTTCCTCGGCACACATTGGGGCCAGGACAGGGAGGCGCTGTTTGCAGCCTCCTAGCTGTAGCTGGGCCTCAGCTCTGAGTAGTTGCTGCCAGTCAGGAGCCCGGGTTGCTCCTGGCAGGTGTCTGGGAGGCTGCAAGCAGCCTGGGCACCATAACTGACAATAGCTACCCCAGAGCCTGGGCCAGCTGCAGCCAGGAGGCTGCAAACAACTGCTGCCTCCCCAGCCCAGCTCCAGTGGGCAGTGCTAGCATCTGTTGCCTTCCCAGAGCCTGGGGCCAAGAGGCAACAACTGTTGGCAGCCTCCTGGCTGCAGCCGGCCCAGGTTGTGGGTAGCTGCTGATAGTCACGGAGCCCGGGCTGCTCCCAGCAGCTGACTGGGAGGATGGAAGCCCCGCTGCAAGCAGCCCAGGCTCCGTGACTATCAGCAGCTACCCAGAGCCTGGGCTGGCTACAGCCAGGAGGCTACAAACAGCTGCTGCCTCCTGGACCCAGCTGCCTCCCAGCCCCAGATCCAGCCCTGACCTCTAAAGGCAGCAGATACTGGCAATGCTCCCTGCTGTGCTGCCCTCCCACGCCATTTCTGCAGAGCAGCATGTGAAACCTGGCACAGCAGGACACAGCGGGGAGTGCTGGAAGCTGCCTACTGCTCTGAGCTCCCTGCTGTCCTGGCCACGCTTCCCCTGCAGGTGGGGGCAGCAGCAAAGGGCACAACCCTGCATTCTGTGCTGCTCCTGTGCACACAGCGGAGGTGTGACCCAGGTGACATGGAGCTTGCAGCAGCAGGCAGCTTCCCTGTGCAGCCCCTCTGCACTGCCTCTCCTAGTTGCACATGCTGCACTCCCAGCCCTGCTGCCCTCCCCTGGGCCCTCCAGAGTGCAGCGTGAGAGACCCGGAGAGGCAGCTCACAGAGGGGCTGCACAGGAAGCTGCCTGCTGCTACAAGCTCCATGTTGCCCAGGTCACACTTCCCTTGTGTGCGTGGGAGCAGCGTGGGCAGCACACAGGGTTGTGCCTAGCCAGGTTCCACATGCTGCTCTGCAGAAGTGGCACGGATGGGCAGCACAGTGGGGAGCATCATCCGTATCTACTGCCTCCCTGGGGACTGGAGCTAGGGTTGGGAGGTGGTTAGGGCTGGGGCCGGGGTGGAGAGGCAGCAGCTGTTTGCAGCTGGCCCAGGTTCTGGGTAGCTGCTGATAGCTGGGGGGCAGGAGCTTTGGGTGGGAGCAGGGGTGGGGAGCAAGGGGCACAAGCAAGCCATCCTGCCATTTATCCCCTGCCCTTGTTTTGTTTTTCTGGGATGCTGGCACTTTCCAAGCACTTTCCAAGGTGGGCATTGTGGGTTTTTTGGCACTCCTGCCTGGTAAATTTGGCTGAAAAGACGGGGAGAGCTTGATGTAAGGGAGTCTAACAAGTATAGTTTCTGCAAAGGAAAGGTGTCTTACTAACCTGCAAGAATTCTTTTGGATATGTCAACATAGTGAACAAAACAGCACCAATCTACAGAGCTTAAATAAGCTTTAGAAAGGCTTTTCACCATCTCAGAAATGCTCTTGAAGAAACTTAAGTGGTCATGGAGTGAGAGGCAAAGTATTAAGTAGACCAGAGTTTTCCAGCTTTTAAGTGGCTGAGGTTCATGGGTCCTGGGGCCATATATTGTGTTGTTTTCCCCTGTAACTCCTGCACTGCACATCTCCCTGATGTACAAGGTGTCTCTACCCCTCCACCCTCCTGTTGCACCACATTTGTATCATCCTCTCAGATACCCACAACTGTGGACTTCCCCAGCACCGTGGGCTGCAACATCTCACCCCCTAGGAGGGAGAGGGAGCCCAGGTACTACAGCTGCTTCTGTGTCTTGAGCAATGGGGAGAATAGTGGCGAAGTGGGAGTCCAGGGGTTGTTTTTCAACCCTTACAGGCCACTTGTAACATGCAGGTGACTAGTTAGATAACCCTGTGATGAATCACTAGCTAAGAATTTTTTTTCCAAGTCAGGAGGTTAATAAAGGGGTCTTAAAGGTTTTCTGTTTATTCCCATCTTTATTAACATATTAATGATCTGGAATGGACAAATGGTAAAGTAGTTAAATATGCATGTGATAGTGGTTTAGGTTACCTGGCCCCAGAAATGACTTGCAAATTACTTCAGGACATAACCAAGTTAAATGAATGGGCAGTGCAATTGCAAATGCAGTTGAATTATAAATTCAACTCTCAGAGGATAGCTGCAGTCAAAAACGCACACACGACATGAGAATGAAGAAGAAACAGAATTAGAGAATAGCATGGAGATCAGCTGTGGAGTCTCAGCTAAATATAGTGTATGGCAGTGGCCCCTCCATCTAGAAAAGGATATTGCTAAATCATGAGAGGGTCTGAAAAGGGCAATAAAAATAACACAGACATGGAAAAAAAACTCTTCAGATCAGAGAAATTATAGAAAAATATGATATTTAAGTTAACTTTTTAATTAAACATACATACCTTCTCTATACCACATGTATCTCGTACATCTCTCTGCTTCTCAAAAAGCAATAAAGGAATTATTTTTTACTACTACAGGATGGTATTGGTGTGAAAAATAGCAAGGTTCACAGAGAGGAGATTATATGGATAAGAGTTATTCTAGTTAATACTGGCAATGTCTGGAAGAGACATTAAATCCTTCTCTCCAGTGTATTAATATAACAGTTAATTGTCAGGGGTTTAGAAGAACATGCTTCTAATGTAGGGAAGAAAATCCAGTGAGCAACATGTTTTCCATTTTGAATCTCCATGGCACTTTAAAAGGGGTGACATTCAACAGAACCATATATCATCCTTGGTTCATCTTTTATTCCAGAAAAAAGGTGAAAAATTCTGTAAAAGAGATTTTCTATCAATCTTTTATTATAGATGGCTGCACACTTCGCATGACTCGTGCTAGACGTTCTCAAGTAGAACAGCAGCAGCTCATCAGCGTTGAGAAAGCTATGGAGATTCTCTCCGAGCCAGCTTCTCCATTTATCGTGGACTATGAAGATCTTAAAGTATGTCCCCTTCTAGTTTTTTGAACACTGAAATAACCCATGCTTAATGGTAGAGTCATAAATTAAATGCACTAATAATTTGCTCTGTTAGTTACCATTTTGTGAGATTAGCACCCCCCCCCCTTACTGGTCAAGTTATTTTGGTTTTTTGACTGCTATTTTTTGTTCACATTAACTTGTAGAAAAGACTGCCCGACTTTTTATTAACATTGCATATAAAAAGCTCCTCGTTTTAAATTGTTAATTAATAATATAATCTTTACTATCTTCAAAGGTTTTCTTGACATCAGGCTCCTAATAGGATAGATGTTAATTCTGGTAATGATGGTTTAAGATCATAGTATAAGTTAACATCAAGCTCCAGTTATTAATTATGACACAAAGTTTGTCAGGAAAATGATACCTACTTAACTAAAATTGTTTTCTTCTGATGTAGAAGGATGGAGATAAAATAGTAGCAGCTTTTGTACATCTTGAGGCTCTGATATCATTTATGCATGTGAAACAGCAACTTAATTTTTATGTGGACAGACTACATTTGTCAGAACTTTATTTGCTTTGAAACATGAGTGAATCTCTTGAAAAGACAAGGTTTCTTGCATTTCTTGATTGTTTCCCAGTATGTCACAGGCTCTCGGCTCTTTCTCTGAGAAAGTCAGGGTAAATCCTGTTTTAGCTTTACATGCCTAGCTGGGACTTCTGTTGACAGAGAGCTGCAGTTTTTAGCACTTGGACAGGTTGTATTCTATTTGCACAGGCAGTTACCTTGTACTTGCCTTTTGGTTGAGATTAAGTCTATAGTTAGGGAATCCTGTATCTTTGATCTTTTTCTGACCAGTAGGGAAGAAATGGTGGAGGGATGTGAAGATGATGGGAAACTGAGATAGTATAGGAAGAAATAATCAATGAGCAAATGTGTTAGCCAGAAAAGAAAGACCAAGGAAGCTTTGGATCCCATGTTAAATAGCCAGGGTGAGCTCTTAACAGAAGATGGAGCTACTCAACAGCTACTTAACAGCTGATAAGGAAGGGAACAAGCTGAGGGATGCGATAACGAAGAAACACTGGGAGAGCTTCTGATGTATCTGAATGAAATCAAGTCAGCAGGGCCTGATGAAGTTCATCCCTGGGTGCTGAAGGAACTGGCAGAGATCTGAGGCATTGGCAATAACAAGCTGTGGGAGAGGAGAGAGGGGTAAAATACCAGAAGTCTAGAAAAGGGCCACATAGTGGCATCTCTTAAAAAAAAAAAAAAAAAAGGCAAGGAGGACATGAGGAACTACAGACTGGTTAATCTCACCTTGGTACCTGGTAAGTTAGTGGAGAACATCATAAAGAAGTTCTTTTGCCAGCATCTGGGAGGAAAAGTTGTGAACATGAGCAGTCAGCATAGATTTACTAAGAACAAATCATGCAGTACAAACTTGATCTCTTTCTTTGACAAAGTACTTGGGTGGATGAAGGGAATGCTGCAGATGTCACACATCTGGACTTCAGGGCTTTGGACAAGGTCCCACACAGCCTT
The DNA here is from genome assembly GCA_030014935.1 of Caiman crocodilus. Taxonomy (NCBI): domain Eukaryota; kingdom Metazoa; phylum Chordata; order Crocodylia; family Alligatoridae; genus Caiman; species Caiman crocodilus. Next base: position 18,140,360 of record JAGPOW010000261.1, read on the forward strand.
CTCATAAACAAATTGGAGAAATGCGAGCTAGACAAAACTACTATAATGTGGCTAGAGGTGTACTGACATATCAGTGGCATGTCAGACCGGCACTGATGAAAGGAAAATTAATATTATTGTCAGTCGGCTTTTTTTTGGCCGGTGTAGCCAACAGTGTCACCAGTGCATGCTTCGTGCATGCATGCAGCCAGGTAGGCAGCTTGGAGAGCATAGTCTGGCCAGTAAATCTGGGGAGAAGGGGTGTGGGTGCCTGCCTTCCCCGGCCCAAACAAAAAAAAAAACAAAAAACCCACAATTTACTGGCAGGAGACTGCTCTCCACTCTGCCAGGCTGCATTCCTGTAAATTGGCTATCAGAGCGGTATTGGCCAATACGGCTGGTTAATAATCTGCCATTGGTATCGGCTAAGAAAATCTTTATTGGTGCACCCCAAATGTGGCTAGACGGTGAACTCAATAGCCACAATCCAAAGGTAATTAGAAATGGATCCATGTCCTGCAGGGGGTTGTCCTGGGCCCAGTGCTGTTCAATGTGTTTATTAGAATCAAGAAATCATAGAAAGTTAGTGTTAAAAGGGACCTTCAGAAGGTCATTTAGTCTAAATCTCTGTTCAAAGGAGGACCATCCCCAACTAGGTATTAATGAGTTGGATGCTGGAATAGAAAGTTTCTTGAGCAGATTTGCAAATGATGTGAAACTGGGAAGGATTGCAAACATGCTGAAGGACAGGCAGAATGAAGTTAACAGAATGAAGTTCAATGCTGACAGATGCAAGCCGCTACATCTTGGGAAGAATAATCAAAAATATAAATACAAAATTGGTGGAATCCATCTAGATGGCAGAACTTAGGAGAAGGAGCTTAAATCTTGGTGGATTTGCAGTATGAGTCTGCATTGCAATTCAGCCACACAAGAGGTGAATGTGGTTTTGGGATGCATCAATCGAAGCATTAGGTGTAAGAAATGGGAAGTGATAATGCCTCTCTACTCAGCACTGGTTATGTTTCATCTAGAGTATGCGTGGCTTTGAGCTCCACACTTTAAAAACGGATGTGCAGATATTGTAGGGGGTCTAGAGGTGGATGACAGGCTTGGAAGGCAAGTGCTACAAGGAGAGAGTGAAGGAAATAGTCATGTTCAACTTATAGAAAAGGTGCTTAAAAGAGCACATGATAGCAACCTTCAAATACCTGGAAGGGCTGCCACAAAGTAGAGGTAAAATGCCATTTTTCTCTTGTTGCAGAGAGTAGGACATGGACCAATGGCTTGAAGTTGCAACAAAGTAGGTTTAGATTGGCTATCAGGAAAAAATCCTTCACTGTTAAGAGTGAGGCAGTGGAACAGACTGCCTAGGGAACTGTGGACTCACCATCACTGGAGGTCTTCAAGAAGAACTTGCACATGGATTGGTCTGGCATGATCTAGGTGTAGCTATGCCTATGCTGTACTGTGGGCTTTGCTGGTTTCCACATGGGACAAGGAAATAATTTTTCCCTTCTTGTTGCTACATACGAGGGAGGAGGTTTTATCTTCCTCAAAGCATTGGGTGTTGGCTGCAACTGAAGCTAGAGATTTTGGCTGGGGTGTGCCAGTGCTCTTAACACTAAAATCCAGAGGTTCCTGGCTAGACAGTCATGCCCCTTTGCCTAGTGCCAGACCAATATCCATATCCATAGTCCCTCTGCTTTACCAGTGGCATGATTAGAATTTTGTGTCTTGGGGTTGTGTGTCAGCATTGACTAGTTTTACTAATAGGTTAGATGGGGGTTGTATGGGATGGTCTAGATAGGACTGATCTTGGCTCTGGCAGGGGACTGGACTAGGTAACCTCCAGAGGTCCCATCCAGCCCTACTTTTTCTATGATTCTAAAATTATTCTCTGCCATATTCTGAATAGGTAAAAAAGAACACCGCTTAATTGTTTTTCCTTTTTTATCAGAAACTGTTGACTATTGTCACGGAAAAAAGTAGAGGCTACCATATATTTCACTTGGAAAAACTATATGCAATACTCAGCCAATGTATCTATCGACATCGCAAAGATCATGACAAGACCAAATTAATACAGGTAATAAAATGCTACTTTCTTGCCAAAAAAAATGTTATAAATTGCATTCTGTTGTACAGTTGATACTTGTGCGTTCATGCTGTTAGAATTCTTGTTTCATTCTCCTTAAACTACTGATAAGCTTTTTTGCTTTAGAGGACATGTCTATTTAATACCTTTATCCTGGTACAAAAAGAAAGCATGCAGCCATTGAAGGTGTTTCTGTGGAAGAGAACCATAGTACTTCCAACTAGGGAGCTCCTTCTCACGAGAAATTCTCTCACAAACCTAAATAGCTGTACGCTTCTCTCAGGGTCCGAAAGACCCCACTATCCCATGGTCCTGCACTCCCCTTCCCACCCTTCAAAGAGAAGGGAATAAACTCACCCTCTGGTAGTCCACCCAACACTGAACTGCCAGGGAGCCCTTTAGGAACCCTTTTCTTGCCTCTTGAAGGCAGTGGTAACTTTTCCAGTGCGTAAATACTGGGGGAAGAGTCCCCAGGCTGTTCATATGGCAGTGTCAATGCCCCCTCCCTTGCAGAACCACAGGTCTCTTCAGGAAGGGGAGCAAAGGTGGAAGGACTTCAAACCCCAGTACCTCTAGCTTCCACTTCCTACACACAACTGGGATTACCCCGAGTTGTATAATGAGTTGGGGTGGAAGGAACCATCCCCTTTGTCCCCAAGGTGTGTCAAGCTGCAGAAGAATTTCCCCTGGATTGCTAAGGGGAGAAGAGCATGGTCTTTCTCCTGTAACTGGGACTATACTGAGAGCCCCAGGACATTTTGATGTATAGTACCTCTGCCTCCTTGCTCCATGAACATCTCGGAGTCATCCTGGAGCTGTGCAGTATGTGGGGAGGGGGCATCCTTCTATGGCTTCAGCCATCCTAGGCACCCTGGATGGTTCATAGATTTCATAGACATTTGGGCTGGAAGGGACCCCGGAGGATCATCGAGTCCAGCCCCCTGCCCCAGGAGCAGGAAGTCAGCAGGGATTGTAGGATCCCAGCAAGATAAGCATCCAAATGTCTTGAAAGTGTTCAAAGTGGGTGCTTGAACCATCTCCAGCAGCAATCTGTTCCAAACCTTGGGGGCTCGGACAGTGAAGAAGTTCTTTCTTATGTCCAGCCTGAATCGGTTGCAGGGGAGCTTGTGACCATTCGATCTTCTCATCCCTTGGGGTGCTCTGGTGAACAGATGTTCCCCCTGCTCCTGGTGAGCACCCCGATAAACTTATAGGTGCCCACCAGATCACCCGAGCCTGCACTTTTCCAGACTGAAAAGCCCCATGGCTCTCAGCCTCTCATCATAAGACCTGTTTTCCTGACCTCTGATCATGCGCATGGCTCTCCTCCGCACCCTCTCAAGCTTCTCCACATCCTTTTTGAATTGTGGAGCCCAAAACTGGTTGGAGCCATGGAGCCCCTCTGCCTCCTGCCCCTGCTCAGAACTAGGCAGGGGCGGGGGCAGAAGCAGCAGAGCTGGACTGGGGAAGGGTCAAGCTGCAGGACATTCCTTCACTCCTGGCACATCCTAGAAGCAAAGGGATTTCCCCATAGCTCAGCCCATTCCTGCTTGAGCTGTGCACAGGTTGAGTTGATTTCCTTGCGGACCTAGAACAGATCGAGCTGCACTGCCTCTGTCTCCAGTCTATCAAGATGCCAAGGTGTTTCCCCAAGAGGATTCAAGCTGTAATGGCTGTCTTCTGCCCCATGCACAGACGCTGGGGTTGGAGGGGAGGCAGAGGAGCTACAACTTGAACCATCCTGGAGTTTCTGAAACAACTCAAGCTATAGAAGAATGCTCCTTCCACCTCCCCTCATCCAGGAGGAGCTCCTTTACAGCTTGAGCCATGAGGGGGCATAGGGCACCAGCCATAGGGAAATGCTGTCTAGTCTTTGCAGACTGGCATTACCCTGGAGTTGTGCAAGGGGCTAGGGAGTCTTTGCACTGCAGCTTGATACCTCCTAGGGCCAATTGATCAAGCTTTTCTGTCTCTTTCAACTGTCCATTGAACAACCTGCTCCTTTTCTTGGCAGAGTAGAGGGCAAGCTGTCAATCATTGGGCTTTCCTAAGGGTCAGGGGGAGGAGACCGACTAGTGTCCCCATGCTTTAGCCCCAGCCTGTTTTTTCCACCACTAAGAATTTCTTAGCACTGGAAATGAATGCCTGTCCATAGCCACCGCTGCTTTCACAGTTGGCGTGATTTTTGGTAGCTTCAATAGAAGAAAGCATTCAGTAGATTTGTGGTAGTTTGATAGAAGCAGATCTGTTCTTCCTATTCAGTCAAAATCTTACCTGCATAATTTTCAGAAGAGTTGAGCTGTTGGGGCATTGCTCACGCAGGTCTCAAAGCCATCTTTGGGGCAAAAAGAAGTATGTGAAAAAGATGCTTTCGGTGTGTCCCTTCTCTGCCTGCTGCTGCTGTGTTATGCCAGCTTTCTCCTGCAGGGCGAGGTTTGGTTTTCCCTTTCTACACAAAAGAAAAACTAGTTTGAATCAGGAGGCAGAGTATCTGGGTATAGTGCAGTGTAATTGTTCAGCTTTAGGTAGGTTCCTGGCTTCCTGCTACCTTGCTTTCCTCTGAAAGGATCTCTGTAGAGCCACACTGACTCTTCATCTACCTCCTCCTCGCTTTGGGTATGAAAGGATGTGCATGAAACTAGGGGAACTAAAGGACAAGCACAGAAGGCTTTAGTGCCTCAATACTAAAATGCTGAATGTGAATGTGTGGAGAAAGGTTTGTATGTCCCAAACAGCTGAACACATGACTTCACAGCAAGACATCTGGAGATGAGTGGCATCTGATTTTCTTTATTATTGTTATTTGAGAAATGTTTGTGTTAAATACATACAACTGCTAGTAATTATTTGCAAATACTGTTTTTAGATTGCTTTAAAATAGAAAACAAACAGTTTCCACTCAAGATTCTTGATATTTTTTTTCTCTTTTTCAGGAAATGAAGAAAGAAATTGCACTCTTCAGTTAGTTTCAGTTATGTGATCTGTAGTTTGCATGATTTTCTAATATTATATATAATATGATGCTTTTTGCCACCTGTGCATTCAATGCAAGTAATTATACATATATAAATATATAAAAATGTTGAGACGAGATGAAGTCTTTAAACTACTTGTTTTTACTGTATGATCTTGGGTGATTAAAATAGTGAAGTAGAACAGCAGTGCATTTGAACTATTGAGATCATTCTACCCAGCTGTCTCTTCAGGATGTGTGCCTTTAAGAGCTTCTTTTCTTGTGGCTTACCAGTGCCATTTTACTACAGGTTTGTACATCTTTCAGGTACTCCACAGTGCCTCTTTTGAAACAAAGAAATTTGGGAACTTGATAAACTTTGTAAACTTTCTTAACTTTTTAGAATATATTTGTATTTTGAGACTATCTATATGTTGTTCTAAATATTGTATATTACATAAAGGCTTTAAAAATATACAAAAATAAATTTTACGGAAATTCTGTGCAGTTGAGCAGAATTTTATTTCCCTGCTGGTGGGATGTCTGCAATGTCTTGAGTAGCTTTCACAGTTGTTACCTTCACGGAGACTTTAGATAACTGCATATATTTCTGAGATAAAAAGGTTTAGTATTTTCAGTATGACTTAACTGTTCTAAAATGCCAACTTCATTACACACAATGGAAAGTTTCAGCTCCAAAAGATGGCACTTATCAGTGCTATAAGCAACTGAAAATTGAAACAATTTACTATAAATCAACTAAAGTAGCAGCTAAATTAATGTTGTAGTGAATCAGACTGGAGTTACGTTTTTGTCTTCTACTGATTGAGTACATTGCTGGAGATGAATACAGACATCTACATGGATAGTAAGAAGGTTCCACTGCCTGAGAAGTAGAGCAGATATTGCTGACAGTATATTGTTGGAAACAAGCTTGTGCATAAAGGAAGGAGAGAGAGATAGTTATCCAATCTCATTCTCTCTTTTTTTTTAATAAAACACAAAGCACTCATTTGCTCAAAGTTAGGCATTATGTAACTGATGAGTAGTAGCATAGAGCCACATGCAGTAAGGAGCAAAGTACAGTTGTGTTTGAAAGCCGATGTATTCTTTCAGGAGTCTGACTCCATAATTCATGTGTGTTTAAGGGGGTGGTAGTGTTTTTTCCCTCCAGTTTAGAGAGAAATCTGTTTTTAAGGGACAACAGGATTTGTTTTGGTTTTTTTTTGGTTTGTTTTTTGGATCTTTGAGGTGGGATTTTAAGCCATACATTTTTATCACAGCTACTGTTTTTAAGCTTCTGCATGTTGCTCGATTTTAACGTTGCATCATTCCTGATTTCTTCAATACTCTAACCTCAGGATATTTTAGTCTTAATTCAAGACTGAAAAGCAGGTATGTCATTCTTCAACCATTTTAAGTAACAACTTCATTCAAATACTTTTTATTCTTTTGTATCAAGTTTCTGTCAAAAATGGACACGTGAGAGGGAGAAATAAAAACTAAGGAAGTGTGGTGCACCTAATTCTCTATTCTTCACTGCTCGATGTTCACAAGTCTGCTACTGTCACAGGTGTTGACAGGTATCATGGAGGTCACTACTGAAGTCTTGTTCCTTTATCAGGCTAAAAAAAAAAATTAAAAGTCCTATTTTGAAGGACCAAGAAAAATAATACAATGGGAAACAAAAAGCTGGACGACAACAAGGAAAGGACTTGAAGCACAGGAAGAGTGTATGTGCTTCAGAAATATCTGTATATGCTTTACAGCTGCTTTCCTCCTATATTACAACCGGGTTAAGGCCCCCCTCCTGTATAACTGGAGGTGGTCCAGTGATGTTGCAGCTCCAAGACGAAGCCTTGTGCTTCAGCTCAGGCTTTTGTAAAGTCACGCATCTACAAAGCCAGGAACATGAGTAGTCTGAGGTACTCAGTGGGCGCATCTACATGTGCCCCTGACTGCACAGTGCCCATGATACTGCACAGTCCTAGTGGTGCACAGATTATTTTCAACCCTACTGTTCAGTAGTGGCAGCATTATGGTTGGTGCCTACTGATGCTATGTTGCCATAGTGAGCAGCTATGTTGCCGTAGCATCTCATGTAGATATGCCCAATGGGTGCTAGCTAGCCAGCTTAGCATTCTTGCAAGCTCCTTCAGTCTTCCAGTAACCTATTTCTACAATTGCATCTATACAAGTACCTCTACTTGCTTGGTCCCCGAACCAGAGTGAATAACATTACCTGCCTTCTGCAAGCAACTAGAAGGCATACCTATCCACAAAGGATTATTTTGGGATGGCACAACAGGTTGCTGGAAGTCAACTCAGTATAGACATGTAATACTTCCTGCGGTAGCAAGGTTTGCAAGGGATTGGAGCACAACAGTCAGAGAGCATCCCAAAGTCTTAAACGCGCATCTTTTTCTTTGATCACTCTATAGTACATTGGAACAAAATGTTGCCCAGATGACACTTCAGTTGGGCAAGATAGACCACCAAGAAGCCTCCGTTACACCTACAAAAAAGTCCATGAAGCAAGCATTAAAACAGCACTAGGCTTGGAGTAGAAGAGTAGTTCAGCAAGGATTCTCTGTAAGCCTGGTGACCATAGTCCGTGTCAGATTCAGTCTGTAGACAAATTTAAAATTCAACCCCTTTAAAATAGGGAAGGAATTGCTGTTCCAAAATGTGCATCTGCTCTATGATGTGACTGCTGTATCTGCGCTCCCATAATGATACAAGTCTAGCAAAGCTGTTTTAACTTCAACCCTGAATGGAGCAGTTAAAAATCTAGTGATTTAGCTGGTTTGCATAGCTAATATGAGTAACAATTGCATTGCAACAGCTTATGATGTTTGGTACTTTGAAGCTGGTATCGTTGCTTTTTCCTACAGTGGGCACACCTACAAACATTCATTAATGCTCTGTAATTATGGTGCATTAACTTTAGCACCTGACTAAAGTCAATGTGCTGTAATTGGTGCTACTGTGCCTTAGCACCAGCACATGCTTTTTAAGTGATGCTAACGTACAGTAGACTATTTCTACTGCGTATTGACACATTTTTTTCATGCCATGCTAATGTTCAGTAGAATTAGTCCACTGTGCCTCTAGCATCTCATGTAGATGCACCCACTGATATCTGTAAATAAGGGAAAATCCAATTTTACAAAGAGCATGAAAATAATGTACTAGAAACAATGTTATGTAAATGTTTCCCCTTAAGAGGCTAGGGCCCCCAGAGCCCAGGTGCAGGTTTGGCTTCATAACCAAAAGAAAAAGATCTTCATGATTAGGTGCAAGAAGTCTTCCTTTAAAAAAAAAAAAAGTGCTAATAGATCTTAATAGTCCTGCATAAAGAATGGGAGATGGTTTGCCCTAACTTTCTGTGACGTCTTCATAAGTATCTTTACTCAGGAGGAAAATTAAAAGGAGTGATTAATACCAATACTTGGCACATCATCCTGAGAAATAGAAAAGAAATGCAATAAAAATAATGAAAAGAGTTAAAATACATAAGAAAGGATCATGCAGATGCATGTGCAGACAGTTGCAAATCAAAATGCTAACTAGAGATCCCCAGGGCATGAAGTAAAGGGGACTGAAACTGACTCCTATAAGCCCTTTCTTTTATTTTTGGCTGCTTCATTCTTTTATCTATCCTGTTTCATCAGTGGATTGGGGAGAAGAAACCACAATTAGCCCCTGGTTTGGGGGGTCTAGGCTATGTATCAAATCCTCTTGGTTTCTCACTAGATAACAGCTGCCAAATTCCACAGCTGACCCATTTATATGAATAGAGAGAAGCTGCTAGCAGAAAAGTAGCAAATAAGGAATGTTATGTCTGTTCACCTCCTAAGAAGTAACTTTTTTTTGTGAAAATGATTCTTGCTGCCATCAGGTTGCCTAACTTTGATGTTTTTTTCCAAGTGAAAAAGTCAAAATCATAAATTAAAAATAACATCTGTAAGTTAGTGTTGGGTGACAGTTTACGGTTTACTCCCAGTTCCACAATGAAGAATGTGTCCGTGTCGCTAGGCAGACCAGGTTCTTTGGGTAGATGTGATACCTTTTATTAGACCAACTAAATAGTTGGAAAATGTTCTTTACAAGTCTGGGGGTACAAACACCCTTCTTCCTCTTGTCTGGAGTGTCTTTTTTTTCTTCCTACATATCGTTTTTAAGATTGCCTCCAGACCTTGATGGCCCTGAGATGATCATGCAAGATGTAGGTCCAGCTAGGCCAGGGTGGGCAGGCAGCCCACCAGGCCATTTCATCCAGACTGCAGGGCCCCTAAAAAATTTAGAAAATTATTTACCTGCCCCTGGGCTGCCTGTCATGCAGCCCTGGATGGCTTGCCGAAACTCAGCAAGCAGCCCTCCACCCAAAATGATTGCCGGCCCCAAGCTAGGTCCTAAACGTTTATAAACACTTTAGGGGGGGGAAAAAGCACTTGTACTGCAGCTCACTGCACCTGTTCGCCAGCCAGAAACCGGAGGGGGCTCCTCTGCGCCTTGCTGGGCTTTCGGTGCTTGGAGCCCAGGTCGCTCGAAGGACGTGGGCAGACGAGGTCCTTCGAGCAGACCGAAAAACCGGTGAGGAAACTTCCTTGCAAGCTTTCGGGCGCAATCGCCTTTCTTCCGGCGTCGGAAGCGCCGCGCTGAGACGCCACGGCATGAGAAGCGGGAAGCGTGGCAGGGACGCAGGTTGTAGCTGTAGTGGTCTAGAGGAAAAGGCAATCGGGACTGGGGGTACAGATGGTATCTTTTATTTGACCAACAAGATTTCCCCCCCAAAAAAGGCAGGATTTCCTCCTTCCCCTTCCCTGCTTTACCTTTCGTTTCCCTAATTTCGACTTTCCATTCTCCCTCGCAGACCTCTAGCTTCTCTCAGACCAGCAGATGCCCGGAGACGGGTGGCTGCGCCCGAAAGCTTCCCAAGAAGTTTTCCCAGCTCAGACAAGCTCCCACCTCTGCCCAAGGACCGCACCGGCGTACCTGGACCCCAGGGGCGGCGGCGGGGCCGGGCCGGCAGCCCCGGGGCGTTTCCCGCGCCCGCCGGGGGACCCCGCAGCTGGAGCGGGGCCGGCTCGGGCCAGTCGCCGAGCAGCCGTGTGTTGTGCCCGCTTTACAAATGGTGGGAACCGGCTTCACAGGGAGGGGAGGAGGATGCCTTTGCACGGCCCGGCAGCTCCTCCCCTTGCACACACACGTATACATACACACACACACACACACACGGGTGCTCCCCTCCTTCCCGCACTGCCGGGGCAGCAGCAAGCTGCGCATCCCAGGCGAGGGGGAGCCCAGCTGCCACCTGCGCGCGCCTGGGAGGAGGGGGGGATGCTTGTCCAGGGCTGCCCAAGTTCAAAGTTCGCAGTTCACTTACCCCCCTCCCAAAAAAAAGTGCAGTAGTTTTTGCAATGCAAGATGGCGACGAGGCAGTGAGAGGAGGAGGAGGAGGAGGAGGCACAGACACAGCTGAGGGGGAGGCAGCAGCGCGGCGAGGTAGGGATGTGGCTCTTCCTCGCCGGCGGGGGGTCCCCTCCATCCCCTCCCCGCGGGCATCCCTCTCCTCCCACCGCTTCTCCCGCTGCAGCCTGTGCAGGGCTCTCCCCCTGCAATGTGTGCTCTGCTCCCTGGAAATATGGAGGAAAGGTTTGGGGGAGGGAGGGAGGGTGCACAGCTCCCCTCCACTTCAGGATCAGTGCTTAGTTGTGGGGGAAGGTACCGAAAAGAGAAGGCAGCCCAGCCCAGGCCAGGGCAAGCGGGGCAGGGACAAGCCCTGGGCAGCGCTGCCCCAGAGAGGGGCGAGGGGCTGTGCTTTCACCCTCCCCGGTAGACACAGCGGGGTTTGGAGGTGGGAGGCTTGCCCGTGTGTTTCTCCCCACCCTTCGCCTCCCTTTTGTTCGCCTGCAGCTGATGGGCTGTGGTTGTTCCCCTGCCACGGTGCAGGGAAGGCCCTGCGTGTCTGGGGGTGCTTTGGGGTGTTGGGGGCTCTGGATTGGGGCGGGAGCGAAGCACCGAGTGCAACTTTGCAAGGGAGGGCCCTGAGGTCCTCTCCCCAATTCAGATGAGTCCTTTTGAAAAAAAGGTGAAGTCTCTTCAGGGGATGCTGCAAACCCCTTGGTGTGAGGGGAGGAGGTTGTTTTGAAAGATTAGGGTCAAAAGTAGTGGTGATGAGGAATAAAGGGCATTTTTTTTCTCCTCACCCCCCACCTCCAGCTGTGAAGCGAGGAGCTCGGGTATGTCTTTGGTTCTTACAAACAGGATGGAGGAAAATGGGACTAGTCAGATGGGAAGAACTTTCTTTTCTCTTGATTTGAGAGACCCAGGGTTTGGCAGGGTGCAGGGCTTCCTTTTGAGGGCTTGACACTTCAACTTGTGGCCAAGGCATCAGGTGGTAGTAGATTTAGAGCTTCCTTGCATCATCTGAACACTCACCTCACATTTTTTGTTTGAAGAGACTGGACACAATGTTTGTGGGCAGAGTTTTTGAACATGTCATTTTACTTTCTCTTCCCTCCCTCCCTGCGGCAGATACCCAGGGCTGCGTGCTGCTGCTCCACTCTCCCCCGGATCAGGATGTACAGCACTGGAGAGCCAAAGCATTGCCCATAACGCACATAATTGGAAAGGGCTCTGGGCCTCCGCCCCAGTCAGAACACCTGCAATAGTGAACACTAACTGGTAGGTACCTGCACTTCCTCTCTGAGTACTTTACCTTTCCAAGAGGGTGAATATTCACCTGGATGATGGAGCAATGAATGCCATTTAAAGAAAAGCCATTTGGGATATAAATGGTTTTGCAAGCAAAAAAAAAAAAAAGCTACATTTAAAGGTAGTGATGGTATGCATGTTGGAAGTATCCAGAGAGTATGTATCACTTTTATCGTTCAAATGAATTTCATTACAGGAGCTGTGAAATTAAATATAAATCTTCCTTTAAAGGGGGAGAAAGAAGAATGTAAAAATCGCACTGGTAGTGGAGAGGCATAGTTTGTTTTATTTAGAAGGATTCAACAGCATCTAAAATGGCAAAAAAATCTTTTTTTTTAAAAAGCAGGCCAATAGACTAATGAAGCCTGAAGAGTCTGTTATGCTCAGACATCTGACCTCCTGGGTAACACAGGCCAGGGGACTTCCCTGAACTACAGTCTGCTTCAGGGGTGTCAAGGATACGGCCTGCAGGCTGGATCTGGCCCGTGGAGCCACATCTGATCCCCAGTACTGGCCCCACGCAGAAATGGTCCCGGACCTTCCTCCCCTTCCCCCACCACATGTCAGATCCAGCACCCATGGTGACTGCTCTGGGTAGTCTGGGACTGCATCACTCCAGCAGCTGCTCCGATACTCGGGGTATCTGGCCCAGACTGGCTGAGTCAGGTGCAGCATGCGTATCGCACCCAGTTCAGCCAGCATGGATGCCACATGCGGCACAGTCCCGGAACAGCCAAAGCAAGTGCCCATGGGGCCAAATGGGTTTGACACGCCTGATCTATTGAAATGAACATATGTCCTTGAGGGGAAAAAAATACAGTCTTGATTTCTAAAGGTGCCATAACTTGTTGTAAGTTGTTCAGTGGTTAATTTTTTCATGGATTTCATAAACATTAGGTCTGGAAGGGACCTCATAAGATCATTGGGTCCAGCCCCCTCCCCAAGGGACAGGAATCCAGCTATGGTCAAAGGATCACAGCAAGATAAGCATCCAAATGTTTCTTAAAAGTGTCCAGAGAAGGTGCTTGTACCACCTCTGCGGGTAGTTTGTTCTAGGCCTTGGGGGCTCAGACAAGGAAAAACTTCTTTTCTTTACTATGTCCTAAAACAGTCTTGCAGGAGTTTGTGACCGTTTGGACCTTGTCATCCCTTGGGGTGCTCTGGTGAACAGATGTTCCCCCAGCTTCTGATGTACACCCCTTATGAACACATAGGCTGCCACCAGGTCACCCCTGAGCCTGCGCTTCTCCAAGCTGAAGAGTCCCGTAGCTCGTAGCCTCTCTTCATCAGGCTTGTTCTCTTGCCCTCTGATCACTTTCTCACTCTTAAGGCATATTGGATGCTCATTTAATTTATGTCTGTGGTCTTTGTCTAATTCCATCTTCCATTTATTGGATCCTGTTTAACCTGCACTGCTGGACTGAAGAGCTATCTATCAGATGTTTATGTTCCTCAGTAGGAGCTGATGAAGTTGCTTATTAATCTTTTCATTTACAATAAATTAATGTTTTCCAGTGTTTTAATGATCTCATGACTGCTGAATCCTTTCCTGTTTTTCAATCTCTTTCTTCCATTATGCACACTGGTCACCTTATGTCATTGGCATTCTCACTGGCACCAAATCCATACGTAACACAACTTTCCTGTGCCTGTGCATTAATTCCCCTGCTGGTGTATCTGAGGACCATTAGTTACGGTATGGCAAAGTGGGTTCATGTTCAACTTAAGAACCTTCCCCCCCACGCACACACACCCTGGTTCCCTGCTTCCTATCATGTAAGCCAGTTCTCAACTTTATTAGACTCAAGGTACCCCTTGGAAAATGCTGGCTCTTAGATTTCACTTGTTTTTGGAGTATGGAAAAATAACAGAACAAATCTTTTGCTGCAAAGAACTCAGGAAGACCATAACAGGTCAAAATGTTTTTGGCACTGTGGATTCCTGTTTGAAATCCCTGGGTTTATCTTGTGAATCATCTGTAGGTGTTTGTGAATCATCTGTAGGTTGCAGCAACCTTGAAAGGATCTCACTGCACCCCAGGATGCCCCACACCCTGGTTGAGAATCCTAGGTATTTACCACTTCCCCATATTCAAACGTTACCAATAAGAACTTTTTATCCCAGGTCACTGTTAAAAATATAGTTCACGTCCAAGAACTAACTTTCATGGGCCCCACTGGCAACTTGGTCATCAGTTTCTGCTTGCTTATAATGAAATGAAACCTACTGGTTAGCCAGTTTTTAATCCATTTAAAGTGTCATGTGAATTTTGTATTTTTCTATTTCCTTAATTAAAACTTCATATAGCATCAAGTCAAAAGCTTTACAGAAATCAGTTACTTCAGTGCTCCTACTTTTATCAAACAAACTTACTGGTAATCTGGTCAAAACTATTGTATTAGACACAATACCATCTCTTCCATACACCCATGTTGGCTGACTTTAGTTATAATAGCTTTCTTTAATTCTTTATCAGTCAGAGCTTGTATTAGTCATTCCATTATTTTGCTGAGGGTTAATGTCACATTCCCAGTCCTGTACTTTTCGGATTGGCCCATTCACTATTTGAAAGTATTGCTCCAAGATTAGCTTTCCTCCAGTCCTCTCGCATTTCCACAGTGTTCCAAGATCTATTGAAAAACAACATTCATGGGCCAGAAAGTCTCTTGACCAGGTCTTTAAAAACTCTGTGGAGGTTGTCCAGATATTCTGGTTTTAACGCATCCTTAGTAGCTGCTCTTCAAAATCCTCCTTAATTGCTTTTGGACTACAGAGGATTTCATCATATGATATGTATACCTCATCTGGATTTTGTCCAACCACAGAACAGAAACACTTACTGAGTATTTATTCTCCCTTTTCTGTTCTGTAATTGAAATGTCAATCTAGCCATCAGTACTTTAAAACAAAAGTTTTCCTCTTCCTTGGCTCCTTCTGTTTTTTTTATCACACTTTGGCAGTTCCTAGTTTTTGCCTTATATTTGCTACTATTGACTTCACATTTCTTCCATTCATTTTATTTGTTTCTAGTTTTTTTTAATAAAATGTTTATAGTTGTTTTCACCTCTAAACTAGGTTGCATCTGTAAGCAGTACAGCCTTCTTTGTGGCTTAAGAGGTACTTAGTGAAATGTTCTTAAACATTTCTTGGTTATCATTAATATTTTGAATTCTTTCTCCTGCTTGGTTAGACTCATAATTATTTTAAAGCTGTGTGAAATTGGCCCTTTTAAAGTACCAGGCTGTATTATGTGCACCTGTGTATTACTGGTTAAGCCTTTACATTTGATACGTGCAAACAGAATAATCGAGTCATGATCACTTGTATTCAAGCCACAGCTAATTTCTTTTTTCCTTTGATCAGTTCATCGTTATCTGTCGAGATGAGGTTCTATCACAGAATTCCCTCCTGTTGGGTACAAGACTTCTGTGCTATAAAATTATCATCTATAATGTTTTAGAAATTATGTGAATGTTGAATTACCAACAGTCTGAGACTTCCGCCATACATCACTCAGCTTGAAGTTTCCCTTGATAACACTGCTTTTTTCCTATGAATTGTAGATAACCTGTTTCTTAAGCAGCTGTCTTGTTCTGTAATGTGTCTTGGTGGTCTGTGGCAGACATTATGTGCTTCATCTATTAGGAAGCTGATCCAAAAGCATTCAGGATCATTTACTTCCAAGTTGTCAGTGGGCACGTCTGCATGTGCCCCTACCATGCCATTGTTACTGTGCTGTGTTGGCAGCATACGGTTATTTTTAGCTGCTGCGTCTGTCTAGTGACATGCTATAGCAAGGAAGTGTATTGCTACAGCGATGTAGTTGCAGTATCATGGTTTGTGCCCACTGATGCTACGTCACTGTAGTGCATTGCTACAGCAGTGTAGCGTCTCGTATAGACTCACCCAGTGACTTGGAAACAGGTCATGTCATTTGATGCAGAAGTCCACCCCTTATCTTCTGTCCATTCAACCTGTCCAAAACCGCTTATAACCATTGATTATCTTTTTTTAACATTGTAGTCAGTAGAGTCTTGCTTATTAGGTTCCAGTAGTATCTACTATATTGAATCTATGTTCATAAATGAACAATTTCACTTCCTTTTGCTTTTAGCCAGGCTCCTATCATTAGCACATAAGCAATTAAATAATTTCTTCTCTTCAGATCCTGTCCTTAGACTTGCTCCTCTTCTGCTGAACTGAAAATCACCTGAACTTGCAGGCCCCTTTTCCCCACAGAAGCTGGATTAATGCTAGCAAACCCCAAATCCTACACCCTATCAAGTCAAACAGCCTTGCGTCTTCTGTTTTCCTTTGTTCATGAGATAAGAAAAGTCTCCAAGAAGTTATTTTGGATGTTCCTCTCCTTTAAGCTCCCTGAAGTGGTCTGTAAGACCACTGTAAGTCTGTAAGTGAGAGATCCCATGGTATGGTGTCATTTGCATCGATATATGCACCACCAGCATCAGATCCTTGTGCATCAACTTCAGAAGTTTATCCAGTCTAGTGATGTGCCATGTCTTGGCTTTGGGGAGACAGGGCACCATCCAGGTTGCTGTCAGGTTCCCTCTATATAAATGTTGGGCTGAACAGCCATCTGCTGGTGTTTGCCGTACCCCTTTCCATTCCATTTGACCAGCTGGATCTCCAGAGGTTGTCTTCCACCATTTTAGATCTCTGGTTTATTGGAAAATTTTCGCCAACTGGAATTTGACTAAAAGCTAGTAAAATCCAATTAAACAGTTTGATTTTATGGAGGCAGGGACTGATGTGGGAGGCACAGCACTCCCAGCATTTGTTAGAAATACAACAGCATCACACTATCTTGTGGGAACCAGAAAGCTAGTTACCAACAAAAGGGGAACCAAAATGCATAGGTGGGGAGAGGTAGCCACAAGGAGTATTCTATGAAAGTGTATTTTATAACCCTGTATATCTTTTCAATCTCTCAGGTGGGATTGGTGATACAGGGAAAGGCTTTTTTTAATATGAATTTAGTTTTGCCAACATCTCCCTTTAAAGTTTGACCTCCCGTTGCTGAACGTGCCTGTCCAAAATGTGAAGCAAAAGAACTGTAATTCTTACACTCTTTACCAGTCAGGTTTCCCTCGGAGATTCTTCTCACCTATTTTTTTATGTTGAAATAAAATGTGAAAAGGACTGCAGCGTGGCTGAGAGCAGCATTGAGTACACTATGCTTCACCTAAAAAAAAATGACTTCTGATATTGTATAAGTTCATCAGTAAAAGTGTTTGGTTTAATTCAGTCTCATGTTCATGTAGCAAAATGGCATCAAGCACAGACCATTGCACACATGATCCACGTCTGCTGATGTCAGAAGGAGTTGAGGGTGTTGCTGTACAAATCCACAGTTGTAGTCATGGTTCAGACAAGTCTCAGGGCTTAGAGCAGCGAAGGAAGTGTCAGGTCCTGTGGGTTTAGCAACTTGACACTCACAGCACCTTTCTTCACTTTTTGGCATAGCCACCGTTACTCAAGTACAGATGAGACTTTAATAAGGGCAGAGACAAACTTTGCATTTAAAACTTCCATCATGATGGAAGCGCCCCACAGTCAATGCTCTGAATCTTCAAAGCCTTTTACAGGCCGTAACTAATTAGATGCCTAGCAAATGTCAGTAAGAGTACAGTTTACAACTAAAACCTTAACATTAGGATCTTGTGGGGGTATTTTTATTTTTGATTTAGAACTTGCATCCTTGTTTTCACTATTTGTTCATATTATCGGTTTGAATTTGTGTTGCTGTTTCAGCTCCCTAAAGTGCTAAGAGCTTCACAGAAGTATAGAGATGAGATGCCCCAAAGAACTTGCTAGATAAGACCCTCTTCCAGAGGTCATGTGCACAGACACAAGGAACCTGTCCATGTTCATCCTCTCCTAGGACTGGGGCATAGCTGCATTAGGTCCAGCAGTGTTTGCAGGATTGATATTCAAGGTCAACAGCTCAGGAGGGCTCTACCCAGACAGAGCGTTTCAGTGTGCAGTCACTGGGGCTTCCTGAGGTCCAGAGGATTGTCACTCATGTACCATTTTCCAGTATTAGGTCTTATGTGATGCATCTGTTTAAAGCATATGTTTGTCTGTCTGTTTGTCTGTCTTTATGTGTATAAAGATGCCCTACAAAGGGCAAAAATGTGCAGGAGGGTTTTTTGAGACATAGATGGCCTGATTATCCCATTTTCACTAGCTTGTTGCCTCGGCTATCCTATTTCACCTGGTCTTAGCTGAAGGATGTCATGGATGACTAGAGAGCTTGGGTGGTTTAAATATGATGCAGAATTGAAATCCGAGCAATTTTAGAGGGAAAGAGACTTTTAAGTAAGCTATTTAAAACTTGGGGAGAGGTTGTATTTTATTTTATTTTAGTTAACAAGCACTAATTAAACTCACATTCCTGACAAACTTTCTTCCCTCCATTCTCCAGTCCTTTGAGTTCTTCAGACAGAACAAGGAAAATGAGACCTGAGTAATATGCCTGGCATTTCTCTTTTTAATAAGAATCATTTAAGATTTAAGAAGTCTTTTTCAATCAAAACCAACAAACAAACCCAGTCCTACCCCTAAGGCATTCTTCACAGATGATAATAAAGCAAAATTGCATACCCCTTCCCCCCTCCCCCATGGCCGTCGCCTTTAACATTTCCCAAATATATTTTTTAATACCTTTAGGCCTATTTATATGCTAATATCTGTATATATTTTAATATCTTTGGGCCTGTTTCAGCTGAAGCCATCTGTGATCTGCTGCAATGGGGAGATGTAGGTGCATACAGGTCTTATATTGTGGTATAAGGAACGTTAAGTACTTGTCATTCGGGGACAGTCTGTCTGGGGACCTGTAAACACTTAAGTCCCAATGCTGCTGGGCACCCACTGCCTCAGTGCAGAAGCTCATTGGAGAATAGGGTCCCTAGCCTAGGCTAACCTGTGCATGCTGTTTTGCAGGAAAAAAATTCAGAAACTTCTAGCCAGAGCACCAAAATGAAAAGCTCATTCAGCCATTTTACTTGAAAATATTTGTCTCTCCAAAGCAATTTTAAGATGAAAATATATGCTTCATCTTCATCGTACACAATAATTTCCACTAATGGAGTTGATGCGTCTAACAGTATCCATTAGAGGTGGATTTCTGTGAAATATAAATAGCAGAATTCAGTGTGCAAGTGGAAGCCATGGGAGTTGCAAAGTCATTTGAATATTTGTTTTTATTAACTCAGTCAGTGCCTAGGGGAGAACAGAGTCCATCTTAAAAGTTTGCCTTTGTCCTACATTCAGTTTTGGTATTTAATGTATAAATGAAGGAAGAGAGAAATCTTTATTTTTAACGCTTCATGATGCCTCAAAGCACAGTGGTTGCTGGTTGTGTGCTGCCTTTCCCAATGGAGGATTCAAACAAAAGAACAATAATTTCAGACTCCTCCTTCAGTTTCCCAGAAAACCTGAATTGTGCAGGGATATGCAAATAGCTCTGAATTTTAAAAGCAGGATTCCCCCCCCTTCAAATTATGGTATTGATTGCATACCAAATGGTGCTTCTGTGGCACCCAGTTTAAAAGAAATGTAGACTAGCATTCATTTGATTTTAATCCTTTTTTTAAAAAGTGGATTCTATTCCCATAAACCAGGCTTGCAAAATCTTCATGAACATTTATTAATCTAGGCACAAAATAGTCTCACCCACCCTTAGCTTGATGGTGGTGATAAAGCTAATATTGTACTTGGCTGTCAAGAAAAATTACTCGCCCCAGGCAAGTGAGCCAGTAAAATTTTGCAAGGCTGCCTTCAACAACAGATGCATCTTATTCTCAGGAGGTTCCCACAGTCTGCCTATTTTCTTATGCTAAACTTGGACACTCTCATAAGCGTTCTCTTTGAGTACCACACCCCAGTCTCATCCTGAACTGATTTAACTTGTGTTAATTTAATAATGAGACTAGATTTCTCCGTCTTGCCTCTCCTTTTACAAACCATGTCACTGCTCCCCTGACAAAAAATTAAGCTGATATATCTGTGTGTAGACAATCTACATATGTTCAAACTAAAGAGACTGATATATATCTGAGTAGTTCAAATTACCCTTTTTAGTCATGCTATACAAATAATCAAGTAGGAGACCTTGATTTAAATCATCTCTTTCAATCTTATTTTATATTTGTATTTTAATATGATTTCTTAAATACAGGATGATTTTTTCAGTGTTTGGTATAATGAAGTGCTTTTATCCTAATCACGAGATGTGCTATATCTATATAGCTTTATTTCGGCAATCTGATAGCTTTACGTCGATTTATTCCGATTCTTTTTTTTTTAACTTTTTGTTGTTATGCTGGAGAATGGTGAATGACGCATGTCTTATTTTCTAGATGATGATTAATTCTTTTAGTCATGATTTGTGTCAAACTACATTTGGATGGAAATGAGAAATCAATTAAAATGCATGAAAACGGCTGTTAGAAATGTTCTTACTTAAATAAAACTACCTTAAATGTGCTCAATGTATAAGAAAAACAGTAAGTTTATCAAAACATGTTTCGTATTTCAAACCAGCTAACGTGTTAAGAGGAAGTTCTCGTTGCAGGGACTTGACTCCACTGTTGTGTGACATTGAACCCTTTAAGATTTTAGATCTAGTGGGTTTCACCAGCTCATGCTCCCTTGTTCATGTCTTTTACGTGGAAAGTGAGCCCTCCTGCATTTTCAACTCCCAAGTGGTTTATCAACTTTGAATGACCTAGGCATTGCGCTGAACTAAGTCAAACTGAACTGAAAAACAATATTCTCTCTGCAGGTACAAAGAAGGCAAATGCTGTCAAAAGCAGGTTTAGCACTTAAAAATTCTGGTTCTAGATACATAGCCAGTGATTTACATTGGCTCAGCAGTTTGACTTTCTTTAATACCTAGGCAGTAAATATGTAGTGGTTGAATATTGGCTTTATTTGAATTATTTTAATAGCATGTAATAAATGTAGGCTTTAATACAGGTTACCATCATTTCAAATACATACATTTAAATGGACTTCTAAAAAGAGAGAGAGAGAGAGAGAAGTTCATTTTAAAAATCCAAAGGTTTTTTAACCTTTTTTTTTCCATCCCAGGTTTAACACAAAGGGCCTCTCACCCTCCAATAATCCATTAACATTTACCTGCTTCATAATAAGAGCTACATTTCAGCTGTCAGCATTTAATTATGAAAATCAGTTGTATGTTTCTAGTGTGTATTTATATGGAACATGTCCTCAAAATGTAAAAGTGTGTCTTAATAAAACTGATTATTTGATTATTTTAAGTCTGATAATATAAAGCACAATGTTCAGTTTAGATGGAGTCAGGGACTTTGTAACCCAAGTAAGTTCCTCAAATTCTTTGGGAGGGAAAAGGGATCTTTGCATTTTTTTTTAATCATTTTTCTCTTGCTTTCAGAGCAGGAGATGAAATGGTTTCTTCATAAACTCAAATCTGATTGAAATATTCTGGTGGTCTTTTCCTCTCTTGTCACTATCTGGGCCCTAAAATAGTAGGATACACAAGCAAATTGAAACTATCAATATAACTCGCAACACAATGTTTAAAGGCAACATTGTTTTGTAATTTTAATTTAATATTTAGATTTTGTTGGGTGGGGGAGGTTAACTCATTGCTCTTTGAATGTTTATGCTTAATATATTTTTTGTTTGTTTCACAAAGCTTTCCTGTGCACAGTTTGGAGGATTAATAGGCTAGTGCATGAGAACCAGGAAGTGAAAATGATGTTTTCCCTGAAAAAATGAATGAAATAAAAGAATCCACGTAAATAACTGGAATAGAACTGCATTTCGGCGTCTTTCAGTTTTGCTTGTTCTGAAGTGGTGGTTGGTAACGGAGATAGTGCCGTTCTTTTGTTTGTCTGTTTGTTTTTAAAAAACAACCTTGCTTATATTTTTAACAATTACACAATGAAGTTAAAAAATGGCGTCTGCTTCTTACTTCCCTGCCAGGACCAAATATCAAGGTTCTGTATTTGTATTTCAGGAGTCTGTCACGTAATAAAACCTGTATAGCAGGGCAAAGATGTAGCCTCTTACTTTACCAAGGCACTAGTAATAGCCCAAGTTCTTAAATCTTGAACTGAGGCCTTTGCAAGTAGCTGTCCGTTGCAGTTTAAACATGTATTTATTTTACATTGAATATAGCAAAATATAGAATGAAATCCAAACTGTAACATTTTAAATTTATCTGATTAAAAATATTTTGCTTTACAGACCCAGCGGGTGCATCTACATGAGACACTAACTGCATAGCAGCCTAATAACACTGCGCAGTAGTGTGCCGGGTAAAACCCATGCTGTGCTACTGCACAGTAAATATTCATCTACTGCAGTTAGCATCTATCTGTAAAAACCTGTGTGCCAGCACCGCTGCACGGTCGCACCAGTCACTGGACAATGATTTAGTCCTTAGTTGTACAAGTACTAAACTTAATGTGCTATAACTATGGCACATTAATTAATGTGTAGACACATCCAGTTACATTGGAAAGCAGCAGCAGTGACTGCAGGGTAACCTAGGGTGTGAATTTGCAATTCCCAGTTTAATCCACACTCATTCCTCATGGGTACAGTCTTAGGGCAGGATTAAAATTTGTTCTGTATACACCTAAACTTTGCTAGGACTATGCCTACTATTTGAATGGCTGCAGGAAGGAGATTTTAAAATGGCCTAGTAGGCATTGAGCATCCCCACAGAGTCACTGGAGAAGGCTTCAGCAACCGTTCATGTTTCTGTTAGGTACTGTACAGAGAGAGTGAGAAGTAGTATGTGCCTCCAGAAAGCAATTCATAAAACCCAGAGGTACTCGGAGGTAGCTAATAGGATGCACCAAAGCCTTAAGCTACCTGTGGCGTGCTTCTGTTCATTTGCTATTCACAGCACCTAGTTGCTCTTCTAAAAACCTTATATATGGATGAAGCCACCCAGCTTTTGTTCAGTTGCCTAAATAAAACATTCACCTGGACTGTAGGAGGTTTGAGCTCTAGGCCTCCATCGTCCAAAGGGAACTTGAATCCTAATGACCAGCTTCCCAGAAGAGCACTGTCACCCCAAGGCTACAGCCCAGTCCTGGTGAGAGGGCACACACTTCATTTCCAATTGAAGCTGGTCCTGGGACATGAAGGAAGTAGATAACGCCTGGCTTTTTAATCTAGTGCTTAGGACTGAGCTCTGGTGGCTCCTGCCAGGTTTATTTCTGTTTTCAACCAATGACTTGTTTATTTCAAATTGCATAAACATTTCTGGGAAGCAGAAGCCATACGCAAGGCTCTCCTGTCCTGGGGGAATGCCCTTATTGCACAGTTCGTATTTAGAGCTGTATAGGAAGTGGAGAGGCTGAGGGGCTGATACAAGATCTGTGACTCCATCTGTGACCCTGTACATGTCATTTAACCTGTCTGTCCCTCTGACAGAGTCAGTCACCTGGCAGCACTTAACATTAGCCTAGCTAATATGTCTTCAGGCAAGTTAGCCTGGATCTTAATAAGTGTCTAAAAGGCTTTTCAGTCATAGCAAGTCCATTCCCTTTGAGCTTGTATACACTGAGAAGCACAAACTATTTTTGCTTTTCAAGTGCCTGAGCTTTCCCACCTGCACAAGGGGATAATGACTGAGGGACAAGTTGCCTAACATGTACCACAGGCTAAGAGCGTGCATATGTAGAATAGCTGATAAGTTCCCACCCTGGCTGTGCCAATTCTTCTTTCTCAAATCACCACATCTTTAAATGTGAACCTGTGTCATACTGCACAACACACACCTCCAGACACTTCCACAGCAGAGCCAGCCTTAGGGGTGGGCAGTGTAGGCAACTGCCCAGGGGGCCGTCATCAGGGGGGCATCTCGCACACATGCCCTGCCCTGCCCTGCCTCACTGCTCAAGCCAGGCAGGAGCCATCAGGGCACTTCAGTGGCAACTGATCCCGGGGGTTGGGCAGTGGGGCCTGAACCCCCACCCTGACCCCAGCATGCCCAGAGTTACGTGGAGCTGGCTGGCTGGGACAGCAGGATAAAAAGGTGGTGGACACGGCCAGGCAGCACGATGGGCA
This sequence comes from Caiman crocodilus, assembly GCA_030014935.1. Taxonomy (NCBI): domain Eukaryota; kingdom Metazoa; phylum Chordata; order Crocodylia; family Alligatoridae; genus Caiman; species Caiman crocodilus. Next base: position 18,164,206 of record JAGPOW010000261.1, read on the forward strand.
AGGGGAAGTGTGCTTAGATCTGGGCCAAAGGCAAGGTGACGATACCCAGCAAGAAGGCGGCATGGCTGAACAGTCCCAGCTTGTGCACCAAGCACTTTGCCATCACCTACCTGCTGAGGCTGGAGGCCAAGCTGTGGCACCAAGCACCCCCAGCCACCCACCCCCACAGGCAGCACTGGGCGACGGTGCCCTGCCGCTGGAGCTAGGCTTCCTGTGCAGGCAGCTCTTCCTGCTGCGCCCACAGCCTCCTGGCCCTGCTGCCTGGGACCAGACCAGCATTTCAGTGTATGTCTGCACAACCATCTTGTGATGGCCTCAGGGTCCGCTGCCACCTGCAGTCACTGGGCCATATGTGCCCCGCAAGCGTTGTCCTAAGGCCAGCTCTGTTCCACGGTACGAGTAGTTCCATTCAGGCAACGAGCAAAATGGATCTTCCTTCATTTACCATGATTCTTACATTGGCGTCGGTGACTGCAGCATCTGAAATATTGCTGCTTAATTCCCTGTGTTCTTCCGAGGGGGAGGAGAGCAGAGTGGAGAGCCAGGAGTCTCTGGCTGTTAGTCCCACCTATGCCACTGACCAGGGGCAAGGGCTAAGGGGGACACTTATTGAGGAAGCCTTCATGATGGGACGCTAAGGGAAGCAAAGGATGTCATGGCCTGTGTTCAGGTGCTCAGAACTATCAGAAGAAGTTACTGGGCTGAATATCGGGGTAATAATGAAATGAGGTGGTATGAGATATGCAGAAGCTCAGACTGGATCATCTAATGCTCACTCAAAAATCCTTCATTGGCTTTCATAGAACCTATTCCAAAGGCCTTTAAAACAAGTGGTGGCTGGGCTCAGTGACAGAGAAGGTCCCTTCTGATCTAGTCTGTTCCTATATTCCAGTGCTGTTAGCCCCTTCCCTCCAATGGCCTTCATTTCTGGTTCCTAACCTCCACTCTCAGGACTGTTCTGGTTTTGGCTTGGAAATGATCCTGTCTGATTGCGGTCTGGGTAGAGACTTTACATCTCTAGCTGTGCTGAGGTAAGGCATTGAAAACACCAGTATCAGTGCATTCCTTACAAAATGCAGCCTCTGTCCACCTGGGGCACTGCTAATGGAACAAAATGAGAAAAGAATAGAAGACAAAGTTCAACAAATTGAAGAGGGTGAGACTAGCATAGGCCTGTATATACACTTACAACTCTGATATACAACACAACTTGATTTATTTATCTAAGCATTTTGTTTAGCACTATAGAAGAATCATGGTTTCTCATCATACAGCTATATTGGAGATCCAGGCTATCTTTGAACAACCCTCTATGAAATAAATTCCTAGCCTGAGATGATTCACAGCTGATTGACAAAAAATTGCTAATCATAGGACAAACAGTTATTTTATATCTTAATTGGTGCAACTTTTCTTATCTTTTGATTTAAAGTACAGTTTTTATAAACAGTAAAATGGGAAAAGGAAAATGAAGAATACGCACAGCAGTAGGTGTGCAATACCAACTAGCTGGCATGTAGCACAGTAAGAAGTGCTGCCTTTTTAGACTGTATGATTAAAGTGTCACGTGTGGCCAGAAGCCCAGTAATTCAGCAAGGGACTTGAGCATATGCTTTGCTTCAAGTACATAAGTAGTTCCCTTAAGATCAATTCATATGCTTATAAACCATGGCTGAATTAGGGCTTGAGCAAGGTTAGTGTAGTGGGAGGGTTGTAAAAAATTCTGGGCCTTAATGCAGTGCTCGGATTTACTTTGCAATTCATCTTTAAGAAATGATGCTCTGAGGGCCATGCAGCTAATGAATAGCTGGAGGACTTGAAGGTATAAAACAGAGAAGGTCACTGCATACCTGAGCTAGCACAGGTACCTGAACCAGTTGAACTGTGACAGCCTGGAGCAGAGGAAATTAGCCCACAGTGAGCTCCATGCTGGATTTTTTTCTAGCATTTGAGCTAGTTCATGTGTTTCTATGTACTGTATTGTACAGTGTAGACCAGTGGTTCTCACTCAACTAGGATGCCCCAGGACCCCAAGCTGCTGCAAGACTATTTTAGGGCTGCCAGTGTACCGGCACTGCAACCACTGCATCTTGTGCAGCCCCGATCAGGACACAGCTGCAGTAGAAGCAGGCACTCCTGCCTGCATTAGGGTTACCTGCTAAGCCTAACGCTGGCAACAGCGCCTTTCTCAGTCTGATCCCACATATTCGTCTTGGAAACAGTGGCATGTGGGACACTTCCAGCTGGTGGCAGAAAATGCACAGATAAATCTCTAGGCTGTTGTGCCACTGCCTGATGGCACTGCTCTGCACTGGGGTTGGACCAGAAAGGACTGATAGGAATGTGCACATCTGCCACAACCCTTCCTAGTCCCGAGGCAGGGCACGGGTGACGGTGCCTCCTGAGTCTGGGGGAGCACAATTTGTGGGCAGGCCAAAAGCCCCATATCAACTCCTACACTGTGCCGTGTCTTAGTGCTTCCCCCACCCCAACATGCTGCCAGCCCACACAGCAAAAAAAATGCAGCAAAAAAACTGCCCCGCTTTCAGGGGCCAATCTTGGGGGGGAGGGGCACGTGCTTCCCCTGCCCCCCCTACCAGTCAATTATGGACATGTGATAGCGCTCTTCCAAGATGATCACCTATTCAAAATTGAAGAGCAAGACACATGGCCACAATCCCCCACACAACCCATAGCATCGCCGGAGCAGAGCTGAGTGGAGCCCATGGGGGTGGAGGGCAGAGGCAGATGTGGGATGCCTACTGTGGGCTCGGGGCTCCTCACCCTGTTGGCCTCCCTTCGGGAGCCCCATGCCAGCCACACCGCCATGGTGCCTGCCAGTACCAGTAGGAGGCACAACTCTGCCCCGCCACCCTGGTGCAGCTGGGTGGGCAGGGGGAACCTCACCATGGTGGCGCAGTTGGCACATGGCTTCCAGGGGCAGGGCAGCAGAACGGGGAGCCCCAAGGCCACAGTGGGCAGCCCACATCTGCCTCCACCCCACGCACAAATCTGGGGGGGTGGATGCCCCCTTCCCAAGAGTGCACACAGTGGCAGGGTGACAGATCCTTCCCCCCCTGCCCCCTGGACTAGCCACCGATGACTTGCCCCAGCCCTGGCCCCAGGCACTGCCTGGCTGGGCAGCACACCCAGGCCCAACCCCCATCCCACTCCCTCCCTCACCATAGGGGCCTCAGTCTGACCCCCACATAGACTTACCTGTGGGCAGCTGGGGGAGCTGTTCTCCACCGCTGCCTGGGGCTGTATTCCTGCCCACATACACGTGGCACCCCCTGTATCCTGCTCCCTGCAGCTGTGGTTTCCACAGTGAATGGAAAACCTGGATCCCTGCACAATACCAGGAATCCAAGACAAGTGGTGTCCCAGAGTCCTGCGGATGGGACTGGGACTTGCTGTTTCCATTTCAGGACTGTCCCACCCTATTAGGGATGGGTGGTCACCCTACGCTCTTCCCGAGGGGAGCCAGGGCCCTTGGACTCCCACATACACAGCGCCTGTGCATTGAAGTAAATCAGAACAGTGGTTCTCAACCGGGGTCCACCAAATTAAAAAAAAAAAGTTATGGAGGGGTGCCCTTCCACTGAAAAGGTTGAGAACTATGTGTGTAGACGTAGCTAAAGTAAAGGATGATTAACTCAACCAATCAATAACTGGTTGAGATGACTACACTGGAGGTTGTTAACCCATGGCAATATGGAAGGTGGAAAGAAAGGATAAAATAAAATGATCTGTGTTGAGCAGTTGAAGAGGGAACTGGACCTTCAACCACTGGAAAACTGAGAAACCCTTTCTGCACTCCTGCCTCACCCTGCTAATGTTTGTGTTCTTACTATTCCGTTTTGGTTGAATTTATTTTTCTTTCTGCGTGCTGGGTGAAAGCACCATGCAGCAAGCAAGAGGAAATGACTATTCATAAAGCAAACTATTTGAACGCAGAGATAAATTTTCCTCGGGCTTTTTCATTTCTTGCAAAAGCAGCCACTTCCCATAACATTGGTAAGGTAAAAATTCAGAGAGAATTGTGATTCTTCTCCAACTGCTGCAGCTTATTGGAGGCAATGGGCTTTTGCCTGGGTTTAGCAGACATGTATATACAGATTCACCCAAGGTACTTTTTGAGTCCAAGATAAGAGACTTAACTGATAACACAAACAAGTTTGCATCTCAATTGCAGTGTTCTTAGCAGTTACCTGTTCTGCTTTAAAAGTTAAGGATGAAGGTCCTGATCTAGCAAAGCACATGCTAAACTTTAATATCTGTGGCTAACTCCTTGTCCATAATTTTAAGCCCACGTAAATCTTGGTGGGGCTGTTGCCTATCTCTGAAAGTTCAGGGGGAAAACTGCAGAAGTAAGGAGGTTTTTTGTGATGAGCAAACCTTGAGAGAAGTACAGGATGTCAGGTTTTTCTCATCATTTTTTCAGTGGAAAAATGTCTTTTCAATTACAGTTTAAAAGGTGAAATAGTCAATGATTTGTTTGTTTGGTTGGGGGGTTTTTGCTTTAATAAAAAGGTTAGTTATGATCAGATGCTCAACAATTAAGATTAACCAGACAAGGGATAAGTAGACAGGCTGGACTAGGGAAAGAACAGGTTAAAGGGTATTGAGATAAATTAGATGTATTAGAGTTGGCAGGATCTGATGAAGTTCACCCTAGAGTGCTTGTGTTAGTTGTTTAAGTAATCTCAGCACCATTAGTGACTATCTGTGAGAGCTCATGGAAGATGGGAGAGGTCCCATAGGACTGGAGAAGTGCAAATGTATTTTCTATCTTTAAAAGAGGGATAAAGGAAAAAACGGGAATTATAGGCCAGTCAGCCTAACTCCTGTCCCCGGAAAGAGAATAAAATAAATTATTGAACAATCATGTTTACAATCAGTACCTAAAGGACAAGGTGACAGAAAAAAGGCCAACTTGGATTTGTCAGAAATAAATCATGTCAAGCCTTTCTTTGACAGGGTAATTTGCCTCGTGGATAAGGGTGAAGCAGTAGATGTGATATATCTTGACTTCAGTAAGGCTTTTGATATAGTCCCACCTGACAGTCACATAAGCAGACTAGGGATATATGCTCTAGCTGGAATTACTCTAAAGTGAATGAACAGTGATGACTTGAAAACCCTCAGTTAAAAAGCAGTTAGCCCATCAGACGGGGAGGATGTATCAAGTGGGGTCTTTCAGGGGTCTGCCCTGGCTCTGGTAGTATTCAGTACTGTCAATAACGACTAGTGGTGGAATAGAAAATACATTTTTAAGATTTGTAGATGACAAGCTGGGAGGGGTGCAAAACTTTTGCAGGATAGGACCAGAATTTAAAGTAATTGTAATACACTGGAGAAGTGCCCGAAAGGAAAAAAAAAAGAGAGAAATTTGATGAGACCAGCTGGCAGGCAAAAATCAAATGGACAGATACAAAATAAAGAATAACCAGCCAGGCAGGAGTATTGCAGGAAAGGACCTGAGGGAATGCAGCCCCTCACAAGCCATAAGAGAGTCAACACGTGACATTGTTGGGGAAAAAAGGCAGATGCATTTCTGGGCTGTATTAATGGGGATTTTATAAGTAAGTTAGGGGAAGTAATTATTCCACTGTAGAGTTGCAGCACTATGTCCAGATTTGGGTGCCCCGTGTTTAGGAAAGATGAAGACAAATCAGAGAGTCCAGAGAAGAGCAATAAGAATGAGCAGAGGTTTGAAAAATGTGACCTCCGCGGAGAGGCTGAAACACAGTTGGGTTTGTTTGCTATCCAGGAGAAAAGGGTAGGGCAAGGGGGATCAAAATCTTCAAGTCTGTAGAAGGTAGCTATGAAGAGGGACAGACTCATCTATTCCCCATGTCCACTGGAGGGGTAGGACAAGACAAATTGTCTTGATTCACATTAACAAAGACTGAGGTTAGATACTGTGTGGGGAGCAAGGGAGTTTTCTGACTGTGACCAGTACAGACATTACACTTTTGCCAGTATAAGTGATTGAAAACCAGTCTATCCCCGTAACAGAACAGAAGTTCGGCACACACAGACTGGTTTAAAAATGGCTGAACCTGGTCTAAGATTTGCTCTCCTCCCTGCCCCCAAAGGGCAAGTGTGTGTTCTGTTCAGTACCAGTCCCCTTACAGAAAACCACATAACTTAGACGGATTGCGCCTCGGGCATTTTGAACGTTTGTACCTAGGCTGTAAGGGGGTGAAGCACTGGAACAGACCGCTCTGGGCGCTTGTAGGACCCCTGCCATTTGACAGGTTTTAAGAACTGGCCAAACAAAATGGAACATCTGTGTACAATCGGGTGACCTCTCAGTCCCATGAAAGTTTTGCCTAATTATTGTTTGAAAAGAATTTCAAAACAACCCATAATATTTGGGAAAGGATAGTCAGATCTAGTAGCACACTGCACGAGTCCGAAGGAGTTCTTTGGGAAGTTCCCAGCGCTTTCCCAAGTATCCTGTTGCATAGTCTTCTGGAAGCAGTTTTCAAAAGACCCCCAAATAATTTTGTTACGTTGACTTACTGCGGGACTTGTGTTCTTTCATCCCTTGCCATTTTGGAAATTTCTCCCTCTTAACCTCTTTAGCACTATTTCTGTACAACCTTGCTAAATTTCTGTCAAATCCTCTTGTTGATGCTTTCTCACTGTTGCATGATGGGAACTCAGAAAGAGCAGTTTTCTTCTACCCAAGATATTCCTTGGATTTCCCCTATTCCATTTCCAACAGCAGCTTTAACTAGGACAATGAGCCTTCATACTGTCTTCCTCTCAAATTCTCAAGGAAACTTTTTCATAAGGGACAGAACTATTCCTCCCACTCTTTTTGTACAGCCTCTCACTCCCTTACCAGTCCTCTGGGATTTATATTTGCAATTCTAGTAGGGTTGGAGTGTTGTTGTAGCTGTGATTGTCCAGGAAGTGTCCAAGAGGCAAGGGTTTTTTATATCTTTCATGAGACAAATGGTATAGTTTGGAGAACTGCTGGACAAGATTTTGAGCATCAAGTGCCCTTCTTCAGGTCTCAATATATAATTGTACGTGATTTTATTTTGCTGCCCTCCAGAACAGAGAAAGGAAGAGAGAGAAACAGATTTCATTTTCCTGGCAGCTGGAAAATAGAAAGCACAGGGAGAAAAGGATCATAAGCTACAAAGCACTTCTGTTCTTTGCTGTTGAGATCTTAATGAATGTAATCAGCTGCTCACCACACTGCGTCAAAATAAAGTTTTCTAACATTTCTAAGAATTTTATTTAAAAAAAAGCCTTATCTAATGCAGTCAACATGGTGTAAGTACAGCTTTCTTTTCTCAGACTTACTTATACCAAAGCAGCATATTGCTTGACTGGTAAATAGCCTAGAAGAGTGGCAAAAAACTGTTTTCTGAGCACAACCACGAAATTTAATTACAAGGCAGGGCAGTCTGGCACCTCATAGACTAACTCATTCAGGGACGCATGAGCTGAACTTCAGACTGACACAACTAACTACCTCTCTCTACTCAGATTAAACCAACTTTGAAGTCAGCAAGAGAGAGACCTGCAGCCAATTTTTCTCCCGTTTACATTCTTTTTCACGTCAGAATTTGATTCTTAGAGCCTGAATGCATGACACTTATTTACAATGTAAACAAGGAGCAGATTCATGACATACAGTCCTTACACCAGGGTAACTCACTTGGCCACAATACAGACTTACCCCAGGAAAAATCAAGGGTAAATCTCCACTAAGTGCAAGCTCCATTAGTGGCCATGTGATGGGGTATCTGTTTACTAAAGTCAAGCGCTTTCCTTTCATCTCATGCTCCCTACTACAATCAGCTCTTGCTGGTCATTTGTTCACTCTGGACTCTGGTGTAAGTTACATCAGTTTTGGACACGGGTGTAAATGATACCAGCGTCAGTGTTTCACGTGTCTAGTCCCTTGTTTTGTAGTTGAGAACCTTGCACCACACCAGTAAGAGCACTTGCGTTTTGTGGAACAGACAATAGTAATACTTTGAAAAGTGCCTAAGCTCAACTTTTAGAAGTGGCTTGAATGTTTATAAACTTAAATCAAATTAATTTCAATTAAATGTAAGCTCACAAATCACTTAGGTGGTTTTGAAATTTTCCACAAGATCACTAGGGATTAAAAAGTACTGCCCAAGCTTTCCTTTTGTAATCATGTTAGGTTCAGGCATTTGATTTTGGCAGTCACCTTCCTTTTGTGGAGAACTCTCCAGCCCCAGAGTGAATCGTTATGGTTAATACGTTTGGTTTTTTTCATCCCTTAAAAGATTGAGGCAAATGTACCCATACAGATTTCCTTCATGCTGTTTTCACTGCAAAGATAAAAAGAATTAAAGCCTTCCAGAGGCACTTTTATATACTCTGAAATAAATACAGCCTTTCCATTTCTGTTCAGCTTTCCAGGTTGCTAACATAACTATATTCAGCACCCTTGTGAAAGAAGGGCATTTATCAACCGTAATGCTATGAGATAATTGCCATCCTAGGGATGATTATTAATTAGGATTTATTGTGTATCATCAATGTGCTCAATCCTGCATAACGATAAAGGAAGACAGAGTTCTCGGCCCAAAGAGCCTACAGCCCAAATCAGTCAAGCTGCGCGATTCAGACATAGGCACAGGACTAACACACATGTCTTTGGAAGGTCATTGGCAAAGACATTTTATGAGGAGGGCGTTCCAGGTTGATCCAAGAGCATGAAATTAACTTTGTTTCCCCAGGACTGTCACAGGGGCCGTCTCTGGGCCTTTCAAAATGTCGGCCCGCCCCCCTGCCTTTGATGTAACTGATAAGTTGTTTCTAAAGCCCATTTAATGCCCGCTGCCAAAGGCATAATACATGGCTCCAACCTTCCCTTTACCATGTCCCATGCCTCGCAGATGGCATCCAAAATTACTCCCGACTCCCCCGGCCCCATTGCTGGGCCGTACTCAGCCTCCAGCCCAAACTGGGCTTCAGGTGTCTGGAGACTTACCTGGGCCCCACGCCCCCTCAGTAGGGCCTCAGCTCAGTCAGTCAAACTGCTGGGGCTGGCCTATGCACAGCCCTTCAGCCCCCTCTCACAGACCCTGCTCTACACCATAGTTTCTCAACCTGTGGTGCACGTACCCCCAGGGTACGCGAGACACAGGCGGGGGTACGCGGGTACCCTGGCACTTTCTCTCGCCCCTTCTGCCTCTCAAAGCTATGGCAAAAAGTTTGGTGCACTGCACATTGTGTAAATTCCCCAGTAATAGCTTGGTGTGCCACACTTTGTACAGCGCCGGGTTCAGCCCTCCTAGCTTTGGTCAACATCACCTCTAGCCCGGGTACATACTTGAGTTCAGTACCCCTGGTGTAAAAGGCGGCGACCCTGCCCACACCAGATCAGCCATCTGTCATATCATGGCCTTATATGCACAGCCCTTCTTCCAACATGTGGCACGCATTAGTCTGTAAATATAAAATCCCCTGGAAAATTGAGCGTTGGGGTCCTTATTAAAGTTTTCAGAAGTTAGGGGGTACTTGTGACTTAAAAGGTTGAGAAACACTGCTCTGCACAGCCCCTGTGCAGTCCTTCAGGTCCCCCTGTGCAGACCCTACTCTGCATGATCTATGCACAGCCCCTCAGGCCTCCATATGCACCATACGGTATGCAGCCCACCGCTCAGCTGTCCTCACATGTCCCCCTACTGGGACCACCACACTGCCCCTTACTGGAGCTACTATTCTGCCCCCTTCCTGGAGCCACTACTCCACCCCCTCCCTGGGGCTTCTGGGCCTTTTGGCCCTTGGGCTTCAGGACTCTGTCGACCTACCTGGGCCCCAACTCAGTGCACAGCCCACTCAGGTCTCAAGTGTCTATTGATGAACCTGGACCCTGCCTGTCCCTGCTACAGGGTTACCCACCAGGTTGTGAGGGCTGAGGTTTTAAGGCACCCCATACTCACCTTTCACTAGGGAGGTCACTGGTGTGGCATGTCCTGCTAACAGCTGGTGCCTTCCCAAGGTCCACGTCCCATTTTGGGGGTACAGCTCTTGCCATGCTGCTAGTTGGAGCCGCCAGAGGCATGTGGATATTCAAGCACTCTGATGACTGGCTGAGGTCAGCCGCTGCCAGAGTTTCTACTGGCTGCCCAAGGTATGTGTAGACAAAGTCTTGTCATTTGACTTATCTTCTCTGTTTGAGCTTCTCCAAAATGTGCAGGTAAGAGCAGACAGATCAGAGAAGACTCGCGGCTTTTTAAATGGTGAATCTAGATTTTGCTTGTTTTTATCTGATGTTAGTTATTGGTCAGGATAAAAATTCACGGCCCCTCCTCTAGGCACCAACAAAATATACCCACCAATGCATTTCAGCCCGACAGATTCATGAATAAAAAATACTGGAGAAAAAAGGGAATTCTTTCCTACACCCCTGTATCAGTGGAGTTACACTATGTTTGCATCTGACCCATACTAATAACGTGCTGCAGAGAATCAGGTGCTTCAGGAAGGACTATTTGTAGCATGGGCCTTTCGGTCTAACATGCTCTGAAATGGAGGAGAAAAGATACACGCAGGTAAAAGGGATAAAGAAACTGGGAATCAAAATTTAAAAACTAACAAGCACCCTAGTGTGAAGATAATATTGCATGTACTTTAACCAAACGAACATTAATGTCTGAAAAATGAAAATTAAAAATAATAAGCAAGAAGTTTTAGAGATCCTGGAAAAGATGGTGACAGGTTGCCTTTAAGAAAAGAAAGTTATTACCCCAGAAACTTTGGTGCCCAACCATAATCAGGTTGACCAGCTATGTTCAGTTCATATTCCTTTGTACTGAGTACTTCAGCAGCAGGTCCAATAACTGGCTACGTTTTCTGCAGACATTTAGGGTTGTTGGTTGTAGCCATGTTGGTCTAAGGACATAGGCAGACAAGGTTCTTTGGATGTCTTTTATTAGACCAACTAAGTAGTTAGGAAAAATGTTCTTTGCAAGCTGTCACATTTACTCAAAGAACATTCATGCATGTGATCAGTCTGACTGAGTTTATATGGGATAGTTCACATGCGAAAATTACTTGCATGCCTAAGTGTTCCTAGGATTGGAGGAATAAATATTTCTAGGCCATATAAACTACTCCCATGTATATCAGCCTAATGCTCTGCATTAACAAGTTTGACCATCCTAAAATTCAAATTAAGCTGCTGAAGTGGGATTTTCAAAATTGTGTAGCACTGACCTAAATTGAGCCTCCCTTTGGCTGTATGCTGCTTGCTTCACAGTGTATGCACAGTGCCTGTGTATACCACACAACTGCCCTGGGTGCAACTGCCCTGCCACACTCCCCTGGAGCCGTCCTGCTTACATGCACATAGCAATACTTACATTCATTTTATCTGCATGGAAGAGTCAATGGGTAAAATCTAGTGCCACCTTTCCCCCCCTTCTCTGTGTAGACTATATCTTTAAAAAAAAACAAACCATTTCTTACAGTTCAAATCTTGGTTCTAAATAGGGGGAAAATATTTTGGAATACGATGCTGTAATGCTTACTTGGTAATAGCAATATCTTTCATACATATTTGCTTGTCTGTTTCTCCTTCCTTTTCCCTACCCTAGTAAATAGACTAACATTTGATATATCTAAGATACATATTAAAAATATTATCATGAAAGGAACTATGTGAATACACTATATACTGAAGTAAAATAACACCACCTCCTTTTTGTATTGCTAAGGTAGGGAATTATGTAAAGATTACATTAGTGAGAATGTAGCTGTCCTTCTAAGTGAAGCTGCAAAAAACCTATTCTCTTTAAAACCCATCTCACAAGCCTAGGGGGACTGCTCCTGAGGAAGCATTGTCCAATTGAGCACACAGCTAACAACCATGTTCCAGAGTCAAACCCAAGTTCCTTAGCAATAAATTGATGTATTGCAGGAACTTCTTGTGCAGAAACTAACATTTGACTATATTTCAACAAAGAGAAAACAATTACAGAGCCTGTAACTCTCCACAGAGGTTCTTCCGATACCCTGAGCACGGTCTCTACAGGATGAAACTCATTCCACTTCAGAACCATTTAGGAATATATTAAATTAGTTTCTGAATTGATGTGAGCCTGTATAATTTGGTATCTCTAATTACTGATATCTTTCGTCTCTTTCTATTAGTTCATTCTTCCTCTTCTGAGCAGTCAACAAGGATCTCTGTCTGAAGTACCTTATTTTGGTTAGCATTCCTTTGCTTTTTCAGCTGCTTTGGCTGAACTGCGTTCCCAGCAGTGGCTGCAATGGTGCACACAGATGTAATTTAGTCAGCATGTGCCAGTCATTCACTGGCACTGTTCTAGAACAGGGTTTCCCAATCCCAGATCTGAGCATGTGATACATGGAAAACTGGGATGGAGGGCAAGATCCACACCCCCTCACTGCCAGAATCATGGAAAAAACACTGTTAGGGCATGCTTGCACACCCAGTTGCTCTCAAGACCTCTGTTTTTAGCAAGCCTGTGAGCAGCTTCAAGACATGCCCCAGAGCAATTTCACTCCTGCATTTTTGAGCTTGGTGCCTGTGAGTGGGGACACGCAGTCTTCACAGCAGTTAAACGTGGTATAGATATACACTAAAAGTCCCATTTTCAGGGTCATCCATAACTTAGGCAGTAGAAAACCACTATAATAAGACTGGCCTCTAAAGACAACCCCCCCCACCAGTAAACTCTGGCATAGGAGTATGTTGCGGACCAAATGGAAGTGTTAGGGTTGGAAACATAGCAGGGCAAGCAGCACTATGGCCACTAGAGCAGCTCAAAGAAGCTACTATGATTAGGGCCTGGTTTATACTGCAGTTTTGCATTTTCATGAAAATCACAAAATTGAGTGATTTTCATGAAAAATGTGACTTGCAAGGAAATACCATGATATGGCCGCTTGCTGAGGCCATATTATGGGGCATTTCCTTGCGAAAAGATGGAGCTGTGGAGGCCTGCACTGCTGTGCAGCACCCAGCCTCTGTCCCCACCTACCCCAACCAGTGGCAGCAGTGGCAGTACATCACCAGGTGGGCAGTGGGAGGGAAGTGCTCTGCACTGCTCCAGTAGGGCTCCTGCATGTTGAGTGGAGCTGGGGGTAGGGATGGGGGCAGCAGTGAGCCAGGCTGGGGCCCCCTGCATGCAAGCAGTGCTACCCACCTTCCAGGCCCCAGCCCCACTTGGCTTGCACGCAGGAGCGCCGGCCCAGGCAGCGTTTTGAGTTTGTTGGCAGTGTGCTGCAGTTGCCAAGCCGCTGCAATGCCAGCCAGGTTCAGCCAGGCTGGGGTCTGCCAGGTGTCAGCCATGCTGCCAAGTGAGTCTGCCTTCTCCCCCTGCACTGGCCCGATAACGAGGATCATAGCATGCTCATTGGGGGGGCGCCGCAATCTAGGGGCAAAAATGGCAGCCCCTGCCACAAACTTGCCATGATACCAGTGAGCTGGGCCCATAATTTAAACCAGGCCCTCACTGTGATTTAGACAGAGCAGCCTATAACAGTGTGGGTCTAAGAGTATCTTGGGGTAACTGATGTTAGCCTTGTACTCAGAAACATTTGAAGAAAGAAGGTAGTTGGGAAGTTTCCATCTGGATGCCATCTCATGTTTTATATCCTTCAGCTACCCTGATGCACAGTAAAAAAAACTTTAAGATTGTAGATACAAGGTGTCCTAATTTTGCCTGCCTGTCTTCTGTTGACTAGAACCATACCCAGACAGGTCTATGGACTTCAGTGGGGCTCCTTGAAGGGTGCAAGAGTGGTAGGATCAAGACTACAGTATTAAATTACTATTAGAGCCAGCTTTTTCTATCGGTGACTGTCTGCCAATACATTAAAAATTACTCGCTTTATGATATAATAAAGTTGTTATTTCTTCTTTACTCTAGGTGGTGGATGTGGACTTTAAGGTGTGACTCAACGTTTCATCCTTTGACTATAAGTTTTTTTATCTGATTGCACTAAAAAAAAGCTGCTAATGGGATAAATGTTGAGACATTTAAGGAACTGACTTGAAGTACCAAAAGCCATTATTATAAAACAAGAAAAGCTTGAAGCCAAGGCCTGCATCCGGCCAGTCAGTATCATTTCCTCGCCGTGACAGAATGGCAAGTAAAAGAAAATCAACTACACCTTGCATGGTCCTGGCAAGCGAGCAGGATCCAGACCTAGAAATGATATCAGACTTGGATGAAGGACTTACTCTGCTTACGCCAGCAGAGAACCCCACAGCAGAGAGTATATCAAGTGATGAAGACGTTCATGAATACACGGATTCAGACAATCAGCAAAATAAAAAAGTTGAAGGTGGCTATGAATGTAAATACTGTACATTTCAGACACCAGATCTAAATATGTTTACTTTCCATGTGGATTCAGAGCATCCCAATGTAGTTTTAAATTCTTCCTATGTTTGTGTGGAATGCAATTTTCTTACCAAAAGGTATGATGCTCTTTCAGAGCATAATTTGAAATACCACCCCGGAGAAGAGAATTTTAAATTGACCATGGTGAAACGTAACAACCAGACAATCTTTGAGCAAACAGTGAACGATCTCACTTTTGACGGGAGTTTTGTGAAAGAGGAGAATACGGAACAACCCAACGCCTCTGAGGTCTCCTCGTCGGGAATCTCCATTAGCAAAACTCCAATTATGAAAATGATGAAAAATAAAGCAGAGACTAAACGAATTGCAGTTTTTCACAATGTAGTTGAAGACATTCCTGGTGAAGAAAAGGAAACAGAAAATGAGCCGGACTGCGAGGAAGTAGTAGAAAACCCACCGTCAGCAGCCCCCGAGTCTAAAACGAGCAACCCAGCTGCTTGCAATGCAGCGGATACAACTAGCACAATAGTTACCCCAGCCCCAGTAATTCCTCCAGGGGTGGCACAGGTAATAACGGCTGTCACAGCTCAGCAGAACTCCAACTTGATTCCAAAAGTCTTAATCCCGGTCAACAGCATTCCAACCTACAACACTGCTTTGGATAACAATCCGCTCTTGCTCAACACCTACAACAAATTTCCCTACCCAACCATGTCAGAAATCACTGTTCTTTCTGCTCAAGCTAAATATACTGAGGAACAGATTAAAATATGGTTTTCTGCCCAACGTCTGAAGCATGGTGTGAGCTGGACACCAGAGGAAGTGGAGGAAGCAAGAAGGAAGCAATTCAATGGCACTGTGCATACTGTACCACAGACAATTACAGTCATCCCAGCACACATTTCAGCGGCTAGCAATGGTTTGCCATCCATCTTGCAGACATGCCAAATTGTTGGTCAGCCAGGTCTTGTCCTCACTCAAGTTGCAGGTGCAAATACATTACCAGTAACAGCCCCTATAGCTTTGACAGTAGCAGGAGTCCCAAATCAAACGCAGCTACAGAAGAGCCAAATCCATACTGCCCAGCCTATGGCAGAAACCAAGCAAATAGCTGCCATTCCAGCCCCTCAGCCCATCAAAAATGAAAACACATTAGTTAATCCTGATTCATTTGGCATTCGTGCAAAAAAAACAAAAGAGCAGCTGGCAGAATTGAAAGTCAGCTACCTTAAAAATCAGTTTCCTCATGATTCGGAGATTATTAGGCTCATGAAAATAACAGGCTTGACTAAAGGAGAGATCAAAAAGTGGTTCAGTGACACACGTTACAACCAGAGAAACTCAAAGAATAATCATGGCATTCATCTCAACAGCGATTCCTGCGCCACCATTGTTATCGACTCAAGTGACGAAACAAATGAGTCGCCCACGGCGGTCACGCCGCAGAGCAAGCAGTCGTGGAACGCTTTCCCGGATTTCACCCCGCAGAAGTTCAAAGAAAAGACTGATGAGCAGTTGCAACTCCTCCAAGCCAGTTTTCTCAACAGCCCTGTCCTTACAGATGAGGAGATGAATCGGTTAAGAGCACAAACCAAACTGACCAGAAGGGAGATTGATTCCTGGTTTACAGAGAAAAGGAAATCGGATGCCTTAAAGGAAGAGGTAGGTGATTTGAATGAGAGCACTGCAAGCAGCTCAAAAGAGGAGGCTGGGGAAACCTCTCTGGGAGATGGATCTGCAGGGTCAAAATCAGGGGCTGCTGCTTCAAGCAAGATAGGTAAAAAGTCACCGGAGCAGTTACACATCCTGAAGAGCTCATTTGTCCGCACTCAGTGGCCATCCCCACAAGAATATGACAAGCTGGCAGAAGAAACTGGACTTCCTAGATCAGAAATTGTTAGTTGGTTCGGAGACACTCGCTACGCCTGGAAAAACGGTGGTTTGAAGTGGTACTATTACTACCAGAGTGCCAATGCGAATAGCCTGAATGGGCAAAGCTTTGTCAGAAAGAGGGGGAGAGGAAGACCAAAAGGAAGGGGAAGGGGAAGGCCTCGCGGACGGCCCCGAGGAAGCAAAAGGCTGAACAGCTGGGACCGAGGATTGTCCATCATAAAATTTAAAACTGGAACAGCAATCCTTAAGGATTATTACATGAAGCACAAATTCCTTAATGAGCAAGATCTGGATGAACTGGTAGCCAAATCACACATGGGGTATGAGCAGGTCAGAGAATGGTTTGCGGAAAGACAAAGAAGATCAGAGCTAGGCATAGAGCTCTTTGAGGAGAACGAGGAGGAAGATGAAATGCTGGAGGATCAGGAAGACGAGGAAGAAACGGATGATAGTGACACTTGGGAACCCCCCCGACATGTTAAGCGTAAACTCTCAAAATCAGATTGACATGTAAGTTTGGGGCTCGGGGCCAAAACCCCATGAATTTGACATTATTGTGAAGAGCCAAATAACTGTAATGGCCTTCAGTTTTAGTGAACTCATGCTTAGCATTTTTCCTCCGCCTCAGAGAGCAGACAAGATGCTAGCTGTGCAGCCAACAAATGTTACCCTCCTGGCTAGCAGAGATGGACACGCTCGATGCTGCCCAGGATTTGGGGTTCTAAAATCAACCCAAATTCAGCTCCTCTTCCTCCACATCACTACCGTGGGTCCATCCTTTACGTGACTCCTTAGAAATATTTAGCTGCCTTACGTTTAAGTCCAAAAACACAGATGCAGTTCCCATTGTTGTAGGAGAACATTACCCACTCTTGGAGGAGGAAAATACAAAAACCTAAGATGTCTTTTTGCAAACCTCGCTTCACCTGCAAGGCTTCAGGGCTTGGGGTTTTATTTTTAAAGGAAAGAATTCAGAAGCAAAAGAAGGGGAAAAGTGGCACAAAGGAACCAATAAAGCCAGGGGTGAGATTTCCTTGGTTTTAGGAAACTAGGAAAAAATGGATATCTCTGTCATGTCCTCAGAGTGTTTGGGGTTTACAGAACTCTTGCTGCCAATGTCCTGTTGGTTATCCTGAGCTGAGCACATTTAAATACAGAGCTATTTAATGCTTTCCATTAAACTTAATCAGTACATTTAGAAATCCATCCATTTAATTTGAATGCCTTGCAAACTTGATACAATCCATTGCATCCTTTTTTTCCTTTTGGCTTATATATTTATTCCTGTTAGAAAATGGTAAGAAAAATGTACTTAGGTCTGGCCAAAATATCCTTGAAATCAAATGCTGCATTTAAAAAACATAAATATAGGAAGATAGGGAAGTTCCCTAAAAGGCTGTTCAGAATCAGTTTACAGAGAGTAAACTGCTCAGCATTGTAACAGGTACAGAGATTAAAAGCATCTCCATAGTTGACTGCTAGGAAGAACAACTTGCGTTTTTAAAGGCGGTGTGGCAGTGCCGTAATAATTTAATTACTATAGAAAATTAAAATATAGCTGCTACTGCCTCTTTAGCCTTTGGGCATTGGGAATGATATGCACCATTTTTCTTCTTCAGTTGTAGCCCAGTCAAATGATTTGTGAGCAAATTTAACTTAACGTCATCCTAATGGATTCAGCCCATCAATTTGCTAATTACTTTTATGACTATGTAGGGCAGTAAAACTACACTGTCACATACTCTCATTTTAAAACTCTCAAGTTTGACCTACCTGGACTAAACTGTAGAAATGACTTTATCCGGTAGGGAACACTTGCTGAACATTAAGTATCTGTGGGTGCATCTATTCATGCACTTTATTACGGAGTTGACTAATTAGCTCTGCAGTAAAGCATCACCATCTACACACGCACTGATATTAGGGCACAGTAAATTAACTGATGCCATTTACTGCACTGCAGCACATGTGTAGACAGTGAGTGGGGCAGCAGCACTTTGAACGGGGGGAGCACCCTGGGCTGGCAGCAGGCTCGAGGGGTCATCCACACGGCCACAGTTTTGACACTCTCGTGTGCCAGCCAGCTTCTCTGCTGCCCGCTGCCACCACCCAGAGCCTAGGGCTGACCTCCCAAGCCTCTTGCCAGCCCAGGGCTGCTCCACCCTGGCTCAGAATGCTACTGTCCTGGGCACGTGTGTAGCTGCTGCACCTTGGAGCAGTGTACTTCAGTGCAAACTGCTCTGGAGTTAAACACATTGTATTAATTGCACATGTAGAGGCACCCAGTTTCTCAAAAAAATCTCCATTTGAGCCCAAGAAAACAAAGTATTGCCAGTGTCTGATGAGCCAGCTCAAGAACAGGGTCACTAAAGCCAGCTCAGGAAGGTGCCTTGCATTCAAGGAATATTTACTCTGAGGACCAGCAGCCGTGTTTCTACCACCACCTTCCTGTGATTCTGCAGGGAGAAGAGGAGTCATTACATTTTACCATCAAGGAAAAAAGCTGAATCATTTCATTTCTGTTTAGCTTGGCCAATGCAGTCTGCATTTTGGCTGGGTGGTATTAGCATCTTAGAGAAACTGCCCCTATGATAACGTATATCTTCTCTTCGTACATCCACTAGACTTCTCCCAGTGGCCATTATGCAGACCTGTGGAAGACAGGGCAATCTGGCATAAATCTGTCCTAAATCAGTCCGAATGCAGTTTATAACTCATGATCTCGTGGGGCTCTTCTTTTTCACAGTGATAAGTGACCAAAGACCAACATATTCCTCTCATAGCACGAGCTTCTGAAGCTGAGGAGACCCTAGTAGATACTCTCACTCCCTCTGTGTGTGAAGCCTAGAACAAAATAAAAAAGGAAGGGGACAAAAATCTTAATCTGGGAGAAGACAGTACCTTGCAATCAGTTGCTTTTTTTTAAATTTGTATCTAACTAATGTCCCCTTTCTCATGATATTCTCAGCCACTTTGATCTCAAATGTAAAGGGCTCACTAAGCTTCAGGAGGACATTCTGTCCTGAAAGTCCAAAGCCAGCTATCGAGGGTCTTCTCATTTTCCGTTCAAGATTACAGACAGATATTAAGACAGAATGCCTTTCGGCACATGACACGGTCTGACTCCAGAAATACCAACCAGCTGGCTTTAGAAATTCAGCATCTGATGAAATGAGCTAGGCCTCATGAAAACTCATACTATACATCTCTGATTTAGTCTAAGGTGCAGCTCTACCCTGCCTTTTAGAAACGTAATCAGGAAGACCAGTGGGAAGCACAAAAACCTTAGCAATGTAGTTGGTCTTTTGTTGGTGCCTGTTATGGTAGCGATGTAAACCAGGACATTTCAGTACCAAACTGGAGTATCAAGAAATGCACTTACCAGGTAAAACTGGGAAGCACAGCATTGTTTCCTGTGATTCTGAATTATTTTATTCATATGGCATACAGCAATCAAATGACAGAACAAGCTATAGGCAGACAAGGCTCTTTGGGTGAATCTTATGCAAGAGAACAAGCTACAAACATCCTATAAAATCTATAAAAAACCTATAAACAACGGCACTGAGGGATAAGATTAGAGTGATGGTTTTAGATTTGATATCCATTGCAAGGCATCATAAGTAGCTTGGTGCAGGTCTTCAAAGCAACCATTAAAACGATAAATAGGGCATTCCTCCGTGATGTGTGCTATACTTTGGATTTTGCCACATTCACACTCGGGTTCTTTGATAAACTTTAATTTATGTAGTAGGTGGTTACATCTGCCTTGTCCTGTTCAACGTTGTCTAGTTCTACCTTAGCGATTCTGAAGGTACACCGATACAGAAAAGAAGAATCTGACCCGATCTTTTCGAGTTTTGGCTGCTAAAAATGCCTCAGTTAACAAATAACATTGGCTAAGGCTGATATGGATGAGGCTGTTAAAGCTGTTGAAGAAGCTAGAATATATATATATATATATTATAGCGCCACACAGATGTATGTCCCTTATGCTAATTTGAAGATCTGTTGGGAATACAAAGTCAAAAATCAGTGTTTGCCAAGTGGGAAGGAGCAAAACCAGTAGGGGGAGAGATGCTATTTTTAAGTTTCCAAGAATATTAAAACAAATCCTAAAATTTCTTGGAAATGTGTCTCTGGTGAACAGAGTCTGGACTGGTCTAAATAATTAGGGATATGTTAGAGTTGAATGTTTTCTTTCAAAAAAGATACTGTTAAAATAAATGTATCCTGTTTTGTTGAAATCAATTTTAGGCTAGCATTTAAACTAACTTCTAAGAAAAAAGCCCAGGAATAAGTATATAAGGTAACCAATGTCTCCGCATTACTTTGGTCTGTTCTCTTAAATAATGCTGCCTGTGCAACACTGGTAATTGGCATGTGTGGAAGAAGGAGAAGGTGGAGGGGGAATAGATAGTGTATCAGAATAAATGCACTGTGATGACATTCTTTCCATACAAAGCTTGAAAGATGGCATCTAACATCTTAGCCACATTGGGCGCATCTACATGAGACACAGCACAGTAGCCTAATAACACTGCGCAGTAGCCTGCCAGTCAAAAACCATGGTAATACACTAGTGCACAGTGTTACTGGGCAACTGTGCAGTAAGCATTAAAAAAATGTGCACTGGTGCTACTGCACAGTAGTGCAAGTTACTGCACATTTAGTTAGTACTTCATTAAGCAAGTACTAAACTAAATGAACGTGTAGATGTGCCCATTCTCAGCTGGCTTATGTTGATGTAGCTTCATTGACTCCAGCGTAGCTGCAGGAGCATAACCAGATGAGTACCATCATCTCTTTGTATTCTTCAACATTTAAAACAAACCAAATACCGTGGAACTAATTTTGAAATGCTGAAAATCCACAACTTTTATTAAAGACAAAGGAGAATTATGAACCAGCTAGAGCTGACTGTGATGATAAAATGATAGATAGATTTACTACATATTTCCTAGGAGCTGTGTACAGTACTCTGAGCACTGGTTATAACTGGCCCTGTTCACTCGTGTGCTCTTTTTAAAAGAAATAATTACCATTTTCTTTTACTCTGTGCAGCACTTGTACATTTGCACTGATTATTGATGCTTGTTTTCATGGAGGCTTCTATGATCTCACACAGCCAATGTGAGATTTTGTCTCAGTTGTGTCGATATTTTGCTGGCACTGCAGGCTTGTCTGAAATATCTTCAGTTGCTACCTGCAATTGTCGCAAAGACTGGTGCGAAGCAGGAAACATGCTGTACTTTACAGCAGTGGCTCCAGAATCCCACTGTTCAAGCCTACAATACATTGCTGCTGCCTTGCTTTCACAGCTTAGCTACACTAATAAATTTACAAAAATAGCTCTTCTGAAATAATTATCCCCTTGGATTAAGCTATATGAGAAAAAAGCAATTCTTGTTCTGGAGCAGAGTGTCCACATGGGGTTTATATTCAAATAATTGTTACGAATAATGATTGTGGAATAGTTATTCTGGGAAATTTCCACACGTGGACAAAGCCCCATTCACATGTACTTTCTCTGACTCTGGTGAGGTTGAACTGTTAACCTCTTAAGTCACCTAGGCTCTGTGTATTGGTTTTAAAGTATGTATCATTGAATGGGAGACAGAACATTATTTGATGCAACCGAAAACTTCAGCATGGGTAACAAGTGGATTTGTCCAAGAGAAAGATTAAGAGCCATTGCTTTAGAACTCACCTGGGATTTGAATGGGAGGGAACGAATGCACAACTAACATTTCCTCCTTTCTTTTCCTCTTCTGCTCCTGCCAAGAATATCTGATTCGATTATGCTAGTTACTCCTGCTTTTGAAACTCAGCTGATGCGAGAAAAAGAAGTTTCGAGGCCAGAATGGAGAAAGACATACACTAAAAGATAGGAATTGATGCCACGGTGAGCTGGTGGTCCACTGTGCTGCTTGATAGGGGAATCCCTGGAGTACTCTGGAAGCAGCTCACTTCATTTGAAAGCATTTGATATCTTTAAAATAACTTGTCTCAGGAGTGCTGGTGCGAGGGGGTTCAATCCAGCCTCCCTTGGCAATCAGGATGGACCTGTCTGATCACAAGCCCTTTAAGAAGGGAAGTTTGGAGAAGTTTGCTTTTCCACTCTCCAGTAGAAATCCACTTCCCTTAGTAGCCAAAACAATAAAATATTTCTTGTTCTTTCAGAACAAAATAGGCTGGCTGGGGTCAGCCATCTGACTCCACTACCATATCTGGATATACTCGTAATATCTCCCAGTGCGAAAAGGCTGCCATCTTGCTAATATCTAAGCCCTCATCTAGAAACTTAAAAGCAGGGAGCTTTAGTGAAATAATACTGACTGTTCTGGCTTTAATTGGGCATTATTAAAGAGATCAATAAAGTTCAACAAATCTACTGGAAGTTGTTCAAATATGGCAGGTCTTACAAACGTGAGATACTACAAGAAATAATAATAATTTCATCACTAATAATAGTGATGAAAGAGATCAATACAAATATTGGAAGTTGTTCAAAATGGGAGGCTCATAGAAACTAGAGATGGGAAAAGACCAGCAGGGACTCGGTGGTCCATTTCGGTACAAACGTTTGGCAGTTTGGTCTGAAATGAAATTCTCGAGGCTGCAGAGTGGCCATTAAAGACTCTTTGGCACTTTTTTATCAGTTTGGAGTGAATTGAACCCTAATGCCTGACCAAATTCTAGCGTCACTCATTGCATTTTGTCTTCCTGAACTCCCCTTGCAGTGGTTGGATAAGGTATTTGTTTTCTTTTTCTGTCCCACACTGCTCTGTGGTATTTTGTCCTGTCAGACTACTCCTATATGTTGTTACATAGGTGGATGAAATGATTCCTGATAAAAATACTCCGGCTTGTTTTTCAATTGTAGTTTGTAAAGCATTTTAGGATGAAGGTGTTACATGTAGGATTTTATCTATCGCAGCACAGTAATGTAAAATTGTGGTCTAATATTTTGATCAAAATGTTTCCTTACACACTTCAAGATCAGATGTATTCTAAGAAACTTTTCCCCTACGTTAGCTACTAAAATAATATGCAATTTAATTTTGTAACATCATCTATGGTGTGACAAAATGCAACTGCAACATTATGAATTAATAATAGCATTCTCCCCTAGTCCCAGTTTATTAAATTGTTTCCAGTTGTATCTAGTAGGCTACTACGGGCATATTTGTAGCTTGCATAATAAAATACTAACAGCAAATTGCCTGTGCTGCAAAGGCATATTATATTATCATATAATATTATATTATACTATATTGCATATCGTATACACTGCACTGGATGCTGCTCTTCATGTGCACAGGAGAGATACCAGGTATCTGTCTAGTTTACATAAGTGATGGAGCTTTGCATTTTTCCATAACTGAAATATATTTAAGTGTCTCATTTGACATGTGAAATGCACTTAAGTTAATGCATTGTAGTGTATTTAAAATATAAAGAAAGGGATTAGTTAAATATCAGCGAGGTTTCAAGAGGCGAACAGTCTGAAGCAATCCCATGTGATATATGTCTACGATGTCAAAGGAAGTAATTGTGTTTGTAGAATGAAGGGTTTCTCTTGAGTGATATAGTAGCTTATGGTGTCTTTCCTTTGTAGCTGCCCAAGAGGTGAAGGGGAAGCAATTCTTGAAAAGTTCAAGATATCTGGTTTACTGTGAATGGGCCTAATCTTTCGTGAAACCAAGAACATTTTTGGACACACACAGGATTGAATACTCAAAAGGATTGGAACTTAGTGTTGTGCCAAAGTGAAACTACTGCAGTTGGCAGGAGTTCTGCGCTGTAAATAGAAGACTGATTAAAAGACAACTTGTAAAAAAAAAATCCAGATTTTAATACAGCACATTTTTATTCTAATACATGATGGAAACTTTCTGTTTAGACCTTTTTTGAAGGGGCTTCAGTGACCACTAGATTTTTGTCCTCTTATATTTTGTCTGGCTTAATACTGTATGTTCTAGTAAGATGGGCTTTATTGCCTGTGTTCTTTGATATGTGATTAAGCTTATAGCTTTGAGTGACCAAACATTTTACAGAGTAAAAGTTCTTAGAAACAGTAAACATAACTGATATTTCTGTGTCTTATTTATCAAGCTCTGCACAAGCTCTGAAGGTTGTTGTGCATAATATTGTACAACTTACACTTCCCTGGGAATGCAGCATATATCTCAATATTACAAACCTAAACTTTTGGTAGTGGTATGGATTCTGTCTTTAGATTTTTTTTTTTTTGAGAAGACATGAATGGATGCTGCTGTTAAAAATAGTTGTAATATTCCCATGACTGCTTTCAGTAGAAGCTTTTTTGCTTTTGCTTCAAGAGATAAAAAAAATTACACGGAGAAGGAAATACAAGCCTGAAAGAAGTTGGCAGAAGAGACAGCACTGAAGGAACTTCTAAAAAAATAAACTTTGTACCAAAAATTTGGAACAAAAATAATGGAATAAAGATCTCCTTACTGAGTGTGCGTGTTTTTAAAGGATCTATGGAAATCAGGAAATGTATTTGTATAAGCATGTGGCAGTCCAGCCCTTTCATTAGCATGGTTCCCCCTCTTCACTAGATTGAATTTCACTCGTTTACAAGATGTCGCAAATGTGGAAGGCTGGACTGGTTAAGCAGCCAGTAAAAGGTTAGCTCTTCACTTGCAGGTTACTGAAACTGTTCGACATTTGCTCCTTTGTCATATCAGCAGGCCTGAACGTCCCTGGACATTTTTTTTTATTAAGGCAGATGCTCTCGCATTTTATTAAAAAATAATTTTGGAGCTCAGGGAGAACTAAGGCATCCTAGTTCCCTGTGAAAGGCATTGGCAATTGAACACAACTCCTTGCTGTATTGCCCTCTTTGTGATTACAAGAGTGTTTTTCAAACGTGCTTTTTCCTTTAGAGAAATGAGCATTTTCCAGTTCAGGCTCCACTCATGTACAAATAGCTCTAGGGCAAAGCCTGCTTGCCTTACACTCATTCAACCTCCCAGTTGGAGTCAGTGTGAGCTCTGGGGTTGTCTAATCAAGCTTGCCTAAGCACACAAGTTGCACCTCTTACCAGTATAATGAAAATGGGTCAACTCCCTAATGTGGGCCCAGCTATATTTGCATAAAGGTGCTTCAGAGCAATATAATCATTCCTGCTGGGAGAAGGAAAGAAGCTATTCCACTCCAAGGCACCTTTTTACCAATAAAACTGCATCCACCATATGAGTTGTATCATTTAAGAAAAACCCTCACACCGACTGAAATAGCTATGCCAGCACAAATCCCTGTAGCTCAGGCATAGGAGGTCTTGGACGGCTGTTGTTCACCCCAAATGTTTTGCACAGTTCATGGAAAGTTACCATGTAAAAACGCTTGTTCTTACTTGAGAGCTTGTCAGCTAGTGGAAGAGTTCCTGAAGAGCCTTTGGATATGCATGCTGCTTTCCTTTTTTATAAACAATTACCTTTTTTATTTTAATTTTAGCCTTATTAGTGATTCCAAACTGCTGTAGTTTCGTTGATATTTTCATAACAGACCAGCTGGCTTTGTGGGTTGGATTTTTTTTTCCATTTGGTTATCATATTACTGTCAGTTACTATTTTTCAACAATGCAAAATATTCAGAAATTAAGCGCACTGCTTTATTTTTCTATTCCTCACAGCACTCTGCAGTGTAATGTTTAAATTGTTCCATGTGCAGTTTTTTTTTTAACCATGGCTGACTATGGTCTTCAGTCTCTTCAACAACAGTTTCTTAACATTTTCAATTGTTGAACCGATTTGTTGCGTTTCAGAGATTGTAAAATGAAGCCGTATAAATATATTTATATGATCTGTTTCCATTGCAATAATGTTTGACTCATCTATAGATGTAAATAATACTTAGTGTATCTTTCCTCACAGGCTCAATGCTTAATGCTGATCTGATGTTTGCTAGCTTAAAATATTTATTTGACAGAGCAAAAGAGACCAAAAAAAAAAAAATCTGTCTCAACCAGTTGATTTGTGTCTTTGAGTGCATAATAAAGGTCAGCATTCAGTAGTAATTCTCTTTAGTGATTTTCCGTTTTCTTAAATGAAAATCAAAGAATTATAAAAAGAATTACAGTGAAGCCTGTCTTAAGAGACTAACAAAAGAGGATGCTTAACAGAGATGGTCTAATAAAACGAGGTCAAAATACAGGTGGGACCTTTAAGAGGATACTTTAAAATTGGACTTTAAAACAGGACCTGGTAAGATTCTGGTCCTGCACAAACATGAATCCTATTGGTGTCGAAACTGGGCCTAAGAGACGTCTTGTCACATTCGCTGGCTGCTGAACTGCCCCTTAAATCAATTTACAAATCCCAATGCCAACGGATATATTTTTTTTAACCTACTGCTGTAAGTGACCCCCTAAGACCATGGAAAGGAAACTTGTGAGAGAAAAGCCATGATTTATTTCTGTGTTTTGTTCACTTTTGTACATTTGACAGCACTCGATTTGCTTTGCATCTTGTGTTACCATTGTGCAAGATGAGTCTAAAACATTGTACTCCAGTTGTGGCAGCATGTTATGCTTTGCTTTCCAGCACTGTAAATAACTGTAGATGGCTCAAAGCAGCAGAGACTAACACACGCAGCCAGTTTAATTGTCTCCCTTGATGTGCTAGCCCATTTCCCCTACACATAAGGGAACTGACTGTAAAACCACAAAAGCTGTTATGGTGACCTGGGGCGGGTACAATGCCCCAAACTACTTTTACTTTAAGTTTTTAACTTTATGTTTAATTGTGCCCTGTAAAGAGAAGAAACAAAGCCAATGTAGCAGAAAAGACAGTCTAGTTCAGTGAATGTAGCTGCAGCTTAGGTTTAAAGTTGCCCCGGCATGGCAATCTCAAAAGGACTCCATGTCCCAAAAGAAGACGGTCCAAGTCATTACCCAAGTTCATTTTTAATCCATCTCCAGCTGGACATACTCTCAGTGGGTATGAAAAGCTTTTCAGCGAGAAGGGAACAGGCCTTCGAGGCAAAATACTTGCCCAAATACAGTGATTCAACAGAGCCCTCCTAGACAGCTTTCACCCTGAGCAATCATCTGTATTTGTTGGACCTGTGGTTGAATGAAGCTGCTCAGAGCTCTGATTCACGCTGCTGCAGAAGACTTGTGCACAAAAACTGGTGCTCTTAGGCAGCTGATCTCTGTAGACTCGCCCTCCAATAAGTTGTTTTTTTTCTCTCTTTTCAATCATGTTCTTGTTCAGATAGTTGAACCCAGGGGTGTGTTTAGTTTGTTCGCCATTTATCTCAGTAGACAGAAAATAGCTGCAAAGCACATTAGCAGCTGAAACCATCTGTGTTTAGTGCACTCTTTAGGTAAGGATGACTTTATTGGGTTTTGTGAGGCCCGAGGGAGAAGGATTATGACCTAGTTAATGTGGCTGACAGCGGGTCTGAGGGGCTATCATGCTTTAAGGCGGACTGGGAAAATGAACTGCATTTTGTAGATAGCTGCTCTTCACCAACCCACAAGGATTTCCTATAACGATTCTGGCTTCTGTCTGCAGTAGTAATCCTTCAGCTTTCTTTTGCATAATCCCCTGCTAATGTGTTTTCCCCTTTATTTTTTGCTTTCCAGGACCCTTGAAATAGGATGGTTAGATAAAGCCAAACCCTCCACCCTGGACAGCCAGGAAGAGGGAAACAAGATCTGTGTTTTACCCGAGCGCAGATCCTTATACAATTCTGAACCCGGCACACCATAGACTTCTGTGATGCTGCTATTCAGTATTCATTCTTCTTGCAGGGTCTTTTGACTGATCCTTCCCCTTCTGCCTCAGGTGTTAGTTTCCACATTGTCTTATTTTTCCAGGAAGCTTAGGACATTGGTTTCCTTTTACACAGCACCTGTTCCTCTTTCCTGAGGTAGATGCTAGAGCACTGTGTTCCCCAGAAAGCACTTTGGCGGCACAGCTGCCACAAGGAGACCATACAGAGCTGCCACAAACATATGGTCAGTGCACATATGCTGTACTGACTTGGCAATGGTGGCTGCGGCTGCCGCCCCAGGACTCGACGGCAGTCAGTGTAGACAAAGTCTTGGGGCTGTACTTGCAGAGTCACACTGGTGGTTGGCCACTGATAGGTGAAGCTGGGAGGAACCCCATAAGATGTCCTTTCCTATGGCTGTCATTAGTCCTCCAGAAACTTTTAAACTGCCTGCTGGTGAAAGAGGGAAAACAGGCTGTTTTATCCCAGCCTTATGACTCAAGGCCCTGACTCAAGCAGTGCACACAGCTGTGAGGCCTACGTGGTGTTTGGGAATTACTGCTGTGCTATCGTTTCCCAGACAAAGGAGTTCTCTGTGAACTGACGGGATTTCTGCATTGCAAAATGGGTAATTTGCAGACCACGCTGGTATCCTTGGAGGCAAACGTGGCTCAAGCCCTGAACTCTGGAGGACTCTGTAATCCAAGTTGGCAGCCAAGTGGCTGCTCTTGGAGTTGCTCCGGGGAATATCCTGCACTTTGTGTTTTAGTTTGGGCTAGCTCCACATTTCACTTCGATTACTCATTTTCCTTCTTGCTGGACTTTCCGGACTCCAGTGCTCTGTGTAGCAATGCAACTCCAGTCCTGAAGGGAGCAGGAATTAAATGCTCTCACATGCTAACATTTCTTTGCAGGAGAGGGTTCCAGGGGGTCCAGGATAAAACTAGAGTCGAAATGTGAAAATGTACTTCTTGGGGAGGAGCAGTTGGCCAAATTCAAAGTTCACAGCTACTCTTCCAGTAGGGGGAAACAGATGCTCTTCTCTCTTGGTGCATTCAGTCAATGCAGACACATCTCGATTCCCAGGAGGCCTAGCTGCTGAATGCAGGCATGACAATAATAACAGCAATGATAATATTAATAATAAGAATAATAAACCCTCCTGGCTTTTGCCCAGGTCCATGCTACAAAGTTGTCCTGGCAGAGTGAGGTTGACTAGGAGGTTGTTGATATCCAACACAGCTACCTCTATTGCAGGGGGATTAGCTACGTCAGCAACGGTGTTTGGGTCAATCTAGCTCAAGCCATTCCGGGAGATGGTGTGGGGACAGCTAGAAAACCTTGTGGCCATATGCCGCATATCTAGCACAGTACTGTCAACAGAGGGAAAGTGATACCACTGGATGCTGATAACTCACCTTAAAACTTTGTATATTAGATTTTGGGGCAAGTATTCCTTTTTACATGATTTCATGAAGAACTGCTTGACTTTCCTGTGTAAAAACGAGAGTTGATTTGTAGAGCTTTGTTTATTGTACAAAGACCATGGCAAAGAGGATTTTGAGAAGCTTCAGGAAGTTTAATTCATCGATTCATAGATTATAGAGTCGGAAGGTACCTAATGGATCATCGTGTCTGACCCTCTGACCCTGGCAGGAAAGAGGACCGAGGTCAGACAACCCCAGCCAGGTGATTGTCAAGCCTATCATAGTATCATAGTATCTAGGGTCAGAAGGGGCCTAGAGCAGGCCATCAAGTCTGACCCCCCCACACCCCCCCCCCCAAAAAAAAAAAGAGATGCAGGGGTGCAGATGCAAGTGACCTGTTGTTTTAGCCTCACTGTATTCTGGAAAGTTGTTAGGTAAGTATTTTTTTCCTCCTATCTTATAAAAACATGGCATCTCTTTCTAAGGCACATATATTGCTGCATTAAGGAAAAGGAAACAACGATACTGAAGTTCAATCCAAAGTCCTTTCTTCTAGCTTCTGTTGTAGTAGTCCCTTAATTGCTCTCACTGAAGATGACAAAATGTTACCGATTTAGCTCCTGCTATTCACACGCACACTTTTGCAGGCGAATTCACCTTTAAGGCATGACACTTCTTATGCTTGGTCACAGACCAATACTGAATTTTTGGAGTTTGAAAAATCTCCTGACCGCAGTGTTCAGAGAGAGAAAATGCAGGTCCTAAGGGGAAAAAAACCAAAGCCAATCTTTTTTTTTCAAGCTCGACATCATGAAAGGATTTATGCTACAGATGAAGAGGTAAAACGTCTTGACTGACTGGAGTTATGCACACTTGACAAGTATATCTAGATCATACAGAGACTTCCTCAGCCTGATGAAGAGTTTTTAAACTCGAAAGCTTGCTAATTTTTCCCCCCCAGCTATTTAAGTTGGTCTAATAAAAGATATCAGATTCACCCAAAGAACCTTGTCTGTCTAGATCACACAGGCATTTAGAAATACATTGTGCATAAAAGTGTAGGTGTGCGTGTTGAAAACTGATGCGATGACAGAAACATTTATAATTTAAAAAATGACTTCTTTGAGTTTGCTTTGAGGATCAAGTGGAGACCTAGAAATCCTCTAGTCTGAAGAAAAAGAACGCAGTGAAGATTCAAAAATAAAAACCCAAATGACACCTGGCTAAGAGGGGAGTGTATGTAAAATGTAGAGATTATGCTTTATTTCACCGTAGTCCCATTTGCTTTCACACAACTTCTCACCCGCGTGCTTAAAGGCTTGTGGAAGTGTTGCCCATACGTTGAAGTATTGCAGGGGTTTTGCAACGCACACATTCATCGGCCTTTGCTCACGGCTCCCAACTGTTGCATTTTTGTTAACAATCCTAGGCTGCTTGGTCCTTTTCTTTAAACCTCAGCATTTACAGTCATGCTTTTTGAAGAAAGCCTTGGTTTACATACAACACGAAGTCGCTACTCCCCGTGATGCAGGGCCAGAGCGTAAGAATGTGAAACCCAGACAGGAAGCCTGGAAGAGCCCAACAATTTATTTTCAAGTCTTATTTTTTAATCAGTTTTATGATCAACCCCGGCACACCCAGTCAGGGAGTCAGCCTGGCCGGGACCTCCGGAGGTCATTTACTCCAGCCGCTTGCCTCAGCACAGCGCCAGCCTATCCGATCCATTGTCTCCACTCTGCATAAGGCTACGTCTAACCCAACGCCCGGTTCTCGAGGGGGTGGCACCGGCAGTCCAGACGGCTGGACCAGGTCTTCCACCAGTGCGCTCGTTCAGCCCGCGAGCGCATTGAGCAACGCCAGGCAGGCGTGGTTTCCTCACGACTGCCAGAGCCTTTTGCTCACACTGCTACCCTCTCATTCCTTCGAAAGGACATAAACTGGGCCTTCGCGCCTGCAAAATGGCACCATTTCCTGGGCGGCCCACACAGCTCTGACCCCGCCCCCAAATTGGAATCACGTGATTGTGCCTGCTCCCTGGGGACTACAGCTCCCAGTATGCAGTGCGCCGAGCGCGGGGCGTGCTGGGAGCTGTAGTCCCCGGGGAGGAGGCGGGTTGCGTGCTCGGGGCGGGGCTGAGCTGGCCACTCCTTCCCGCCGTGCCCCAATCCAAAATGGCTGCGGCGGGCGCACTGCGGCGCGGCGCTCTAGCTGCCGCCGCCTCCCCTCTCTATGGTCAAGAACGGGCCCTTCTGGCCTCAGTCTCACGCCTGCCCGCAGCGAGCCACCGCGACGCTCTGCCCTTCTCCTCAGCGGGCCGGGAGGACCGGCTGGATGATGGAGGCGCCGCTCGCCTTCGCCTTCGAGGACTCGCTCTTCGCCCCCAGTAGGGACCGCGGCCGCGGCGGCCCCCGGGGCCCGGCCTACACCGCCAGGCGCTGCGAGCCCCGGGTCAGCGCAGGGCCGCCGGGGCGGGGGCTCTGAGGGAGGGGCCTCCCCTCTGGGGCTCTCTTAGTGCCAGCCCTTCCACGTGCTGGGATGGAGCAGCAGTGTCATGAGGGGGGAAGGCGAGGAGGGGCGGTGTGCCTGGGAAGGGCAGGGCAGGCCCGGCCCGGCGGTGTCGATGTGTGGCTGGCTGTAGAAAAATGCAGTAAAGAAGGGGTGGTGTCGGCATCTTACAAGTAGCCAGTGGCTGTCAGAGTCACAAACAGGCCGAGAACAGCAGGCGTAAAGCAGTTAAAAACAAAGAGCCATTGAACTAGGAGGACTGAAGGGTGCCTGCAACACGTCCCTCGGAGCCCGGCGCGGCTTGAACCGTCTGATGGGTCAACTGGATGGGAAGCAAAGTAACCCGTGCATTTCTTTACGCACCGAGTAAACTTACATTTGTGGAGGAAAAATTCCTCTCCCTTGCCTTCTTGAGCAACCTTTTTGCTCAACCCACTAGTTCCCCAGTCCAAGGGTTTGGGATAACACCATGAAGCTCCCTCTGGCTTTTCTTGGTGTCCGTCAGGTTGAGGGGCCCTGCCCTGCTCCAGCCGTGGCTGCAGGGGCCTTGATCATGGTGGGAGGTGGCAGCGGTCTGTCAGGGAAAGGCGGAGGAGCGCAGCGTGGAAGATAACCAGCTGGTCCCACTGACCCACAGCACTGCCCCAGGCAGAAGGGGAAGGGATTGGCTTCTTGCCGCCTCGGGCTTACTCGGAGGGCAACGGGGCAGGCACACGCGAGCAGATACGGCTACCAGAAGTACCAGCAGAGTCTGCCTGAGCGGATTGGCCCTTGTACTGTCTGTGTTTGCAGTTAGCTCAGTGTTAGCTTTGGGCGTGCCTCTTGTGTGCTTTTAGGCTCCATGCTACCTTTTTATTTTAGTGATGGAGATTTTAAGTATATGGCACACCTGGAGGGCCAGTGTGGCAAGTCAGCCACTCAGTTCAGTCCACAGACAGTTTTTTTCCATTAGTTGTTTTCACAGTAGCCAAGCAAAAAAAAAAAAAAAATCATTGGTTCATTTTCATGCTTGACTGTTTTGTTTTACATTTCAGTGGTTCTGCGAGGCATCTGACCGCAAGGATGACGTTGAAATTTTGACAGCCAAGAAATTCTGCGGTGATCTGGCCTACCGGCAGCAAGCCTTTCAGGTGCCTCCCTTTCCCAGTTCTAAGCAGGCTCGTAAGGCAAAGTGCGATCTTACTCTGTACACGGAGAGCTTTGTTTCTGTGGTCCTTGAGGCAAATAGATAGGACTTAAAATAGATAAGCCCTTAAGTGGGTAGGGCTCCAAACTTTAAATGGAACTGACTGATTTAATGATTTCTTTGCCTCTGTCTTCTTAAGTAGGGACCAGAACAGCAGCCTCCCTGCTGGGCCCCCCTCGGGCCCCGGGAGAGGCATGTCTGGGCC
>JAGPOW010000261.1:18197617-18232092 GCA_030014935.1 Caiman crocodilus
TGGGGTCATCTGACCCCGGTGCTCTTTCCTGCCAAGGCAGGGGGTCAGACTAGATGATCTGCCCAGGTCCCTTCCGACTCTAGCTACTATGATACTATGCACGCTCTACCTGCTAGAGAAAGCTTTGTGGCTAGAGCAGCGATTCTCAGGCAGGCATACAGAAGCACCCTAGGGTGCCAGGAGATCCTTTCAAGTGTGCTGCAGGGGCTTATGCAATATTTAGCACTGTTAGGTGTGAATTACAGGCAGGTGTCTGTACAAGATAAGCCACAAGATTTCAAATAGGAAATAGGAGTCTAACAAAGTTGAACGATTGGGCTAGAGTACGAGTTACTCAGGGCTACCTCCCTTGTTTGCTAGAGGGGATAGGTCCCAACAGCTCTAACGGGTCCTGCTCAGGGCCAATCTTGCTGTGGCCTGCCCACTTGTTTCTGGGCTAGTTGCCCACATTCTCACCCACCATGCCTTGTTGTTATAATTAATCAATCAATGTTAATTAGGCAGGAGGCTGTCCATTTCATTGTCATTTCATTGCCTGAATGCCAGGGGACACCATCTGCAGCCTCTTACACCACAGCCCAAGCCTTGGAGATAGCACCTAGATAGTCTCATAAATCACTGGGCCCCAGAATCCTCCTATTGAACCCCACCTGGATTCCTCCTCTTAAGCAGCCTCTTCCACCCTCATACCAGGCTCCCTGAACTGATCCCCCTTCAGGTGTGATCCCCCACTGGGACCTTTGGCTCACTAGCCCTGGCCCACTTCCAGGTCAGTCAGAGCCCCAGGCCCTCAGCTCTTGGGCATCCCTTGCGGTGGGCCCCGGCCCTTCGACCCTTCTGGTCATGGCCCCAGCATGGGCCAGTCAGGGAAGTCCACACAGGCCTGAGTCTATGGCCCTTACTCTTTCACCATGGGGTCCACCTTCCTGACCCTCCAACAAGGGGTACCCCACCCAGGTTTGGGGGCTAGGGGTTAAGGCACCCCAACCCACCTTTCACTGGGGTGGTAACTGGCCTGGCATTTCCTGGGGGCTCCCACACCACTGAGAGCCCCAGCAGGGTTTAGTTTTAGGTCAGGACCAGGAGCCTCCTAGCCATCCCCTACAGCACTTCCCTTACCTCCAAATGAGACCAACAATGTTGTTACCTAGCTTCCAGTTGCAGAACTGCCCTGTTTATATAGGCAGCCCTAGGTTCAAAATGGCTGCCCTCATCAGGCACCTGCTGGCTGCTGCCTTCTGGCCCTTAAAGTGGCAGGCACCAACAGTGCCCTGCCATAAGGTCCTATCACCTTCTGGGTGGATTGCTGGTGAGTTGCTCTTAATTCTGCCTGTCACAAGCATTCTGTTTGTTTTTGTATTAAATAATGAGGTATTTGGAGAGAGAGAGGCTAGCAGTACTCTATATAGTCTACTATAGGAATATCAATGATATGGCTGGTGGGACCATGTCATCCTGCCCTGGATGCTGCTCCTGGATCCCAGGGCAGTCCTACAGGCTACATGTAGCACTTGCCGGACTGCCCATGTGTTCAGGGCTTGGGCAGCCCCAACGTGGCTGCTCCGGGAGCTGTGCAGCATGCAACACCTGCCGCAGCCAGCCTGGGACCCACACCACATGCAACTGGTCTGGCATCCACATGTAGTGCAGATCCCAGACTGGCTGGACTTGGCATCAGGTGCAGTGTGGGTCCAAGCGTTGGCCCCCTGGGTGCTGGAATCTGCCATCCAGGGAGGGAGGTGGTCTGTTGGCAAGTTCTGGTCCAGGGACTGGATCTGTGCTACTCATCTAGCCTGCGGAGCCAGATGAATTCGACAACCCTGGTCTGATGAGAAGAGGGGAGTGGGGAAGGGGAAAGACCTAAGTTCTAGTCTCTGCTTCAGTACAGACTAGCTGTGAAATACTTACATGCTAATTGGAGCCCTAGTGAGTGCCCTAATCACCATGATGTACAGTACTATTGCTTAGACTCACCTCTCTGGTCCAAGGAATGTTAAATCATTCTCTGCAAAGTGGAGCAGCCCCAACAGGAGCCATTTAGAGCAGCCTACCCTAGAGTAACCTCTCACTTGGTGATTTAGGGGATTTACTTGAGAGGTGGTAAAATCAGATTGAGATCTCCTTGGTGAGAGGAGAGATTTAAACACCAGTCTCTCTCTCCTGGCATTGGCAGCTTAACAGCTGAGCTACTGAGTAAAAGGAAGGTTCTCTGGTTGTCCCTTGTGTGGGGCCTGGTGCAGTTGACCCAGGCCCCTTGGTAAGAAAAGGTGCCTTGTGTTTGTGAGCCTGAAGGGGAGGGAGATGGAGGAGCATGGCATACATACTCAGCATCAGCAAGACTTAGGCAGTTCCAGGCATGCCCACAAGCAGACCTGTGCATGCCCAGACACTCTTAAGATCCTCTAGACTTCATTGGTAACCTAGCAGTAGTTTTGAGGCTTGACCTGAGTCCTCCTTGTGCGGTCTTCAGATAACCTGTGGTCTTCAAATCCCTTCTGGTTGTAGCTTTTTGTCCTTTTTATTATTATTTTACTCCTGCTCAGCCCTGTTTCCCGTTGCTTTTTCATTTAACTTTTACTTTTGCAAACTGCCTTCTAGAAAGCTCTGGCTGAATATTCCAGCTGTCTGCTGCTGTTACCTCCCAGTAATAGTGCGATGAGAAGAGATGTCCAAGAGGGCCAGGCTCGGTGTTTAGCTCACCTAGGAAGGCAGCAGGAGGCTCTGGATATTGCAGAAAAACTGGTTAGTTGTGCATCCTTTCCCCCATACATAGCCAGGCTCTGTCCCCTTTCTGCATATGCCATTCTTCATAAAAAACTTTCTTCATTTATTAGACCCCTCTGTGAGCTCAGTGCTTGGAAGGGAGGTGTTACTGTAGGTATGTGCTTTCTTTGGAAACCGAGGCATTGCTCCACAAAGCTATTGCAGCTCACTCACAGTGTGGGCAGGTAGTCCTGGAGAGGACTACACACCCTGCTCTGTAGGCCAGAATTAACATAATGGGATAGTGGCTGCAAGAACAGAGATGGTAAATGAACAATTAGTATCTTCGTGTCACAAGTGTCACTCACAGTTTATGTTCCACTTTTATTTCCAAATGTTCACTTCCCAAACTGACCCCCAAAGAAGTATCTTCCCCCAAGAACAGTTCTGACTCCAAAAAGGAAAATGTTCCAGAGACTGTGGACACCACTGCTAGTGCTGATTTTATATAAAAGTTACTTTCATACAGCTAAGGTGGGCAGCATATGAAACGCTAAGGCAGATAATTCAAGGCTCAGCCTGTCTTTCAGGTTGGTTTGAAGCACCCCCCAGGGAAATCCATTCAGCCAATAGTTTATATCATTTTATCCTAATGGGTTTAGCAGAATTAAAATATTCTGGACAGTTTTTCCAAAATTAATTGGATATCATAAAAAAGCTGCCTTGGGAGAGAGTTGTTTATCACTTGCTCAGAAAGTTATTTCCATGCTACAGAGGACTGAGTTCTTTCTGATATTGTCTTTTAATCTGCTATCTTTTGTTTCTAGAGGAACTGGGCAACTAACACAGATCATTTAACAACTGTACTCAACCTGCAGTTTGCCATATACTGTAATCTGGACAATACTGAGGAAATGATCACATGTCTACAGCAACTAATCTCTTTGCATACTTTTAACCCTTGGTATTGGAAGTTACTTGCTGAGGCTTACATGAGCCTTTTGCAGACTCCGTTGTTCATTTCAGAAATGAAACTCAATCAGTGCAAAGATTTTGCTGCAAACAACCATGTTGTTGAAACCTCATCAGGAAAGGAAATTAGCTTTCAGTGTCCCAAACTGCACAGCTGGGAAGAAGATTTTCAGTCAAGATGTGCTACAGAGAGAAAGGATGGGGACTTTGTATTGTGTAGTGCTAACCAATCAGGACAAGGATCTTTTTGTACTGTGGAAGAATCGAAACCACAGAACAAAGTGAAACATGCCACCTTTATGTCCTGTGGACAGGAAGCACTGAAAGATGTTGGGATAAAGGCATGCGCCTCCTTTGTTAGAACAAGGTAACTAATTACATAATTAAAGGCAAGTGTTATCTAGGCTTGGGGCCTGAACACACGATACATTTACATTGGTTTAATTTACATCAGTTTTGTACACCAGTGTAAATTACACTGAATTTGGGAGAGGATGGTTGAGCAACTATCCTATGTTTGCTGCAGGTATTTAGGAGCTGTTAAGCACCTTGCTTGTATGTGGAGGGAAAGAAGCAACTGAGCAAACCCCAGGATAATCTGCAGAAACACTGTGCACATATTGGTTGTAACCAACACCAGTGTAGATTTACTCTTCATTTTTCCAGATTTAAGTAAGTTGCACCAGTTGTAGAGCTGGACATTATTTGCAGTCTGCCTTAAGATAAGTTACATTTTAAAATTAGTGGTGTAAGTGTGTTGTGTGTCCCTGGTCTTGGTTTAAAGCATTGGTTCACCGGCTTAAAATATCTGGGAACCACTCGCAGCTCTCACTTCCTTGTGGACCAGAACACATCCTCATCACTGAGACTTTTAATTGAAAACATTCTAAAGGCACACGAGACCTGATGTTCACAGAGCGACCACAGGTTGCTTTGTACTCCATGGACTGAAGTTTGGGCAAACTGGTATAAAACAGCTCTCCTATCAACATTTTGCAGTGGCAATTTAGAGATTACCTCTACTGTTTGAAACACAAGTGTGGTAACATTTTATTGTGGGATGACAACTGGGACATGGAGCTCACCAGCCTGGCTTTGCTGTGTAAAATGAGTTTGATGCAAAAAGAAAACCACATATTTTAATGGGAAGGGGGAAGTAAATTCATTCATGGCTTTTGGGTGTTTGCTTTAGTTCCCTAAGATGTTGGTACTGCTCAAGAATTCAAAAAATGTAAGTCTTCTCAGTGACATCCTTTAAAGGGGTGTAAGTTGTACTTTAAAATACTTTTTAAAGTAATTTTATTTAGAAGCTTTCCTATATTTACACTGAAAATACTGTTGCTTTAATAGTACTGCTCCTTTTAGTTTGGGAATTCAGGCTCCAGCAGTTGAACTTCTCAAGAATGTGGGCTAGCCAACCTCCCTCCTGGGATTACAGCCTGCATTATTTGGTTGAAGCTTAGATACTTGAGAGAGAATTTTAATAATACGCCAATTTGCATAATGGATGAGGCTGAAAAATAAGTCCTGTGACAGTTGACTGACAGGAGTGCACTGAAATGTGTCAGCATTTCTCTCTCCCTTTTCTTGCTGCCACAAAAACAGAAACCTATACCTAAAGCATAATCTTTGAAAGAGCTAAATGGAGCCTGGTTTTTGTCAGATGATTTCTGTCCTTGCCTTTCAGAAATAATTTGTCGGTGAATATGTTAAAGCCATATTGTGGGCTTTTAAAGTGTTTACAGTGAATGCCTTATAACAGATGAGGTATACCCATCCCTCGGCGGTGGTAAAAGTGGATTGAATAATTTATATTTCCAACTGTGCTAGAGTTAAGAGCAGGTGACTTTCAATTAAGTTCTAGAGGGGCTTGGTGGATCGAACACTATTTGGGATATTAAAACTGCATTCAGACCAATACTGTTTTGTTCTGCCTGTGTCAGTCTGTTCAGTTTCAGTTACTTAGAAACACCGATTTGCCCTCGTCGTGTACAATTCTTCTGAATGATATGTATTTTTATTCCCCATGCCATGTACCATCATGTGTCTCCTAGTAAAAATTAACTTTCAGGTTTTTTCCCCTGGAAAACTATTTGCCAAATTCACAACTAGTTTTGGTTATCTTGAATCTGCCTTTTTTGACTATATATTTGGCTAAAAAAATCTCCCTAGTTCTATTCTGCACTAAACTTTTTGATTTTTCTTTTCCTAAAAGTCCTGCCTCAAAATATAACTGAGCTAAAGTAACAAAAAGAAAATCTTTTGTAAATAAAGATAATATTGGAGTTGTTTTTTAAATTATATTCAGCACTTAAGTACAGGCTAAAGATATTAGATATCCCCTCTCCTGAAGGCTCTCTACAGTAGTTGTTTGAGTTCCAGTCTTCAACATGCTACTGTTTTCTGTAACTGGCCTTTTGAAGAAATGGGTTTGCCCAGTCAGTTTTGTGGGTGCCAGAACCCACCCTGTAAGTCATGATACTAATTCTGCAGTACTTCCTTTGAAGCAGTAACTATTGGGAAAGATTGTTGAACCACATCCCAGCATTAGGTATTGTGGGTTAGATAACTCCAAGTCGAATCTGCTGCTTTTTCTTAAAAATAAGTTCCTAGCTTTTATGGTAAAAAAAAAAAAATACTTATCTTTATATGCAGAGATGAACCCTGCTGTCTTCTGGAGTTTTACATTGAGCGCATAACATGTGCTGCATGTAGCATAACCTGCAAAGTGTGTAACGGGGACACACTTCCTGTGCTGCCCTGGTCAGCGTACCGTTGAAGAAGACAATGTAAAAGTGTGGGCATTTCATTACCTGTTTAATAATTTAAAAGCTGTCACCTCTTTGAACTGACTTTCTGCTTTCAGACTTTTACTTCAACTTGCGCAGTTACAACAGTCTTCTTTCGCTTTGGAGAATAATTTACGAGTTCAGC
The DNA here is from genome assembly GCA_030014935.1 of Caiman crocodilus. NCBI lineage: Eukaryota > Metazoa > Chordata > Crocodylia > Alligatoridae > Caiman > Caiman crocodilus. The sequence goes on from JAGPOW010000261.1 coordinate 18,204,227, forward strand.
GAGAAATAGAAGACCAAGTAAAATCCTTTGGTTTAAAGGAAAACTCCTTGCTGTTGATTACTGAGGTGAGGGCACATGTCATTTTCAGATAAGACTTTTTAGCAATGTTTCTCAACCTTTTTAGACTTAAGGCACCCCTCAATAGACTTGAGCCTCCTCCCCCCCACCTTGGAAAATATCAGCTCTGTTTTCACTTAATTTTTTACTACAGAAAAAACAGTACAGCACTTCTCCTGTTGCAAAGAGTTCAGGAAAACCATGATGGGTCAGAATGCTTTTAACACTGCGGATTCCTATTTGAAATCTTTAGGTTTATCTTATGAATCATGTTCATACACCTAGCAGTGCTAACATGGTGTGGCATCCTGTGGCACCCCCAAAAGGATCTGAAGGCACCCCAAGGTGCTGTGGCATCCTCACTGAGAATCTCTGGTTTATAGATACAGTGCAGGCACACTTAAAAAGTGTCCTGGTTTTTTGTGGGCACCAGTTTTATTTAAAGAGAGTGCATGAAAGAGAATTGCAAACATGAAGCAAACTGAGAACATGTGGAAACAAAGATAGTTTTATTCAGAAATCTAACTCCTTATTTAAAAAACAAACAAACAAGAACAAATGGAGGCTTTTCTGAAGTATTCTTTACTTTTAGTAGTAGTGTTTCGTGGGCTGGGCCCTGATATAAATTATTGCAGAAGTTTGGAGAAAATATTCCATGTCTGTGATCAGAGAGGTTAAACCGAGGCAGCGTGAGGGATACAAATCCTGTCTTTCAGCTCTAGAATAATACTACCTACATAACTTGCTCTCGCCTACTGAGGTCAAGAGGAAATCACTTCACAGACAGACCTTTAAGAGGGCTGACTCTGACCGCTAGAGGGCAGTGACATGCAGATTTGTTATTACAAACTCACTGGGAAAGTGTTTTCTTGCACCTGCTTGACTGCTGTTTTATCAGGAAACCAGAATATTGCTGCTGCTGCCAGCTGTGTTTTATGCTTGAAGTTAGTAATGTGGCTTTTCACTTCAGTTTGGGAGCATATATCCCAGCGCTGCAGCACGGCCAGGAACCAAGAGGAATCCTGCAACTCAGACACATGGGCTTTTGATGTCCCACACTTATTGTAAAATGCAGTAGAATAACAGCTGGAAACCTTATGTAGAGCCAGTACCATCCCTGTTTCAATTTGTAGGCATGTGTTTTTATATGGGTCTGTAACGAGATTGTATTCCTGTCTCTCTTCCCTCTTTATTTCATTTGCAGGTTATGGGAGGGGATCTCATTCCAGAAAAACTGAAGGAGGACTGTCAGGGAGAGGTGAAGTGTATGGAGGCCTCAGCACTATCATCCTTGGTAACTGCATCAGCCAAAGAATTTGAAAGAAAATGGTTCAAGAAGCTCCCAGACAGTTTGTGTCATTTAGATTGCCCAGCTGTAAGCACCCCATCCTAAGCAGTTTAAAGGCGTTTTTTTAATTTATTCTCTTTTCATCAAATGACAATGGAATAACTTGGAATAAAGCCAATAAGATGTTGTTTTTAAAGTAAAGTGACATTATTTTTTTAAAAACAAATAGGCTGCATTTCCCATCTTTAGTCCCTTTGTGTCCTTTCAGACTTTTTTCTATCTGCACTACTACATTTACAGTTTCAGGAGATAAAATGGAACTGGAGTGAGTGACACTTAGCCTTTAAAGGAGCTCTCAATGTGAACACTAAAAATCTTAACTGGTGGGTGCACTTCACACATGATTTCGTTGCAGCTGTGATAGCATTGTCCTATGCTCAGTAGCAGGGGTGTTAAACATACAGCCTACAGAGCCGGGTTGTCCAGCCCACAGACTTTTGCCCTGACCCTGCCTGCACTGAGGGCTTTCTCAAGTGCCTAGCCAAGAGCAGCAGTGCTGGAACCCCAGCTATACCATGGGAGCAAGCCTGGTATTGTACGTGCTTGGCTGTCACTGGTTGAACAAGCCGTGGTGCTGGGCTTATTCCCACAGTGCTGCTGGAGTTCCAGTGCTACTGCTTTCACCTGCTTGGCTGCCAAGCGTCTGAGCAAAAGTAACGGGAGCCCCAGCAGTACTTTGGGAAGAAGCCTGCACCACAGTTTGCGGTACCCATCCTGGACCAGCTCTGCCTGGTGCTGCATGTGGCACAGGTCTGGACTAGCTGGCATGCAGAGAGGGGTGGAAGTGTCCATTGGCCCAATCTGGTCTGTGGGGCCGTTCATTCAGCTGGTGGACTGGTCCTGTGCCATTCCTCTAGCCCATGTGGCCAGATGTGTTTGACATCTGCGCTCAATAATGCATCCAGCCTGGACTTCCCTCGATCTGGTTTTATCTTGCAGCACTTAGAACTGAGAAATTAGTAATTTTTTTGTATATATATATTCAACATATTTTTTAAATTAAAACATTTACTATTTCATTCTACACAGAAAGCTTCATATTTGCAAGATCAAAAATCTGGGAATCTCAATTTATTTGTTAAGTTTAGTATATTTCCAGTAAGAACAAGTTTACTGTTTGTCTGATCATTTAATGGTAACTTCTCTTCCGGTTTACACAGGTCTCTGTGTCTGTGTTCTCTTTACTTTCCCAGTGTCACTGGTTTGTAAGGAGCAGAGACACTTTCAAGACCTGCCGAAACACACCAGAGGAAATGCAGGCAGCAGTTCAGTCAGAAGGCACTGACACGGCATGGTTTGGGCTTGTTTTGTGCTCTGCTTTGTCTGACTTCCTAAGTTTAACAGAGCTGACACTCCAGGCAATCAAGGCAGACTTTTACTTTTGCTAAAAAAATGCATTCCCTCAGAAACTCTGAATGTATTTGTGTGTTGTTAACTTTCGGTCTGGTAGCGCTAACCATAATTTTGCCCTCTTTGTCTTTTCCTCAGGTTTTGGTTGCTTTCTTTTCCATGTACTAAAGAATACTGAGGCTTTTAAAAATGAATTCACCAGACTCTAGTCTGCCATTTGTAAGCACCCTTTGTCTGCTACTTTTAAATGGAGTCTAAAACAACTATTCCAATTTCCTTTTTGTAATACTCAGTGACATATCATTCTGTACTCAGTGAACAGAAGTTGTAGGGCTTTACCAGAAAAAAATCTTGCTCCCAGTCGCATCAAATTATCTATAGTGAGTTGACAACTTAATGCAATTAAACCACATCCTGGTCAGCTCATTATGAAAGATGGTGGGTTGGCAAACATACTTGGATGCCTGTTTAACATGTGTACATGTCAAATAGTGGCTTCATTTTAGTTATGCAAATTCATTGCTAAGGGGAAATAATAGCCTGCTGTGTATTAGGTCTGCAGTGCACTCCCCCTGTAAAGACATCCTTTATATGACAAGCTGGCTGAGTTGGCTTCACAGTTGTAGAAAGCATGATTCCCACTAAAGGGCTGGGGCAAAGGAAAAAATTTACCGCATGTTGCTGCTTCAGTGGCTTGCGTACAGTGCCCAGGCTATGGTCAGGGGGGGCAGGACCATTTTTTGTGCAATTGCTCCTGTGAGTCAATGTTGCCTCTCTGCAATTGTTGACTATCTTGTTCCTTCATTCACCCCTTTTGCAGTCAGAAAGGCTAGTATTGCTCATGAGTAATCGGCATGTTCTCAAACATAACGATCTAGTTCCATTCACATAGGCTAAAATTATGGCATTTTTTCAGAATGATAATACCTCATATTTTGTATGCAATACTGCTGCATGAAATGGGCCTTTTTTTGCAACAAGACCATGCTGGTGACTCATATTCAGTGTACAAACCACTATTTTCCTCTCCTGAGTCCTTTAGAGACTTGCTTCCTAGGCACTAAGCCATTATATCAGTGCTCGTTTTAATACAAACATTTTGCTAGCTCTAGTACTTTACAGTTATAACTGATTACTCTGCAGTAGAGCAGGCAAAGCCAGTGCTGGATAGCCGACCCCATAAATCAGTGAAATCCCCAGAGGCAGTCTAAGTGCCATGCAAAAACTAACAGAAAATACATGAGATTGATCTGGCATGGCACTAAGGATGGTTTGCACAGTTAAAGTCTCCATAAACATTGTGAGAAAGAAGACTGAAGACAAATGGGTAATATAGAAGGTCCATTTTGAATCCAGCACAAAAGCTCAATTGAGCCTTGGCATTAATGGCATTGAAAGGGTGCAGCTCATTAATTTAGATGACAGCTGAACTTGAATGTCAAATGAATAAGACTTCAATATTGATGAAAAACAGTAATGAGTGAGTTTATAATTGCAGCAACATATTGTGCCAAAAATCCTGAACAGGCTCCCACAAGCTAAACTGGCCAATGATCAAGGAAACAAGTAGTTACAAGCAGCTGCAGAAATGACCCAACCATTGAGAAATTCAGAGGAGAAAGACATGCTATTTCCATTTGCTTGATGGGAAATGCTCACATTAGCACCACCCTGTGATGTCAGAAACTCTGCATCAGCGGTTTTCAATGTAGAGGTCCATAGACTGCGCCTAAGGGGTCTGCGAAAGCTATGATCAAAGTATGTGAATACCCACACTAACAATTCACCTCCATTTTAAATTTCCAAAGGGGTCCGCACTTCCATTTTAATTTTTTTAGGAGTCTGCAAATGAAAAAAGGTTGAAAACCACTGCTCTATACCAATGTTAATGTTTTGGTACCACAGGTAGTTGTAATGTTTGCCATACGATAGAGCTGTTGTATTCAGACAGTGGCTGTCTACATACCAATAAACAGCAAAAAGAAGAATTGTAGATTAAGTTTCCATGCAGCAGTCACTTTCAGACCATCAGATCGAGGCTTTCCACGCAAATGAAGATAACACCATAAAAATAATTAGAGTTGTGCATCAGTTCAGTCTTTAGAAAACTCCTCATGTACTTCTCAAAGATACCTTGTTCCTCTGAGGCTGATTGGATAGGCAGAACGCTATGATCAAGCCTTAATTTAGAAAATGTTTTGTAAAATTAAGTTTGTGTTTTACAACAGTGCTCTTCAAATGGGGGCATATGGTGCTTTGCCAAGGAGCATATGTCATGTTACTAATGGTGGTGGAGGTTTTGTTGGTCAATGTGTGGTGAGTATTGACCAACATTGGCGGGGGGGTCAGACTAGATGGCCTGCGCTAGGCCCCTTCTGACCCTAGGCACTATGAAACTATGAAACTATTGGCATTGCTGAATATTGACATTAGTGTTGACGCTCTTCCTAAAGAACGAATGTCCTGAGACACGTTGGGTCAGCAAAATACGGCTCATGGATTGGATCTAGCCTGCCAAGTGAATCCAGCTGGCCTGTGGTGGGTTGCTTGGCCCTGCCTGACCCAGGCACGGCAGGTAGCCTGGGCTGTGGCACCTGCAGCAGGTCCTGCCACTTCTGGGCATAGAGGTGCTGCCTGGCATGGAGCACAGCCCCCTGCCCCAATCTTCATGGGTGGCTCTCAGACACACTGGGAGCTGTAGTCCATGGGGGTCGCACAGCAGCCAGACTTGGCTTCCAGGCAGCCCCCTTGGCAGTGGCTTGCTCTTGACCCCAAACTGCAGCTGCTGCTGCTGCCCCGGCCCCGCTGCCCAGGCACCCTGACCCATCTGCCCTGAACCCATCATGGCGGGTGCTGGACAGGGGATGTGGGGTCTCCATGGAGACTGCCCTGGGATGCTTGCAGGCAGGGCACGCTCACCTGGGCAGAGGGGATGGAGCCATGGGTGGGTGGGGAGAAGTATCCGGGAGTGGGACAGGCGACTAGGGCTGGGATTGCAGAGCACTGACAGCACTGGGCTGGGGCCTGGGGCACAGCCGCAATCCGCTCCTCACACCTCTCTGCGACATGCTGGTCCTGCGGGCAGGGGTCGGCTACGGCCCGTGGAACCAGTGCCTGTCAAAGGGACGTGCAGGGAGCAGATTGTGGTTCCAACCCCATGCTGCCATCTGTTGAAATATGAAAACAGTTGATCAACTTTTATCCCAATCCATTAGGGGTAGGATAAAAGCAATTAACTTTTAATTTGCAGGTTAAAAAAGGACCCCTGTAAGGATAGCTAAGCACTGGGACCAACACAGGTTAGGTAAGGAGGTTTTTGGAAACCCTTTCATGAAAGTTTTTAATAAAAGGTCAGACAAACAGGTATCAAGTATGGTCTAGGTATACTCATTCCTCACAGCTGAGGGACAGACTGGAATAAGATGACCTTTCCAGGCCCATGGTTGATGTCTCATCAGGAGACATGGGGTAGGAAATGCCAGAATAGAATGAAATTGGTGCGACACTTTGAACTCACGGACTCAGCAATTTGAAGCAGGTATTTGGTTTTAAGAAAGTTTGCCACAGGAATGACAGGTCTAGTGTGCCCACATTGTAGCCGACCAGGAACAGTTACTTCAAGTTGGTAAGTCAGATGCCCAATATTTTTAAAAGACCAAAGCTTGATCCCCTAATGATCTCATGCATTGGCTATACAGTAATAACATTGCTGTGTTCTTATTTTAAGAACAGTATTTTATGTAATGTAACTGTGACTGTCTGTTGGCAAGCTGCAGGTCTGCATGGTGTTCCTGTACTCCTTGTGTCAGTCAGGATGCCATTTCCTGGTTGGCTGTGCTCAGCTTATTATTCTATATCCCCCGTATCTCACAACAGAGAATTGCCTATTAAGCTACTCAGTTACCAGGAAGGACCCCCAAATCTCTGAGAGAAATCAGAATCCGATAGACCCATCTCCTCAAAAACCCCAGGGAAAAGAGACAAGACTCCCAACAAGCCCTGGAGGTCAATGCACTTGAGCTTTGTTGGACCAAAGGGGGAAGCAAGTCCCAGAAGGAAAGGCTCCCCATTGTGTGTTCTGCCACCAGTGACCTGCTGTGGTCCCTTGCATTTCAGTGGTACCCAAAATGTCCTGCTGTGGTCCCTTGCATTTCAGTGGTACCCAGTGTCCTACTGTCCCCTTGCATTTCAGTGGTACCCACACCAAGCATGAGTCAGGAAGAGATTTGTGTATAAAAACTGGCACCATGTGTTGCAACTGCAGTGAATCCATAGCAGTTCGCAGTCTTTGTCAGTCATGGACCAGCATCCAATTGTTCTCCGGGCTGGACAGACTCTGGAAGCAAAACCTACATCACCCAGGGACTGCCTTATTGATAAGTGCCTATATAGCACCTAGACCCCACTGGACCCCGGTGGTACCACAAGCTCTCTGTAACTAAGGCTACATAAACAGCCAGCTTCATTTGTGCTCCCTGAATTACAAAACTAGTGGTGAAAAATATATTATTGACCTGCTTAGCGCACCTGAATTTAAAGTGTCGACAGAACGTGAACCACTCGACGAGGCCAGGGGAATGGATGAGCTTAATTTTGCTCCTATTGATTTGAGACAATAATTCTAATGTTATGTTCCGACTGCTTAGAAACAAATCAAGTTCCTGGAAAGAGGATCACAAGGTGCACAAGAGGCAAGGAATACAAAAACTGATTTCAAAAGGAAATTTATAAAATGTTTGCTGTGTACAAAGCTGTTGATGAGAGTTACATCTGTATGCAATCATTGTATGCTGTAGCCTCAGTATATAATAATACCATGAACACTGAAGGTAGAAAAGGCCTCTTAGATTGTGGTTCCAGGTCAGTGAGTGCAGGGTTGTTCCCTGTAGTACTTTTCCTGGCATTTTGCCTGTTTTACTACTTTATGTGCCAAATGATGCAGGCATCATGGGAGATTGTTCTGCCTATCTCACTGTCAGAGAATTTCCCAATTCCCAGATGAATTTGATTTCATCATGCTCCTCTCCTTCTAAGTAATTACACCTCTGCCTTGGTGTTTACAGCCTGCAAATGCTTGAAGAATTTACTATAAAACTCTATTTTGTAGTGTGTGGTAGCTGATGGAGAGTTAAATGTGTCAGAGCCTTAAGGATATATAGGTGCTGAATGGCATAAAATAAGCAAAAGAAAACTCCATCCTGAAAAATAAATGGGTGTTAGATCCATTTGAGAAGTAAGTGGATATGCTTATGCTGCCTGAATTTCCTTACAGTTGTTTCATGTCTCACACAGTTAAGGGCTGTAAGATCAAACATAAGATGTTCTACTTTGAGCCGTGAGCATAAGGGGTGCAAGTACCCATAATGGCAGTTACCTTCAATGAGCGTGGGAGAGGCCTGGTGCTTCTTAAAATCAAGTCCTTTAGCTTTGAAAAAACAGTGGCAATTGGTCTTTTTGTTCCCTTCCTATGCAGTGAGTTAACCACTGGAAAGATATCCAAGATCTACGTGCTACTAAATGAACTGAATCCCAATTTCAGAAAGGTGTGTTATTGGTGAGGTTTTGTTTTGGGACTGCCCAGTTTCTCTGTTGAGCATCACTTTCCAGTTATTCATGCAACTATTTGTGAGGGGAAATTACAGTCTAGCAATTGGAGTCTCTCTCAAACAGCAGTGATCACTCTCCAGTTTCATAATGAAATACCGTATAATGAGGGAATAGAGAGTTCTGAGGTAATGAAAAGCTGCTTTGGTTGCAGGAATAAATCCAGATTAAGTTGATAGGGACTGCAAGTTGTTACAATCTAATATCTTTTTGGTGACTTTCATAATATGAGCTGCTGCTCTCAATGCAATTACCACAAGTAATTGTCAGTGCTAGTCACGAAAAACACTACAATGACCAATGCCTTCGTCAGTCTCTGCAGAGATTCCTAATGGGGATGGAGCCTGTACTATCCTCTCAGCCCGAGAGGTAATCCTTCCAAGTCAGGAATAGGGCACATCAGCAGGAAGCCTGTACCGCTACAGTAAGCTTTGTGTCGGGTGGGCAAGTGAGCAGATTTCAGGTTCCCAACTTGTCACCTTTAATGAACAAATAAACACCCCATAATAATAAACTATGATTTAATCCACTTCCACTGGGCTTACAATGTGAAAGACACAACCACCTAAACCCATTGATCCATGAAGCCATTATCCAAGGGCAGATGATTGTGACTGACATGCTTAAACAACATTGCTAGATTTGTTCCTAAACAGGATCATTATGCATGCAGGGCTTAGGTGCTAGCAGACTTGGCTTTTTTTTACTTTGAGCCATACATCATTATCCATTTGAGATGAACATCTGAAACAAGAGAAAAAGCAGTCACAAAATCATCCTTGCTTTGTGTTCTACATACATTTTATATGACAGTCTTCATTACACAAGCTGTTGCTAAAGTAGGTCTTCACTCTTCAGTACATTTGCTGGCAATACAAAAGACGATGGTTATTAGGTAATCAGGTTAGTTTTATGAAGACTTCTCCAAACTGAATTAAACCGTGACCTGTTTGCATCCTCCTGTCTGAGTCTTAGAGGTCTGTAGATGTTAGCATTGTTATAAAGGACTGCTGGGGTATCCATGACATAGTGCCGTGGGTAGTAGTTAGCCTGGATGGTCTTCCGTGGAGGTGGTGGTGACATAAAAGATGTGTAGCCATGGAAGGAGTTAACTCTGTGTATTGGGGATTGTGATGTTGAGTTGCTGCTGAATACAGGAGTTTTCAGGGGTTCTTTGTTCTGATGTGTGCTGGTGGCTGAGGAGCTGCTGAAAGGATCTGAAGGGGTGTGGGCACTTCCCTGGTCGCTGCTGTCAGTGAGGCTACCTTGAGCGGTGCAGCTCTTGTTCAGCAGGAAGGGCACTGTATGAGTCGCAGATCTCAGCCCCATCACTGGCTTAGACGAAGTGTAAAGGTGTCGAAACTCTTCATCAAAGAGCTCAACAACTTGACCAGTGAACTTGGAGAGGAAGTTTCGGTGAACCTGGCCACACAACCATGTGAAGCTGGAAAGAGAGAGAATGTAAAGGTCTCTGTTAGCCTTGTCCATCGGGAACTGGAGAGTAAAACAAAGACGATGCCAAAAGCTTGTGATTTTATACGCCTGAAATCTGTGGTCCAACCCTAGCAAGATGTCAGCTGGCTTGAAACTCAAGTCATTTAACGTCAGTCTTCTCTCTGACTTGGATCAAACTCTGTTATTACAGCTGCCTCTAACACCTTCAAGGAAACTTGTCAAGTTATATAACCTACTGAAGGGAGTGGTGAGAACGAAGGGCCAAACCTATTAAAGTACTTAAATGCTGTGCTGCTACACCTTATGCGTAGGTGCCTAGTCCCCAAGGTAGGAGCCAGAATCTGTCCTAGGTGTCCAGGCTCCCCATCCAGAGCATAAGGAGATTCAAATGCTTCAGAAATGGACTCTGAATGATTGTCACACGGAGGGGAAAGTCATCCCACCCAGCATGCAGCTGCTTTGAGCTAGCCAAGGAAACTACAGCCCTGAACTCTCGTCTTAAAGGTAGAAAAAAGTTATGTTTGCTCTTAGGAAGGATAGAGCAGGGCCTGCTCTTTTTTCAAAAAACATTTCCTGTGGTGAGGCTGCAATTGCCCTTCTAGGTAATCATTTCACAGTTAGATCACTTGTCTAAAAGGTAGGGGACTTGGTTTCCAATTTCCTTCATAGCCCAAGGGAAGTCAAACTCACATCTCCCAGCACCCAGGAGCATGCTGGACTCCTTCAGCTCTTGCCTATTTAGACCACTTTGTCCATCCCGGTGAAGCTATTAGACTCTGCAGAAGAGTGCAGCTGAAGGCAAGATTTAACTACAGGAGTATGTCTCTGAAAGGCTTTTTCTGCTTGGTTCTGGTAAAACTCCCATGAAAGACAAGGAAGTCAGATAGAGATCACCAGCAACAAAGGCAATAAAAGGAAAAAAAAGAAATTGAGAACATTTGCCTGTAGGTCAAATCTTCACGATGAGCTGATTTCCTCAAGTAAAAACATTTGCCTGTAGGTCAAATCTTCACCATAAGCTGTCTTCCTCAAGGAAAAACTGTAGTGTAGTTGCTAATGGGACAATAAACAGCCATTTAAAAACACTCATACTTGACTGTTTGTTGTCCCATTAGCAACAGTAGAAGTACATTATTTGAAGCACTTAAATGGTATCTGATTCCACACTACCGATGTCCCTGAAAAACGGACCAACCTCCTCCTCCCTGTTTTTTTCTGACTTAAGCTTAAGGCTAATATGACAGTGTGCGATGGAAGTAAATGCATTAATGCTTTTTGGGGGATTTGAACAAAGTAAAATAGAATCACACATAGGCACCTAATAGGTGGAAATGGATTGGGTCCTTCATGTACATCATCTACGGTAGTCAAATCTACTGTAGCCTTCCTCATTCTAACTGTGGGGAACGCCACAAATAGCCAAAGTAAATATCCTGGTGGGAGAGATGTCCATAGCTTCAAAAGTGCCTGCTGTCCTATTTAAATATTGTCCTTAGCCACTGGAGGCTTGAGTCCAAGACTCCAGCAAATCTTGTTGAACTATTAAGCAGTTTAGGAACTGTGCGAAGAATGCTACCAACATATTTGTGCTGTCTCAATTGATGGTTTCAAGTTTGCCAAGGCCTGGAATAATGGTTTTAGACATTGGGACTTAAATAATTTCAGGTTTATGGCTTATGTAAATCCATCAACATTAAATACACAAATACTTAAAACTTAAAAAAAAACCACCAAAGGGAAGAACATATTGGGCCCACTTAAGCTAGTTTTACTTTCATGACTGGCCACGTGTGAATGTTGTTCTGTGTCCTGACAGCAACACTGATATTTGAATGTCTAGCAAGCAGAAAGGGTAAAAGCTGACTCACACTAACCTTAATGGGAGATCACTGTATAATGGGAAACTGATTAGTATCTCAAAAGATAGGGCAAGTAGGACCTGTCTTTAAAGAAACTTCCACCTGTCTTGTGTAAAAATTCTGAAACCTATTCATCTGTGTGTTATACTGTATTGCACTCTTCACCTTACTTTGAAAAATATTTAATTATACTAGGAAACTCATTATTTAGCTTTGATCTACATGTTGGGTCATTAGCACATTTTCCATTCGTTGGGTTCCTGGGCTAGAAGGGCTGGTTCGGCGTGGATAGTATTTTAACATTGCTGACAACTTAGTCCAAAAGCACTGTTCAAAACACCTTGCCTTATGTACAATTTTAAGTTGAACCATATGATACAAGAAATGCTTGGTGTAAAAAGATCTTATCAGCCTCCAAATATTGCTGTTTCATAAACCCAGTCCCTAGTTGTTATTTCTGTGAAGTAACGCCAGTGTTTTTACCTCAGGAACCATGCTCACTAATTTTTCCCATTGCTTACCATTTCCTGAGTCAAAAAGCGCATGTTGCATCCCTTCTGCCTTTGCTATGAGTTTGATTAGTATTCTGCCCTCTGAATACTCCCAGAGCCAGTTCAACTGGAAACTATCTAGTGTGCTTTGCATAAGGGTCTTGTAGTCTGCTTGTACGGTTCAGTTACAAGGCAACCAGTATGCATGGTGCTCCATAGATCAGATTCAGATCTCAATTCAAGATTTGTTTGTGCCTTAGTATTAGTTTTAAAAGCCTAATTTTTGTAGACATTGGGCATGTCTACATGTGTGCTTTAATGCAAAGTAGTCTATTCTACTGCGCATTAAAGTGGTGCTTAAAAAATCATGCTAATACACTAATGCACAGTAAAATAGGCTACTACACATTAAGCATCACTTAAAACATGTGCTTGCGCTACTATGCCTTAGTACCTCATATTGGATGTACTACATTTAATGCACATTAGGAAAAACACATTAATGAACATGTAGACACACTCATTAAAGAGAATCTCTTGCAAAAAGGCCTTATTATTTTTACCCATACAGTAACTCCAATAATTCCCTGCATGAGCATCAGCTGGGACTAAGATTCATGATTTACTGGGGAACACATAAAGGGTAGCAAACCTATCAAAAAGGACACATGCCAAAAGCCAACAATGGCCTGTCTGAATACACAAACCACTGCTAGGCTCAATGGAATTAAAATACATATAAAAGATGCAATCCTGACCGCACCCTCCTGCTACCTGTTGGGGAGAAGGTGGTGTGGTTTGACAAGGCTTTTGAGGTTAGATCAGGATAGATGGTGTGTCCCCTGACTTTGAATATGAATTTTGGGAGTGGTTCTGTAAGCATTTTAAAGCAAAAAGAAAATCTTTGCCAAAGGATACTGCATCTTCCTCTCTTTCCTCATGTCTTCTGTTTCTGCCTATGCTCAACCCAGCATGGATCTGCTGTTATATTTTCCTCATCCTAATAATATACAAGTATCTTTGTCAGAAGATTAAAAGAAACCCCAAACTGGAAAGAATGAAATCAAACTTTCCGCTACAATAACTTTAGGTTGTGTCTGCCTGGAAACTGAATATCAAATTGATGCTCATCTCTATGACTTGCAGGGTTTTACATTGGCCCGGTTGTATCACTTCAGCTATGATGGTGAAGTGGCACACCTTGCCTCTGTATAGATACCCCTTCCACCAGTATAAGAAGGTGCTTACAGTGTCCAGAACCCCCAAAATCATGAGCTTGGCTGAAAAATCATAAACATTTTACAGACATTTATAATTGGGATCTTTTCCTTTTCCCTCTTGAGCATTTTGGATGCATTTAAGGCAGTGGTTCCCAAACTGTGTTTGCTGCAACCCTAAACTGGCCTTCCCAACCCAGCAACGGAGAGCCTGCTGGGAGCAGAGTGAGGTAGCAGCCATTGCGGCAGCCCAGGGGTGTGGATGGGGGAGCCTCCGTTGCCCGTTTTGTGTGCGGTCACCCAACCCACCAGCCACTTCCGGGCCACGTGTGTGTGTGTGTGTGTGTGCATGTGTGTGCGGGCCCTTCACGACCCTACTGAGGACCCCCCCATGACCCTGACTTGGGGTTCATGACCCAAGGTTGGGAACCAATGATTTAAGGGAATATAAATGTCCTCTTGTGAGGGCAGATGATCAAATCTAAAACCAAATGAAGGCAGACGTTAGGTGGCAAAGTTTGAAACTGCAATTGTAAAACCCCCCTGCTCAGAGGTCACCTGACCTGCAACCCCCTAAATTCCTTAGGCCCCTCCCTCTTTGACCCAAGAGCTCCCCAGCTGCCTGCAGTTGCAGGTCCGTGTGTGTACCTGCAGGCCTGTGCATGAGTAGTTATATGCTGAAATGGAGATTGGAATTGCCTCTGGTGGAAAAAAGCCTAAAATCCAGCTGTCTCACTTCCTGGGCAAGTGCTCTTATCGCAAGGGTGTTGTGTAAAAGTTGGGCTGCGGCAGAGCCTCACCATGTTTGAACAGAAACACCAAGCCCTCACCCATTCTCTGAAAGGACGGTTGCAGGTATTACCCGCAGGGGAGAACTCTGGGCTCTCGTTCTCGACGGGACAGCGGTGTCCAAGCTTTGGAGGGCAGGAGTTAGCAATCTGATGCTTTGAATTTCCTGCAGGCAGCTCCCTGTCCAGCCTTCAGGCTTTTCAGATCACCCTTCTGCGGTGCCTAATTCTCTCACATGGGGAGCCCAAATACCCAATTCTGCACTCTGGGATCAGGCAGTTTCTAAGCTCTAGATACCTAAATCTTACTGGATCTAGAACTAGAAAAACTTTTACAAGAAGGCTTAAGTTTTCCAGCACTTTCCTGAGTCCAGTCATTGGGGCTGTAGTTAAAACTCCAAATACTGAGGCTCACAATAATATTGGATGTGACCAACGCTGCATAATGAAAGTATCATGTGGTCTGTCACTCTAATACTAGGTCATTAAATACCCAGTGACATCCCTTGCTGAAGTGAGGTACCAAAGGTATATGAAAATGAAGGTATAACTTTGCCTGTATGCCACATAACAGGAATCTTTCCTTCCAAACGTGAACTTCCTCCTTTATAGAGAGGTTCCCCAGACAGAAAGTGAAACACTAACTTCTCCTGCAATAAGAGATCCCTCTGGTGATGGAAATATACTACATGATTCATGAAAGTGATTTTTCAATGCTCTGAGAAACAGGATAAGCACAATATTATCAGATTACTAGGTCTGCTATATATTTGCTCTGCAATATTTTTTACACCAGCCCTGAACTTTTAAAGTGTAAGTTCCAGCCGCTGCAAAGATAATACACCAGCTGTAGAGCTTGTTGATTTCTTAACACTTTTTCCCTGGTGAAGCAGTAGGTATTCAAAACTAAAAGATTTGTAAATAAATGTTGGTTCCAACAACATTTTCAGTGATACAAAATTTATCATCTACATGTGTTTAAAAATACTGGTGTTTTCCTTGAAACCATAGTATCACAATTAATCTCAGACAGAAATCGTGCTAGTTGATCTCACCTGTATGATCCAGAGAGAACATATCTCCAGTCAGATATAATGAATTTTTCTTGGATTTGCCCTGAGAATTTCCTGCCTGATTTGGCACAATAAACCTCTCCGGTAACACTTCGGACTGAAATATTCTAAGAAAGAAAAAAGCACAAGTACGTGTTAAATGCCACCACCCCTTGTTAAGATCACTGGAGATGCCTTGTAATTGTCCCCTCCTGTGCTAAGATTTCATATTGTATATTTTAACTCAGAGTCAGGATGACACTTAGGACAAATCTCAAGAAGATATTTGCGTGTGGTTTAGCGTGTGGTTTAGGGAAGACAGTCTGGCTATGCAAAAGAAAGTGGAAAAAAGAAAATAAGTGAATGCAAATTGTGTAAATGGGCAATACTCATTGAGTTAGAGGAATGACCTTTCAAATAAAAAAGGTGTATTAAAAAGGTGTATGCAAGAATATTTTATTGTCTTTCAAATGAATGCCTGTGACCCTGAACTTAAAAGGCACCTGAGGGGCAAACAAGGTAACAGATGAGCATGTGAGCCCTGAGATTTAAGCAATACCTTTAAGTGATCCTCAGTAATCTGCATTTTGTCACACATCTCAGTGAAGAGCTTTATATTGTTGTGATCAAGCAACAGGAAGACAAAAACACTTCGTTTGTGAGCAGCCTCTAGCACATCACAGAATATCTCGGTATCAGTGAAAATATCCATCACGATAGCCAGTACCTAGAAAGAAAAGGCAGAAAAATAAGCAAAACAGATACACATAATTTAAAACTGGACAAGATGCTTATAAAATATTACAATATTTTATAAATAAAATGTTATACAATATTTGTGTGTCTGTGTATATACAGAAATATATACGGGTAGAGCGCTCTCTTACTATTGAGCTCAAATAAATATTTTGGTATTGCTTTATTGCTGCTATAAAATATAACTTTTATCTTCATAAACTCTTATTGATCAGAAATCACAGGGATCTGTAGGCCAGACTTTAGTATTAAGAAAAATAGTAAGTCCTCTCAGAAGCCTGGGAAAATAGTTTAAATCAGCTAACATTCATTTATTTTATATGAAATGCACTCTGCTTCGCAAATGTGTGAATGCGTCTCACAAAGCAAAATCATATTAATAGAATAAGACTTTTCCTATTGCTCCCCTTTGCTTTTGAACTGAATCATAGAGTAATTTTATTCTGTGTCTTTATTTTCCCTACTTTGCTAATGAGAACATCATGTGGGACTGAGACAAGGGCCATTATGAAACTCCGCATATACCACACCTATTACTTCGCTTTTACCTCCTAGACCAGTTTATCCTATTAAAGAAGGAAATTAGGTTAGCTTAATATCTGTTCTTGACAATTCCACATTAACCATTTCAGGTTATCCTGGAAGAACTTTATTAATTCATCATTTGTTCCAGTGTCTCTCCAGGAACTGAGGCTACTGCTGACTGGTCCATCATTTCCAGCATTCACCTTTCTACACTTTTTAAAGATAGTTAACCCTACTGCTGCAGTCAGAGAATTCTGCCTTCCATGGCTTCTCAGATGTAATTGCTAGGGATTCAGCAGTTGCTGTTTCAAAATAAAATGATGCCTTTTCTAACTGCCAGCCCTGCAAACTAAACTGCATCATAAGAAACTATTTCATTCTCATGCATCATTGCCAATAAGAAAGGTTCTGCAGGACAGACTCAGCTCTCTGTCACCAGCTGCATCCCACTGTCTTCAAATTCTGGCCTTGATAATACCTGTCCAAAGTTGTGTGTTGCACAGGTGCAACAGATGAGCATGCACTAAACCATTCTACCCGAGGTGTATAAAGAACAGAGCCCTGCTTCCCCTTCTGTAGCTGTGTTTTTTCTGCAAGACCCCTGGCAATCAAAAGGAACAATAAAGCAGTTGTTGCTTAGTGAAGAAAGAAAGGGTTGCTCTGAATACAGATAAAAAGCAGGTCTGTCAAGTAAGCCTGTTTTCAGTGTCATTTTTCAGATATCTGTTATGGAGAGGTGTGTTGGTAATAGTCAATGTAGAAGACCTATAGAACAATGACCAGTGCAATTAAATGTAACTTAGGTATGTTTCTATTCAAGACGAAGAATAGAAGTCTAGGTGTGATGGTACACTAACTTCTAATGGAGAGAAAGGTTTGGATTTAACTCGGTCTGGGACATAAGTGAAAACTCATTTGCTTGGTCCTACTACTACTCTGCCAAACCCAAAGTGCACTGTTGTTACCTCTCCCCCATTCACATTATGGATTCAGGGTCGCTGTGCACTACAGTAGTGTCAAGGAGAATCTCAGCAAAGAAGAATTCAAGCATGGAGCCAGCAAGTGTCATGGCCAAACAATCCTATGTGGAAGAGCATTGCCAGGGTACAGCATAAGGATCTTCCCCATGCTCACCACATTTACCCAGGTTTTAAGAGCAGAGAGAAAAATCATATCCAGAGGAAAGAAGTCCCTCTCTGTACCTGACTCGTCTTGGTGATGCAGCGGCGTATGATGTCTCTGATGTTGCTGTTCTTGTCTGTCTGGAAATACACAGTGGCACTGGATTTCTCCTTGAGATAGGGCTTCTCGGCTGTAACCCATGGCTGAAGCAGGGCTGGCTCACTGCTCTCGGAGATCATAGGGAAGTAGGTTCCTGATGGGAGAGAGCCAGCGTCGTTCTGTCTTGGCCCAGCCTCACCGTCTGTGTGAGATTCGTTAGCATAGTATGGCTCCCTGGCATGTTTCTCTATGTATTGAGCTTCCACAGAAGATAGAAAATCCACCTCCCCTTCTTCGCTCAAGGTTTTGAGATATGCTTCATTCCCACCATCCAAGAGGGCATCGGTGGCTAATCTCACGCTCTCGTTGTGGCTGAAATCTGCTTTTGTCAACCGGATTGACTGATTCTTGACCTCCTCCAAGCGCTTCCTGATCTTGCCCGTGTATCTTGAGCGGTTCATGGTTTTTTCTCGCCACAAGCACTGGACGCCAATGGCAAATGCTATGTACACATGCTATAATGAAGGGATGAGTGAGGTTCCCATCTCCAAGCTCCAGATTCCCTTTCATCGAGGAATAATTTGCTAAGAAAAATAAAGCATCCTCAATACCTGCAGCAAATTGGCACCACAATCTCTCTCTGAGTATGTTGATACAAGTGCATCCCAATGATGAAGCTATCAGTTTGCAGCTGTTCTTAACCAGTAGGTTCCAGACGGAGCATAGGTTTAAAGCTGATTAATTCCCTTATCTGAGGCACACGCCCTGCCCCCAGGGCATATGAAGGATTTCACCTTCAGTTGTCAGGTCTGTCTGCTCGATTTTGATTTCCCCATCTTGCAGCCGTTCTCTGAAAAGCTGCGTGTGAAGGATGCACTCAGGCAAAAAAAAAAAAGCAAGTCTGTTTGCAAAAGCTGTTGAACAGCTTTGAAGATAGCTGGAGGCGCCAAACTTCCCACAGCAGGTGGCACGGAGCAAAACACCACATGCGCTTAATGTGAAGACAGACATCAATTTGCCCAGAACTTCAAAACGACACTGACGGGTGACTGCCCCTAGATGCTATCATGATAGGTGGTGAAAAAAGATAAAGGAGAAAAGAAAAGCTTAAAAAACATGACTGAGCTTGACCACGCTGCATAACCAGTATTTTAGGGACTGCACCAATGTATTGCTTCAAGCTTGTTCACATGAGTGTGAAAAGAAACACAACACAAACAAGCCCCTCGTGTGGCACACGGCAGGAGTACTGACAGGCCGCTAGCAGGGGGGGAAGCGTCACAGAGCTGGCAACTCCGACCACGGGAATCCCCCTCTTGTAGTATTTAGCAGTATTTAGCGTCTTGTCTCAAAGGCCCAGCTCCAGGATTCATATGATCACAAGAGAAACATCTCATTTACAAAACAGGGCCCAGATTTTCAGCGGGCACGTCTCCACGCGATGGTGTGCCGCCGTAGCGGGAGCTGCTGCACCGGAGCTCCTTGCTACAGCACCGTAGCGTCACCGGGCACGGACCGCGAGAGCTACGCTGCTGCGCAGTAGCAGCTAAAAATGACCGTGCGGTGACGGAAGCTGCGCAAGTGCTAGCTGCCGCGCAGTCGGCGACTCGTGTCGACACAGCCGGGCGCTTATAGACACTACTCTACCCCTGCCTTGCAAGCTACAGCTGACCCCTGGTGCTGGGTCATCGGGCCCGTGGGTCTCCCCACTTAGCTGGAAATTTGGCTGCCCCATTGGGTACCTGATCCTGGCTGAGGGTGGCGATGCGGCATGCAGGACCCAGCTGAGGGACCTGATCCTGGCTGGCCTGACCTGGCCCCGTGCCACTCCTCTGCCCCCCCAGAGGACCAAGCCCTGGAGCATTGCTACTCTCAGAGGTTTAATAAAGGTTTAAAAGCCAGGAAAAAACCCTCAGACCAACCCCTGGGGTCCTAACAGACTGTATCTCAGTGCTCAGCTTGGGATGCTGCGCTTTGGGCATCCTGGGGGTGGAAGCGCAGCCTGTGCAAGCCCGGCTGCTAGGAGCCAGCTCGCTGCGAAGACGTGGGGGGGAGCTGCTGTTGCTACAGCCCCGCAGGCTGCTCCCGGTGCTGAGGCCGCGGGCTCTGCCGGGACTTTGTCTCCAGAAACCCGTTCCCGCTCCGGCCGGGGACGAGCGGAGGCGCCGGCGCGCCCGGCCGGGCTGGCCGCGGTGGGCTGGAGAGGCGGAGCGCGGGAACTACTGCCAGCCGCCTCGTTAGCGCAGTAGGTAGCGCGTCAGTCTCATAATCTGAAGGTCGTGAGTTCGAGCCTCACACGGGGCAGCTGAGATTTTTTTGGTTACTTGGTTTTTATTTTATCCCTCTGGTTTGCAGGGTTGCGGTTCTGCCTCGGGCGCTCACGGGGGAGGGGGGCTGCGCTCTGTCGGGAGGTAGTTTTCCTGGGCACGAGGTGAAATGATTATTGCGCTTAGCCAGCATGCTTATATCTTCCAAGTAAAAGCAAATGAATATAAACAAGGCTAGGCACGGAAAGCCTGGGAGCGAGAAGATGGTAGTTTGAGTGAAAGCAGATAATACACACCAGGCCCACGACTAGTCTCCTGTACTCTGTGACGGGGCCCCTGCGTTTATTTGCTTCGCTCCGCGACGGCGGCACGCGTTCGGGCAGCGGCGCGGTGCCCGGGTATCCATTCAGAAGCACTTTCATTCTTGGTTACTCTCATCTTCTTCAGTACACCGTCTGGCCAGCTCTGCTCCTGTGGACAGGAAGAAAACTCCACCATTCACGCGCGAAGAAAGTGATTTTTTAAAATTTTTTCACAGGGACATTTTTCAAAATCCGATTGGGTGTGCAGAGATTTGAGTAAGATCTGCTCGTCTTCTCACAGTTGAAAAGAAGTTGGGAAAGAATGACTAAAGGGTAACACAGGCAGTATGCCGTGGCCTTTTGAGCTCTGGTTTTTACTGATTTAGGTACAGCACACACCAAATTACAATATAATTACTTGTGCATATTGGTGGGAAAACCAGCTGCATGCTACAGAAGTGAGACTCTTTTACTGTTAGAGATCCTCCCAACAATGCCGAGATAAGCATTTGCAGATGTGCAGATCATGTAAGCTAATCCTGTTAAGAAAACTGCTTCAGGGCCTGTCTTTATTTTCTGCATCTGTGTCCTTGCGCAGACACACACAAAAGGAGCCTTGCACTTTAGTGCAGAAAAAATAACGAGTGTACATGGAAATAAGCAGAAATAACAAAATGAATGCAATACAAAAAGCAAATTTATGAATGAGAATTTTGGCAACTTCTGTCTCCTGCGCAATCATTCTTTCAGTTTTGTTCAATAACCAGAGGGTCCCAACCAGATGTCTTTATGGTCCAAGGCATAACCCTGTTCCCATTTAGATGGAAACAGGATCCAGCCATCCATGAATCTGTTATTCAGAGAATATTTTCTGGTCACAAAATACTGAAAAAAACCAGAGTTTTTAAAAAGTGTATTCTTATTGTTTTATTTCTGAGGAGGGGCTCTGTAGAAATTAGTTTTACAGTTGTTTTTTGCTCAAAGGCTTTGAGTAAAGAGTGTTTTAAGAAAAGAGAAAGGGAATGCAAAACAAATTGAAAGGCATCATTTCTTCATCTTCATGTCCTCCGCATGTGCAGCCACAATGAGTCAGTCTTGTGCACCATAGTACAAAGCATCAGGCACACAAATAGAATAGGAACTGTGAGGTCCATGGGAATGTCCTCATTTATTCCTAGCCATAGCATCATTCTTGCACTGCATACAGGTTATTTGCATATGAAGAAACACCTTCCTAACTATATAGACTAATAATTTAGATATCAGTTTCTTACATAGAGGTAAAGTCCATGCCAATGACAGTTTTGGCATACACCACGGGAAGGGCAATCTTTTGCATATGCTCTCTGTATTTCACAGTAAGTAACGTTGCTGATGTTTGTTTATATACCCTTTGTGGTGTTTTCCTCCCTTCCAAAAAAAGGTTCCTTAGTTTTCCAGTGTCAGATTACACCTTGGGGCTAGCAGATTCTTGGGGCTAGCAATACACTTAATTAAACAAATGATGTCCACATGTGTTCGAGTCACGTAGTAATTCCATAGAGCAGGTTGCAATACATCATACCCACAAAGCAAAAAAATGAAAACAATGCCCAAACAACCACTTTCCACGATTAACGATGCAAAATCTGAACCAGTTTACGTTCAAGCTGTAGAAGTTATTGTGAGAAATTCTACCGTGTGCAAACCATCACAAGATTTCTTCATATGGCCACTACTCGAGAAACAGGACCTGCTGTCTTGCAATTTTCCTTTTAAAGTAACCCTTCCACAGAGAAAGCCTCCAATGAACTTTCTCTCATACTACATGAGTAGGATCTGGGAAAATCTTTTACTGGTGTTACAAATGTTCTTGGTACTGAAAAAGCGTGCGTGTGGTAGGTTCAACCAGCAGGCCATTTGTCACTGATCACAATAGCACTCAAGAAACGAGTGCTACATGCCCTCTTGAATGTGGCCTGCACATCAAATGGAGAAAGTAGTGGGAAAGTTCCTGCCCCAGGGCTCCAAGCCTTCCAAGGTAGCAGCCATTTCATTGAGTCACTGGCATGTTCTCTTCCTCTTGCTTTCACGCATCTCCTTTTCTTGCCTGCCCTGTGGACCATCATCATCTGGGTAAAACATGGTTGTTAGACATTTTGCTGGGAAGGTAAATATGTAGGTTCAATCTCCTCTGATATCCTGCTCCCAGGACTCTAGCGTCCTACTCCTTAGGCAAGCACCCTAACCACTAAGGTATTGGGCCAAAAGCAAGGGTCCCCCCTCTCCGTCCAGCATGTAACACCCACTGGCTGCATTTTTTCCAGGACTTACCCAGTCTTGCACGTGGTGTGCAACTGTCTGGCTGAAGCACATCTCTACTGAGCATGTTCTGTGTGTGTGAGTGGGTTTTCATTCAGAATTGAATTGTAAGATGTATAAATACCAAAAGCTGCAGATATGTGGCAGCGTATATTTCATACAGGCACATAAGAGAGAGAGAGTTTAGTCCAACAGGAACAGGCAGGCTCCAGATTGACATTGGTGGGTCAAAGATTCCAGTCTTGAGTGTGCAAATAGCAAGAGAAGCGTATATGTAGACAAATACTTGGGACAATGAGCATTAGCTCCATTATTTGGTTTAAATTGTAGCTTGCTGCTCATTTTATGAAGTCCTCAAAAGCAGCTGTGTCTATTCTTTTCTCCTCAAAACAAAGAAAAACATATTGATGAGAAGCACATAGCTGAGAAAGTAGGAGCACAAGACATTTCAGTACAAAGTACCATGAATAATCAGCTCGATCTACAGAACCACACATTTATTTTTCTTGGCTTAGTTATTCATATTCATTTTATGTAAAAAGTTCATTCTAAAACTCTACACACAATGGATTCCAGCCTTAAAGTTAAAAAGGAACCTGACTCAAATGATTTTACTATAGTACGAAGCACGAACCAGCAACTTTTACACAATGTTCTGTGACCTAGATGGCGCACAATCTTCAGATGATATCAATCATCATAAAACCATCCATAGCAAGAGAGCAGAAGCAGATCTGGCCACTGAAAGTAGGATCCTCTTTGCTCCCTTGGGAATGTATCAGATATTAAACAAGGAAAACACCTCAATGGAAAAAGAAAATCTATTAAACACTCCTGACAATGCAGCATTGTAACTGTGTTTCAGTTTTTTGCCCAGGATATAGTGTATTCAAATACTGACCACATAGTAGCTTTGCAACAAAAATGAGTTTATTTTAAAAAAGAGCCCAGAATGAACTGCAAGGATAGGAATATGCAAATATAAAACGTCTCTAGTTAGTGTTTTATTATGTACAAAAATAAGTGCCAAGGCTTTCATAATAAATTATACAAAATGGGTCTTTGATCACAACCTAAGTATTTGGAACCTCGGTGATTGATCAGGTGAGCTGTAACCATAAAGCCTGCCTTCTCAGGCAGTCCATTTTGTGTCAGGGAAATGAAGGAGAGGATATTTAGCCCGAGCTTGTGAGGCGAGCTTTTCTCTGAGCTGTCTGACTTCTGCCATCAGTTCCCGCTCTCTGCATTCCAAGTCTTCTCGTCTTCTGTCTAAAGAAACTTGTGATGAAAAAGGCTCAGAATTAATTTCAACTAACTGTTACAGACAATAACAAGGAATTTAGTTCCTTGTGGCTGATGCATAGTTTTTTCTTATTTTGCAGTCACTTAGGAGGCAGCTCTAAGTACTACAATGGGGAACAACTGATATCTAGGGACTGTTTATATTCTTTGTAAACTGGATCACTTCTGTATTGCATTTTGCCATATATAAAGAGAAGAGGCTCAAGATTTCTATGGTCCTTTCAAAGTATCAAAGAAATAAGGTTCCCTGTCATTTTGTGAAAATCTCACCAATATTTCTACAAGTAAACAAGTTTTCAACAAGCATTTTCACTGGTTGTAAAAACACAGGCAGTATAAAACTGATTAACAGATATTAGTTTCTGGCTATAATGAATACGCTCTCAAAACTGACAGTCATGCATACATTATTGCCAACTCCAAAAAGTAAGTATATATATCTCGACTGGGGTATAGACAGAGTTAACACAACATCTCTCACATTTAAGTTCAATTGAAACATCTTTGCTTTTGCAATTACTGTTTTTTAAAGGGAGTTCTCTTCAGGACAGAAATCAAACAAAAATAAAACCTAATCTGTGGATTTTGAAACTCTGGGATGATTAATTGACTATGGTGCTGAGGGAATGCTTCCAAAATTCAAATTAAGAGGCAGAATATTTCTAGCTAAGCAACTTACAGTGTGTTGAGGACTCTGCTGAAGATAAGTCATTTAGACAGATGTATCCAGCCTTAGACTGGGCCTCTGGTACCAGCTGGGTTTCTAAATCTTGCTGTGCAGACCCAGTCCTTAAATCACGCAGTCTCTCTGTGGGAAATGGAGGGAAGCTGTGAGATTTTAACTAGTCTTTACTGAAATCACTTTTTATTATGCGAGGCAAAACATTATCTGTTAAGAGTCACATATACCCGGAGTTAGTTAAATGGAACTGCCTGCATGTCAAGAACCCAAAGATGTATAGCAATTGCTAACACAGAAAGAAAAAAAAAAAAAATCAACAGCCAGGGCAGCCAATGCTTTGTGTTTGTACAAAATCGCAATTTTTGGAAACTACAGCTGCCACAACGCAATACTCACTCCCCCCAAAATACCCCAAACAAACAAGAAGAGTGACTGAGCTGCTGACAAAATGACTGAAGAGCAGGGTAAATTGTTGCATACTCCAATCTGTAGTTTCAGCAGGTGAATCTATTTAAATAAGCCGCCTACAATTCACTCCATTCTACAGAGATCAAGCAGGTTCCTGTTGTAGCCTCACCACTGGACAGATATTTTCTGATAGTACCCTGTTGGTTACCACATTCATGTGAATGGGAGCTCAACTGCAAGTTGCCCTCAAAGCAACATTGTTCAGACAAGACCACATAGCATATTCTAGGGGTTTTTGATTTTTCAGACTCCAAGCACCCCTCAGAAAATACCAACTCTAAGCTTTCACTCATTTTTGACCTGGAAAAATAATAGAGGAATTCTTCTGTTGAAACAAACTCAGGAAAACCATAGCCAGACAAAATGTTTTTGATGCTGTGGACTCCTATTTGAAATCTGTGGGTTTATCTTGTGAATCACATGTTGGTGCTTGCACACCTAATTGTACTAATATTGTACAGCCCTCTGTGGCACCCTTTATAGGAACTCAAGGCACTCCGATTAAGAATCAGTGGCAGATGCATCTACATACTGCAGAACCCTGATCTAGGTGATACCACAATACAAGTTGCAGTAACAGCAAACCTGAAAATGAAGAGGCCACAAACAAGTGACTACACAGAATGAATGAAAGGGGATGGGGGAAGACACCCAAACCTTTTTGGCAACATTTCACACTTAAGAGTTTCCTAAAGAGGAGCAAAGGAACAAAAACATTGTATCTCCTGCTAGCCAGTAAAATGTGCTTTATCAAGAGACTTAAGTTCAGAGAGCCTCCAAAGTGCAGCAGTTAAACTTTCTGGACTGCCGTGAGCCATTTGCAACTGAATGTAAGAGGCTATACAGTACCGGGAGGAGATTTTCAGTTTGCTGAGCAAGGAACTGGGCTTGTAAATATATGAAAGGAAACAATTTTGTCCAATTTAGGATCAGACACATTGCCAGACTTTCCCCAGTGTTTTGGACTGAACGAAATCCCTGTCACAGGGAGAGAGATAGCACACATGTGCTTCAGTTGAGATCAGGGAGTGGTGGTAAAACGAGCAATTTTGCATTGTTCTGTTTGTGCTTTCTACCTCTACTTTGTATGCCCAGTGGAGTCTACACTATGCAGTTTTTTCTGTTGCTATCTACTAAGCAGTAAGATGAAGTGGAAAAACTAAGAATTTGATTGAAATCCATATTACAGGTATGAGGAGAGTACTGTGTGTCTGACAGAGGGTAGTACTTCTGTCTGTAAACAAAATAATGCAGGGTGGGAATTTTTGTGTAACCTTCCTGCGGTTATATGTAAAATGTTATCTCATTCACACAGAACAAAGTTGCAGTCAATTCCCAGATGACTGGAAATTAAAGTTTCCAACTGAATATAAATTTTCAAATTTTAAGCATTCTAGCCATTCTCCTGCAGTCCATTCATCCACCCAATCACCATTCTGAAACAATACACTGTGGCCACATTTTTAAAGGCATCTTCAGTTTTGCTGGTGTGTGGCCAGGCATAATATCTAGATTCTTATGAGCAAGAGTTAAATACTATCATTTATAGTTGTAACTGATGAACAGCAAAACTAAAGGCCAAACAGACTCCTTCAAACCTTTGGCCTTATATATACAGAAGACTAACAAATAATCATCACAAACTGGTGACAAGTAGTTACTGTACATCGCTGTGGAACTGGTACCCATGCTGTGTGTGCTGTATGAGGAGGACCATATTGGTTTTATGCTCACCAAAATAGCCATCTTCACTTTGTAACTTTTCAGCCAGGTCTAACGCATCATTCATTTCATCTTCTAAAAGCTGCTTCCTGCGTGCATCAGTAATGGCCGTGGCTTCCTGCTCTGCCTCCAGCTGACTCGCTCTCTTTAGATTTTCTTCCCACTGTGCAACAGACATTTCTTTAATGTGTTTCCATTAAAAGTGAAAGCAAAAGATGAAGCCATTTGATTCTTGAAAATTACACTTCATCAATAATTTAATGCAAAGAGTGAGTCACTGTTTTATATTCAGGGGTACAGCTTCCCTCACCGATCCCGCAAGCAAATAAAGAGGTAAATAGTTGCAGAATTACAATTAATTACACAGTTGTAAAGACTTTCCCTTGTCCTTATACATCCAAAAAAGGAAGAAAGAGGTCCCACTGTATTTTGCTGGTGCTCCTGGGACACCTCTAGCAAAACAGGAAAGAAAAGGCATTTGGGCATTTTTTTTTTCTTTTTGGTAATCTCTCAGCTCTTCATTCTACATCACACAGGAATCAAGGAGACAAACACAGTGGTTTCACTCTTGTATAGGTTGCATGTAAGAAAATAAAACAGAACACTTACCTTTTTATCTTCTGCCTTCTGCATGGCATTCAACAGCTCTGTTTCCTTTACTCTGTTATCATGAAGGAGTTTAGCAATCTCTTTATAATGGTCCTCACGGTGTAGGTCGTCACATCTTTGTTTCTGCAACACTTGGATTTTCCAGTCTGTGTCAATGCACTTCTGATCTGCCTTTGCTAAGCTTTCTACAGCCAGCTAGGAAGATGCGATTCTTATCAGCATTGTATTTATTTTAATTTTAACTTGTTGCCCTGTACAGAGAAAGGCTAACTTTTTTCTGTCCAATCTTTAATGTATTCCCTTACCACTGTTAAATATCTCTGCCAGTTCAGAGAACTCTCTTTGCAAGACATACTGCTCAATGCCCCACAGCAATTGTCTCTCTCTCACCTCTGCTATCATCTAATTTTATACACTGTATGTATTTTTGAAGTGGGGCATAAACCTACTCTCTAATGTTATAGCTACCCCTCTGTTAGCATTTAGGCAT
>JAGPOW010000261.1:18250291-18261935 GCA_030014935.1 Caiman crocodilus
CAATAAGTGCTGACTTTCATAACAAAATAATTCTGGCAGCAATATCTTTTCTGTCCTGGCACACAAATCAAGATGGCCTAAAGCAGACATGATTGATTCACATACTTCTTAGACCATTTTTTTTTCTTTCTATTGAATAGTCTTTATCTTACAGCTGGACTAAACAGCACATTCTGTTTGAATCAAAGCCTCTGTTGGACTTGCATCTCTCAAGTGCATATTGGTCTGCTTTTTTTTGGGGAAAAAGGAAAACATTTTGGATCGGGAAATCCCACATTAAATTTTCAACTTTTGTTAAAATAAATACCTAGAGTATTTTTAAAGATATGAAAAAATACAGCCTACTACTTTTGTGAAATAGTAAAAAGAGAGAAAATCTGGACTGCTTTCTAGGATTCATGTAGAACTACCTTTCTGGGTGTTTAAAGGAGCAATTTACCTTGTAACTGCAAAGATTTTATAATGTAATGTAGAGCCTTCTATTGAGGTAGGCAGCTGGTATTTACAATGAAGAGTATCAAATTCCCAGGCAAAAACAGAATTATCTTTGAAACAGCTAAGGATAGTGTTACTTAGTGGAAGGAAGAAAACCTGAAAGAAATTGATATGGAAAAGGAAAAGAAATAGTTAAATATTGCCAAGCAGACATACACACACCCCAAATGACATTTTAAAATACAGCAACATGTGCATTTGTGCATTATTAACAGCTCAAACACACTAAGTTTTGAAAAAGCATCCAAGTGCACAAATACCCTACTATCGCAGTCCTTTAGACTATAGATCTGTAGATTTCATGTATCATAATTAAGAAAAAGTGAAGAAATGGATGGGGTAAATTAGACAAAATATAAAAAAGTAGTTTCTACTATGAAGATAAAAGAAAATAATCATAAAAAGTTATAAACTACTCTTCTCAATTTATTTGACTATGTTTATTGCTTATATAATATATCTTGCTACAAAAAAAATCACCTGGATTACATAAGCTATGATGACATTGCCTTATACTCTACAGACAATATGAAACTCGCAGTGGTAGCTAGTTCTGTATATACAGGTTTCTCTTGCTTTATGCAGGTTCTGTATGTGCGACTTTGCTCTTATGTAATGACCTTTTTTATACCCAAAATTCATTATATGCGAGGTAAATTTACTCTTATGCAATTAGTGTGGTGGAAGCCCATAAGCAGCTGCTTTGTGCGGTGCACTGTGGAAGTGACATACCAGGGAACTTACGTTACACACCGTTTTCCATGAATGTATATACGGCATAAAGCGAGGGAAACCTGTACTAGCTCCTGAACCCAGAGGCCATAAATGCCACACTAATGTTAATATAATGGAGGCCAATATCTACTGCTGAGAAGTGCTATTGATAAGCAAAACTAATTATGTGCATGCGGCACCAAAAGTTATGCTTTGATTGGGTTTTTTAGATTGTTTCACACTATAGGAACATATTTATGGTTTGGGAGCCAGCACATACAGACCTGGGGTGGGATGTCTCTGCATATCTTCACCACGTAGAGCACATAGAGATACTCCTTAGTGTTCCCAGCCATACTCCTTAGTGTTCCCATATTGGCCATACTGCCAACACAGTGGCAGCCAACATTTTTGCCAGGTGTGTCACAAGGTAAGTCCTGACCCATCCCTGAGTGTTGTTCTGATCCCCACTCTCTAGAAGCAGATCTGATAGTTTGTGCCCATGGGTGCCAGAATGGAGGTAGGATGGCTTGATCCCGCAGCTTTGCAGAGCAGGACCAGGAAGCTGCTGTGAAAGGAGGTGTGACCATCAAGAGCATAGCATAGTTTTTCTTAGGCAATGAAAGCCATATATAACCTAACTTCCCACTGTCCTACTTTCCTGCAGTCACAGGGTGGCTCAATACTCCTTAGAAAGAGCACTTTGCAGCACTCTTGAACTGTAAGTTGACTGTGACGGATGCCACCATCAAGTTTGTTCCCCAACACCCTGAAAGGGGATCCCTTGCCAACCCTCTAATCGTAGAAGTCTGGCACTCCATCAAGGAAATCAAGAACTACTGGATGGAATACCTGCTGAAAACTCAAGGCTGGCAGCAAGGAATTAGTACTGAGATTCTACTAATTTAATCTACACATTTGGAACGATGAGGAGATCCCTGTGGACCTAAGGAAAGCCAACATCCTGACTATCTTTAAGAACAGAGATACATCTGTGTGTGGAAACTATCAGGGATCACCCTTCCCAAAGCAGGGAAAATCCTCGCCCACATCTTCCTGAACCATCTTCTCTTCTACCTCTTGATAAGGAAGTCCTGTTGGAATCAAACCATCCTGCAGGGCAAGTGACATGATCCTTATTGTCCACCAGGTATAAGAGAAGTGTTGGAAACAACATCAGAACCTATTTATGGGCTTCAATGACCTTACTAAGATCACTGAATAATAATAGATAGCCAAGCCTCATAGAATCTAGATAGTACCGGCCAAATCTGCATGCCCTGAAAAATGCATCAAGGTCTTGAGACCTCTTTAAGAACAGATGACTGACTGTTCTTTGTAGCAGATCAAAGATAGATCCAGGTGTCATCCAAACTGGGGTCAAACAATGATGCACCATAGCCTCAATTCTGTTCTCCTTTTTTTGACTGGCATGATGGTTCTCATCAAGGACAGCCTTCCTTTTCGAATTGATACTTAAAATTCCTCCACCCATTCAGTATTGAAATCTGGAACATTTCTGCTCAAAATCCAAAGTATTCAAAACAACCATCTTTGACCTTTAATTCACTGATGATGGGGCCATCCTGAGCAAAACCTCCATACCATGCTGGATTTCTTTGCAGAAGCCTACTGAACTTTGGGCATCTCTCTTAACATTGAGAAAGTGCTTTATCCATTTGCTCCGAAACATAAATATGACCCCCTCCCGCTACAACTTACCATTGAAGGAAAGACACTGAAGGTAGTCTAGCACTTCCCTTACCTTGGTAGTCATCTCTCTTAATGTTTACTCTCTAATGAGGAAATCCGGCACAAAATCTGGTGTTCAAGTGTCCAGGAAATGGTTTGGCATGATTTTATTGACTGCAATCTCTGGAAGGACCAAGATCCAGGTCTACAATGCAGTTGTCACCCCCCACTTACCTCTATGGATGCAAAATGTGGATGATCTACTCTCATCATCAAGAGCCTGAAGATGTATGCCTCTGAAGAATCCTCTGCATCAAACTGGAAGAGCACTGCACAAATACCAAGCACCCTGGCTGAAGCCAATGTTACCGACATTGAATCAGTGATCCTCAACCATCAGCTTCGTTGTTCTAGACATTGTGTGTGGATGGCTGACTCTTGACTCTCAATACAAATACTTTATTTCAAACTTAGTTTTGGCCTGAGATTTTGCAGATGCCAGAGGAAATACTGTGAGGACAGATTGAAGGCATATTTTAAAAAAAACCCAACAGATGCTGACATCAAGAGCCTGGAGTGGCTGGCTGCAAATCAACTCCAATGGCACTACAACCTCAACCAATTAGCAGCCAACACTGAGGTACATGCAACCCTCACTTAGCGCTCTTAATTGGTTCCTGAAAAACTGAGTGTTACGCAAAACTGAAAGTATCCGATGACCCAAGATGGTGACTGCATTTGTTTTTAATGGCCCAAGATGGTGACAGTGAGTGTTAAAGCGAAAGTCGCTGAGTGCTAAGTTAAATCAGGTATCAATTTAAAATAAGCATTATAGGGGCACAGTGCTAAGCAAAACAGTGTTAAGCAGGAGTTGCCTGTCTTGCCCTCAAAGGAGAAGAGAGAGTAGAAGAAGAGAAATCCCAGTCTACAGCTTTCTCTCCCCTGTGCAAAGACCTGAAGCTTTTGAGAATGGATCTGTGGCTCAAGGATTTCACTCGCAAGTCACTTCAAGACCCATCAATGAGCTGTAGTAGAGATCATGCTTAAATCAGGGGACTACCAATGACAACCAAGAGCCAAGTTAATCTTTCCCTGGCTCTGCAACCTCTACTGTTTTACATGGAGGACAAAGATCTAAGGCAGGGGGTGGCAACATTTTTTGGCAGAGTGCCAAAAACACCTGCAACCCTGATTTGTAAGATGTTGGCATGCTAGGGGCAGACAGCAGGGGAGCTGCAAGGAGCCCAATCCTTGTTGTGGCAGAACAGCCCTGGCCCCTTCCCCACCATCAATCCCAAGGTGCACATACCAAGCAAAATGCCTTCGCATGCCATGGTCTGGCATGTGTACCAGAAATTGTCTACCCCTGATCTAAGGATGTATTAGGCCCGTAGCAGTGACACCTCTTGTCACAGCAATATCCTGCCCCAACTTTGATGGGTATTAGATACAGCTGGAGGTCTGAGGCCCCTACCTGCACTCCGGCTATTCTTATTACTGAGTGCCTGGGACTCGCATACTGCATGCCAGAGACTGGTTATCCCTACTCTAATACTACCATTCATCTTTTATATAGCACTTACCTGTATATCTTAAAGCATTAAATGCACCATTATCCCTACTTTAAAGCTGGAAAAGCAAGGCTCAGGTAAATCAAGTGGCTTGCTTTTTAGATCAGCCAGTAAGTGAATAAAGTACTCCTGACTCCCAATTCAAGCTCTGTTCCCCTGAATCAGAATGCCTCATAATTAGAAGACTTGTGAAGTTTAGAAGCTAGATTAATTTCACTTTTAGAAAGGAACAATAAATACATCCAAAGTCTGTAAAAGAATGAAGTACTGCTGGCTTGCACCACATGGGTGAATTCTCATGTACATTTGTTACCTTTTACCAGCTGCTCTTTACTGACCTTCTGTATACCCACAGACTGGCGCACATTTAACTTCCTCTTTCTTTGAAAGGTGTCTAGGTCCCAGAGTTGCGCTGTATCAGTGGATGTAGTGATGGCATATCTGCCTGAACCATGGACAGAGATGGAGGATATTGAAGAATCATGTCCCCTCATCCAACTTACTAACTCCTTTGTATCTACAGTACAAATGAAATGCATTTTAAATACATTGTGCAAAGTGAAGCAATGGGCAATAAAACCTTGTTGTTCAAACAATAGTGTGTGTGGTCTCCTTATCATAGCTAAGGTGCCTTTTCTTTTCATTACAACCCAACAAATGAGGAACAGTTGAGTATTCCCGATATAACTAGACATTACACAAATACATGCAGCTTCTCATGTGTGGGAAGTAATCAATTTCACAATTTTACACATGAAATCATCTTGTGCAGACTTGTTTAACCTGCCTTCAGCTATCAGTCTTAAGAATCATAAATATGTCTATTGCAGCAAGCTGGATATGCCTCTAAGGCAGACTTGCCCAGTGTGAAAAATATTAATCCTAAAAAAAAAAAAAATGTAAATTGCATGTACACTTGTTTTGGCTTGCAGGCATCACAAGAGAATGACAAGCTACTATTCGTACATGCAAGCGAGGAAGGAAGAAAGGTTTAACGTATAGCACGCCACAACTATGGAAACCTGTTAAAAGCAAAACTTTGATTAGTCTCTTTAGACCCAGGCACCCATAACTTTCCTATGATGGACTTTGTATTATATTAGATCACCACTTCTCCTATCCATAATTGCATGACCATCTTTCCTCCCTCTGGCAACTCAACAATTGTTGCGGTAACCACGTAATTTATTTACACAGTAAAATAAGTATTGTATTTTAACATTTCTCAACATGGTTTGGCAGCTGAAGACAACAGGAGTATCAGCATTGGGCCAACAGCCAGAACTGAGGAAAAAAAAAGAAAGGGATTGACTTCAGAACAAAGGCAACAAAATGCCTTCTGCTGTTTTGCCATTCTGTGCTCTAAACTGTTTGGGGAACAGATTTAGTAGCAACCTGATTATTAGCGGTTTTGTTTTTAGAATGGTAAAGACATTAAATGGTAACAGATTGGTTACAGTTTTCACCAAGGATGCCGGGGGAAGAAAACTAAAGTGCAAAACAACATTTGGGTGACTTCCAATAATCACTTAAAAAAGGAATGAAGATGCAGGTATTTGATTGTACACTTTGATTTGATTAATTTGAGTAATCAAAGATTTGCTATAGCTTTAAAAGTCAGTGCAAAAGGGTTTCAATTGTATACGCCTACAAATTCATGATCAATTTTACGTTTGCTCCACATACCTTACCATCAGAAACAAATACAGTTAATTTTAAAAGGCGATAATTATGGTCCTAATTGTGACAGTGCGCTACCTATATTTCTGTGGAGCCTCAATGGAATCAGTGAAGCTCATCATGGGTAGAGAGTCTACCTTTGTACAGGACAGGCCTGAGGTTTACGTCTGCATGGTCCATGTTTGTCTTGCAAAAATACCCGGCATTGAATATAAAGCAAGATTATGATTAAAAACATTTCATATTTGATTTCAAACTGTGAATCTGTTACAAAAATATGGCTATCCTTTATTTTCACGTTAGCTTTTTAAAGCTATCCCGTACCTGTATCAAAGCATTTAATGGAATAATCCGCCAAGGCCACAAGGAACTCTGTCTTCCTGCGCAGATTGAATGCCAAAGCAGTGCAAGCCTGCATCGTTCTCTGAACTAGATTAAACCTATTAAAAAATAACCTCATTGTGTCAAAAACTTGTATACACTAAATACAATAATCGCTTGAACATATTTCTTCTTCTAAAAATCTCTCTCCTTTACTCAATCCCTGCTAAAAGAAAGCCCGCCCATTTAATGTTGGGCTTTTCCCATCAAGCAGCTTATTAAATTTAGACTACTGTAGTAAAGTATAAAATTCAGGATGTTAATATTTTACCCTTAGATGCACAATTGGTCCAACACTAAAATAGTGACACCCAAAATTCTATATGCAACAGTACCAGGGCTGGTTTACCATACTTTAAGGACTATGTTATTTATTATTCACCAGTATTCATGCAACAACCAGCTACTTGTGAAAGCACTTAACAACAGAAATTTTATCTTTTTCATTGCAAGATTTTAAATTACTTTCTTCCACTCAGGGAGTTAATACAATATAGGCAGTCCTTGACTTACAACATTCCGCACTTACAAAGTTTATAAATTAACACCCCGTTTCAACTTTCTAACCTCGGTTTCAACTTTACAATGCTTGATATGATGCCATGCCAGGCCAGCAAACAAGTTTGCTGCATCGCCCATCTCCCTGGAGAACATCTGTCCAAACGTCCTTGGACACTTCCTTTAAGAAAACAGTGGGACTCCAGAAAAACCTTCAATCAAGACTGCAGAGAAGACTCCAGCAAAGAACCCTTCAAAAAGTCTAGCAAAGTCACCTCAAAGAAGCCCTTCCAGATCAAAGTGATTGCTATTTACAATATAAATACATCAACGTAGCTATATTACTTATCTACAATTGATTGAGTACAACATTCCGAGTTAATTTTGGTGAAAACAGGGTATCAGGCCTTGGTTCAGGAACCAATCCCCCATTTATAACATTGTTTCCTATGAGAAAATCAATTCCGAGTTGCAACATTTCGACTTTAGATGCAATTTTCAGGAACCAATTGTGTCATAAGTTGAAGGACTGCCTGTACTCCCATGGGAGACTGTATGAGAACCTAGCTCTCTGTTTTCAGCTCAGAACAAGCTATCATCTTTCTAGAAAGCACTTACAATTGAGGTTAAAAACAAGCACTTTGTGACGGAAAGGGAGATTCCAATAAATTTAGACATGAAGAAATGTAAAGGTAGAATATATCAAAGAATAACACATAATAGCCATAAATTAATAATAAAAAATAATGCTTACCTGTTTCCACTCAAGTCAAAAACATAGATATTCCCTTGATGGTCTCCAGCAAGTAATGAGTCACCAGAATTGTCAAAGGCTACATTGAGAAAACGTATGGTCTTGGAGTGGTATCCTGTGGCACTGTGAATAATGTTAGCTAGGACTCTGTGGGAAAGGCAAACAAATCACCTTGTTTGGGACAGTGTCTTTATCAACCTTTTCCATATATGAGTAAAATGCTTCTAATATTAACAGGTTCAGGTATCTATGGGTTATTTCAGGTGATTAATGCTCTGGGGAGTTAAACTCTGAGGTGTTAAACACATGCCCAAAGGATGGATCTGGCCCCCAGGGACACTCCATCTCTCCCTATGCTATGGGTGGTCCAGGGTATTTGGGAGATGTGGCTAGTGAGGGGCAGAGCCTACTGCTGAATTCAGGGCCCTTGGCAGCAGGGAAGTGAGGGAGGGCCGTGGCCTCCACTGCCCTGTTTGTTCTGCAGTTATTCAGCCCAATGCTGCTTGCACAGCCTCCACCACTGCTGGTCCGCAGCCCCCAGATCCAGCCCACTGAGGAGCCCCATGTTCCAGATGCAGCCTAGGTGAGTTTGACAACCCTGCTATAACTATTGCTCCCTCCAATCTTCTAGCTGGAAGTAAAGTATCCCAGTCCCTCAGGTCGGGGACTGTCTTCTTTACTACTTCACACATCACAGCATCTGACAAAGCAGGCTGTCACTACAGAAGCTCATCCCTTTCTGAACCAGTTAGTCTCCAGAGTGCCACCTGCCCTGCCTTCCACCTGACTTGAGCCTAACATGGTTAACTATCTCCTTCCCAGTGCATCAGAAATGGAATGAATTACAAAGGAGGTAACTTACTAAAGATGCACCCCCAGACATGATGGAATCTCCACTGTCAGTATTTTTGAAGAGCAGATACAACAATGCTTGGCTGGGGGAGTCTGGCAGAAGGCAGAGTAGATGTACACCTTATAGACTAACCAACATAGCTATCAGGGGTCAGATCCAAGGGGCAGGGGGAGGGGGATGCAGTTATACCCCACTGATTCTTGCTCCACCCCAAATTTAAAAGCAATGGCTTGGCAGTGGCAGCAGCATTTCTAGTCAGAGAGCGTTGAGGGGGTCAACTGACTTCATGGCTCATTGTCATCTACTGAACTCCTTCCAAACCCTTTATTCGGCAGGTGTTAACGACCCTCACTTCTTTTTAATGATCTTGATGTTCCACCAATCAAGCCAGTCTTTGTTCTGCCATGCTGCTCTCTGTTTGCTGCTCCTGGGAAGGAAGCTCCTATTTCATAGCCCTGCAAATTGTTTTTAACTCATTCCAAAACAGGATATTTGCATTTGCTTCAGTCTTCAGCTGCATAATACAGCCCTAGGCCCCTAGTATATTAGCAATGCTTCTAGTTACATATGCAAAAGCAATCAGGGCTCATGGTAGAGGTGATATCTTTTATTATTAGACTAATTATTATTGCTCTAAAAACAGACATCACCTCTACCAGGAGCCCTGATTGTTTTTTCCTCTAGACTAATACAGCTACAACCTAGATACCAGTTATACATACACACACTCCCTGCTCCCAGCTTTCTTTATACCATTTATACACACACATGTGCACATATATGTAGTATAATAAGCTCTTGGAAGCTGAAAACCACTTTGTCAGATGCTGTGAAAGGACATGTAACAAGCCTGACAGGGCTGCTCCTGCCTGGCTGTGGCACTGCTAGGAGTCCACCATAAAACGCCCCAGGCAGGAGTCACCCGTTCCCAACAACCACCACACAAAGTATCTCAGCCCTGAGTGCAATGACAGTCCCTTGCACACAACTGCTTGCAATTGTGCTGTCCTATTTGAGCAGCCACATGGCTCAGTCAGCCCCTAGTTAAGGCAAGGTCTCAGTCTCATTGCCTCAGCCAAACTGGCTTCCCTGCAGCTCCAGGCACTTTGGGCAGACCTCCGTCCTTCCTCCAAAGTGTGCACAGCGACACCTGAGGCAGACGCAGACCGGCACGGAGACAGGGCTGGACTTGCATAGGGGGACGCGCTAGGGGACAAAACCAGACAAGGGCCCTGCACCACGGCCCACACTTGTACTGAGCAGCAACAGCCCCCACCTGAGGCACTGAGGCTCCAAACCCACCAGGCCCTGCCGCTCCAGGGCAGCACGAAGGCCAGGACCCTGGGGGCGCATTGCTGGCAGCTCCTCCTCTGGCAATACCCCGCCCCCACCCAACTTGTCCCCTGTCCCCAGGCCCGACCCTTCTCTCCCCCGGCAGTTACCCGCTCCGCGCGGCGGGGCACGGCTTGCGGTGCCAGATCTTGCCGCGCTGCCGGCTGCCCAGGTCCGTGCTCTCCATCCCGGCGCACGTTCTACTCGGCTCCGCCCGCGTCAACTGCCGCTTCTCCCGCCGGCCGCTGGGGCGGGGACAGAGGACTGGGGAGAGGGGAGTCCGCCTCATGGACTCGTCCACTTACAGTTGGCACACGCCAGGCGCCCACGGGCAGGGCAGCACGATCCCCCCTCTCCACGGAGCTGTAATGGAATGGGCCACCCACCCGGAAGCCGCGGCGCCTGTCGGGAGTCGTAGTTTGCAGCGCATCGGAAACTACAACTCCCGATAGGCACCGCGCCTTCTGGAGCGGGAGGGGCAGATGGAAGTGTTGCGTGCGCTCTAATGACCTCGTGCCTGGGGGCGCGCGTTCCACCCCCCCGCCCCTCCGGGTCCCGCTGCAGAGGTGGGGGAGGACCGTGGTGCGTGTCCTGCGGGCTGCTCATGTTGTGTTGGATAAAGAAAGGGAAAAACCTCTCTGCTCCTCTTGAGCGTGTCTGGGGCGCCAGATGTTTCGTTGGAGCAACCTGTAGTGGGGCCGTATCGGTTAGAGCCCAGCTCCATCCCAGCCACATGGCTGGACCCATGCAAGACTTCGCTCTAACATGTCCCTCGCCTCGCACCCTTTCTGCTTACAACATCACTCTTCGACTCCCTTCTCCGTGCTGGCCTCCTCAACACACCTGTTCTCGCTGTGCTCATCACTTCTCAGCTGCTTGGGGTTTTTTCTTTCTGCTTCTGCCTTCACTGTCTTCAGGATGATGATAACCTGTCCTGCCGGGTGAGCTCCCAGGGGCTGGGATACAGGGCGGGTGCAGCCGGCGCAGGGCTGTAGGGCTGCATCTGCGTCTGGACAACTTGTAATTCCAAAAGGTCAAGGAGGGCGGCTACAGTCTCCTGACTAGGATCTGGTTCCTCCCAGGTGACACGGCCCACGGTCTGCCAGGAGTGCTCAACATCCAGATCTGCAGTCAGGCCACTGCGACTGATGAGGCGCCTTAGAAGCTGTAACAACCTCCGAGGGTCCTTGCGCTGCTGTGCACCATCGGCGAGTCTTCAGGCAGTGATCTGGCAGTGCCCGTCTCTCCAGGTCTGGGTGTCCGCTGGCTCGCAGGGAGCTCATCTGCCCTTTGACAGGTCTTGTTTTCAGTCCTGCTGGGTGTCCACGCACCCTCCTCACCCAGCCTAGCACACGTGTGGGCGCCGATTTCCTCATGGACAACCTGGCCCAGGAACAGGCTGTCCTGGGTTACACCATACCAGACAGCATACCCAGAGAGGCTTGGCCTGATGGGTATACTTATCTCTACCCATCTCTGTATATCTATCTAAGTCTGTAGCTAACTATCTTTATATGATATCTATACCTATTTCTGTCTATTGATCTGTGTATCCATATGTCTATCACTAGCTCTCTCTCTGTATATGATGTCTATATCTGTCTATATATATATATATTTCTATGGCTATCTGTATATGTCTATATCTATATCTATCACTATCTCTCTCTCTCT
>JAGPOW010000261.1:18267720-18288443 GCA_030014935.1 Caiman crocodilus
TGTTCTATCAGTGTGTGGCCACCCAAGTTGCAGTCCTCCAGCATCCCAAGATGCAATGTCACCTTCCCTACCCCAACTCCCAGGCATGTGACCTTCCCACACCTAGCCCATGCAAACAACCTGCACAGCATGTGCCAACTAGCCAAGTAACAGACTGTGGACAGGTCCAGGAGTGGGGGAGAACAAGGTAGGGGGCTCTCATGTGAGCTGGGACTTCCTTCCTGGGGCAGGGGCAGGAGCTCCTTCGAAAATGCCCTCCCTTACCACCTGAGAAATATGACCAGCATCTTCCACATCCCAAATCCAAATCACAATTTATTAAAACATAAGACCTTCTTTAATTTGCTTCCTTTTTTAAACTCTTCTTTCTATTTTACCCTTCAGTGGTTGACTTCCTTCATTTCTCCACCCCACTTCCTTTCCACCTCCCATCTTGTTACCCAGGCCGACCCCTTAACTTTCTACCTGCCAGCTCCATGTTCCTGCCCCCACTCTACCCAACCCATGCCTCTCACCCCTGCCTAGAGCAAGGAAACAAGCCTGTCCTGGTTTACCAGCCTTGCAGTGGCAGCTTACAGCTCTAGCTCCTGGTCAGGTCCCTGCTCACAAGCCCTCTAGTGGCAAGTCACAGCTATGAAGGTGGGAAATAGTCAAAGTGTTTAGTCTTAAGGTGCAACTGCTCTGAACCTGAGCTAGCACTAACACTGATCAGAGTTTGAGCAGCTCTAAGTATGACATGTAAAAAGGCATTTGGATGCTAACTAGTTCAGAAGCATAAGCTTTCTTTCATAATTGTCAGATGCTAGTAGGCTGTTGCCTACAAAAGCTTATGCGCCTCTGAACTAATTAGCCTCTAAAGTGCCATCCTGCCCTGCCTTCTGTATAACCCTAATTACGTAGAAATCATTAGGATTCACAACTGGAAATGCTCAGGTAACAGATGTCTGTCTAGCCTTTTCTGTAAGTGGCTATATGTAAGCACCTCATACCATAATTTAAAGAGCAGGCTTTTGTGGTCCTAGGTAGAGCTGAACATGTTGAGGAAAGAAAAGATTAAATTGCTGATTACATGCAATCATTGAGAAGGCACCAAAACGCTGAATATTGAAGACAGCTTTGCACATCTGTGAACAAGGAGCTCTTATGATGGGAAGTCTGGGTGCTTTCCTGTGTTTATGATGCCAAGAATATGAAAGAAATGATCTTAACAGTAAATTGCACCCCACTGTAAACTTCTATAGTTGGGGCTGGTTCTGCCCTGGAGAGGTAGTTGACTGGCAAAATAGTTTTTGCAGTTAATTTTTCTAGAAATAAGACAGTTGGCTGCTTCAGAGCCCCTCCACTGATCCTTGCCCTCTGTTAAATCTTGAAATGCTTGAAAATTTTTATATTTGTGAGCACACAAGTTGCTCATGATGTAGACCAGCACTGTTGTCAATTTGTGAGCAAAATTCCCACAATCAGTGGGATATATGGCACTTGAATACATCCTTTATATAACTTTTTTGGGCAGATGCTAACATTAAAGATCAGCTTTACAGATTTTGCTCAAGTTTATTTGTAAACTTGCATTTATCTGGGAAATGCAGAAAAGACAGCTGAGTTTCCAGAGCCCTTTATTTTAATAACAAAAATTACATCCCTGGCTTAGTTTTTCTCCTCTGAGAATAAGAGGACTTGAAACTGGTGATTATAAAATGGTTTCCTTAGACCCTTGTAATACTTGTTTTGCTGTCTTTGGAATGGAAATACTCAGCTCAGGATTTTCAGATATTTAAAGGGACACTGACTTCAAAGCCTCTTAATTTTTCATTAATGTACAACTTAAGTAAACCTCTAGAAAGGAAAAAGCTTACAGGAAATAATAACCTTTTTGCCTAGTTTGTTTTTTGTCTTACTAGTCATGTTTCTTATAGAGTCCGTCACCTTCCTCTGCATAAGTTCTCACAGCAACAGTGTGGGAGGAAAAAAATTTTCTGTAACCAAATTAAAAAAAATCCCTCAGAAAAGGCCTGTAATTTTTCTTTCTTTCTTTTTTTTAAGCAGTATCTAAACCCTTTCCTGTTTGGGGGGTGGAATATACAATAATTACAGTAATACTTGCACGCTGTATAATACAGACGTTACTAAAGAAAGTCCTATCTTTACCTTCTTGCTCTGTTGAGCTGTATGTGTACACTGAGGGCAGTAGATACCCCTGAGCATTTTGATATCTGTTTACAATTGTGGTTCTGCTTCTTTTTCTTCTTGTGTTCTGTGGTTTTGTTTTTAAGTCACGGTAGATTCCATTTATATCTGTGCAACAACCTCACCTAAGTCTTTATGCTGCCCTCATCTGTTAATGTGGACTTCTCTGCCTCTAGAGTTTCATATGAGTTGCTGCAAAAGTCCAGGCTAACAGATAGTGATGCAGGACTGGGGACTGAAAATACATGCCTTTTTCAAATTAAAAAACTACTTTTGACAGCCCGGCTTGTGGAATCAGCCCAAGATTTAAAATTCAAGATGGCTTGTTCAGGTTTTGTTTTTTAATGTTGACTTGCCCATAGCAAGCACTCTGCTGCTAAGAGTTATGCTCTGACATTTCTGTAGCCCAGGGACGGGCAATTATTTTGGGTAGAGGGCTGCTTACTGAATTTTGGCAAGCCATCAAGGGCTGCATTATAGGCTGCCAGGGGCAGATAAATATTAATTTTCTAAATTTTTTAGGGGCCCCACGGGCCAGATAGAATGGCCTGGCAGGCCGCGACTGGCCCCCGGGCTGCATTTTTGCCCACCCCTGCTGGTAGTCCCTTGTATCTTCAGAGGGAGGTTTTGTGCTGTGGTACAAATTTATACTTGGGGGAGGCTGTTTCTGAGAGAGAAGGGAATAGGTTTAATTAATGGTCATTCATTTGTCTTGGCTTTTGGGGGCTGTTGGGAATCCTGAAAAAATAAGTGCCTCATCTGTTTAGTTTAGTGACTAAAATAACTGAGTTGACACAGGAAACAGATGTAAATTTTTACAGAACTACATAGTCAAGAGGCAAACCACACTTTAATCTCTACATTCTCTATTTGATTTGTGCATGCACACTTGCCTTATTAAAATCTTGTTAGTAACTGCCTTTTTATGAGATATTGGGTTAAGCATCTGTTAACACTTGTAGAGTCAAATCCACTTAAGATCACACCATGCTGTCTCTTTAAAATGGTCTGGGCATGACCACAACTAATGCAACAGGCCCTCTTACATCTTTTCAGCATTCCTTTAAACGTATTCAATCTTTGGGATTTTGTATGTTATGAGGCTTTCTTAGAGGGGAATAAAAGACATACCATAAAGCCATATTAAAGGAAGTAAACCCATAAAATCGTCTGGTTTGGGAAATTGCCACCCTCCGACTTTTGGTTTTCTTGCTTTTGGAAGCTTAAAAGAAGATAAGGCAGAAGGTTGAATGCTAACTTGCCATGTTGTGCCCCTTTTGG
This sequence comes from Caiman crocodilus, assembly GCA_030014935.1. Classification (NCBI taxonomy): domain Eukaryota; kingdom Metazoa; phylum Chordata; order Crocodylia; family Alligatoridae; genus Caiman; species Caiman crocodilus. The sequence goes on from JAGPOW010000261.1 coordinate 18,271,189, forward strand.
TTTGATCTGGGTACAACCAGATGCTTCAACATCCATATCCAGAGAGGAGGCAGTGGAGGAGTTGGGGACTTCCATTTGCAAGGAAAAATAACTGGCATATTTCCAGTCTGTGCAGTCAAGAAGACTAACAAAATTCTGTTCTGATGTTACTGTCTGTCACTGTCTTTCTTCTTTTTATTTGAAGAATAAGGGCAAGATAAGCCATATCCCAACCATGCTCAACCTCTCTTGCCCTGTGGGCCAGATTGGGCCACCATCCCTCTCCTATTTTCCCCCCCCCCCCAGTCCAATCCACCTGCTGAATCTGGCTACAATGTGACCCTGTCTGCCATCACAGTCTGCCAAGGGTCCTCATGGGTCTGGAAACTTTGGGTGGGGGAGTGGAGGGGGCAGTGGCAGTGTTAATTGCTGTGACTGGGAGCAATTAATGCAGCTACTGCTTTCCCACTCCTCAATTTCCAGACCTGTGGGGAGCCCCAGAGGTTGAGTACCACTGCACTATCTAGTCATGTCAACACACAGCTTGGGCAGGAAGATTGCAGAAACCACAGGGTCACTTGGGTCACTTATGAATAAATCAGTATGAGTAAAAATGGATTTTAAAAAATTAACTTCTGAAATAAATTACTTCCACATCTGCTAAAGTGTGTGCTTGAGGTGGTCAGATATGGCAAATGTCACCTTAAACACTGAAACACCTATGAAGTTGGATTGAATTTGTCATAATGTGTTGTCCCCACTGAGCAAAAGCTAAGGTTGTCTCCTGGTTTGAAATCCTAGTTCCTAAGAACCAAAGTCTCTTGGAGATCCTGAAAATGTTTGCTAACAACTCATTTTGTTTTTTAGGTGCTTTTGATGGAAGGCCAGCAGACTACATGTTCATGCTCCTATTTAACTGGATTTGCATTGTTGTATCCTTCAAGTCAATCTTCTGTTTGGTTCTTTGGTTCTTGTATTTGTATCTAAAATCAGTCACTTTTATAATTCAGGTCTTATCAGCTACTTCCAGGGGTGAGGCAGAATTTAGAAATTGTGCTAGTGCAGAGTCCTGGGCACAGAAGACTTCAGTCAACCCAGGAAAGTTGGGAGCAGTAAAGACTTCCCCAGAGTTCCTTGCTTGCTTCATTTTGGCAGTGTTGTGGATGGCCACCCAGCTCTTAGGTCAGAGAAGCTGTTAATTGTGATGGATACAGACTCTTCACCATGGATGGAAAAGACTATAAAGTAGTGTCATAAAGACTGCTAGAGAATTAAAGCTTTCACTGCTGACACAGGCTAGAGTCAGATTGGTGATCTTGAAGTGAAATGCTTGCTACTCATTTAGCCATCACATGGGCTGTTCTGGGTTCCTTCTTCATGCTGTTTTTTAGAAGTGGAACTGAATTTAATAATCTCTATTTTTCCCTTCTCTGTTCTCCCTCTTTCCTGTTCCTCCTGTGTCCCTTTACAGTATTATGGTTATTTATGAAAGAATTGTAGCTGGAGAAGGAACATGGGGGGTGAGTAACATCAGCTGTAGTTATGTCAGCTACATCTTTAACTTTGTAGAAGTGCCACCATCTTGATTAACAGATCTGCTCCTTCCTTCTCTTCCATTTACGTTTCCTTGTACAGCATTTTTGCTCCTGTTAGTCCTGCAGGCCCAATACAGTGGCTAGGACATAAGATGGATTTTGTTTCATTGCCAACAAAACTGTCAACTAAATTATAGTTGTAAATCTTGGATGGAGGTTCTTCTGGTAAGGATCTGATTACTGTTTGACATTCAAAGCAATGTGGATTTTGCAGCTGAGAAAACCAACTTGATAAAAAAAGTGGTTAAACCAAAAGCTGCTCCCCCCTTCCACTCCAATTTCTGGCTAGTAAAACCAATTACTGAGGAACAGTATTATCTGATACTACAGTAAACACATTTCTTCTCAGGTAAAATAACACTAAAAAAACTAGAGCAGTACAGTTCAGGAAACATGATAATTGCAATATTTAAATTTTCTGCTTATCTGTTTTTTTTGTCAGGTATAGTCAATGCAGCACTTAAACTCTTAAGCAAATGGAACAACAAATGTATGAGACAGACTTCTGGGTTTTTAACATAGTTCTTAACGAAGATTAATTGGCTTGCAGTTGGTAATCTCTGCACAGAGTCAAAGACTGACTGAGCATGAAAGCAGCCTCCGTCTTAGTCCTACATGTGGCTGCTTGAGGTGGTGGTGGATGGTTTGTCGGTATGGGAGCTTGAGTAGTTGCAGCTGATCTGTTCTGTAGGTGGTTGGAGCTCTTCCATTTTCCAGATTAATGTGGGACTTCACAAAATACAGTGCTCCAGCATGGTTTCATTTGGCTAAAATTGAACAGGCCAGGCTTTTAGCCTCAGAAATCACTCTAGTCTGTCACCACCTGTTTTCACTGCCTTTTCCTCAGTTGTCAACTAAAAGATAACTGGCTTGGCCATGGACATGCAGGTAAGTGTAATGCAGCTTTTAAGAGACCTTCATAGGAAATTTTTTCTTTCTTTTTTGTTTGTTGGTTTTGGGGGGCGGGGGTTGCTCTACATGTTCATTAATGTGCATTGTAATGTGCATGAAATCTATTGTGAAGTGCTAGCTTATTTTAATGTGCATTAACTAAAGATCACTTTTTGCGATGCTTTAATGTGCATTAAAGCTCATGTGTAGATGCACTCTTAGAGATGCTACAAAATGTCACCTTTATATTCTCGCTTTATTTATATCGGCTGCTCAGCAGTATTTTGGGAAATAAGTAAATTCTCACCCACAGATACTTTACCTACATTTTGTAGCTGGTCTAAGCTTTTTTTGTTTGGTTGTAAAAAATCTCAGGTAACATAAGGCAGGGATGTACTGTAAAAGTTAATCACACTGCTGAGGAGACAAGGGGGTGACTTCTTGGCCCTGGTCTATATGGTAGAGATGATCCTTGCCTACTGACTTTAGTAAGACTGGGAATTTTTTTCCTGATGATTTTCCTCTGCCCTATTTTCTCACAGGCCTTCCCATGAAGGCACGTGAGGATGGTGATCTTGCTCTTTGGCTAACCCCTGCTCCTCCCTCCCTTTCCCCCCGTTCTCAGGTTGGGGTTCATCATAGCAAGTAGCAAAAGAAGCTGATGCAGAACAAGGAGAACCTCCCAATTTTATGGCCATAAAAATGCACTGACGTCCATTCTTTGAATTTGAAATTCATGTATTTAATTTAAATCAATAGTATATAAAAGGAATTCCAGGTGTCTTCTAAGTTTGCAGATAATATTTTTACACCCCAAAATATGTCTAATTCTTGGTGTGTGCTCTTTATATATAAACTAGTCCAAGAAAGTAGAGTAGCCCCAAGAACGCCATATTTCTGACAGAACCTAGTTTAATAAATTTGTCAGCTAGACCAGGGATCTGCGATCTATGGCCCACAGGCTGAATCATGCCTGGAGCCGGGGGTTCACCTGTGCCATGCTGTGGCTGGGAGGTAAGAAGTGGCAGCAGTAGCTGAGACCTAGTGCTAGTTCTCCTTTGAGCTAAGCTGGGTCATTCCAGTCTGGCACCAGAAAAACAGTGCTGCCCTGTGAACTAGACTATTGTCAGAGCCTCTTGTAAAATCTCTTGAAAGTCTCTCTTGTTTTTTCTAATCAAGAAATACAAAGAACAAGTCCTATAGTGAGTGAGTATAAAGGAGTCAACATTTCTAAAACAGCATTGCTAGTACAACTTGTTGCTATTTTTATGACCTCTTGGGGTTTGTCTAACTCAATACTAAAGAAGCTGAACTGATTTGACTTGATCTTTTTTTTTTTTTTAAATTGATGTAGTTAAACTAACAATCCCCTAAGTGTATGCAGATAGATTTAAACTAGTTTTACTTGTGCTCAGAGCAGTTTAACTTAATTCAGCAAAGATGTGGAAAGACACATCAGTGTAACTTATATCAGCATACAAATTAAGTTAACAAAATAAATGACATCAATCTCGGGAACAGACAGCTGTGCAACACTCGTGGGATAGTAGGTGTCATTACAGACACGTGCCACCAGGTGGCAGAAAAGCAAGCAGCTCCACCGGGATTGAAATTGTGAGTGAAACCCTAACTTGAACTAGTTGTTACCCTGATTTTTTTTTTTTTTTTTTTTTTTTTAAACAGATAATTTGCCACTGGGTCAGGTGACTGTTTAGGGGTTTGTGTTGTCTGTCTGCTACGCCAGTAATTCCCAACTTTTTTTTATGGCTGCCCAGCGCAAGCGGCACAAGGCATGCAGAGCAAGCTGCCTCCCTCCTGGGGCTCCCCTGGTGCCTGGCTTTAACCCCGGAAGCCACGCAGCTGGGCAGACAGACAGGGCTCTGAGTGGGGGGCACGTGCCACGACCCTGCAGCCAACCCACCGTGGCTGGTTGGGAACCTCTGTGCTACACTTTCACTTTTAGTGTAATGTAAATACCAGTGCAAACTTTTTGTCTGTCCACACCTAAGTGCTGTATTTAAAGTCACAGATCTCTGCTTATTGAAGACCTCTCCTAAGTTTTGAAATATGCAACAAATGGTATTGAAAACATGAATGCATTTCACAGAGAACCTATCCTAGCTGTGTGTAGAGTGAGACTGGGGCATCCTGGTACCTGAAGCAATAGCATGAAATTTAAGCCAGCTCAGAAATGGGCAGTCTGTAACACTTGTGGCAGAAATGATAGGAAGGTCACACTGAGCAGGTGAGGCAAGTTTTCTACACAACAGAACAGCTTGCCAATTTGGTTCACTTGCTTACCTGCTACCTCATTCATTTGTGAGGTCCTAATAAAATACAGGCAACAAAGGTGTTGCAGTATAGGTCTTGGAGCATCTTTGCTGATGTTGTGCTTGTCCTGCTGCCACTTCAACTATTGTGGGATGAAAGGGTTATATGGAAGTGACAGTGACTGATCTTTGCTTTGTTTCTTTATATTGCAGTTGTTGATGATTCCTCTCATCATGTCGGTTCTTTATGTGTGGGCCCAGCTGAACAGAGACATGATTGTATCATTTTGGTTTGGGACAAGATTTAAGGTATGGCACAAAGGAGAGAAGGGCGTAAGGATTTGGTTCTTGCTGTCCTTCATGTGGCACCAGTTGTTTCAGTAGAAAACTGCTTTGGAGGTCCCCAAAACTGCAAATTGTCATTACTACTTAGTAAGATTTGTAGTTTGAATTTCAGCCTGTTCTTCTCTGAGCTGCTGTTTTTGTTTCTTTCTGACCACTGTGTGCTACCCTACGGTAGCACAAATTCGGTACCAATAGGACTGCCCATCAGATTTTAGCTGTGGAAGAATGTGTGAAAAAATGTTTTTTTTAAACACTTGTACACAAATGCTTCCTATGTCTATAAAATAGTTACTTAAATAAGGATATTAAAGTGTTCAAGTCAAACTTGCTTAATAATAATAATGCTTAAGAGACTGAAAGATGAAGTTGCCAAGTAACTTTTGCAGCCGCCTTCTCTCCTTTAGTGGTTGTAACTTGACTGTCTTTTCTACAGGCCTGTTATTTGCCATGGGTTATTCTGGGATTCAACTACATCATTGGTGGATCGTAAGTAGTTACTAATTTTTGTTTGCCCGAGATTTGTAAATATAACGAACGATAATCTGTGGTTGATCGTAACAATAAAATGAGCTTCAAGCTAATGGGTTAGTAATGGGATTGCCAATGGTTAGATACTTGCTACAAGGAAAATATGTGAAAGCAAGAAAATTAAATGTCTGAAAACTTGTACAGAACTTGTTAGACAAAAATAGGATGAATTCACATTTTTTGTAGTAGGCCTTTGGCGAAGGTTTTCTTCTAAACAAGAATCTAAGTTATGTCTGTTCCTGAAACCACAGGGTTAAGCTCTTCTCCCACTTCCTTTTTTTTTCCTAGCCCTTGTCTCCATATCGCACATTATGTTTAAGGAGGAGAGGGGGAGGAAGCCCACACAGAACACATGTGATATTTGCTAGCCATCCTTCTGAGCAGACTTCAGCGTGCTTGTATCTTATAAACAAAATAAAGAGGGATAATAAGCTTTTTTTTTTTTTTTTGAGCAGAGACTGCTGGTCCACAGACCTTTACAGTAGTGCTCTAATTTCTGTTGATGCTTATGGAGCACCACAGCTACTGCTGTCACTACCACCTAGATACATGGTCTATGGAAGAGAGAACTTGTGCTTTCTGTATTTGGGTTCTGGTTGTGCTTCCTACTGACTAACCCACCCCTTCAGGAAACTGCTCCTTTTTTAAACATCTGCTGTTTCCATATGCGGAAACAAAAATAATCAAAGGCCCCAGTTCTGCCGAAAAACTAAGTCTGTTAAATTGAGATCCAAAAACAAAGCAAATGAGGGGACAGGCTGTTGAGTAGATGTGGCAATTGATTTTAGTTCTTGGGAGTTACAGAAACTCTAATTCCCAGTATTAGTAAGCATTAATTGTATTGCATTGCTCAAGCCTGGATGGAGAATGCCTAGAAGGCAGGGTGCTGGCGTGTTGGTTGACAGAAGTAGCCTGTAATAAACTATGGAGAAAATTCTGTGGTTCTTGGGTTGGGCAGGAGGGGGGACCTTGATATACTCTGACACTTTAAGGTAGACGTGACAAAATAGCTCTTTTGTTTCTTAAGGTATTTCAGATAATTTGTCTTGCTTTGCAGCATCATCAATGAGCTGATAGGAAATCTGGTTGGACACCTGTACTTCTTCTTAATGTTTAAATACCCAATGGACTTGGGAGGAAGGAATTTTCTGTCCACACCCCAGTTTCTGTGAGTTTTTCTTTCTTTCTTTCTCCCTCTCCCCACCCTTCCAGACTTTAATTTCATTGGCATTATCTTCTGAAGGCCCTACAGTTGGAGGGACTAAAAGAATGAGTATGACCTCAGCAAATATTTTTTAATTCTTCTTATGTCCCCTTGAATGAATCAACCAATGACTGGGATGACAGCTATCCTGTCTCAGGTAGACATCCATGTACCAGATCAAATAGGGTTCTGGGTTTGATGGTTTATCAGTCTCCAATGTGTCCGGTAGCGGGTCTTGAAAGAGAAGGTGCAAAAAACCTGATGATAGTCATCTAATGAACTGGCCGTATGGGAAGCTTCTTCCCATCACTATCAGTTAATAGTTGGCATATATTCCTTACTAGCTGCAGGAGTGAAGGTATGAAACAACTCTGTGTAGTATATAATATGGCATTAGAGACATCCCTGGAATTATTACTTTGTTTTCTAAGTGGGCTTTGTTCTCTTCTTGGTTACCTTTTATCTTGCGCTGTTCCTCTAGCTAAGAGGCAAACAAACTTAGCTGCTACCTAACAGAAGCCAATTATAATTGATTGGTAGCACCAACTATGAATTGCAAATCAACTGACAGAATGCAGATTGGCAGTAATGTGACTAGAATAACTGCAAGGCTTGGATAATGGGATGTTTTCCTGAGATCCTGCTAGTGATTCAAAGCTAAAACTTTTAGGAAGTGAGATACAGGGTCGAATTGCTTTTGCATTACACCAAACAACGGGATGTCAAACTTATTTGGCCTTGCAGGCTAGATGAGTGTCCCTGAGCTGATCTTTGGGCCAGACCAGGACTGTGACACCCTATGGAGCAGCTGCAGCACCGGGTCCAGGCTGCACATAGCATGAACCAGCCCCTGGGGTTGGCACAGTGCTGCAGACAGCACAGGAGATGGTCTGGAGCACTCTGCCTTGCTGTAACCCCTGCATGCCAGCTCTGCATCTGGTGGGGTGCCACATGGAACATGTGCTCTATGCCAGCCCCCTGCACCCTGTTCAATGCACAGTCAGTCCAGCCCATGTGCCACATGCAGTACATGCCAGCTCTGGGGCTTACAATACATGTGGCCCCGGGGCTGGCATGGGGTACACGCTACCCATGGTGCCTTGGCTGGACATGGCACTGCATGGCGTCCAGGGTACTTGCCGTTTGCCCTGGACTGACTCCCTGTGCAATAACCTGCAGGGTGGATCATACAGCTCCATGTGCTGGGTCCAGGCCATATGTTTGACACCCCTGACGTACATCTCCAGCAACATGGTGGGGGTCTCACCTTTACCACCTTAACTGCTCCCGCTATTGCAAGCCTTCCTGCTAAACCTAATTTTCAATAAAAATCATAAGATGACAAAGTGTTGCTTTTAATAGTTCTGAATCGACCATCAGTCTTACTAATTATGTGTAATTGTCTCTTGATTCCAATTAGATGCATTTAAATTTTCCCTCAACATTTGAGCAGTGGGAATGGTTTGATAGTCTTACATGACTAGAAGCCCTCTAACAAGGCACCAGTTTTGGTTTTGTGTTGCATACTCCATAGCTATGGCCTACAATTAGGACACTAACAACATTAAGACTCTTTGGTACTAAAAGTTCTTAATTTCTTTTCAAGACCTATAGAGTTTGTCAAAAGAGTGTTCGTGCAGAGTTGGGACTTACAAGAACTTTAGTACCTCAGATTTGATAGGTCATATTCAGCCATGAAATAGCCTGGCTTGATGGAATGTGCCTGGTTGTTTGCTTGCTTGCTCCAGAGCTGAATTCGACCTATGTCTGTTGTAACTCCTCAAATATATATAGACATCCTTTTCTGGAGAGCAAGAAGGGTCAAGATACCAGCCTGAGACTTGGAAGACAAAGGTTCAAGTCCCTGCTCATCCTTGGATGACTAGATGTCTAATTTCAGTTGAAATTAGTGGGCCTTAGTCTCCCTGTTCCCTTAATTCACTGTTTAAAATAGCAGCCCCTAACTCAAACAAGTGTAGGTGCAAAACTGAGCTCCTTGGACGTGGCAATGGGGGACCCTTTGGGTACATAAAATAGATCTCTTCTGGAAAGAGATTCATATGTGGTTCCTTCTCCCCTCCAGGAAAGAAAAGTATAACCTGAATTAAAAATGCAGCAAGAGACTGTTTCCCTCTTCCACTTCTGAGGAGAACTTATCCATTTGTGGACTTATTTTGATTCTGTAAAATCCTATTTTCCAGGATTGCAAAAAGCCAAACAGCCATCCAGGCCTAGTTGGCTTATTGGCCTAGCATGGTTAAGGCATGCCCACAGTACATGAGGAAGGGATGCAACTAGTAGGGCTGTGCAAAGCTTCAGTCCCTGATTTGATTTGGCCCAATTTGGTTGTCGAATCTCTGAATCAAATTAAAGGACCCTTTAATCCTTCTGAATCAGTTTGGACAGATTCAGCGATTCAGGCATAGACACAGCTTTAAATTTGTTTTTTCTACATACCTCTAGGTAGCAGGGGCTCATGATCACTGCAGTGCTGGGACAGATGGAGTGTTCCACAGAAGCACGGGGGGGCTCCCCAGCATGCTCAGCAGCAGACGCAGAAGTGGACCACAAGCACTTCTGGGTGCACCGGGGAGTGTCCTGGGGGTGCCCCCATGCCCTCCTCGCTCAGTGACTGGTGCCTCCTGGGTCTGGAGGGGCACCTAGGGTTCCCCTGAGGCCAACCACTGGGCTGGGGGGAGCGGTGGGGGGCCCTGCATGTTCCTTGGCAGACCCAAAAGTGGACCAGAAGTACTTGTGGTCCACTTCTGGGTTTGCTGCTGAGCACGCTGGAGAGCCCCCCGTGTGGTGTGGGACACTCCATGCATCTCAGCACTTACCTCAAAGTATGTAGAAAAAACTTTTAAAGCTTTACCTGTGTCTGAATTGCTGATTCGCTAAATAGGCATTGAACCGTCAGATTCAGATTTGTGTGACTCGAATTGGGGACAGCGATCTGAATCAACGGATCAAATCCTGTCCCTGATTCAGACCAAATCTGAATTGAATAGGGCCCGTTTCACATACCCCTAATAACTAGCATCATCTCCAGCTGCTTTTGACTTTCCAACACGTCTACAGCTGGATCGACTAGGGACAGCATTCAGTGTGAGGCTTTTACCTTGCTACAGTCCTGTGACATAAGTATCATAAGCATCCTCTTGCCACACCCCACTTCCTAAGGTACTAGAGTTTATTTGGAGAGTATTCTGTACGTTGGAATTCTGTGTCCAAGTTGCTTGGCTTCCTGGGCCGCATCCAAACTCATGTTTGGCAGCAGTGCAAGTGGCTGTGTTGACCGCTGCAAGTGCTAGAGCTGCAGGGATTGATGGCTGGTGCTTGCTCTGCCACCACCAAAATGTGTCCCCAGTGGGGGGGGGTGTACTTCAGATTTCAGCAGCAGGCCCTACCTCCACTCTCCCCAGTTCCTTCTGGAGCCCTGTGGAGCACTCTTCTCCAGGACACGGCTGCATAGGCTGGATCCAGCCTGCGGGCCATCTCTTTGACCCCTCTGCTCTCGATAGATAAACCCCCAGTTAAATCTAGCAGGTACAAAGGTTGGGACTTTCATAAAGTGAGTTCATGCTGCTTAAAGATCGAAAGACAGTGGTGCAAATACAACACGTGTAATTTTCTCTTCCTGGCCACTTGTTTTCTAGATATCGCTGGCTGCCAAATAGAAGAGGAGGGGTCTCGGGATTTGGTGTTCCACCTGCTAGTGCACGAAGAGCTGCAGAAGATCAACAACAGGGAGGCAGAAGACACAACTGGGGCCAAGGTTTCAGACTAGGTGACCAGTGAAGAACTGCTGCTCTTGGCAAACAACTACTCCTGAACGCACATAGGAAGGCTGCTTCCTGGTGCACTGTGCTTAAGAACCAAGCTCTCTCTAGTGCTATTGAATTTGTCTGATTTTAAAGAATTTTGTTTCTGGCGCAAGGTAAAATAAAAACTTGAAGAAAAACTGTAGATCTTACACCAGGATAGCCAGTAGTGTTCAACTCCATTCTGCCCTTTAAGGAAAGCCTTAATACTGTCTGTCTGTCGCAGTGTGCATCCATTTCACTGCCCTCCTCTCTGATGCAGTGGCACGTGCTAATCGTGTTTGGTACCTTGCTTTCTCTTCTGGTACGTGAAAAGTTCTGTTTGGTTGTGTCAAGATAAGAATCCAGTCTTTGGCTAAAGGTTGGATCAGACCAACCTCTCCATTCTGCTTCTGAAAAGCTGATTCTTCAATACCTGCGTTTAGATTTCAGGGTGTTGAAACCTTTATTTAAGTGGCATCATTGGACTGAATTCATAACAGAATGTTTCTGAGATGCTTAATCTTGTCACCAAGCTACATTTCAAGAAAGCAGTTTTTTCTTGTGGTGTAGTGTTTGTGGGGAGATGTTTCCTCGTCCACTGCAGATGATAGGGGAAAGGCTAAGGGCAAAAGACAGCTTTCCTTTCCTGTTAGTAATTACAATAACAAATATTCCCAGCACTCTAAATTTCTGTGATTTGTACTGTCCACCACTTGCTGCATTTGAGTCAAAATTGTATCCGTCTCCAAAGTGCAAACCATTGGCTTCAAGGTTGATATTTTAGTTGCAAAACAAAATAGCACAAAAGTAGAAAATGTACGTATGGTGAGTGGCTATTGCGAAGGGTACTAACTACAGGGTTATGTTTGTATTAACTGAGACTACAGCATTTGCTTTGAAAGCTTTAAGGAATTAGAGAATCACTGGAAATAAACTTGTTCCAGGTTACCAGAGAATTGATTTGCTTTCCAAAGTCCTTTCTCAAACAAGAAGTCACATACTTTTTCAATCTATATGTCTTTTTCTTGGAAGTGCGGGGCGTGATTGTCTATAGTATTCTCTTGCTATTATTGTAAGGCAATATGCTCTTATGGGCAGAATACAGGGCTAGGAGCCAGGAAATCTTAACAACTGTTATTCCACAATTCACCATATGGCCTTTAGTGAGTTACTTAGCCTCAGTTTTCCCATCTGTAAAATGGCGTAAATAATATTTACCATTCACAGGGATCCCAAGAGTCCTTTTGAGTAGTGCTGTGAAATTATAAGTGATATGTCAGAGCTAAGTATTTTTATTACTACTGGTTTATTTGTTGTTTTTTTTCCATTGGACTTGTGCTCTGCAGGTTTACAGATTTTAGATATTGTATTTACAACTAATAACTTCCTGAATCTGGGAAAAGAACATTTTGCTTGTTTATCTGAGTAGCTTCACAAGGATCCGTTGTGGCATGGAAAGAGGAAAAATGTAACTGTTGGTCGTCTTGCTCATGAGTGAATATGGGAACTGGCAAGCATCATGTTGCATGTCTTTTGGTTTTTGTTGAAGCATGGAGGCTCAGAAATCACTTAGCACTTCTGTTTCCAGTAATAAAATGTTAAAGATGCTCTTGCCTTGTTTTATTTATATTAAAATCCTTTGGTGGAAAAGGACTCCAGTGACATAAATGCTAATCTACTGTTGACCTGTAGCTGTTAATAATGCTGACTTGTAATGTTTCAGGAGCCATCCTGTTGCAGCTGGCCTTCAATTAGTCATGTCACAGTCTCTCTAAAGCAGTTGTTCAAGTTACTTAACAGTCTGGTTTTACAAAGTGGTAGCATTTGAAGTGATTGTCTAGTTGTTGATTTACCTACTGCAGAGAGCCGGTGCAGGGCCTTAAGTGGGGACTTAAACATAGCTAATTCATGCTGTGCACTCAAGGTGATTGTCACCTTAACACACAGGCTGCAGAAGGAATGGCTTCTAACTTTGCAAATGAAATGTGTTTTGCAAGTGGGGTGTGTGAGGGAGGGTTGGAGAACCTTTTGACACAAGATTATGGGGCTTTTTTTTTTTTTTTTTTAACAGTTTCAAAAGACTAAGTTGGCTAGTTATAGCAAACTTGAACCCCTGAAAATCTCAAAGTGAATGTTAAATATTTGGCATTCCTCATTTGCTGACCTGGAGCACTGCTCTCAAGTGCTCAAGTATACAGTATATGCTGACAATGACAGTCTTGTTCGAACAAGTACCTCCTTTATTCTTTTGTACAGAGAATTTCCCTTTTTGTAATCAATTTTTTTTGTTGGCAAAGTTTTAAATTAAAGTTTTAATCTCTCTAGAATTGTCTGCCTGTCTTGCTAAATCCTGCTAACATTTTACCTAAGCCTTTGACTTGCGCCTTTCCAGAGTGCTTTAATAATATTGGACAGTCTGCTATCCCTAATCGGAAGTGTTCAGGAGAACATCCTGTTCTGCTGGTCTCCTTTTGTCACTGAAACTTCTCTAACTAAACTTTCTGACAAACTTTTTAAATGGCTTTTTCTAGTCTCATTTTTACTTATCCCTAGCTTTGATAAGATCCCTCACCCCTTGTAGTGGTCTTTTCCTGCTTCTTACCTACCTGATTGCTCTTTCATTATCTTCTTAGTGTACTTTCCTCCTGTTTCAGGGATCTATTTTGTAGCTGTATTGTTCTGAGAGAGAGATGCACAAAGCTCTTGGGTCAGAAACAGTATCTTTTATTATTAGACCAACTAAATAGTAGTGAGAAAAATCTTTGAAAAAAAGATTTGAATTCAAATCTTTGAATTCTCATCCTGAAGAAGGGAGATTAGTCAGACATACACATATTCTACGACCAGCTTACTCACCACCTGGATAAGGGAGATGGGCTTGATGTCATTTATATGGACTTTAGGAAGACCTTTGACTTGGTGTCCCATGAGGCTTTCAAGGTAAAACTTAGGGGACTGTGGGCTCAACAATTCACCGCCAGTTTCCCACCCATCTGACTTTGGGTTGGACACAGAGAGTACTAATAGACTCATGTTGACCTGGCAGAAGGTAGCCAGTGGGGTCCCCCAGAGTTTGCTACTTGGACCAGTGCTTTTCAACACCTTCTTCAATGACCTGGATTTGGGGCTGAAAAGCACGCTAGCAAAGTTTGCCGATGACACTAAGCTTTGGGGAAGTGTGGCCATACATCAGAGTAGACTGATCCAGGCGGACCTAGACAGATAAGTTAGGTGGGCAGACTAGAACCAGATGCTGTTCAACACTGAGAAGGGTAAAGTGCTCCATTTGGAGAGGAAAAATACACAACAAACTTACAGGCTTGGTGGTGCTAGGCTAGTTAGCACCATGTCCAAAAAGGACCTGGGGGTCGTAATTGATTTTTAAAATGAATATGAGCCACCAGTGTGATGCTGTAGTTAGCCAAACAAACACTATGTTGGCATGCATCAACCGATGCATCTCAAGCAAAATTAAGGAAATTATTCTCCCACAGTGCTTGGCATTGGTGTGGCTGCAGCTGGAGTGCTGAGTCCAGTTCTGGGTGCCGCACTTCAAGAGGGATGTGGAGAAGCTAGAGAGAGTCCAGAGAAGAGCCACTCATGATTAGAGACCCGAAGAGCAAGCCATATGAGGAAAGGCTGATGCGTACATGGGACTGTTCAGCCTAGAAAAGAAAAGGCATTGGGGGGATTTGGTGGCAGCTTACAAATATATTGGGGGTGAGCATCGGGGCTAGGTGAACAATTATTCACCACAGTGCCCTGAGGATAACCAGGAGTAGCAGTCATAAACTCCTAGATGAAGGTTTCAGACAATATAAAGAAAAACTTCATGGTTTGTGTGACCAGGCTCTGGAATAGTCTCCTCTTCAAAAGGAGACAACTCCAGCAAGGTGTGCGTCCAATTTGACCCCTTCAATCTTTCCTGCCCAGAGCAGAGGGCCTAAACCCAATGACCTCACGCGATCCCTCCCAGCCCTAAACTGTAAATCTGTATGTGCCCAAAAGCTTGCCAAGAAAGGAATTTTTTATTGCTACTGTTCAGTTAGTTTAATAAAAGATATCACCTCTGACCCAAGAGCTTTGTGCACCCCTTTCCTCCTGCTGAAATTCTACAAGAATGGCTCTGGGGATGCCTTTTACCACCAACTTCTGTCGAGCCCAGAAATTCAACTTTTGTGGTCAATGAGAATGCTCAAAATTACCATCAAATCAATTCCATCTGAACTACAATAAAACTAAGGACCTTGATTCCTCCCACAACACAATTCGGGGCCTTTTACACGCTCCCTAAAATCCATGAACAAGGGAACCAGACAGACCTATTGCATCTAACCATGGGACCGAACCTTAACTGGGGAAATGCCAGGTTTCATCACAACCAACTCAAGTCTTTTCACCATCTGTAAATTTGAGTATCTCTTGTATTGCCTCTGGCATATTCAAATGTCCTGTCTGAAACTGCACCAAACCACTGCCTTATTAACCTTCCCGCTGTGTTTGCGAGATGCCCACCTTTGTAATAAGTGGGATCCTTGTTCTGAATGAATGAATGACTGAGGAGCTGGATCTGTCGCACTTCATTTTTCCACTGCCTCACCGCTGTATTAGTCCTGGGTTTTGTAGCTCACTTGGGGGATAGTTTTCTGTTCAGAGGGGCTCTTGTTCAGCATGGCAGGGTAGGAGGGACTTTGATGTCTTATACATATATCTTGTTCTTAGGATGGGGAAGATGAAAGTACATTTGCCTGATCTACAAGGCAGTGAACCAGCTCTTGAGCTGCATTCAATTATTGCTTGTGTCATAGACTTCCTCAGTGACTTCATTTTGCTATACCTCAGTTCTTCATCTGTAAAATGGCAGCAAGTTATTTTCTCCTGCTCTGGGTATTTGCACTCTGAGTATGGATAAATGGGTAGGGAGTGTGGCAAGTGTATATGTGGGGAGGAAGATGGTGGGACCCTATAAGCACTGCCATACCAGGGGGGTAATAAATGTTTTTTTGTGAGCACTGTTTATGATCAGCCTCTTCTTAGCGTGTCAGAGATGTGAGTAATTGGGATAGTTCATTTGAAATCTGGAATTCTGGGGCGCTACTATAATTTGGTTAATGAAATGGGAGTACATGCATATTAAGTGGAAGTATTTAC
The DNA here is from genome assembly GCA_030014935.1 of Caiman crocodilus. NCBI lineage: Eukaryota > Metazoa > Chordata > Crocodylia > Alligatoridae > Caiman > Caiman crocodilus. Next base: position 18,286,955 of record JAGPOW010000261.1, read on the forward strand.
GGCTAAAGGAAGAGAATTGGCATTTGTTGGAAAAGCTCTTGCTTATGGTTGTTCCTATGTTGAATTTCAGGGAGTTCTAGTGAATATCTGCAATACTGGGGTTGTGACTAGGACTTTATCTCCTGATAGTTGAATAAGTCTGATATTTGGGGCCTGATTTTTTTTTTTCTAATTAGTAATATTATAATACTTTTTCCCCCCAGAGATGCTCCCAGTTGCTTTGAAAAACTAGATCCTTGGCCTTTGAAGTAGGCAAAGTTGGAACCACCCAAATAAAGGCCATCTGAACAACTGTGTCAGAATGTTTTTAAAAGCAGTCTTGGGTTTGAGCATATATTGAATATTGTGGAGATGTGGTTATCTTGTCAAAGTATAAGCTGAAAATAGGGGTGGCTGTTCTGATGATATGCTCCTTGTCCATAGTCTGCCATCATAAAAACTTTTTCTCTTCCTTTGTCAGATGATGAATGCTAATGTTTTGCCTCATGACTGTGGAAAAATGTGTGCTGAATACTCAGTGTTCCCCATGCACTTTACAGCTCCACTTCCTCCCAAACAAAGGGCTCTGCTACTCCTTTGTGCCTACTTTGCCCCTAGCACAAGAATAACAGTCACTAGACCTGGACATCATGGGGTTTCTCCCATATTAAGCTATTGCTGTTTTTAAGCATCGCAAAGCTGGAACAGCTGCAAGGAAGTGTGGACCTGGAACGGCCTCTTGTTTTCAGCTGCATCATCTGGGGAGAAGGGTCAAGCCGAGCCTGGCTTGTGACGTTTTAAGTCTCTGTCATGTGGGATACAAATCCCAACTCATGAGACTACAAATAGGGTTATATGATCTCTCTCCTGCTCAGGCAAAGTTCAGTGCATGAAGTACTGGAGGATATGAAGAACATTAGGCTTAATAAAGTAGCAATTGTGGAGCAATCCATCTCCTGTCAGACTAGCAGGAGAGGATCTGTGTTTTCTAAAAATATACATGGCTGGGACCGGCGAAGGGGCAGACGCTGTCCATCAGTTTGTTTACAGACCAAAAGATGATTTTAAATCTTCATGTTTCAGCAAACGTTAAAGGCTAAGAAATGCCTGTCTTTCTGTTCCTAAATAGCCAAGGCTTCCATTCTCTTTCCCTTCCCCAAAGCATGGTAGACATCACTCAGCATCTTTTTGAACTTTGTAATGGACTTGGACAACATGCACCGCCCCCACCCCAAATCTAGGCCTGAGTTGTGACTGTACCACTATGTTCTGTGCTCATCCAAGCAGGGATCTGATTTACTCTGAGTATGATCTACACTTACTGTTAGCTGTTGTGAAAAGAAAATGAAGGCTGCATTGTTGCTGCATTGGCTTCCTCATCCGTGATCTCATGTTGAAGCTAGCTCATCCAGAACAAGGCAGTTATCTAGATGATTTGCTGTCGGAAACTTCTCTAGATGCAGACTAAGGGTAGGGCTCCGGTGCAGTGGCAGACTGCTATGTTGTGTTG
>JAGPOW010000261.1:18292472-18316937 GCA_030014935.1 Caiman crocodilus
GGGGAACCACTCTCCCATCATTGCGCTGCTGCCGTCCCCTCCCTAGCTGAGTTCGGCCCCTGCTCCACCAGGCTGTCTCTGGAGCCTTCTCTCCCCTGAGCAGTGGAAAAAGCAGCAGAAAGGGGGAGGCATCTCTGAGCAGGAAGGGGAACAGAGGGGGATTGTCACCTGCTTTAGGGACTTAAATTTTGCCCACGCTGGTGGGGGTGAAGAAGGCTGGCAGCAGGGAGTGTAACCAGTGCTGCATTGTGGGTTGCCGCAAATCCTGGATCTGCCCCGAACGCAGGACAACAGGTGGTTAGCACAGTCGTGAGGAAGGTTGTTCTTCCACCCGAATCTCTGAGCAAACCTTATGCTGATGTTGACTTCATCTCTCTCCATTCAGAATGAGAGCCTTGTGCGTGCATCTCCCCAGTTGCAGGTTTTCAGCCTTTCTCTCCCCATTCTCACTTTGCCATGTCTTTCTCTCAACTACCGTTTATTATCTGTACTGCTCAAAGACCCTAGCCAAGAGCAGTGCGGCATCATAGCAGGCGCTATGCAGCAGCATAGAGGTCTTCCCCCTTTCCACGTACCACTGGAGCTCCCTGGACTGTGGAGCACAAGTTCAGGCAGTTATAATCCTGCCTTTGTTTTTCTTGAGGAAGATAATTGTAATGAACTTAGAATTTCACCCCACGATGTTACTTCTGCCCTGGGACCAAACTTGGAAAATGTCGGTCTAAATGGAATGTATTTTGCTGCTTCAGTTAGTGTATAAGGTGCATTTCTACAGACTAACCCAGTCAACTACCCCTCTCTCCTGTATTGTTCAGGTTCAAGTGGAAGAAGCGCGAGGGCAGAATATGATAGGACTTTAACCTCGGCTCTAGCGTATAATACTCACGCGCCTTCTGTATGGCTGCTACTGCGGCTTGACTGATTGGGATATGCAGAAGGAGATGACAGACTGTGCACCAATGTATCTGCCCTGAAACCAGTCGTGGGGGTCACAGCCATCTGATCTCCATTCAGAACCTGAAGTTTGAATGAAATGCCCCAGGGACTGCTTATCCATTGCCTAGGAGGACGGCTGCTTTCCACAGAGAGACTGTGCCTGCCTAGCGGAGTCTTTCTGTAGACACCAGCTATCTTCTTGGGTCATGGACAACGAAAGCAGCTGTTTAGCCATCCCTGGTTGGAGTCAGGCCAGTCCCCTGTAAAGACAGAGGAACAAACCCCGCACCTTCTTTCCCCAACTCTCTGCCCCTCCCACACCCCCAGTTCTAATGCATATGCTGCATCCAAGAGGGAAAAATCAAGAGAAATTTGAATTTCTAAAATCAGAGCCTTGAAAATGATGTTGTTTTGACCTTCCTGGGCAAGATGAGCATGGCACAGAGGGGGAAAAAAAAGTTCTGTATCAATAGCATGTATGATATGGTGATATAGCTTTTGAAGGTCTAGTAAAGCTCTAAGAAATATATTGTGGTCTAATCTCCTGAAACCAGGCAGATAACAATAGACGCCACTGTTTTATTTTTGCTCGAGTAACTAAATGGCTAGGGAGTGTTCTAGCTGACTGAAAACCTTATAATGCAGAGTCTTAAGGACAGCTCTATAAGTGCCATTAGATCGCAGCTCACCAGGGCTGAGTAATTGCCAGATAATTTAATGCCAATGCAAACAAAATAAGCTCATGCATTTCCTCCCCTATAGAAATGCTGTGACCTTCAGGTTCTACTCTACTAGGTCCTCAAAGTCATTGCATAGCTTCTTTTGTCCCCTGGTGAATCTTAAATGAGATCAATAGCTTTCTCAGAGAGCCATAACAAAAGCCACTTGCTCCACAGAGCTGCCTTCTGAAGCTGAAAGCAGTACTGAGTAAATGCTGCTGAGAAGGAAGATTTTCACTGTTGCCTCATCTAGTCACAATAAGCCCAGCTAATAAAGATAAGGCCCTCAATAAGGAGCAGAAGACAATGAGCAGGGAGCTGGGTTAAGGAAAACAGTGGTTATTAGGGATGATCAACAGATTGTTTGTTAAAGGGAAACTAGGTTGCATTGTCAGAGGGCTGTTTTCAAGAGCTGCTGAACTGACAACCAAAGGGATCTGTGATAGTGTGTGTGTGTGTGGGGGGGGCAAGGACTGCAGAATAATAAGCAACCCCCTGCTGCCAAGCCAGGATGCTCTCAACCCTGACTCCCCCCGCAAAAGAGAGCACTTTTAGGGGTGAAAATAAGTCCATCTCTAGTTATTGACACCTTTGGAAGGAGCTGAATTCCAATGTTGGAGCTTGCTGCCCATGGGGTTGTCCCTGATTATTGCTCCCTGTGGATGCTCATGGAGTAACAGCACCCACACTGAGTACATTGGATCAGTTCATCAGGGATGTGTAGACAAGTCCTTAGTGATGGTATATGGGACATCAAATCAGGAACACATACCACTCTCTACCCAGAGCAACATCCTCACTGATGTCCAGGACAGCGTTGCCCTCAGGGAAAATTGTTGCCCTTTTGAACACGTGAAGATCTGGCTCATCTGCCATCGTTGTGGTAGAGCAGATCCTTCAGCCGCTGTCTGTAAGCCTCTCGATCTCTTGAGATTTGTTGCCAGTTCTTGCCTAGTTTTGCTTTGACTTCTTTTTCCAGAGATCTGGCGGACGTGCTTGAGGTCGTTTGCGGTCATACTGCCACCAGAAGGTTGTTCGAGTTGACCAACGGTTGTCTTCTCTCCTAGCGACGTGACCAGCCCATCGTAGCTTTCGTATTTGAGTGTCCTCGTATGCGTCTTTAAATTGAGTTTTTTGTCAGATTTCGTTGTTGTGGACCTTGTCTCAGAGCCGTATACCTAGTATACATCTTTCCATTGCTCTTTGTGTTGTCTTCCGCTTTTCTCGTTCTGTACCTCTCTTCGACCATGTCTCGCATCCGTAGTTGAGTGCGGGCAGGACAGTGGAGTTGAAGAGTTGTAGTTGTTGCCCTTTTACCCCATAAAAATAAAAGGTTAAGGTACTTTGTGTTTAAAACTCTGCTCAGAGTGATTTTAAAGCAAGGAAGGATAATAATTAACTACTGTCCTGGGACTTCTGTGCTTGTGGGTTCAATTCCTGAGTCTGCCCCAGATTTTCTGTCTGCATCTTAAACAGGTCACACAATCTCTCTGTGCCTCAATACTACAAATGCATCATGGAGACAATACTACTGCCTTTGCTACATCTGTTGTCCTGCTTATTTAAATGATAAGCTCTTCAGGGCTACCTCACTATGCAATTGTGCAGTGCCTAATGCCCTGAGACCCTTCAGTTACGCCTCTGGGTACTAATGTAATACAAGTGATTATTAATAACAACAGCAACAGTTCAAATTCTGTGCCTAATTACATTCCTGACTGCTATGAGACTGCATGGAGTCTCAAGCTTCAAATTCTCTCTCTCAGCAACATATGCTCGGCTGCTATTGACTTCGGTGAGAGCTGTACATGCACACCGGTGGGGGGAACTTGACCTCTCTGTAAACCATCAGAGGCTTCGGGTCAAAGACCAAAGTGATGAACAACTCCAATGTGGGGAATGTTATGGGTTGCTTAGGGAAACATAGAGGAGCATTAAAGAAGAGATTCTGGCAGGGCGCATTCAGGAAACCTGAACTAGGTTGAAAGCTTGGCTACGATTAGTAGACAACAGGGAAGGAGATCTTTAGGAAGAGGCTTAACATTCAGACAATAAGACATGACTTTGCTGTTTAATGTATGTCCTGGGAACGTATTGAGGCATGAAGCAAAGCTGAGTATTTCCAGTTCATTGAAGAACTGCATAATCATTAATCAGTATGAGCTGACTGCACCATAGGCTAAACTAGAGAGTCGTGCTGGGATTAGTGGACAGACTCTTGAAGGAAAAGGAGCATGTCATAGCTGAATATTTAAATATACATATATATTAAATGTCTGCACATGATATGGTCCCTTTGATACTAGTGATATCTCAGGGGTAGCTCAGACAGCACCAGAAAAGATGAGCAGCTCTGTCTCACTTGAGCTGAGGAGACAATGATGCTCTTAATATTGAGAGGGATTTAATCACATATGCATACTAATGCATTATAAAACACCCAGCGGCAGCCTGCAAGTTCCAGCTTTAAAAGGGAAGCAATCCCCCCTCAGCAGTAATAAAGGAACAGATGCATTATCAGCCAGAAATATCAGAGTGACTGAGTTCGGGGGCCAGATTCTCAGAAGTGCTTAGCACCCAGCAGCAGCTCTAGCCACTCATAGATTGGAGACTGCTCCAATCCAAACCAATCCAAATGCTCAGCCACTCATAGATTGGAGACTGAAAGCTGGTTTTGTGGATGTTTAAAGGCATTCAACAGTTTGGGGTTTGGAGGGAGATAGATCAGGCAGCAAATGTGAGCACTCCACCCAGAGAATTATGGCAGGGAGCAGGTGAGCCCAGGTAGGAGACCAGGACATGCGTGTCTGAAATCCCAGGCAGGATTCTGCTCTGTCCTGCAAGCAGACAACTCCAAACACTCTCTGCTCTTATTTTTTACCCCTCAGGCTTTCCTCTCTGAGAATGTTTCCTCCAGAGGTCTGAATGGCAAGTTTTGCAAACCCCGTGGGGTTGGTGCCACACTCACCCGCCCCTAGTGACACAGCTGGTTTCCTTTCCCTTTTAACCTGATCTAAACTAGCCAGAACAACAGACAGAGCAGCAAGAATACAGAATAATAATACGTAAATAAATAATACAGTAATAATGTAGAAGAAAGGTCTCTTAGGCAAGATTCAGAATAGGCAACTAATACCCATGTTCTGGTCCTGGCTCTAACACAGATTTACTGTGCAGTCTTGTGAAAAATTATGATTCTCTCTGCCTATATTTTCCCACCAATAGTGATATTCATGTATCTATTAAATAGCAGCATCATAAGGAGTAAATAATGTTTTTGACAAGGAAAGTTGCTGGATGCTAAATACTTAGATTATCAATCTAACTAGGATTAGGATTATGTAGGGTTTAAATTTTGGGGGAAAAGGGAAGATAAGGACTATTCTATATACTGGGGACATTTCCTAGATATCCCACATATAGTCCCCAGCCAATTTATTGGATATGTGGGGTTTTTAATAGTATGTCTAAACCAGTGATTCTCAACCAGAGCTGGGATTTTCCAAGGGGTGCCTTGAGTCCATTAAGGGGTGCCTTGAGTTTCTAAGGATTGAGAACCACTGGTCTAAATAATGAGAACCGAAATAAAATACAAATGCCATTTAGGGCACGTTTACACGTGCCCCTATGGCGCTGTTGTTACTGTGACATCATTTAAGGCGCAGTAACTACTTGCTTAGTACAGTATGGGCTGTAATTGCACCATCATTTAGTACTTCCAAAAGGTACTGAATGACGGTGCAATTACTTCCTTCTGGAAGTACTAAATGACAGTGCAATTACAGCCCATACTGCGGTCTACCAGCGGCACATGATTATTTTTAGCCGCTACATCGCTATAGCAACATGCTATAACAAGAGAACATGTTGCTATGGCGACATAATTGCAGCATCATGGGCTGTGCCTACCAATGCTACATCGCCGTAGTGTGTTGCTACAGTGACAGGGTCACATGTTGAGTATTGGGCCAACTCCTCGCTGAAAATAGCAAACCAATGAAAAACCTGCTTTCTCCAACTGCAAATAGCGTGTTTCTTCCATGACTAGAGCTTGTAACATATCAGTCATTCACCTGATACCTCCTTCCCCACCACTGCTGGTAATAATCCAATTGAGATATGGTTCAACTGCCTAATACTTCAGAAACACTGCCTCATCTTTTGTGTTGCTTTTACCTCCGCCTAGTTCATTCCTTTTATCTTCTTATAAATTCTGTTTCTCTGAATTCATTTGATTTTTCTGTTGTTGTCATGAAAGCATTTCAGCATTATGTTCCAGCACCATGAAATCCACCCATTACAACCAAGCCCCAGAAGTGTGAAATTAACTATCGGATTCTATAGCCGCATCGTCCTGAATCTGTATTAGTGCTTTCATTAGGATACACCATACAAATCAGACACCCACTCTGAAGAATTTGTCTTCAATGGAAAAAAAGAATGCTTTTAACTTGTAGTAAAGACCCACTGACTTGGATAAAAACTATTAATGGCTTTATCCTCCGTAGGATATTGTTTCCTGTTAATTACCAGGTGTTAGTTAATATGAGTTAAGAACGTACCTTTTCAACTGGTGACAGCAGGACCTAAAGAATACAAGAGATAAGAGGGAACAGCACTTTCAGTGTTGTATATTAATAGACTCTCAAAAATAGGATTTATAAAAATAATTTGAACAATGACTGTACATTGCTATTTTATTTGTATACATCCATATAGCTTAAGGCCAGAAAAGATTATTATGACCAATTACTCTCAACTCCTTCATAACAGGTATGTACAACATGGTGTGTACTGTTAGATACTATGATGAGATAGGACATCTAAGAACCTGTGTAGATGTTGGCCCCTCCCAGATGCACAAGTAAAGGCACGATAAGATCTGATGCGTGATCCACACAATCACATTCCTGCCATGATATATGTATATGGCAGAAAGCATGACTGTGGGATCATAGAGACATAGAAGGTTTGGGCTGAAAGGGATCTCAGGAGGTCATATCTAGTCCAAGTCCTTGCTCAGTGCAGGACCTTCCCCAACTAGACCATCCCAGACAAAGCTTTGTCTAGCTGGGTCTTAAAAACCTCCAAGGATGGAGATTCCACCACCTCGCTGGGTAACCTGTTCCTGTGGTCTACTACCTTCCTAGTGAGAAAGTCTTTCCTAATATCTAACTTAAACTCCCCTTGCTGCAACTTAAGACCATTGTATCTTGTTCTCTCATCTGCCACCACTGAGAACAGTCTCAGTGGTTCCCAGTCTGTGCTATGTGTACCACCAGCAGTATGCCGACAACCCGTCAGTGGTACGTGTTAACAGTTTTACCATGATTACTTTATATGACAAAAAAGTGTTGGTGGTACTTACGGTTGAACTGAAAAATTTGCTGGTGGTACTTAAGGTTGTATTGTTTTAAATTAGTGATGCACAACCTGCCAGAGTTTGGGAACTGCTGGAACTCCATCCTCTTTATAATCACCCTTCAGGTAGTTGAAGGCTACTATTAAATCCCCTCTCAGTCTTCTCTTCTTCAGCCTAAACAAGCCCAGTTCCCTCAGCCTCTCCTCAGAAGTCATGTGCCCCAATCCCTTAACCATTTTCATTGCCCTTTGTTGGACTCTCTCCAATTTGTCCATGTCCTTTCTGTAGCGGGGGGGCCCAAACTGGACACAGTATGGCAGATGTGGCCTTTCCAGTGCTGAATGGAGGGAAGAATCACTTCCCTTGATCTGTTGGCAACATTCCTACTAATGCAACCCAGTATGCTGTTACCCTTCTTTGCAACAACGGCGCACTTGGCTCAGATTCAGCTTACTGGCCACTGTAAGCCCAGTCTTTTTCTGCAGAGCTGCTGCTTAGCCAGTTGGTCCCCCTCCTGTATCGGTACATGGGATTGTTCTGTCCTAAGTACAGGACTCTGCGCTTCTCCTTATGGAACCTCATAAGTTTTCTTTTGGCCCAATCCTTCAATTTGCCAAGGCCGCTCTGAATCCTAGCCTACCCTCCATTGTATCTACTTTTCCCCCCAGCTTGGTGTCATCTGCAAACTTGCTAAGGGTGCACTCTATGCCACCTTCCAGGTTGTTGATGAAGATATTGAACAAAACTGGCTCCAGGACTGACTGCTGGGGCACTCCACTTAATAGCTGGCAACCAGACATCAAGACATTGATTACCCTTTGGGCCCAGCAGCCCAGCCAGCTTTCTATCCACCTTACAGCCCATTCATCCAACCTCTACTATCTTAGCTTGTTTGTGAGACTGTTTTGGGAGATTATACCAAAAACCTTGCTAAAGTCAAGGCATATCATGTCTACTGCTCTTTTCATATCCACCAAGCCAGTCATCTCATCACAGAAAGCAATCAGGTTGGTCAGGCATGATTTGCCCTTGGTGAATCCATACTGGCTATTCCTAATTACTGTCTCCTCCCACTACTTAGAAACAGATTTCTTGAGGACCTGCTTCATGATCTTTTCAGGCATCACATCTTGGCCCCATGGTCTTGTATATACCCAGCTTTTTTAAATAGTCCCTAACTTGTTCTTTCATCAAAGCTGGCTGGTTACCTCCCCCCCAAACTGTACTGCCTGGTACAGTAGTCTGGGAATTCACCTTGCCCGTGAAGACAGAGGTGAAAAAGGCATTGAGTATCTCAGCCTTTTTTGCATCATCTCACTAGGTGGCCTCCCCCATTCAGTTAGGGACCCACATTTTTCCTGATTTTCCTCCTGTTGCTGACATACCTGTAGAAACACTACTTGCTACCCTTCACATCCTTTGCTAGCTGCAACTCTAATTGCACTTTGGCCTTCCTGATTTCATCCCTGCATGTCTGAGTAATACTCTTATACTCCACCCTAGTCATTTTCCAAGTTTCCACTTCTCGTAAGCTTCCTTTTTGTGTTTCAGCTCACTGAAGAGTTCCCTGCTAAGCCAAGCTGGTCTTCTGCTATACTTGCTAGTCTTCCTGGACATCAGGATGCTAGGGATCAAGCATCAGAACCTATCGTGCCTTACTGCTGGTGCAGGGGGAAGCCAGGCTCCCCCTACACCAGCAACTAGCAAGCTTCTGCAACTGGGAGCTCCTGGCTGAAGTGGCTCACAGCCGTGGGACTGCACTATGTGCTCCCGCAACTGGGAGTCATGTCAGCTCTGGGCTCCCAGCTGCAGTATCCCATGGTGAACCCCCATGCCTGGGAGCCCCATCAGCTAGCCACACATTCAATTAATGGTGTCACTGGAACCAGTCACAAAGTTATTGCACATTTTTTGTAGAATAACTTTGTGGCTTATTTCTGGTTTTATGATGCCATTAATTGCTTTAATAAGTGGCCAGATTACAACTTAAATGTGATTAACTAGTTAATCACATCTTAAGTGTAATGTGGCAGGGGCCTAAGGATATTAAAAAGGTTCAGTGTTGCTGTTACTATAACTGCTGTGTCCAAAGAGTGCGATTTTCAGAGCAAATGAAAATCTAAAGTCCCAGCACCAAGGAACTAGGTGTGATGTTTGGTATTTTCAGAATTTTACAAGCATCAAGGTTTTGCAGAATTGCTGCTATAAGATCTTTCTGGCAATTGGTGCTGGCCGGGTTTATAACATTTCTTCCTGAATGCTTTTCATCATTGTTGAAAAATGTAATCGCATGTCTTTAATTAAGGAGAGAAAGAATTACGGCAGAGGAAAAGAAACAGGTTTTGTAATTAGGATACAGATACCTGTGAAATATTCACATATAGATAGTAGTTTAAAGCTTTGTATCTTCTGAAGGCTGCATTCCTTAGGGGGCAACATTATCATGCTTTAGAGAGAATAATAGGGATGATAACCTTTCTCCCATGTGTCCACTGGAGAGCAACTTGAACATGTACTTATGCAGACATGGGTACATACATAAATGCATTTGCCTAAGCCGACGTAGCATATTGCAACCAACAGAGCAGTGCTAACTTTAAAATTGTGGCATTACCTTACAGGTAGTTGGATGCACCTGTACTTGAGAAATGAATTCAATTGGCAATAGTAGGTCTGGGGAAAAAATGACATTACTTACATTTTAGTTGCTGTGGGCAATCTTCACTGTAGGATGGGAGAAGAGGAGACATCTGACCATATACCTTTAAAGCAAGGATGTTCAACTGGTGACCTGTGGGCCCCTGAGCAGTTAAATTGTAGACCTTGGGTTTCCAGTCCAGCTGCTGCCACCATCACCAGTGTCCAGGCTTTCTTTCCCTCCTCTTACATTTCCTGCCCCACCCACATCACCAAGTGGTTCGAGGGAACCTGGGGACCCTGCACAGTGTAATGTTGGGGGGGAAAGGGGGCATCACATTGTGTGGAGGAGCCCACATGAAGTCCAGGGACTGTGTACCCTGGGGGGTATGTGGCTGGGGGTCCTGCAGCCTCTGGCCATCAGAAGTTGGACAGCCCAGCTTTAAAGAACCTTGTTTTTAAGTTCACAATGATGTAGATGTTTCTCTTCCCTTGCATTTCAATATCTCCAGGATGAATGTGTCACCACTATGCCTCCACTAGAGACATTCCTCATATATGCTATACCCTGAAAGGATACAGTATACGTGCCCAGTGGACACATTGCTAAGCATCGCAAGAGACTTCTTGGTGTTTAACCAGCAATGCACTAAAGCTATTACATTACAATTTTTTAGGGTGTAATGCATGGGGAGCAGACTGCTGTGCTTTACTGCTGTGCTCCCTAACATGGTTTGTTGACGCTATAGATGTTATACATCAGCACTGCAGTCACTGCTGACCTGAGATAGCTTGAAACAAGCTGGCTCAGGTCTTGGTAGCGATTTAGACATTGCAGAATGGAATACAGTGTAGGCAGCAAAACCTAGCCAAGAAGCAGTCTAAACACTTGAACAGTAGCTAGATGGCCACCAGTACGTCAGCTAGCTTCCTGAAAATGGGCTCGGGCATATCTACACTAATACTACAATTACAGCAGTGACTACCATGTAAATATGTATATACGCACATCTGACACTGCTGTTTTTGGGTGCTGGGAGACCACCGTTTAACCACACCATTGAGAAGTGGCATTAGGAAGAGAAGGAGAGCATTAAAAGAAAATGGAGAAGCCAGTGTCTGCTTTGTAGGGGAGATACGAGAGCAGAGGCAGGCAACTATTTTGGGCGGAGAGCCGCTGACCCAGATTTGGCAAGCTGTCAAGGGCTGCATGGGTAGCCCTGCCCCTTGACAGGTGCCCCATGCCCTGGTCACTGTCTTGGAACCAATGTCCCAGGGTCAGCATCGGTGGGATCCAGAGCAGGGCTGGGCAGGCAGGGGTCTGTAGAGCCAGGCTGGGCTGCACCAGCAGGAAGAGGGGGGCACCGGGTGGGTGAGGGGCTACTTTCCTCCCCCCGCACGCAGCACTGGCTTTGCTGCTGCTGCCCGCCCAGACCTTGTGCACTGGGCAGCCCAGAGGCAGTGGTGGCAAATAGCACCTGACATGGCAAGCGGGGGGGGGCCGCAGCTGCTGGTACCGTGGTGCAGCCCCAACAGGAGAGCCTGAAGCCAGCATGGGGCCCAGGCTGGCTGCAGGGCTGGGTTACAAGCTGGTGATGAGCGCAGAAAAGCGGCCCCTCTCCCGCCCCATGGCTGGTGCCCCATGCTGCAGCCGCTTGCACCCTGCCTGGGGCTGCCTATGCTTGCTCAGGACAACCCTGTGCGGGCTGCAAGCAGCTGCAGCAGGGTACACCAACCACGGGACAGGTGAGGGGCCGCTTTTCCCCGTGCTCAGTTTTTCACCAGGCTCCCTCCCTGCCCTTCCCCCCTCCCTTACCTGAGCTTCCCCCGCCGGGGCAGCTGCATGGTCCCAGGCCAGGGGGGCAAGCCTGGGTGAGCCCTGGTGTTGCAGGAGCCTGCCAAGGCTTCCCCTGGGTCCTGCTGCCCCTGGTTCCTGTCATTTTTGATGGGAATCAAGGGCAGGTAAATATTTTCTGAATCTTTTAGGGGCCCCAAGGGCTGGATAAAATGGCCTTGCAGGCCATATTTGCCCACCCCTGTACAAGAAGATATCTGCAGCAGGGAACTCTAGCCCTGTCACCAGAAGACAGGTCAGCCCCTTTAAGGCCAGAACTTTCTGTGCACAGAGTGCCGGTAAGGCAGGGGTTAAAAGTTGAGCCTGGTCAGCTAGTCAGCTGACCCGAAGGGGCAGGCCAGGACTATACAAACCCAGGGCTGAGCGGCAGCAGCCAAAGGGGAAGGAGTGTGTCCCAGAGCTCTATGGAGAGGCTTTGCTGAGTGGTCCAAAGGCTAGAGGAGGGGAACTATGGAGGACCCTGGAGAGAGGCAGCAACCCCAGAGGAAGGACTGTAGCTGATGGCAGGGAGCTGAAGCATGAACCCTGCGTAAAAAAGCCAGCATGCTGCCTCCTTTAATCACATTTCTCTTGGTGGCGGTTATTGCTCATGGACAGGACTGTTCCTTTTGTTGTTGTTGTTTACTGAATAATATTTGTGGTTTGGGTGAGGACACTGGGGAAGGAGGCAGCCTCATTGGGACCCCATTATAGCGTGGGGACCCAGCACCAGTGTGGACACAGGATTTGGGATGCACTGACCCCAGTGCCAGAGAAGGTGCAATATTCAGGGTACATAGGCCCCAATGCCAATGTGGGCCCAGAATTTTAGGGTGTACAAACCTCAGCACCAGAGGGTGTGATCTTAAAAGGACAGGGTGGTCTGGTGCACCTGAGGTGCAATTTTGTTTTTTGGGGGACTGAGACAGTCCCCCAAAAAACAAATTATGACCCCCTGGCTCCAGAAGCAGAAAGGAGGGCCACAAGTCTCAAGACAAGGAAACAAAGGCTAGTGCCTTGGAGTCAAACCCTGTTTGGTGGGTTTAAACAGGGAGGCCTAGCTAGAGAAGGATAGGGGTCAAGGTCCATGGAGGTGGAAGACCCCAACATACGAAATACAATAGGCAGTCTCCTGCTTAGAAGATCATCAGTATAATCATTTCCATCAAGACGTGGCAGGCGAGTAGAGGGTGGGACACAAGAACCTTAAAGGGGACTTCAAGGGCACCCCACATAAAGCACAGATAACAGGGAAGATGGAGCTGGGAAGGGCGACCTCTTACACCATTGTTATGAAGGATATTGTAAGATGCCGCTCACATACGCCTTCCTCAGTTACTGCTGGGAAGATCCTCCCTACCATACTGCAGTTGCTGCCTTTCTCCTCTCCCAGTTGTGGCTCAGAAGCTCCTACTCTTTCCAGCATCTCTGGAGCCTTTATTCTTTACCACAGGGGAGAAAAGACTTCCAGCAACCCAGGGCTGGTCCCAGTTCCTTCTGGTAGAAACTTTAACAGCTCCACATCACCCTTCTCTCTCCTCCACACAAAATCTTTTCCCTCTGTCCTATGCACTCACTGATCCTTCAAGGGAGCTCAAACTGCCTGATTTAGCAGTAGAGGGGAGGAAAGGTACGTGGAAGAAGCCTGGAGCCTGTCCAAGAGCCAGGGTAGGGGAAAGAACTGGAAATGGCTAGGAAAGACGTCCAGGAGTGGGTGAGATGTCTAGGAACACTTAAGCAAGGAGAATCGATTTGGGATAAGACGCTGGAAAGGGTGTTACAGATGGTTTTGAATTTGTGAACAGAAAGGAGAATTTCAGTATGCTAGAGCATGCTCCCTCCCAGAACCTCAATATGCAGGAAAGGATAGAAACAGAAGCTGCCTAGAATGAAAAACTGGATCAGTCTAGCTTCCTGCTGCCATAAGCAGCATCCTATCCTCACTCTCATCAGCTTTATTTGCTACAGAAGGAAGTCATGTAGGTTTGTTTGTTTTCCTTATAGGAATCGGCCTAGGTCTGTCATGAATGAACACAGGATAGCAGGAAGAGAAACAAGGGGCTATGGTTCACACTTCTCTGAAGGATTGCATTGTATGCCCAATTTTACCAATGGTCCCTGCGGGATGCTAATCAAGTGACTTAGAAGAGACTTCTGACAGGTAATCTCTAACTAGGGACCGGACTCGAAATCCTGGGATATGCTATGCATGTTTAGCACCCACACGTGCAGATGTAGTCACTGGTAGTTGTGCTTTGAAAATAAGAGTTCAATATTCATCCATGAGCTTTGAAATGATTCGGACCTTTAAATCGGTCCCGATTTGATTCAGATTCGGCCGCTGAATCTCCTCCGATTCAAATCACCACCCGAAGCTTCACACAGTCCTAATAGGGTGCTGTTACACTAGTTTTCACCACTGTAGAAAACAAATCAACATCCAGGGTATCGTTACCAGTTGTACTGAGATAAGCTGTTCCCATATAACTTATACCTGTCCACTCTTACATTTGTCTAAATAGAGGCAAACTGCTGTAACTCGAAACCTGCTTTGTACTTTAAGCAGATGACAGATTTTGATGGCAGCTGAGACTTTTCATTAGTCTGTGACAAGATGGTTCCAGCTGAACATCCCAAATGTGAATACACTCAGGATGTCAGTACTAGGCAGAATGCTTGATGTTCCTATCAGCCCTTGGTACTTGCCGTCTCACAAAAAGGAATTTAGAGTTTCATTACCTACTGAAGAATTGAAGAAAAAGCCTTCATGAAATACCTCCTTGGTAAAATTGCTCCATTATCTATGAGGGAAATAAAGTACTTCCTGACCTGGAATATGCAAGAAATCCATTTCAAGTAAAAAAGGAATCCAAAGCAGTTTTCCAAAGTTTAAAGAGTTTGACAAGGGTACTTTAACCTGTCTGCACATTGAATATTTTGTATAGCTGATCTTTAACATGCAGCATATGACCAGCAACCCGTTATGAGCAGTGATACAGCCTGTGAAGTTACCGCTTTCATTCTTAGTGTGTTGGTAGGCTTAACATTTGCTCTCTGATCTTCTTTCTGACAAAAGCTGTGTAGCTTTTTATAAGAAGCTTTGTTTCAATACTGGGTCAATATTCTTCATGCTATTAAGAAAGCAAGATGAAGTCCTGAGATCCTTTCAAGGTTGCTGCAGGGTGTGTCTAAAAAAAGTCTGCCCTGTTGTGGTCTGACCCCTTTGCAACAGATAAAATGAGAAAGGAGTCTGCATACTTTGCAGCCAGGCCCAGCCCCAGCCCCAGCTGTGGCAGAGTGGGGCTTAGCCTTTGCTCCTCAGGCTCCTGGCAGCAGTTGGCAGGGTAGATGGGATCAACTGGCAGGCCAGCTATGGCTTGAGGGGCCTATTTCACACCCCTCCTCCCCAGGCTTAGCTCATCAGCTGGTTAAAAGGGTACTGCTGGAAGCATGTCAGCAGGGACCAGCTTCTGATGTCACACTTCCCCTGGTATCTTCTGAACACCTGGCCAAGCAGGAAGCCCAGCACTGGGGACTTGGTCCATGATGTTGGGCTCCCCATTCACCTGTCACGTGACTGGGATCTGACAAACTTTATCCCAGACCCTCAAAATTGCTTATCTTGCCATGCATGTGTGACATGGCAGGACACACAACTTTGTCAGATCCTGATCATGCAATTAAACTAATGCCTGCCAGGGTCCTAAAGGTGCAACTTTTACCTTGTATTAGTGAAGAATCAGATCTTTGTGTGACATCTTCAATGCTAAAATCCAGCTTGCAGGAAATGGTGGAATGTACCTGTATATAGACTCCAATGGGGCTACAACAGCGATACATTAAAGAAAACATCAACCTCCTTTCTGTGGAGTTGGAGATTATGGCCAAAAAAATGGTTACCACATCTGCTTTCTTTATCTGAAAGGACCCAAGTATTGTAATTGGGGTATTTTTTTGCACAGTTTACAACTATATGAGATTTTAGCATTGAAAATGTTGGTGAGGGGGCATTTTGTTACGTGTGCAGGCATGTTCCTAAGGCAGAGCTTTTCATCTTTTAGACTTGAGACACCCCTTGGAAAATGCCAACTCTTAGTTTTCACTCCTTTTTTGACTACAGAAAAATAATAGAGAAGTTTCTTTGTTGCAAAGAACTCAAAATGACCATAACTATGGATTTCTGTTTGAAATCTCCAGGTTCATCTTGTGAATCGTGTTTGCGCACATGGCAGTGCTAACATTGTGTGAAACCCTTGAAAAATCTCAAGGCACCTCAGGATGCCATGGCACCCTGGTTGAGAATCAATAAAGTAGGCACTTAGCTCCCATGTGCAACATAAAAAAAGAGAGAGAGAAGCGGAAAAGGTTACAAAACATGTTTAGCCTTTGTTTATTGAGTTACAACAAATGAGCAACAAGTTAGAAAAATGGGTTTTATTCAAACTCCCTAGCATTATATTTGTGCAGTGTATTGAAATATGGGAAAATTTCCAAAACACAACTAATCAGATTGCAACATTTATACCTGATAGTTGTTCCTTGCTTGCTCGCTCTCCTTCTCGTGTACACACACACGTACGTGCATGTATACACGCACACACACACGCACACACACAGTTAGGGTTATTTGCAAAAAGTGCACTCAAGGACCTAGAATCGATCTAAAAATTTAGTGGTAAGAGTTAATCAGAAATGTATGTTGTGCGCTACAACAACCTAACATGGAGGGCAGACAAAAAAGTACGTAGTAGCCCATCTTGGTACTGACCAAAGAAGTCTGAACATGTTCACTTATGAAGAATCTTAATTTGCCCATTGTTACCCCTTTGTAGGGTTATTACTGCTTGTAAGAAAAAGGTGCTCAAACAAGACAGAGGCATATTCTTAAGGTTTGAGGCCTAAATGTTGGTGTTGGTGATTTGGCAAAAGTGAGAGAGAGATCCTGGAAAAGAGATTTGCCTCACTCTAGCACAGAAATGTGGAGATTTAAATAACTTAACTAACAGCAGACAGCCGGAAAAACAAAAACAACAAAATCCCACGCAAAAACCAAACAGGCAACATCAACAAAAACTCCCATGATTCACTGAGTGGGCTGAAATGTAAACCATCACTGGGGTGGAGATCTAGGATCAGGTGCTGGTCGCATTGAAAAGGTTCCAAAATTTGTTGTTTAAAAATTGACACAGACACAGCGGTTACTAAATAAAAAAAGAGACTCAAACCCCAAACTGCGATGGTACAACAAGCAAGATGATTTCCACCAATTAAAAAAGTAACAAACTTCCCACATTGTACAACCTGTTCCAGTTCGGGAGGGTGTCAGGTAGCCGAAGGGGGTGGGGAGGGGAAGCAAAGGAGAAATTTATGTACAAAGACCCTTTTTTCTTGAATGCAGTAGTAGGACTTTGGCACTATAAACAATTCCATAATGACGCTCCATGAGACTATTTCTCCCTGTGCCTCTGCAAGCACGGCTCTACCTGGAGTCACAACTTGTTGGCTATCTTGTCCCACGGAGGAAAAGAGAGATTTATTCCATGTTCAGATGGATTTCCCCCTTAGTTATCAGGAGAACATGGCTGATTGGTATCCCTACAAAAATAAGAGAGATGTATTCTTTGTTATTAAAATGATCAGTATGGTTGCTTTAAACAGCAGTCAATTTACTACTTCACATGTATAGTGATATTATATGAACTGTATCTTGAAGACTTCCTATTTCCATAGAAATCTTTTTTGGTTTTGATGCAGCATGCCAGATTTTTTCTTTTTTCAATTTACCTAACATTCAATGAGACCTCCTCCAGACGGATTACTCAGTCACGGACTTGATTCTTCCCTGAATCTACATGGCATGGTGAAGCTTGATTCATGGCCCAGGGCACTTTGCGTAGACACCAAGTTCTGATCAAAACAGGTGATTTATACACAACTATTCTGCAGAGGTACAAGTGGTTGCGCAAAAGTGGAAGGTACGGTTTTACCCGGATCATTTGTATCTGGGAGAAGGGGGGTTCACAACTTAGTTCGCAGAGGGCTGCCGAATGAAGGATGAACCGCTTAGTTGATTGTCGTGACTTTTACTTTAAAGGATACTGCTTCTCCACTCAGCTAGAGCACATCAGTAGTTTTGTGCAACTGTTTGCTATACATACTCCTGGAAACTTCACAAGCCCTCATCTTTGCAGTGGGTTAACCACTTCTTTGTTGCATAGATTCAGGACTAGTTACTCCTGCCATCTTTCCTGTGTTTTACTACCCACAGTAAGTGCCCAGTAAGTAGAGACAATACCGCAGAAGAGGAATTTAATAAGCCTACCAAGGCCCCTCTGTCCAGTTCCCCCACACAATCAAAGGCACTGCACAGGATTAAGTTATAGTGGAGTTTTCAGAATGGTGATTTTTTTCCCCCATGTGAAAATCCACAAAGTGTTCAGACTGGGTGAAAGTGCACACATCTGTTTACTCTGAAGCATAGCCTAACTGCATCACATCTCCTACAGTCTTCAAAACCCATTTTGATAAGACCTAGCACTAGTTAATCATTTTCAATTGCTGGGCTGTAAAAAAGATCTCTGAGCAATCCTGATTCAAGTCTTTCAGGATGCTGGTCTGTGACTGTGATGGGGCTTGCATGCATACACACACACGCATGCATGCATGCACGCACAAAAATAGATCCTGTAATCGTTACTTAATCAAAACTTCCACTTAAATAAATACACATTTTCAACTCTTGCATTAGGTTTATTTGCCCTTCTTGCCCTCATTTAATGACTGACGATTGTTCCCCAGAAGCACTTTTCACCAAAACCCAAGTTGAGTTACATGGGAACTGCAAGAAACAGGTTCTCAAAATTAAGCACCTAGGTCAGTGGTTCCCAAAGTCTTATAGGTTATACACCACCACTTTAAAACAACAACCTTAAGTAACACCAGCAAATTTTTCAGTCTGTTAATGTGTACCACTGACAGGTTGTCTGCATACCACTGGTGGTACGCATACCACAGACTGGGAACCGCTGTCCTAGGCTGTTCTAGTACATTTTTGGTTGATTCAGCTCCTGTTGGGGCTCAATGGTAGAAAACGTTTTGATTTCAGCAGGAAGGAGAGAGTCCTGGGGGCCTAGTTATGCCAATGGCAATACAGATGCCTTTTAACGTACAGCCCAGAATCATTAGAGAAATGAGAAGATGAATGAAAAGGGAGGGAAACCCTGATACTGCATCCATGCTTTTACTGAATCAACAAGGATGGGATCTGGCGAGATGCTGAGACCTTGATTTTCAGTGAGGTCAACAGGAACTGAGACACGCTGCAGGACTATGTACTTGATACACAATGATGTGTACATTAGGAAAACAGTGAGCTGGAAATCTCTCTGCATGGGATTCCCATGGTGCTTCTGGCATATCTATGTGAGGATCAGTGGGCTCTCTCTGCCACGTCAATGCTGCTAAGAAAGAGGTAGAGAAGCAAAGTGCCCTGAACAGGAAGGACACATGGAAAAATGTCATCAGTTGAAGAATAAATTGTTTTTTGGGGAGGGGGGAAGGATTATAGAAACAACACTAGAATAAGAAGGTTATGCAAACATTAGAGAAAAATCCTGCAAATTTGGCCTAATGGATTTTGTAAATAAAATTTCCAGGTCTGAAGAAACATTGCAGAGATCATCCCAAGGGGAAAAGGTGCTATGAAGAAAACCAGCAGCACCTGCCAACCTCTCTGGCTCAGGCTACACACTGGGCATGCCTACACAAGAAAATGACTGCACAGTAGCCTGATTAAAAAACAAATCATGCTGAGATGCTACTGCGCAGTACCATTAGGCTACTGTGCAATAGCATCGCTTAACAAGGTGGTTGCCAGGACTTCTGTGCAGTAATTCTAGCTACTACACATTTATTTAGTACTTGCTTATACACGTATTAAATAAATGTACAATAACCACTGCACAGTAGCATCTTGTGTAGATGCACCCACTGTCTTGTATTTAAGTAAAGAGCAAATTCTGTTCATTATGCACGTACATGGTGTCAACAGGTCTGATGTTGACCTCATACATTTGTATAAGAAGGTATATAAATATTTGTATAAGAAGGTATATTGAAAACCTTCACGGGGATGGGTCTTGCAGTCCTATGGTCTGAATCTGACCCTGAACCACTGACAACAGTTGGGAGTTGGCCAAAAATCTTAATAATGGATCTTCTTCTATTCCCCAAGTGGAATTTTTGCAGCGTCAACTGAACGCCTTGCTTTTCTCCTTCGGACTCCATCTCAGACAACATGCGAATCTGTGAAACTTGTAACAAGCTGTGTCACTCTTGAATTGGGTTTGTCAGCCACAAAAGGATTCAGGAAGTCTGACTAGACCTCTTACATGTACACCATAATCCAGAGGATCAACAGTTGCCTATACCCCTCCTTCTGATGGCAGTTATTGGCAAAACTTAAGGAGAAGAGTGCCTGGTAAATACAGTGTGCTTTTGAAAGTCCCATCCTCTCCCTGAGATAAGCAGCTTTCTTGTGACACTATATAAGTAGTCAGTAAGAGAATGATAAATGTAAAAATGATAAATCATAAAAAATACTTGAATTATTTTACAATATTGAAACTCATTTATGGAGTTTACAGACTATTTAATCCCACTGGATATTAGTTACCCCCTCAAATTCTGCAGAAAACAGAAGTATTAAAACTGAACACTGAAAATGCTTTTCTTTTAAATTAAGTATATTTCAGTGTTAGTTTGGGAATAGAGTTATATACTTAAAATATGCTAGACTTAAACTAACATTAGAAATAATTTGTTTTCAACACAGCATAGTGCTGTGTATGAGAAAAAGCACAGGATCTTATTATATCTGCACGGGGGTCAAAGTTCATAACCATTAATCAGTTCCATATTTAATTTAAACAGTTTTCAGTTGAATAGCAGCTAATTACATTGGGTGGAGATAGCTGTCTATCATTTAAGCAATGATCAATCAGCACAGTCATTTATTATATAGTATTTATACTAATACAGGACCTAAAATACTAATATAGGACCTAAAATGAGGCACAGTTAAGAGTCCTGCAATGGCTCTTAACACGTGGGAGTTATAGCCTTGCCCTGGGACTTGTACCTTAAAAACCCATCTGTCTATGGGTATTGTCATTCAAACTGGGGAGTCAAGGATGGGTGGAGGTAATGCTGCGTGTCTTAGCTCTGCCAGCCCTGAGTATTTTGTTCAGCAGGCCCTCTGCTTAGACGCAGCATAAACCCGATGATCTCAAAGTCACGAAGCACTTTAGCACAGCTCAAAGCCCTAACATTTAAGATTTGCCAGGTTTTATAGACATTAATAAAATTGGGGCAAACAAGGAAAAAAAAAACACTTGCTAGGAGAAATCGCACTCTTTATTATAATACAGATCTCAGCAATGACTCAATGACATAGTTTGTGTTAAACAAGCATGCTGTCCCTATGAGATCAAAAGCAAATACGTTCTAGAGAGAGAGAGGGGCCTGAGAGTCGGGGCTTTAGTACTGCAAGTTGTTTGCACTAGGGAGAGTCTCACTTGATAATATGAACTGCCCAAAGGTGCTTTTACATTTGTTAACTAGCGAGTGGGAAAAGTTTGCAAAGCACTTTTAAAAAATTGACATAGAAATCTAAACAACATAATGCAAAACTTAGATGACATGAACCCCTCATGCCTCCATCTGATGCAAAATGCCACTATCCCACTATGACCGTGTGTTTAAAATGCATGAATCAAGTTCCAGAATCACCTGAGGTAGCCTTCAAGATCACGACACTTGCAGAACTAGGTTCTTTTCATTTTCCTTCTGATCACTGCGCCTATGAGCAGTTCCATGTTCATGATTTTTCTCCAAAAACATGGGGCATCTTTACTCATGCTCTGAGGGGTGATGCTTTAATTAGAGCCATTCTAATTAAAGCGCCCACAGCTTCTGGTGCACTCAGCATCCTGCACTTCAAAATGGTGGGAGGGGGCTCTTTGACTAAAGCTCATTCAACAAGCTTTGAAGTGCCGCTACTGCCATTTTGAAGCACGGAGATGTTGAATATATGAGATATGGAGGCTGCTGGAGCAGGCTACTTAGCGTACTCCAGCAGACTCTGTTAATCAAGTCTGCTCTGATGCGCTGTAATTATAGTGTGTCGGAGCAGCGTCCCTGCACATCTGCAGGCACCCATGAAGGCTAGAAAATTACTATTTAAAAAAAAATAAATAAAATTGAAAAGCTGAGATCCTTATGCTATAACAACTCTAGGAGACTGGGCTATAAATAAAATGTCAAATGTTCTGACAATCAGCAACACTTGGTGATGAATGCTTTCAGAGGAATTGCCCTGCACTATCATTTCCCATTCTGGTCAGGCTTTTCAGAAAAACCTGCAGAAATATTCAAAACCCAGTGGCCTGCTTGAAAAACAACAGGTAACTTGGCAGGCTATAAAGCACACATCCCACACTGCATCTGTCTCATATTTTTGTTAAAGGATGGACAAAGAATATATCATTTTTCTGAGCTTGGTTGTCCTTAGTTTATTGCAAAAATTTCTCTAAGTAATGACAAACATGGACTTGCACGGTGAACTCTGAGAGCAAAACACGTTCACAACAAAGCCGCTTGCATGTATTCAGCTGCCAGGATTCCTGAACCTGGAATACGAAACGTAAGTTGAGCTTCAAGCATGCCCCAAAACACGGACTTCTTAGGCTTTACAAGCAGCTGTGCAGAAACCACTGCCTTCTCATGACAGATAGAAGATAACCCAGTGGATTCACAAAGAGAAGTTTAGCTGGGAATTTTGGACTTCTTTGGACCTGAAACCCTAAGCTAACTCGTAGCTACGTGGGGAAGTCTGCCATCCCTGGTCTCCAGCAACCTCCTTCCCGAACAGACCTTAGAAATTCCTCACAACAAAATTTGATTTCTGGGTGTCATCCTCAACAGGATGCCTTTTGGACGTAGTGGACTGGTCCCTCTCAGTCCTGCACATTACTAGAATATACATATCAACACGAAGTTAATTACTTAACAATGCCATTGTTTAACAACAACAATGGAAATAGCAAAGTTGTACATTTGCATGACTTCAGCTACGAGCATTTCATGTAAGGACTGGAGCTTTTCTAAGGTTCCAAAGCACAAACTAGAAAACCTCATCTGTTTCCCCATTATCAGCTCCTACCAGGCAGCATTTTCCAGTCCAAGTCAGTCCAAAACAGACTTTCCAGCCTGCTGTTGACTGCTTGAATGCTGGAAGGATCAGTCTTTTGCTCAAGACCTGCAGGAGGCTTGGGCGAATTCTACTTCGGATAGTAATACTCAGCCTATCAAAAATTCCCTTTCAGGTTCACTGGATACAGCGTTAATCTTCAGTTTCTACCCTAAACTGCTGTTGTGTGCTGCCAGAAGGACACAGAAATCCCACTGCCTGGAATTTACACTGCTACGACTGACATAAACACCTGACCTATTACTACATAACTTAGAATCATTAGGTTCAGTATAAAAATAAATTGTACAAAACATTTAATCCTTCATTGCAAATGGAGACTTTTCAAATTGTTTTTCAGGAGGGAAAAAACCAGATCTGAACAATTATTGTCTTTCTATCCCCACTTGAAATAGTTGATAGATGACTTTCATCATCCTCTTGCATCTCTGGGTTCTTTGTGTGCACTTTCCAGGGCTTGCAGTAATAGTTCAGAGGCTACCAGAACAATACTAGCAGTACAGTACTTTGAGACAAGCAGACAGTGCCAAGTGTGTCAAAGGCTCAGATTCTGTCACTAGAGGGCAGGCACTTACATTTTGAGTGCTACAGGAGTATAATTTGTGTGAAGGAAAACAAAACAGATTAAGAGCATCAGGCTTTACCCAATGTGCTACAAATGGAGTGAGACTCAGAGCAAAGTTTTATTGTCTTGAATAATCTAATAGGTGAAGCTCCTAACTAACCTGATCCCAGCATAACAGGGAACTCCTTTTTTGTCAAAAAGTATGCTTATTTTACTAGCACTCCTTTGAAACTTTCTGGCAAAAAAAGGGTAAACTGGTGGAAACACAGAAGATGTTGGAAGAAAGAGAGACCCACACAAGCAAATCTCTGTGGCACAGAAAGAACATCTCCAAAGCAAAAGTTGCTGCAGTGGTAGTAGCAATGTTGCTAGTGCCGTTCCAAATACTCTTACTCAGAAAACTCAGCTCTAACATATGCTACATCACTGCACTGTGAGTGGGCCTGAAAAGCATGAGTAAGGTGTCTGCTCCAGTTACTCATTACAATGCAGTCCCACAATGCACCTACAGTCCCTTCCTTGACCAATCTATATGCATAGGCAGCATATGGATCTTGTTTTCTTGCTTTGAGGTACTTGTGATTCAGAAAATTTGATTCATGATTTCCTGTAATAAGGGGTGTTGCATATACCTGTGGCACCTTACAATTTTTGCTTGCAATGCCGAGGTTATTTCATTTTACAAAAAGGATAGTTTTAAACAGGTTTAAAAAACTAGATTGTTCTCATTTCAGACTCCTACCTTGGAGAGATGTGTTGCATATTTTTAAGTATATGCTGAATTTTGCATGTTAAAGTTTCATGTGGGTTCCATTTATTAAGGATCAGAGTAGTGTTAATCATTTCCAAAACAGGCATTATCTAATCAAGTGTAGTACTTATCAAATAGTCTGCTAGATAAGTGAAGGAGGATCCAGGTAAAGAAACAGATTCTCATCTCAGTTGTACCAGGGTAAGTTTTCAGAGATGTCAGTGAATTCAAAAGTATATTTAAGCCCAGGAAGTCAATTGAATTATTCTGATAGAACTGAGATCAGAAATGAGTTCCAAGACTTTAAATGACGCACCTTTTTAAACTTTGAGATCTCATATGCACATTTTTACCAACTGCTCAGTGCAGGGTCTGGCCAGAGCCCTTGTTTT
>JAGPOW010000261.1:18329984-18342346 GCA_030014935.1 Caiman crocodilus
ACAAGAGTCATATTCAAAGAGTTCAAGCTAGTGTATATTTTAATTAGCATTACATTATCATTAAAAAAGCCCCAATTATTTCTTTTTTCCTTGCACAAAAACCCCAATGAAAAATGTACATGCAGTATACTGGAGCCATTCTCTTCCTCCCTACCAGAATCACACTCATAATGTTGCAGTAATATTATTCTTTTACAAATTGAAGGATAAGGGATAAGAGTTACATATTCTGATGTGAAAAGGAACATGCACAGGACAGTGCTTTCCCCTGGTTATTACTGTTTTTAGCATGCAGCTGCTACAGTAATATCAAAAAGCATACAAACTAGCACAGCAAAAAAGCCATTACTCTCCACTGATAATGTGTATAAAACATTGTTTAAATAATATACTGGGGAACAAGTAGAAGCAGAACAATGATTCCCAGGAGACAGGTCATAGTATAGCAGCTGGTAATGACTTAGAAAAAATACTGGAAGGAGGGAAAGCTTTTGGGCAAGTCAAAGCAACTGTTTATATTTGGACAGTGTACTGCGTATGCAGGCAAAACTTGTGTACTCTGCCTTACAACTGGCTAGAGCCTTGAAGCACTTGCACTTCTTTGCAGGTTGAGTTAAGCAACCAGACACAGGGAAATTATAAATAAAATAGCTAATTAATTAGGTAAATGCTAGTAAAAGTGTCTCTAGAATTGAATGGTTACATTTTTCTGTTCATGTAAATGACCAAGTAAGTGCCTTATTTTTAAAAGTTATTTTGCTATAAGTAAAACACAATCAGAAAACATCCAGATGTTTGTGATTATGACTGTTTAGGCCCTTTGACAGCATCTCAAATTGGGAACTCATAATCACTTGTCACTTCTGAACATCTGGGCCACAGTCTCCATCACTTTGGCTTGTTCACTACTAAACAAGACTCCATGAAATTCTGGGAGTGGAGGAAGAATTTAAAAAATACAAAGGGGAACTGAAAGTTTTTGGGGGTGCATCTACACTTGACTATTCATGAGATGCAATAAACTCCAACACAGTTCATCCTGGAGTTTATTGTTCCAGGGTGCAGCATTTACACAAGTGCCTGGGACCATAGCACGCTGAGCCAGGGTACTACAGCCCCAGCTGGCAGGTGGCCCGAGGGGTCAGCCTGCTAGCCCAGGGCAGCTCCTGCCTGGCTCATTGTGTGTGGAAGGGCTGGCTGGGGCCCAAGGGTGCTACAATGTGGGGCTAGCCGGCAGCCAGCCAGCCCTGCACTGTAGCACCCTTGTGCTATGGCCGGCCCTGGTCACCATCTACATATGCACTGCAGCAGAGTAAATAACTCTGCTGTAGAATAGTACTTATGTTGGGCAGTATTATTCAATGGCAGATAATTAGTTAACTCTGGCCTAATAGCTCCCCATGTGTAGACAGAGACGTTTTACTGCACAGCTAGTTAGGCAACTCTGCAGTAAGTGTCTCATGTAGACGCACCCTGTGTGTTGTGGTGTCTAACACCTGCAGTGTCTTTCAAAACCTTGTCTTTTGTCTTTAAGCATGCTTAGCTTCTGGATGACCATCACACAGTGGAAAGTGCCATAGTGACTTGGAATTATAATGTGTTTTATACAATGTACATCAGAACATTCCTTAATATGCCTTGTCAAAGCAAGACATTAGTCAGTGCTATATAATGTACGTTGGTGTTTTCTATACTTGCTTTGCTCTCACTAAATTATAAAGAGCCAATAAATGCTTCTTCTAAGGAAACAACAAATTCTCCCCTTTGTAGAGCGGAAAGGCCTTAAACGAAATTAGGGACTCATTGTGCATTATACAAACCAGCGGCAAGACCCTTCCTTGAAAAGTGTAACATGAACAAATGCCCTGTATGCTGTGATATTTTGATTCTGATTTCCTAGTTACACTCATGTAACATGAAGAGTGGATTCAAACAGGTAGTTGCTTCTACCAGGGGTGGACCCATGATTTTCCAAAGTGGGTTGTGGAAACAGCAACCCACTCTGCAGGGGTTGCTGCACCCCCAGTGCTTCCAGACCCCTATTCCTACCAGTGCAGGCAGACCAAGCCACAGGAGCCTCTGGGGACTTTAAGTCATTAAAGCACCTGAAAACCCCACTTCCTGCTTCTTCAAATATCATATCCTTTTAGTAAACATATTAAAAAAACCCCTACCTAGTAGAAAATGCCATGTTCTCAATATCCATACAGTGTCTAACCTTTTTTTCAAATTCCAGTGCCAGTGAATTCCAGAAGTTAATTAATGCATTTGTGCCCAAATTTATTTCCTTAGCTCAGCATCAAATTTGTTGCTAGGGACAGCATTTTTTGAGCATAAAAAAGCTTTGATTTCTAAAAAGGGGTTAAAAAGTTTTCAAGAAGGGAAGTATAGGCAAGAAGTATAAAGTTACAGAATAATCACTCTGCCTCTTCATGTAGCTGAATTTTTATATCTAGATTCAACTTTCTTCATGCTGGGTTTAACTGTGGCCATGAGATAGGAGGCCGTATGATTTACTGCTGCACAATACAATGCTTCACTCCTGACATTACTCTTAGCTCTGCTGGGTGAAGCATGCATCAAATAATCTATTTGTTAGAATACTTGGTCTCCTCTCTTCTATGCAGCTGTATATGCCTTTAAAGAGTGAGTTATTCCTGAGTGTTAAAAGGTTCACTCTTTGCTCCAGCAGCTTCTAGAAATCAACTCCTATTTGTTAACATTGAAACATCTAAATGGCACCTGCTGGGTTTCCTTTCTCCTTCTTGTGATCTCTTCCATGACACCTTTCCCCATCCACCTACACAGGATACATTTTTATGTAGAGGTATTTTCCCCATTGTATAGGAATTTGGAAATGTAATGTAATGTAATAGGTAATGGGATGTTTTATCTGATACAAGCATAACAAGTCCAGGAATCCATAATTTGGGAGAAGGAGACAGAGGATCAAACGGGTGATTGCCTGGAGCTGTAAAAAGGCTGTTGTCCTAAGGAAGGAATTTGAAGAGCCATAGATATGCTAATCTAGGAGGAAGCATGGGTGAAATAGTGTCAGACTGACACATCAAACATTACCTCTAGAAGGTCCAAAGCAAATTTCATAAAGAAAAGGCACAGGAAATGTCTTTGTTTTGTAGGAAGAGCAAAAAGTATGTGTGAAGTTTTCAGCTAGGTAGGAACTCAGAAGAATACGATGTACTGAAAAATCTAGGGGTATAAAACGAGGCAAGAAAGAAGGCAAGCTTTTTGCTAAAACAAATGAAACTGTGTTGGAGCTAGCTAGCATAAGCCCTAAACAATCCCTGGGTTTAGTCTAAACAATCCCTGGGTTTAGCCTTATTGTAAGTATCTGATCAGTGCTTATGAGAATCTTACTGTGTGGGTACAGTCTTTATTAAGTTTTGTAACAGTTTAATATATGGGAAGTATTTTGTTACAGAATTTTAGAGCGTTTGACTAAAGTAACCATACAACCGTTATTGGCCTATGGATTACCTTAAAAGCACGTTAGCTTTCGAGGCCAAGGCGTTTTAGCTGAGTTAATCAACTTGATCTATCAAATTCCAACAAGCTTCAGATACAAGAACAACACTATCTGGTTAAGCGTCTACAGACCACCAAAAACCCAGACATTTTAGGAGCTTCGCATATTTAAAATATTTAACACAAACGAAGGGTAACACACTGTTCCTTCCTGGTGCTTTAAGTGGTCACTGTGGGTAGTCCACATAGTATTTCCAATACTTACATGGAGGTAAGAATTCTATCCCCAGCCCTGAGGCCAACTATATGTGTGTGCAGACACACTGGCCATGTCCAGTAAGCCATGAGCTGGTAGTCATGGGACATGCACATGGCCTCTGTGAATGCATACTGGCCTTAGACACCTGAAAAGGTCGACCGAAACCTGCCTCTAGGTACTTAGGGGTGGGGGGAGCAAGACTTCCTCTCTTTTGCTCTCAGTAGCTTAGTGCTTAAAGCACTTGCCTGGGAAGCGAGGCTGCAGTCTTGCAGAGGAGGACCTGGGGTTACAGTAGAGTACAGCAAAGCTGAATATGAGCCAACAGTGTGCTCTTGTTGCAAAAAAAAAAGGCCAAGAGCATCCTGAGGTGTATCAACAGGAGTCCCACTTGCAAAATCAAGTGCTGTATTCAGTACTGGTGGGGCCTCATCTAGAGTACTGTGCCCAGGTTTGGGCCCCACATTTCAAGAAGAATGTAGGTAGATTGGAGAGAGTTCAGTCCCAAACAATAAAAATGATGAGTGGCCTGGGGAGCATGATATATGTGGAAAGGCTAAAAGAACTAGGATTATTTAGTTCAGAGAAAGGGAAGATTGAGGGGAGATTTGATAAGTCTGATTATAGAGAGAACGGAGATGGGTTTTTCTAGAGCCTTAGGGGACAGGACTAGGAGCAATGGTCTCAAGCTGCAGCAGAGGAAATTTAAGTTAGAGATTAGGAGGAACTTTCTGAATTTAAAGGTGGTCAAGTTTGGGAACAGGCTACCTAGAGAAGTTGTGAACCTCCATCCCTGAACACTGTCAAGAGTAGGTTGAACAGACACTTGGTTGGGATGGTTTAATCATAGATGACCCTGCCTTGAACATGGGGTTGGAAAACTGACCTTGTGAGGTTCCTTCCAGCCCTACTTTCCTGTGATCCAGAAGATCTGGCTTTAAATCTTTCTTGCCCAGAGGAGGCGTGAACCTAGCTCTCTCTGACTTCCCAGCTCAGTACTCGAAACACCACAGGTCAGCTGGATGCATAGGGGGCCACAAGAGGGAGATCTGTAGGGCCAGGAATAAGAGAGCAATCCAGAGCATGTAGCTGCTAGTCTGAAAGTGATAGGGGGCCCGAGTTCTTGCTTAAACCCCTGTCCCCTGTGAGGAAGGAACTTCCCTCTGCACTGCCCTCCATCTACTTCTTCTCCCTTAGGGACACTAAAAAATCCAGCACCTGTACTGATTCAATCTTTGCAGGTGAGTCTAAACCTGAAAAGACTGAACCTATTTGCAAGTGAATAGACGTTCACTTTTGATTTCAGAAATGCAGGCACATTCCTGCAGTGGCTCAGGCTAGAAGCTGGTAGGAGCTAGAGGAGCCCTCCTTCCCTTTTGGTAGCAACCGCTTTCCCCCCTGTTCCTGCTTGGGTGGCAGGGGGGCCTGGCCAGAGACAGCTGGCATGGTCCTGCTATCCCCCCAGGGCTGGGGCTGAGCTGAGCCAGCTTGTGGGTGCTGCTGAGGGCAGAGGCGGGGGGGTCAGACCCTTCCTAGCAGGCTGCGGCTCGGGTTGGGGCTGCAGGGACTGCGTAGCCATATGGCTCCCAGTTCCTTGTGCCCTGGCCAGGCCGGGCTGTCATGGAGCTGCAGCCGGGTGAGAAAGGCTGTTCCCAAGGGCTCTGGCTCTGCGGCAGCCCGGACTGGCAGCACAGGTGGTGGCTGGCTGGATAGTGAGCTGCCCAGGAGGTGCCAGCGGGCCCTAAGTCTAGCAGCCACCTGCCACAGCCACCACCATGTCCCCTGCCTTGTGCAGCACCTTGTGGCTATGGCCACATCGCAAGCTGTGGGCTGGCTGAAACCGGGTGGACTGTTCTGCTCCTCTTGCCACTGCTGCAGCCACCTTTGTCAAACCACATCACACCACTCTGGGTGGGTGGGCAGGGAGCTTCAGGCCCACGACTCCCACCCAGCACATGGAGCTCTGGCTAGCTCCGGCTGCCTTCTGCTCCCTCTATCCATCTGGCACGATGAGCAGCCCCTGTGGGTGGGTGCAGCGGGTGTAAGGCAGCCAGAGCTGGAGCTCCATGCCCTGATCAGAAGCCACCGGGCTAAAGCTTCCCGCCTGCCCACACAGAGTGATGCGGCACAGCAGGGGCAGGGGTGGCAGCAGCAGTGGCCATGGCTGCAGCAGGCGAGGGAGGCAGAGCAGCCTGCCTGGCCCAAGCCAGCCCAGAGCTGATGTGGCTGCAGCTGTTGGGTGCTGCACAAGTTAGGGGACATGGCAGCAGCTCAGGGCCTGCCCGTACCTCCAAGCTGCCAGGGCAGCTCGATATCCAGCCAGCTCCCACCTATGCTGCCAAGCCAAGCTGTCAGAGCTGCAGCCACTGGTGAGCGCCTCCCAGCTGGCTGCAGCTCCGTTACAGCCCTGCCCGGCCTAGGCACGGGGAGCCGAGAGCTATCTAGCTGTGCAATCTCCATGGCCCCAGCCTCAGTCTGCTGGGAAGGGCCTGGATCCCACGACCCAGCCTGGGCTGGCCCCTCCGTGTCTGCACAGCAGGACCTGCAGGCTGGCTAAGGCTCAGCCCCACAGCCCCAGCCCCAGCCGAAGCAGGTGGATGGCGGGGCCATGCTCCTTCCCCTGCCACTGGAGTTGGGAGGGGCGGGAATGGCTGACAGGGGCTGCTCTGCCCTGGCCGGGCAGACCAGGGCTGCCAGTGGGACAGGGGATGGAGGGGGAGATTAAATCCCCGTTTGCTTCTGGCTGAGGATGCAGGGGAGGGGGTTGGGGGAGCTAACAGGGGCTGCTCCCCTGGCCAGGCAGACCCTGGTTGAGGTTACCCAGTGGGAGAGGGGAAGGATGAGGAAATAAGCCCCCCACTTAGGGGGCCGTGCCGGTTGAAATCTGGCCAGCCCCTGCTCTGGCTAGAGAACAGAAGGGCAAGGCCAGCTCTGCTCTCTGCAGCAGACAGCCCAGCCCAGACCGGGGCTGAAAAGCATGCTGGGATGCCGAGGGACTGTGATTCAACTCAAACCAGGAAGGGGTCTGGGACAGAAGTTGCATAAACTAGTTTGACACAAATCAGTTAAGTCTGATACTACAGTCAACCAGGTTTATCTTAAACCAGTTTCGGCTGCTTTGAAATTGGTTTATATGCACTGGACTTATGCCCTGTTACAGGTTTAAACCAGTTTCTGATCACTTAAAATGGTTTATGTACAACTTCTGTCCCTAGCCCTTATGACCATATTTGTGGCTCAGCTTCAAAAGGAGCACCAGGAAAAAAACCTGAATAATACCTAACTAGTGGCATAACGGTCCAAGTGCTATGCCAGGAAGTAAAAAAGACTCTGGTTTAAAACTTCTCTAGCGGAGGGGGGCATCTAGAAACCAAGAGCCAAGTTAAGTGCCTTAGCTACTCTGCTGCTTTTAGGGCAAAAGATAGTTACACTCACTCAGCATGTATACTCTGTCTACATAGCCAGGATTCCTACCTGTGGTTAAGTGCCAAAAATGCCAAGCAGATGACAAAAAATGGCTACTTAGATAAGCAGGAAAGAAAAAAATGCCAGAAAAAGTACCGCTCCCCCACCCTTTTTTTTTTTTGAGTGCCCAGCACCAGTTGACTCCAGCAGTGAGTTTGTCTATTCAAAACTGTCTTTTCTAGGCAATCCCAGCAATTTACAAGCACTCACAATGCGTTTAAAGGCAAACTGCAAAAGGTAAAAGAAAACAGATTTAAGGCCAAATGTGCATTCTGGATGTTCCTCCCACATGGGGCATCATTCAGCAGACGCAAACTCAACTCTTAAAAAAAAAAAATCTTATTTTGTTGAAAAATATCCCATAACATGCTGTTCTTGGACTTGACAAGCAGAACATATGGCACATGTCACAGAATGATACAGGAAGCCAGGAAGTGCCCAGAGGATTTCACAGAGGGAGAAGTGTGACAGCTAAAAAAATAAACCCCCGAATCCCCAAAACATCACCCATGTGCTTGAATGGCCCATAAGTCTGGCTCGAGTGGCCACATAGCACTTGATTTTAGTTTCAGCAGAAATGCCAGGAATTGAACACGTGCCGAGACTTTAGACATGGCCCTTACAGACCAGGGCTGGGTCACACCAGCAGCTTGTTGTGGCGAAGCTTTTGTTGCTGTAGCTGGGCTTTACTTCCTGGAGCCAGCAAACCCACCCCTCTCACAGGCACCAAGTACTATGTAAATGGAGACAGAGAGGAGAGAAAGAAAACAACACTTACAATCAAAGTGTGGCAAAACAAAATACTCCAACCCCCTTCCTCCAAACACTCATAAAATGGACTTTTGTACAAGTAGATTACCCAATTATGAAAGCTCCTGGCATCAGCCTAACAGAACAGATGGGAAATAAAGCTTTTAAAGGAGACAAAAATGGTATTTAATAAGAAAGACGCACATCTGTAAGCCATGTTTGTTTCATGGGGTGCTCATTCCACCCCCGTCTAGCAACCAGACTACACAGAGATTGGTAAAGTGCGCTGATGCAGCCTTGGCCGCAAGGGCTTATGGCTCTTAACCCAGGCTGCAATTCATGCTTTTAGATCTAGAGGCTGTGGGCTGAATCCCTGCTTTTGATGACGAATCTAGAGCCCCCATATTACCCATTTAGAACTATATATCACTGTGTAGCCTTTAGGTATCAGATACCGGTTCAGCATTTCTAATGTTTATAACTTTATGGGAAGTCCCGTGAGAGTTGCTGTTTTTTTGAAAGCAAATAAAGAAAAAGAGCCAAAAATGAACTTTTAATCTACATTTATAATTCCTGATGGGCCCAACTCACGATTTTTAGAAGTGTGGGGTTGGCAAGTCTACTTCTGCAGGTGTCAGAGAGGAAAAATCTAGCAGTGGTAAAAATACTATTTTTATACACCACGTGAAAATAAAAGGAGGTGCCCATCAATTGCTCAAGAAGTTTCCGCAGCCTGGCCTGCAGCTCAGCAAGATGTGCTATCAAAACATTGGGAGGGCTTTCAGGACTGAATGATTTATTCAGGCAGAAGGATCGCTAGAGCTTCTTTATTTCCTTTCTCTCATGGTTTTTGCAAGTGCTTCAACTTTATATTTTTAAAGGAGAAGCACTGTTTCACTGATCACACTCAGAGATCAGAGGAATCATACTAGACTGGGACAACTTAAAAACCCTCCTTTCACATACATTTCAAACATTTCCACATTACTGCTATTTTCCTAGTTTCCCATTTTGTCCATTAACCCCACGTTGCAGTTGACATTATTACCTGTAATAGTATCAATACATGTTGCTGATGTACATTTGGCACTATCAATAAATGCCAAGGAGGTTCTGAGAGGTCAATAACTCTCCACCAGAAACCACTGCCTCCAGTTGGAAATGAGGGCAAATTTAAAAACCACCAGGAGTGTCTGAGGGAACAGAAATATTGCCTCCAAGATATTAAATAATAAGAGTCCACAGTTTCTCTTTAGGAACTGAAACAAACAGCCCAATTTTCATAGTTTCTAAAGCCTCTCCACATGTAGTCAACAGGACTCTATATAATTTACACTCCTGAAAACCATTTATTTTGGTGCCCACAGCTTTAGTAACAGATCCCTCCAACTCCCCCAGCAAGGGAAACAAACTCCAGTCTGTGACTGGGTTAAAAATTAAAAAAAAAAAAAAAAAAAAGAACACCACAGGTTTGTGCCCCAAATGTATATTTAGGTCCTTGATTCACCAAGGTATTTAAGGGTAAAGTTAGGGTGAAGTTACACATTACACTTAGACCCGAGGACACAAAATATGAACATCTCTATATTAAAGTTGTTAAATCATGCTAAGTGCCCTCTGAGTCACTTGAGGGCAAGGGTTAACTCTGGGCTGTGCTACCCAGCTCCTTTTAAGGTAACAGTTTGCAGTTCCCCAGCAAAAAATGGTATTAACCCTTAACGTGATTGCTCACAGCTTGTTCTACCTCTAACACTTAGCATTCGGCAGATGCAGAATGGTCTTAGCGTAATCTGTAACTTAACCCTTCAACATCTCTTGGCTATTCTTTGTATGCCCTTCTCCACTCCTTTAAGAAGACTGTTTTCAGGTTCTCGCTCAAACCTGAAGGTATTTTTATGCCTGAAAGCTTGTCAAACTGCTCTCCCAACTATACAGGTGGTCCAATAAAAGCTATCACCTTGTCTCTCGTCTATCTGCTGGACCCTCATAGCTGCAATGCATGGGATATCACCATGGATCTGGGTTTTCCGTTTCTCATGGAAAAAACAGAGTAAACCACAGATTTTACCTTTAACTGGAGGCAAACATGGATTTCTCATTTTACCAGAGAAACCCGTGGATTGACCCATTTTGCAATAAGCTCCCTGCAGGCTGGAAGAGAGAGGAAGGCAGTGAGACAGGGGACGTCACATGCATGGACATGCACATGGTCCCAGGAGACCTGAGAGCAGCTCTAGTATGTAAGGCGGGGGAGGGAGGGAGCTGGGCATGGCTGGGTCTGTTGCCCAGCTGGGCGGTGCTTGCAACTTGGCGCCTGGGGCCGCAGTGCACAGCTGCAGGGCCCCAGCGGGGACCAGAACAGGGCCACGGGTGGCTTGTTTGGGGGAGGGCCAACTCCCCACTGCCGCACGCACTCTCGGGGAGCAAGGGGGAACCCGCGACCCCCAGATCTGTGCATGGGGCAGGCATAAAGAAGCTGCTCGCTGCTGTGAGCTCCCCACTGCCCTGGCGACGCATCCCCTGTGCATGCCACTGCTTTGAGGGGCACAACCCTGCACCGCTGCTCTCACTGCAGCCCTGTGTGGGGGTGTGGGTACCCCCTGCCCGCTTCGGAGTGTGCGCAGCGGTGGGGAGCCAGCATGCCCCCCTGCAGCAGGCAGGGCAGGGGGCTGGGAACCTGGGGCCATAGCCCTGGCAGCTGGGGGCCTCCTCTTGGAGGACTGGGGGAGCAGGGACAGTGGGTGGGAAGCAAGGAGCACAAGGAAGGCTGACTGTGTGTGTGGGGGGCAGTGAGATGCAAGAGCAGGGCTAAAGGTGGGGGGAGGGCTCTGGGGAGCCTTTAATTTTAAATCACAGATTTTGGGGGTTTTATGAGAGAATTTGTGATTTTATATCAGGGAAAACCAGGATCCTTGGATATCACTACATTGACTGTATTTGATTATTCACAGACCTCCTACAATTCCCTATTAGATCTTCTCCTCACATAAGTCTCCCTTACTAGCCCCTCCACACCTACATTTTCAAAGGGATGTTGTAGGATTTCTTAATAAGTGTCCAGGTCTCTCACCCATAGAAAACATGAAGCCTCCATGAGTCGTCTTGCATATTTGAAGCATGGTCTTAGCACTGTTCGGAGCTAAAAATTCTCTGCAGAGAAAAGTAACCAGCTTTCCTGTCCTGTGCCTATACCTTAATATCAGTTTGATGACAGGGGCAATTAATAATTAATATTCCTAATCAGAAACATATTTTCCTTAGGACCACGCACCTCCTTTAGGCCATGCAAATATTCAACAGGCAAGCAGAGAACACCTCTCTCCTCCATCAGATAGCTGTTCAAACAGTGCCCTCTCCTAAGGAATAGGTCTGTCCCACCCTATAAGTGTGCTGACATTTCAGGTGGGCAGGCACTGCTGCTTGCAAGTCAGGCACCTGTTACATAGAAGAGCAAACACATAGGTTTTGCCTTTTCAAGATCACATGGCTGAACCACGGTGCTCCCTTCAATGCTGCAGCATTGCCACCCAGCATAAAGCCATTGCCTTGTGTGCACAGTAACAGTTTTGCTGTAATGAGGATTTGGCAAGGTCACAAAAGACCTTTGTTTCTGCCAGAATTTGGATGCATAATGCAATTCTCCCCCCTGGTCGCATAAAATTAATTTCCATAGCATAGATTTAAAAAGAAAAAAAAGGGGGCTGGGGAAAACTCTTTCAAACTTAATACCCTTTCTTCCCATGTTAAATGATGTCAGACAGGCAAGATATGAGGCAACAAGCCAGCTAGCGGCTGTTGGAACACTAATTACCATATTTTCTCACCTAGCACACGCTTCTCAATAAAAGAGCACACCTTGGTTTTGGAAGGCAGAATGTAGAACAAAAAGATTTTTCCAGAGTCACGGCTGACTTGTGGGACATAGCGGGTGCTAACAGACGTGAAAAACAAAACAAAAAGTGATGCATTATCGGACAAGGAAGTGCGTTAGTTTGACTTGGCTCCCCAGTGTCTGTATATATCAAGCACTTCAGCAGGGCTTTATGGCACTTTTGTTTAATAACCGATTCGATCAGGTATTAGATACAAGTGCCAAAAAGCCCTGCTGAAGCAACCAACCTATATAGATGCTGGGCAAGCTGGGTCAAACTGATGCGATGCCTCTACTGGGCACGTGCTAAGCTTGGTGCAAGAATGTGCCAAGCTTAAAGTAAAGCAACATTTTGGGGTTTTTTTTTATGGTTGCAAGCAGCCACATTGCTCAGGAAGTGTTGCATGTCAAAGACCAGCTGGGTGAGGCAGCAGGAACTTCTGGTGTGGTAGGACAGCACCAAGGCTAACACCAAACCCTTGCAAAATCAGCAGCACGACTATTATTTATGGGAAGTTATGTAAAAAAAAAAAA